>JAYKKI010000017.1:14237500-15437500 GCA_039881145.1 Druceiella hillmani | reverse complement strand
TTACTCTCACTTGATGAAAATTTAGAAGATAAATAGAAAATTGTTTACGGCGCAGCAGCGTGTCAGTAATTTTGCGACGGAAATAAGTGTTACAATGAAACAATAATATCGATATTAGTACATACGTCGCGCCATAATTTTCATATTGTGACCAAAACGAGATCGATTGACAATAAGTTTGAAAAATATTTAAAAATTAAGAATCCTATCAAACCGTTTAAATACCGGTGATATATTATAACACTCGTTTTACAGATTTTGTTTTTATTATTGTTTTACACATGAGTTCTGAATAACTCGACATTTTGACAAAGTTTCGGTATGATATTGACGCGCTGCAATCAAAACAGTACTGGTGGCAGTGTTCCAGGCGCCGTCGCGTGTATGCCGGATTTAGGCATATCGAGGTGACAGGCGCCACGTTCTCTTGGTATATCTTTCTTGATCTGCAATGGTCTTGAAGGTCGAAATAAAATATATGAATTTGAGATATTTTTTGATATTACTATTATTGAACTTACCATGTTTGTTTTAATTGATATGAAATAATTGAAGTATATAAGAAATTGAATAAATAAGAAAATTAGAGTGCAAAATAAATAATAATTTCAAAATAACCTCGTAGCATTGATTTCTGGTAGTAATACACAATCGACATATTTCCTTGTTGATTGTGATAATTAAAAATAATTATTTAAATATTTTGAGTTTCCGCAAAGTCAAAATTTAAATGTCAAGAGTGGACTTTGATACATTGGTCATATTCCTTTTATTTTTCCTTTTTTCACCAAAATATAGTTTGGTGAATATTTAATTGTAGTGAATATTTAATTTAAGCAGTGAAATTGAATGATGGACTTAAACAAACCTAAAGATAATCAAATACAGTACATTGCCGTCCGCGGTTGAAAACTTCTGGAGGTTCGAAGCATGTATAACAAATGAATCCAGATGATTTAGTAATTCGAACGATTTTTGAGTATTCTTTAACAATATTTTTCCATATTTTAAGGGGAAAATACCTTAGTTGGTTTAGTGATGTGTAACCTTTCCTCGTTATCACTATTCTTCGATGAAAATAGTAAAATATTAGTAAATGGTTCTCCCAGCCTCTAACCTTAACCCACTTTCAGTGAAAAGGGAAACACCTTTAAAGAAACGCATTTTTCTCCTTACAAATTTCCCACAGCTATAAATTATTATAATTGCAGTTGTACTGAACAAATAAAAATACATGAAATAATTTTTTATTACTACAATATAACAGATAATACATTAAAAACAGTTAAAAAAATATATCGTACCTAGGACTTTTCATTACAAAGTTATAACGACTTAAAAACTGACGAACTACGATTCGCACGAAAACGCCCCATACAAAACAAAACTGACTTATGACGTCACTAAACCGTTTTAAATCTACTCTGCAGTTTTAAAATATTTTTCCAAAAAATCTTGGTATCGGTCAAATATCCTATTCCATGCCCCTTTAATGTTGCGCTCTGACAGTAAACAGCACCCAAAAATAAATTGAGTTATATTAAATTAATGGAGTTCTGATAACTGGTTTTGCATAATTTTTTAAAGATTGTAACTCAATATTTTTGAGTATAAATACACAGTACAATAGAATAGCATAATCTATTTAACAATTACTTATGTTAGGTTTTAGCTCATATAAACATTCTATTAAAAACTATATTTTTTATATCGAGAGAGAGGTTATTTATATCAGTATTCAAGTATTCAATGGATTAATTTAAAATGAGAAATCACAACATTTGTAAAATGGTATAGAGATGCATTCAAGCAGCAATATTTTAATAACTTAAGAATTGAAATTACCTAAATAAACTAAGCAAGGTTTTAAAGTTGGTAATTAACGTTTAAATCGAAAGATTAAATAGACGATCGAATAATTAACCAGGGTCAAAATTAAATGATCCATCAAGTACTAAAACTTAACACACTTGTCTTTAAATAACGATTTTAAACTCAAGTACCAATAATCTTATCAACGTCGTAAGAGTCGATGAACTGTCATTGCCATACGAGTTAATACATACACGGATGACATATGGATCTATGATTCAAAGTCTGATTTATATAATTAAGTTGACCTAAAGTATGGTTCGACGGAATTCGAAAGGCGTTTGGTGAAAAGTATTATTAACTTTTTTTCCAATCCACTTTTAATTCCAGATGGTGGCAACGTCTTACTGAACGAAATGGAGAGCTAATTAAATCTTTTAATTAAACATTGCTTAGGTATTAAATTATATAGTTTTATTAAGTAATTTTGCAGCTTAGAGTATTTCTACGTCGTAATTGAGATACTTTTAATTATTATTGAACTAATGTATAATTTAAACTCTTTATGGTATATTTCGTTGATTTAGGGTAAAGTCTGCTCTGATACCCATCCTGATGTCAAGTTATCTACACCTAAATATTACGGGTTTATCTGTATTTAACATAAGTCGTATTACATAAATAAAAGTCATATTTTTCTTTAACTAAGAAGTTTAAAATAGGTATAGAAAAATGTATTAATCATTTTCTCTTAAATTAATAAAGGAAAGATTATAAAAAAACATTATAACTAAAAGAAATTATGCTAAAAGTATGAATTCTATTTGTATTCAAGTAAAAGATACTTTCAGAAAGCCTAAATCTTTTTTGTCTTTTTACTTCGAACCAACTTTCATATACGTTTATAGACTTTGATGTTTTCAAATGTTTATCTCAATAAGGAGGTTTAAGTTTCTTTTAATGCTGAAAAATTTATGAAATTTCGACAAAAAACAATATTATTTTATATATCATGAATTGTTTTCATTTTAATTATTAATATATTTTTTGCTTAAACAATAATTAAACCTAAACCAACACAAGTGCAAATAAATTGAAAGAAAACAGATAATAAATTAGGTATAATAAAGATAAATGAAGGTTCATCAAAATGAGTGTAGTAAAAGAGGGATGCCAGGACACATGGGTATAAATATGTATTATTGATGTTTATTATTGCAAAATTTATTTATACAGTAATACCCCGACTTACGCTACCTCGACTTACGCGAATTCGGAGTTACACGATTTTTTAATTTTCTCTATTAATTTTCTCGTCTATTCGTTTTTTATTTGAACGCCGCGCAGTCAAGGTCAAGCGGCGGCGTTTGTTTTGACTACCCCGCGCGCACTAGTGTTCGTTCAGCTTACAACAGGCACAGACGTGTAGCGCGGAATCGACGCGTAGGTACATACAAGTTACGATTTTGTCTTTTTTTGTGTGTTGTGCGATGACCTGAGATAAGTATTAAGTACTATGACATCCAAACGAAGTAGAACTGACTCTTTTGCTTCAAACAAAAAAAGAAAAACATTATCTTTGGAGTGTAAACTTAACATTATTAAAGACTACGATGCAAAAATAAAAATTTGTGACTTAGCGAAGAAGTTTGATCTACCGAAATCGACAGTCAGATCAATTACAAAAAGTAAAGAAAAAATTCTCGAAGCTGTGAAAAACGCTGAGTCTTTGAATTCAAGCATCATTCGTATACGGCATGGTATTATCGCTGAGATGGAAACATTGTTAAAATTATGGTGTGATAATCAAGTAAGTGTGAAAAATTGTCCTGTTGATCAGAACACGGTGTGCTTTCAAGCTAAACAAATTTTTGAGAAATTAAAAGAAGCTGGGGTGATGGCTAAAGATGAAACGTTTAAAGCTAGTAACGGTTGGTTCAGCCGGTTCAAAAGTCGCTGTAATTGGCATAGCATTGCAGAAAGTGGAGAGGCGGTAAGTGCAGGTAAAGAGGATGCATCTCTCTATCCAGAGAAACTCAAAGTTATGATAGATGAAGGTGGCTATACCAGCCAAACCATATTCAACGTGGATGAGACTGGCCTGTTTTGGAAGAAGATGCCTAAAAGAACTTTTATCGCGCGTGAAGAGAAAACCTTTCCAGGTTTTAAGGCCGCCAGAGATCGATTGACAGTGATGCTTGACGCGAATGCAGCTGGTGACTTTAAATTAAAATCTCTCTTAGTTTATCGCTCAGAAAATACAAGAGCATTGAAAAACAAATCTAAAGCTGGTTTGCCCGTGATTTGGAAGTCGAATCGTAAAGCTTGGGTGACGGCCTCCCTTTTTAAAGACTGGTTTGGTCATCACTTCATACCTGAAGTCGAACGTTATTGCCAGTCTAAACAAATCCCGTTGAAAGTGATGCTATTAATCGACAACGCACCAGGTCATCCTCCTGCTACTTTAACTACCAGTTTCGACCCACGTGTGAAAGTTGAATTTTTGCCACCAAATACAACCAGCTTGCTTCAACCGATGGACCAGGGAGTTATCAAAACATTCAAAGCTTATTACACGAGACGATCGTTTGTACATCTGCATAAAGCTGTGAGACAAAACAACGAGCTCTCTGTTAAAGAATTTTGGAAACAATTCAATGTATTAGAAGCCGTGAGAATCATTGGAGAATTTTGGGATAAAATTTCACAAAAAACTTTAAATGGCGTCTGGAAAAAACTCTGTCCATTTTTTTTCTCCACTGAGACTCAAGCGGAATCAGTGCCAGGGCCTTATGAAATTGGCAATGTGATCAAAGACGTTGTCGAACTTGGTAGACAAATAAATTTAGAAATGGATAGTGATGACGTTCAAGAACTGCTGGATTCACACAATGAGGAGCTTACAATTGATGAGCTCATGACAATGCGTGAACAAGAGGAAGACATTAAGATTCTTGATCCGTTGGACCCAGTTCAATTAGAAGATCAAATGTCAGTTGGAAACTTGACAGAAGCCCTCAGTTCAATTGAAAAAGGGTTAACAATTTTGGAAAGCATAGACTCCAACGAAGAGCTTGCAAAACAAGGAATAAAAAAGTTACTGTTACAAATTTCTGTTACAAAACAAGGAATATAAAAGTTACTAGAATACTACGAGGAGATATTACGGGAGAAGAAAAAATCATTGACTCGTCAGACGACTTTGTTAGATTTTATGAAACCTTCTACATCAAAATAACTTCGGATTGTGTTTATACATTTTATAATAATATAATTTGTCATATTATCTAGAATTAGATACAAATTTATTTCCTAAATTATTGTTTTATTTAGTCTCCGGTCCCAATTAAATATACTTTGTATGTCTTTACATGCAAAATTGTATCCCGACTTACGCGAATTCGACTTACACGGATAGCGCTCGGTCCCACCTATCGCGTAAGTCCGGGGTATTACTGTACACACAATAACATTGCTAAAATGTATTCTTTATCATCTTCTGAAATATTTCAATATACATTAATTAAGGAGACATACGAATAAAAACATTCTTGCACACGGAGCACTTATTGATTCATTTGAATCCACGAAAGCGTCTGCAGCAGATATGCTTCGAAATAAAAATAAAAAGTACCTCCAACGAGCGAACATACGGACCATTAACATCATTTACGCGCGGAAATAAGACATTTTGTTCGCTTTTTATTTTCCTTTACCTTATTTGTTTTATGTTTACTGCCTTAATCTAACTAAGTGTTGTACAGTACAAAGTAATTTTTTAAAGGAAATTTTATGATACTAAATAACATAATAACCAACATTTGTAAAGAATTTAAGCATAATTGTATTAGATTACAATGTAATAGTAATATCCAATGTAATAGAATGATACATGACTGTGTCGGAAAAAGGTTTAAGTGAAGTAACTTAAAGAATGATCGAATTTTTAGCATGCCTAAACGCCTATTAATGTACTTGTATAAGTATAAAACAGTTATAGATTTCTTAAAGTTCGTAGAGTGGACATTATATACATGTATAGTTGACTTGTTCTGTAATTGTAGAAAAGATCGTGCCTATCTTTATTCACACAAATTTTGTACTAATGTCATTAATTTTTCGTATTAACAGTTATTTATCGCTAAACGGCGCTTTCCGCTTGGCTCTTTTCAAATAAATTCGTTTACTATTATTAAGAAATTGTAGAAAAAGCTTAAAATTTCCTATAAACGACATAAGTACTTTTCTGGAGCTTAGCTAAATGTATATAATCTATATTATCAAAGATATAAAAGGTAATTTATGCTCAAAAATAGGATAAGACGTTTAATAGATGTCACAGAAAGCTGAGCACTGAGCTTCATGGCACATCATGTTTATTGGAGTTAAAATCCATTTACACGTGTAAATTAAAATTGTTTTTCTGTGAAATTTAAATGTAATTCCGCGTATGCATTTTAAAATCACCAGGACTTATTTCTTGGGAACAGAGGTAAAATGATTTATTCTCAAATGCAATTAGGTTTTTTTTATAAGAAATAAAATGAAAATAATGACTACAAGCATGTGGTATTGTCTAATTATCATCTCGATAATTTTCTAATTATTCTCCAGATGGAATATTCAAAGATATTTTTAAGTTATAAAAGATTTCGCTCGTTTTTTGTATCGGACCACAGCGGGGTTACTTCAATTAATTAATTATCATCCTGTAAAAGTTGACTTGTTTTCATTTATATAGCAAATGTAATTCAGTCAAACGATTCGAGCGGTTGTATGTTATGTATATAATGAATTGTGAAGTGAAGAATATGATATGAATTAGATAGATTATCAATTGATTAAAATACTTGGTCATCATATATTCAAAATAAATTTCTTTACAAATAGCGATATAAGTATATTAAGAAAAAGAATTAAAATCACAGTGTAATTTCGACCGAAAAATATGATTTGTAATATTATACAAACTTTTATTCGCGTTATTAAATTAAAAATTTCATGTAAACTTAAATCTCTTCATTAGTATAATTTTATATAAACTCATAAAACTAATGTGTGGCTCTTCGTATGAATCCGCACTCCGTAGATTAATTACCTTTTTTTTAATAAGAATAGAACGAATATTTCTTTAGTTGCTTTTATATTTTTGCTGTAATAGACTATTTATTTTTTTAATTTTAGAATAATATTTTATCACACGTGAAAACACTTTCTGTGTCCATCTCAAAATCATCCATCATATTTTATACATTAGCGTTATTCGACACTCAATGACAATAAAATGGATACATTCACTTAAATCATTTTACTTACTCCAAATCTCTAGTTCATATTGTTAAACATTTTATTATAATATGCTTTTGTGCTGTTATATTACCATTTACTCATGAATCTGCACAGTTTTTAGTTAATTAAATACGTAATAAAATCATCTAAGGTGAAGATCAAATTATGCCCTAAAATCTTTTTCACACAACTCTCTTCAAACGTAATAATTAGTTTGGTAAAAAAATTCTAACAGAATTGTGAAATAATTGCTTCCTAAATACGAAGTCCTCTATCAATGCCTTAAAATTTTAACCTTTGCTGAATTCCTTATTATTGTGTTTTTCATTTATTTTTCATCTTTTATATCCCTTTTTTTAGTTTGGTCATATACTTACATATGCTTTTAGAAATACATGAAACAATACGTACACATATATGACTATACATTTGATAAATTGTTATATAGTCAAAACGCTATCATTAATAATTCACGTAAACTCTAAATTACAGTTAATTACTATAATACAAATCAAACAATTATCTTCAACAACACACTTGAACAATCACTGATATACCATCTACGTGAATACCGGCGTGCGGTAAAATGACTTAACATTCGTCCGACCGGATATAAGATAACAACTCGCTGACGAGGGACAGTGCGCAGCGTCTTTGAAGAGGAAGTTCTGATAACTTCTCCGGGACGACAACAGACAGGATCCTTTGTTTATGTGATTTGCTGTACCATTTTCGTTTATTAATACACACACGTAATTATCAAAGTTTAATCTTAGGTCTTCGTAGTAAAACAAGAAACCCTCATAATTTTTACGTCCCACTGTATGTCACAGCTTTACTATTTCAGACCTGTGTATATATACATAAAATTTTGTACACATTTCAATTCTCCCTCTATAAAGGGTTTCAATAAAAACGTGGTAAAATGTAAAAAATAACATTTTATGCATTTAAAGTAATGCCGAAATATTTTTACGCACATCTCATCGCCTTCAAAGGTATTTTTAAAATAATTTAAGTTCCCATTTACAATAGAATATTTTTAAAGTCCCAATTTCAAAATATTAAGTGCCCAAGTGGCGCTCTTTGTGCCTCTAATTTTTCAACTCACCTTTAATTTTACAACTCACCTTTAATTTTACAACTGTGGATTAGAAAAATATGAAAATCCTATATACTTGCATTCTATTAACCTTTCACAACAATTAGAATCGATTAGAATTTTCAATTAAAATTATACTTGGATCGAGCGACGTAGATTTCTACGGAACTTTTATATTTGTTCCTTTTCCTAATATTTGTTCCAACATTCTTCATTTTTTTTGTTATCGAAGTAATTTAGAAAATGAACTCATTACAAAATATATAACAGAGTTAACAGAGAACTTAAAAAATAATTATCCGATCAGCGAAGTTAAGCCAAGCTGAGCACTGTCAGTATTTACATTGATGAACGCATGGACATACCTGACTTTGTATGTGATATATGACTTTGAATTTCTTTGTTAACCTCATATTTAAAGATTCCATATACATATTTTTATATATTGCAAAAGGCATATTCAGCTCAAATGGATATATAATTAACGTTCAGGAATAGCCCCTCTTAATTTCAACTTTACTAACCGACAGCAGCTGAGCCGTTATGAATGTATCATTATTAGTATCTTATGTGCGTTCTTGTTTCCAGAATTAATTTTAATGACAACCGTTTTACATCCACTATTAGAGGTACAGCACCGGATGATATGTGTACTTTTGTCAATTAAATGTTACATTGAAATTAAATTAATCTAATGGAGAAATATTTTTTTAGATTGAAAGGATTTAAATTTCTTACTTTTAATCTGGTCCAGGTTTTTAAATGACTGAACTAATGCCATTGTAATTTTAAGAATTCCAATTTTGTTTTCAAAAGAAATTATACATGTGTATTACAAAATTAGTTATTTTATCATTTTCTAGAACTATACACGACAAGTCTGAAGTAAAAAATGAACAAGTTTTCGGTTCATAGATCCAAACCCAGAATTTGTACGTATAGAATGTTAGTCATTTTCAAGTGTTCATATTCTATTTGTCTTTATACACGTAAACATAAATTCATAAATTGCAGCCACAATGAAAACAGAGTTTTAAGTACAACCTATTAAGATAAACTACTGAAACCACGATCGACTTCTCTAAATTAAAGGATTATCCTAAAAAATAACACCAATTTAATATTTACGCTAATCAAAGGTTTAAATTTTTTTAATAAATTTAAATAATTAATTACACTACAAAGTGTATGAAGTGAATTTATAATAAAAAGTAATTAAGTAGGAAATGATGTTAAAAACAAGAACAAATGATATATCACAATAACATTGTGATATAAACGATGTTTTGTGGATAGAATAATATAATACAAAAATTATATAAAATATTGAAACCAGGATACTAAAGAGAGGAAAGGGGAAGGGGGGAATTTCAATAGTAATAACAAATATATATATATATATATATATATATATATATATATATATATATATATATGGACTGGATGTGCAATTGAAATTCAGAATATTATGCCTGACATGAAATGTAAATATATATTTTTAAAGTTAAACCGAATTATCGATCTTTTACTAACTTTCAATCCTAAATACAGTAATAATATAATAAAATGTAAGTTAAATTAAAATTTGTATTCAAATAACAGTTAATCTTTGTTATCTCAAGTTATTTATTTTAAGCATTACCTATTAATTAAACGTGTTAACATCACGCCGTATTGCCGAAATTATGGAATTTATCAGCTATTTACACCGCGAAAGGTAGATAATTTAACGTTCGTTCACAACAGCTCACTCAATTTACAAAATTAAAGCCCTTTCTCGGAGAACAAAACCCATTCAATTTACAATATTATCCTGATTGACTTATATTAATTTAATAGTTACCCACTTTATTGAACTAACATTCAAATAAAGGGACGCAAATGTTAGTTCTTTTGCTGCCTATTTTAATCTCTTTAATATTACATGAAATGATATAAAGTATATGAATAGGGGAGTGTAGAATGTTAAATTAACATCGAGCTTGAACAGTCTACTTGAAATTAAAATTGAACCCATATCAGTTAGTAAAAAAGTCTTTATTGCATTATGTATCAAATAATTTATTTAAAATCAAAATGACTGTATACATATTCACATTTATAGCAAACATTTATTTCCTATTGTAAGTATTTAATTACACATATCGGAAGATATTTTCATAGCTTTGAGAGTTTTTAATATGTCTAGTTTAAAAGCAAGTGGCAGGTTCTAAAATACAAGTTTTGAAAAACCAACCAAATACGTGTCGAAATACGCTTCTGGTTGTTTAAATCTCATTAAAATATTGATACAAGTTAACAGAAATAAGTTTAAGGCAAGTTAATCGAAACAAATTTTGATGCAAATTAACTGAAATAAAACAAAAGTTTTAATCAATCTAACATTATCTAGCATTATTCGAATCCAAATTTTGAAAATTTGAGAAGAGGGAGATATACTGTACATTATTTTGAACCTTGATATTTCACAAACTGGGTTTAAAAATTAACGCATTATTAATTAAACCTTAATATAATTAATTATCTATATTAATATAATAAAATCCTACTCGGTGTTATCCGCAAAAAATGTTTCATCTATAGTGTGAGGAAGTGCATTAAAAACAATTTTAACCATTACCTTTATATTAAATGAAATCATATAATAAAACATCTACTTACAAAATTTCAGGCACATTTCAAGTATAAAATTGTAGAGACTTTCATAGTCAGACGAATCATTATATTATACTTACAGAAATATACCAATTATAAATTAATTATTTTATTAATTACAGAAATAAAAGTATGACAGGAAGCATAATTAAAATTTTTAATAATAAAATAGTAATATATTCCCATAAGACAAGTGTTTAAAATAATGCGTTAAATTCGATGAGGAAATGCCACTACATTTACAAGCACTGCTATTAGTAAATCTAATGGAAGTGACAATTGATAATACTGAGGTTATAAAATTTGAGAAAAATTATAAAATTATTATATTTTATTATTTATATAACATACCTTATAACATCTAATCTCGGTCACTCGATCCTTTCAAACGAATACTTTTGTTAAAAAAATGAATGAATATTATAATTTAATTTTAATTCCTATAGAATAAAGAACACCAAAGTAACTAAATGGACTTCTTTAAGGTACATAAAAGAGATGTATATTTCAGTGATTCCAAAAGACATTTAATTCATTCCAAATTCATGTGCAATATTCGTAATTTTGTTCCCGGATAATTACCTCGTATTGTAGTAATATTACAAATACGTCATGTGTGATTCGTGAAGTGAAAGCAGGAGGTATTTCATATTCTACATGTATTTTGTCTTTAAATCAAATCTGAAATCAGGGAAAATATTAAAACAATTATTAGCAACATTAGAATAATTATTATTTAGTGTCCTTATGTTGTGTCCTATAATCATTACTTTTCTGATCCTATTACACCATAATTCTGTTTTAACAAGACAGACACTCATAGGCGGTATTAAAAATCTCGATCATAATGCTACTTCCTTTCTTTACTAAAATTTTAGATTTAGATTTACAGATTTCTCTCTTTTTTTAAAAATTAAATTTCTTTATCCAATCTGAACGTCTATTACTTTAAAACTCTTTATTTTTTACAACTAAAGAGGGTTTTTAAATGGCAGTAAGGTTTATAAACTGTGTCAGAAACTTTATTGTTTATTGTATATGTTTATAGATTGGTTACTATGGTGAGGCAACTCGCAACTTATACAATTTTGCGAGCCAATATTCGATATAAACGAGATAAACTCCGATTTTTACACACTAGATAACTTCAGTACGATTTGTATCCATTTATCGATCAAACAATACCACTGTGCAAACTTTGTAAACGTGTACGAGATTAGAATGAATGGGAAAATCACGAGAAGATAGTTGGAACCTACATTCTCATTTTATTGATTAAAATAATGTTAACGACCTAAGTAGCTCGTACAATGATCCATTAATACCACTTTAGTATATCTCGAGATATAGTGTATAATGATACATTAAACATCTCTTCTTATTAATGAGTTTATAATTTAATGAATTAATTAAATTCAGCCGGCTAGAATAGAATGACCAAAAAATAAGAAATGTATAGGTACTTTTTCACACAAATTTTAAACAAAAATCGATAAGTAAATTCGTTTCCTTTTAGCTAGGTTATAAATATTTATTGTCACCAAAATCTCTTATCTTTCTCTTACCAAAATTTCTCTAACGTAAATTCTTTCTCCACAACTCCACGGTAATATCATCTTGTAAACAAAAAATTGATTTTTGCAAATAATACATTATCTAACATTGTAAGACATACAATTAATGAGGACATAACAAAAGAGTCTATTAACTTATTTCAAATAAAAAGAAAAATATTTTGATATATTTTTAGTTTGATAAAAGTATCATGTGGATTGAGTTTTCATATTTATTAACATTTAAATTATGAATAGCCATTGGATATCTGCTACGGAATTTATGCAAGTCAAGAAAGGAAAACCAAACGTTAAACTAATAATGAAGGGGTATTTTCACGGAAGGTTCGCTATTAACGCAAAGGTGCGAATAAACTTCATCAAAGTGACTCATCTCTTGTTTCCAAACTCAACGCGCTGCCGTTTTGGTAAGGTAAAGAATATTGTTTACTTGTTAACAAAAATGATTAAGGAATTTTCCTCATCAACATGATAAGCTGAATTTGGACGGGAATTTAAGAAATTTAATTTAATTTATATGAATAAATAACTATTGGCAACAATAACATACATGTGTACAGGACAGTATTTGTGACAATTCATTTATTAATATCTTAAAGGATTTACTTTCTACTTATTTATTTATATATACCTGACTGATGCATATGGTGGACATATTGCTACGAAAGCATTCTCTTACAGCCAACTTGTATAGCCATTGAATGACTTATATGTAAACATGCACAAAAATTAAGTTTGCCTTCTTTTTTATACAAAGAAAGTACTTTCAGTTAATGAAACTGTTGCCTGTATATTCTTTGGTTTTCTGAAATTGTTATAAACTGTTTGTTATACTGAATTGTTTACCGCGATATATCAAGAGAACGAGCAGTGAACGTTAACTTAATCGAAGGCAGACAGTCCAACAATTATGAAACGCAATGATATACTGTTTGGTAGATTTCTGGTTATACTGAGACGCAATGATATACTGTTTGGTAGGATTCTTAGTTTGTTATGGAAATATTTTTTCTATATTCCCGGTTTACAGGAATTTAATTTTTATAAAAAAATAAATAAAAAATAAACATATATTTGCTACACTATGTTTGTGTTTTTACTTTTTCGACGTGAAGAGGAGATACAGTCTTACAAACACATTCCATGCATTCGACTCTTGCTATTGTGTATTTATTTATTACAGCGCTTTCACCACATGCTTATTGATATCTTAACTAAGCTAGCAATAATATTCAAATACGTTATTATGAACTTCGACCCGTTATTCAATTTGTTGATGTATGTGAGTAGTATTCACGTACCTACGTCAAGGAATATGACTGTACAGTAAATCATTAAAGATAATAATTAATAAACCAAGCATAGCTTCTGAAGACGGTACTGAAGGAAGAAGAGGGATTAATTTAGTCTCTTGAGAAATAAAAAGAATGCAGAAATCTGTTCCGTTTTGTGACATACAGTTTTCTATTTCCCACAAATCCCAGATTCCATAAGTAAGTTAGGGCCGAAAATGCAGATCTCGTAAATTGATATAACTTTTACGAAATTAATTAAATTTTACAATGTTTACAGGTACGAAACTTAACCAGCAGCTTATTTATAATTAAACTTTTATAAACCAAAATAAATAAATAATTTTAACATTTTCGTATATAAAATGGTTTAATTTAAATGGTTTTCGAAAAATTATTTTCTTGTTTGAAATGAATGATTGGTTTATTTAGTATTAAGTTTAATTAGGATATTAGTTCAAATTCAACTTCGTAACGGCTGCAATCAATAAACAGTCAAAGTGATGAGACATTTTAATTCAGAAAAGTCGTTTATTGCATGTGATATTATTAAAAAATTTACAAATTTTTGATAATTTCCTTTCAATAGAAAAAAACTATTATTATTAAGAATAACCTTTTTCCGAACTTACAGCTATTTAAAAATGGCAAACAAAAATAAAGTTTAAATTTTCAGTTTGTTTTCGTAATAATCTTCCTTAATTGAAGCTTGACAATTAACGAAATAAATTCATAATTTTTTTCATATGAGATGAAATTTAAAATGTTAAAAACGACATGTTCAAAGAAATATGTTGTGTGTCGTGATTATTAATATAAAAAATCAATTTGAAAAAAATAATTACTCACTAAAAATATCTTCAAATTTTTAAATTTCTAACTATTTTTCACTAATTTAAAAATGAATTTATCGTGAAACATTATACACTTACCATATACAAAATTATAAAAGTGAATTAATGAAATTAGATTAATTAAAAAGAAGCGTGTAGAAGACATTGAACATATTTGGCGTTTATTTTATAGACATTCATTATTAATGTCAATTGTGAAATTCATTATTAAATATAAAACATAGAAAAATAGACTTTATTGTTTTCTGAATGTGGCTACCATGTAAGTAAAATATAATTTACATAAAATGGAAGAGTAAAAACACAGTTAAAGTTACATATTTGAATTCATTTACATTCTTATTATAAATACACAATAATTTATAAGCAATTGGGTAATAAATGTTTAGGGATGAAAGAAAATGTTAATTAAATGAAAGAAAAAACTTAGTCGTATTCCCGCGAAAACAAAATTATCCAGGTGTGAAATTTTTCAAATTTATTTTTTTATAATAAATAATCGCCAGACCCAATATATTTTTTTGAATGCATCATTTTTAATGCTTTCATATCAAAAGAATTATCTAAATATCATTGCTGCCCAATTAACCATTTAACCATATAATCATTAATTGCGCGAGATAAATTGCTGTGATAACAATAAATTCACAAGTATTATAATGTGGTTCTCCAAAGATCAAAACCTATATTTACATTCAAAAGATAGCAACTCATTAACTTACCTATTAAAAACTGGATACAATGATACAATATACTTGTGTCATGTTATAAAAGAATTTGAATAATTTTCTAAACTTCATAAATCATCAAATTCTGCACAACACAATTACTTGAAATGCGTTAAATTAATGTTGAAAATTAGTCTAACACAAGCCAAATAATTCGTTTAGAATTATTCATAAGTTTTAGCACGTCACAAAACAACTGAACTTGAGCGTTGTACAAACCATAAACAAAAGAAAAATACGTCACTCGAAATGTTCTAAACTTGAAAAAAGACACTTCATTTTATTGTAACTTCTTCCGCTTAACATCGTAAGAATGTTCGCACGTCCGTTCGACATGCCAGTAAGGCCAGCACTAAAGTTTTGCTGAAGAGTGTTTGAATGTAAATTGCGCTATGGGATTTTTTCGGATTGAATTTTTCATTGCGACAACTTCTGATCACATTACATGTCTTTCAGAACGTATTTCTTTACTTTGAATTCAACATGAAAACAAAATTGATTCGTTTTGGCGAAAAGCAATCGTATCATCAAATTGTTATAAGTTTATAATTCAAAATTTAAACTATGAATACTTGCAACATAGTTTAATTAAAAATTATTTTCTACGTAAAGGTGAAATTGTACATAAATATCTTCTCAGTAGATACTTGTGTTATGAATAAAATTTATATGACAGCTTATTAAAAGCAAAAGAAAAGGGAATAACGGTGAAGTGCATTACGGTATGTATAATATATTAATTTTTTTAAAATTTTTGTAATTAAAAAAAGATTCAATTCAAAGAGAATATACTTTCAATATTTCTGGAGCTTGATGCTCCAGAAATATTGGTTAATACCGCTAAGGGATTTAGTCAGTTCAGTTTTTATAATCATCCCCACAGGGAAATCTTTCTTGAGTTAATAAGGTCAGTTGATGTATATTATTGTTATTAACACTAAATTAAGGAAAAATAATCTATTTATTAGCTATTCTATTCTATATTGCGAAATGTATAAGTCATTAATGAAATCGCAGCGTCGTTTAACACTCTTTAATAAAATTTTGATGAATCTGTTCAAACCTCTTCGATTATATTAATAATATAAATTACTGAATATATTTGACGTTAATTTTCAAAATTAAACGCTGTGCTGTTGCAAATATCCTTGCTAATACTACCCGAAGATGCTGTGATACAACGAAACCTAGGTCGTGGTAAAGAACTTAAAGAAAGTAGATTTAATACTACATCACGTAGTTTCATTAATTTGTGAATATAAAATACGTTAGTAATTACCGCAATACTTGCGCTATACATTCCAATTTAAGCGAAAGCGATGGGTTATTATGTCTTATCGTTTTTATATGAAATGTATAGAGAATATCACACGGATGGCGAATCATCGAAGACAAGTAAAACATGTTACACCATTGGTTTAATAAATAACATATGGAGCAAATAAATATTTTTTTAAATGCATGTAAATGGTTTTCTTACAGTATTTTGACTAAATCAAACATCCTCGGAATAACTTACAATTTTTTCATAACTGTTTCATAAAAATGGTAGACATGACCCGAGTTAATTACGTTTAAAATCTCCATTTGAATCTTTGTTATTACAGCGCCCCTTTCACATTATTAACAAGTAATAATGAAGCGATAAGGAGTAAGGTTCTCGAGGAACTTATGCAACGGTGAAGTGTTGTTGTCACATGAAGTTTAACGTTATCATGATGACACGATACGATATTTGACGTTGTCACGTTGATGTAAAATACGATGACTATTTAATTTTACATTTCAATTATAGACTACATAGATTGAGAATTTTCTTTCACCTGGTAATAGATAGACTTACACTGTCTTGATTAACTAAATATCTACAGTTGAAGCACTCAGTTTAGGTTCCTACTTTGGGGGGTTGGGGGGTCCGTACTTGGAAATATTAAAGAAAATATGAGATAAATATATATCGATAAAAAAAGTGAACAACCATATTAGTAGAAGACAGATACTTAACTAAATAAATATATTATTACTAACAAAGGAAATGTTTTAAAAGAAGCAGAATCTGTACATAGAACACATTGTGACATTAACTGACTTTTTAGAAGTTTCACTTCCAGTGAGAATTATCTGCTTACACGTTCATTTTTTTATTGTTTTCCTTTACGCTAAGAAATACTGACGCATTCACTGTGACCTAGTTGTTGAAGTATTAACACTTGAAACGCAACCAAGTTCATATAATAATATCTAAATTTAGCATTAAAATGAAAAATTTAAAACAGTTTAGTGACGAATGATAATAAAACTATAATTCGTCAATTACGATTAATAATAAAATTACCACCATCGTACGGAGTCGATATAGATTTGCGTATTGTTCGTAAATAGTTCACTTCAGATCAGTGCAAGAAATATATGAATGTCCAAAAATATATGTATTAATATTTGACACTGCAACTCTTTTGGATTTTGCTAAAAAGTGATTTATTTAAATAAAACATTCAAAGACATTCTAAGAATAATGAGATTCATGTGCACAATTTCAAGGCGTGTGTAGTGTTTTTGCGCAATTAATCAAAACATGAACAAAATCCGTCAGACATTGAATTTTCTACGATGTCTTCCGCAATAATTTTCCTGCAACCGAAGCATTGAAAAATCTGATCTGATTAGTTTAAATTATAATATTGGTAAGTATTTTAAGATTCATATAATTTTGTTTATTTTTATATTTACGGTTAATGAGTAGAAAAAATAAACAAAAATAAATCATGTTATTTGAAGTGGTTGTGCTAATACATAAAATGGATCATGCTTCTTGCTTTTGGATATTATGTTAAAATGAAGTTGAAACAAAAAAATATAAGATAAACACAATTTATCATTTAAAAAGATACCTTCCTATTTTAGTACACATTTCAGAAAGAAATGTAGGGCGCGTGTGAAAGTAAAAAGTCATACAAGTAAGTACAGTAATTCGGCTGTACGATACTCATAAATACTTACATAAAAAGTAAATGGTTAACTTCTAGGTTTTTATATGAAATCAGTTTAAAACTGACCGCACTACGAATTACTAAGAGGCTTAGAGACCGCTTAAACGTATTTGTATGGTATGATAACAGCGGAGAAACAGGAAAAAGTTATCAAGGCTGTGTTGGGCAGCGGGCAAAATGAATTTTGAAGTAGCGTTATTTTTGTTATACTTTTGTATTAAAAAGATTAGTACCTTATTAGTCTCATCTGTTTATCTTTTATACGATTATATATTTCGACTGTTTAGAAATAAAAGCTTCAAATTAATTGAATCTCGTACTAAAATCGAAATAAAATGTGAAATCTTTGATTTTTTGTTAGTTCTCGTCGCGATAAATGTATCTAGGCATATGTAGTGTTAATATTTCAAACAGAATAAATACAATGCAATAGTTTATAATTATTTTATTATTCAAAACACTGTAAACAAATGTCATGGTAGATACACTCTAAATAATTACCACCTACTTGATAAATCTTTTCGCGGCCTATTTATAAATTAAAATAAATCTAAACAAAAATATTGTAATTGCTCTGTATCAAACTTTATCAGTTCCACATTCATCGAAGTTTAAACTCGAAAAGGTGACATTCGTAAATCACATTTCCGAATTTAAAACTTTGCTGTGTAATGATTGGTGACGATATTTGCTTAGCCTGTCCAATTTAGGTTTAATTTTGAAAATAATTTTAAAACAGCTATTTATGTGGATATATTTCTATACACTATTTTAACAATTTACTTCTGATTACTATATGTAATAATAACAGTTAGAGCGGTAAAAGCGCTGCATTCTAAAACTGAAATGAATGTTCTACAATCCAACTTCATAAAATACTTCTTTGGCACATATGGAGGGGAGATTAACATTTTAAAATCTTTACTTCTCACATACCTACCTCTTCATTTTCATCGTATAGAACACATAAAACACATCAATTTATAAAATCGTATTTAAATTCAGTTAAAAATTGTAACTAACAACGGACGATATATTAATAACTGAATGGGTGGACATGCAAAAGAAATATGTATATTGGGTAATTGGATTTTCATATGGATACTAGGATATATATACATATATATATATATATATATATATATATATATATATATATATATATATATGTGTATATATATATATATATATATATATGTATATATATATACATATATATATATATATATATATATATATATATATATATATATATATATATATATAAACACATATAGTACGTATATAGAAAACCAAAACATAAATTCAGTAATTAATACATCAGTAATTAAAAGTTACCATATGTGAACATCAGTGGCGTGCAGTGGTATTTGGGAAGGGTAAGCTGCGAAGTGAGGGAACATATAAAAATGATATAGATATACACAAATGCGGAAAATGGCATTGAAGGTATAATAGATTGAAAATGTGTCTCAGTAATTGAATCGTAGGCACTGAAAAACAATAAACTCTCGACGTAATTACCCAGAGTTATTGAACTATGACTTTAATCGTGATGAAAAGCTAATTCTTATTACCTGGAAATTTAAGTGTCATTTAACGTTTTTAGATTATTTGTATTTTTATACGATTATGTTTCCGCTTCACGACAGCTAGTTGCCCCTCGACACAAATTTCTATACGCGAAGAGCTAACATTTTGTAGTTTTACTGTGCCTGATAAATGTTTTACAGAATTAGCATATTTTTTACAAAATTAACTAGATAATCAAAACCACCTTTATTCCATTTACTATATTTAGTTCCAAATAATAAACAAGGTCAGCAAAACATTTTATTTAACGTCCAACTTCTGATAAATACTAATCGCAACAATTACTGTTAAAAGGCCGCACACTGGATTTATTATGAACGAATAGTTTCAAAATTAGCTTCAATCTACCATTCCTAATTATACTATTTTTTTCTCTAAAAAATAAATTAAAAAATCCTACCTTAATGAAGTAATAAACAGAGTAATATTCAATAGTCGCTATTGTTTGTTTACTTTCACGACGAAAATACACGTCCAAAAAATAAACTATTAAAATAATAATTTAATAAACACAGTATTTCACTGACAAAATATAGTACATGTATTCAAAAACAAAAAACTATTAAAATTATTTATAAAATTATCTTACGAACTTGATACTTATGAGAATAACAGTAAAAAAGACGCTGTCAACAACAAAATGATTCTTTGCTTTTGTGCGTAATAAACACGAGATTGTTCTATCTGAAATAAACGAAATAATCACATAAATTCCAGTTTATCATAGCACTATGAACTGACGGCCTGAAGTGAAGTAATCAATTTTAATTTAGTATGGACCAATTACCAGTCGAGGAGTTTTTGTAATTTGATGGTAATGAAGTTTGTATGTTACATCTAAAATTGCACGTAACGTTCGCTTTGATTGTTTGCAAATTGCATGTAATATTCTGTAGCATTTTGCATGAAACCACAAATTAAATATGTTTAAATTATTGTAAATGTGTGATGTATACATGTTAATGTCCAGGTCAAGCTACGTGTTATAACTTGTATATTCTGTGCGTCACTGATGAACATTTTTGAATATTTTAAGATGTCAATAACCCAAAATGAAAAATTAATCATCATCATATATATTAATACGCTACGGTTAAGATGTTACTCTCCCTTTTTAGAAAAAACCTCACAACTAATCCACATAAATTATATATCATTTTATAGATAATTGCTTGCTCTACCGGCATCCACAACCAACAAATTTATTATTGCTATTGTTTTTGCAAATTAATTAATTATTAAAATTATATACACAAAACAGCAATGCTGCCATCTAACGGCTCAACGTCAATATGATTGACGGTCGGTAAAATTTTTGTTTAATTTCAAATCCACTCACGTATAAATAAAGTGGCGCTTTAGCTCAATGCTTTTGATACTTGCGCCTCTATATGTCAATTTTAGTGAAATATTTGTTTGATCTGTCATCTGAGCTTCATAATGGAATAAATAATGCGAAGACTTCGCACGGGTCATGCTAGTATAAATAAAACAAGATATAATTAATCCAATTTTTCATATCACCTTACGTCAAATACGTATATAGAATATATAAATATATACAGGGAAGACTCCATTAAACTCGGTTTGATTAGATTTTGGGAAAATTAAAACACGTATTCGTCTGGGAATATTAAACACGTAACGTTCTTGTATTCCACCATCTGAAAATATTCATCATCCAAATACAGTTGTCCCGCATAACTATTATTAGTTTAATCAAAGCCCCAAACTGTACATACTATTTACAGTCGGCTTCTTAGACATGCAAATGCTCAAACGCTTACATCGTCACTAACGAAGAATATATACTAAATAAAACAATTTATACTAAATTTTGAACATTGGTTGATAAAATATAATATAGGTATTTAATTTATAAAAATGATAAACTATAGCTTAGTACTTTTGTGAGACGCGGAAATTTTATTATGTCGCTTCAAAAAATGTTATAATATATTTCTTGGTCATGTTTTCATGTTTTGTAATATTCTTGTATGATTTACGCATTTTCATGAGTCAGGCGATCATTATCAGAGTTTTAAAAATATTGAGCTCGCCAGACCTAGTAAAAATAAATTATTTTTAATCCAAAATGTAAGCAACAACTTCACAAATGTAATTAATAAAATTAAACACATAAATGTCATGTTTTGCTTACTAACCATTTCAAACAATATCTCTCTCAATATTAAAAATGATTTTACCGGTACATTTTGCAATTTCCATTCTATATTTTTTAAGCTGTAAAAATCTTTCCAAATACAATGGATACCACAATATTTTTTTGATTTAGTGGTACAAGTTCTATTTAGGAATTTTTAAACTATTTACGAAAGAACTTATCGTATTGCAAAGTTTAATTTTTACTTCTTCTGTTGATTTCTTAACTTCTGTAAACAATATTCGTTCATCTTTTCTTCCTAAATTTTATTTTTGTGTACAAATAAAGTCACCATGTGTTTCTAAATAAATTAAATGCCCACCTTGAACTAAAAAGTCTAGAAATATAATTTAATAAATTGATACTCGTTTTTCGAAAAAAAAACCGAATGATTTCCTAATATAGTTAATGTATATTTCAAATTCTCTCACCGCAGATTATAGTTGAGAGCACCAAATTTCACATAAACCCTTCAAGCTTGCATATACTTCAAACGACGTGCTTTGCCTATTGCGTGTAACAACACGTGTTATATTCCATTTTGATAACTGAATCCTCCTAAATTATTTCACGTAACTGTCGATAAATTTTAGATCGATTGAGAGCAGATATTCTTGTAATATTTTCTATGCATGAAATATCTGAAAACCGCCATATAATTGGAGAATAATGGTAAATGATACGCGCGCTATATATTTTAATATCTTGAACCGTAAAAGCCATGTTTATTGCAATAAGACTTAGAATAACCATTATATTAAGAAGTGACCTTAAAAAAAGTTAATAGCTGTCACTTCGCACTATATGTTTTTTTTTGTGCTTTTGCCAATATATTTTTCATTTATATAAGAAAGGAAAAATATATTGGTAAAACGTCTTTTTCAGTCCGTCAATCATCATAATGTTTCATTCATTCATCTTTTGAGCTGTAGTTAGACAAATTTATGTAAATGAAACCCGTTGCGATTGCAGAAACGTATATTTACAAAATTCATTTTCAGTGAAATCGCCAAAAACACAACACAATTTAATTTTTTTTTTAAAATTGTGTGAAAGACAATCGAATAATACATGTGATATGTCGTTTGAACTAAAGAAAATATAAATATTGTGGGAAAATAAAAAAAAATGGTTGAAACTCCTTTTCTTTCTGTCCGGAAAATGACACCTCATTTAGGTACATTTTTAACGATTCTCTGTATGATGTTTTGTACAATTTCTTTAGCCGATCTGTAGTTCTTCTTCTTTCTAATGGCCGGTATCTTTTTGAATGAAGTCGAACGAAACGCCAGTAAGGTCGAAAAATTGCACTTTATTTATTGATACGAAGTATTCCATATTTATGTTTATGATTGATTTTAGAACTGTTCTTCGACCCTTCTTTCTTCAGTGTTAAAATAATTTTACGTTTTATTTTATTAGAAACTCATTTGTTAACCAAAGCTAAAGCAATCAGCTCTTCAAAAAGATACGAAAGATTGCGAAACATATTTTTTACGGTGACTTTGGCTAAATTGTATTATGTTTTTCGAACCCTACCAAGTCTTTCACAATTTGTTGGTTATATGCAGATGCCATATAAGTTATTGGCACTGTAAACAAGTATAACAAATATGCATATATTCGTAATTGCGTTAGCTTATTTAATTGTGATCTTAAGCTGGTGCTTAAATAGAAACATTTTCAATATATGTACGAGCATACCTTTTGCTATCCAATGTGCATGGTGTATACCAGCAGGGGCTTTCAATTATATACCGCTTTCAGGAATCCCTCCCAAAAAGATAATGATCAAATGAAGGAGCTCCTTGTAATCGTTATGATGCTGAAAGTGTTGTAGTTGATTTTGAACAAAAGCAATTATATCTGTCTCGACAGTTTGAATGTAACTCCAAGTAGATGTTCAGATAACGGAGTCTTGAAGTCTCCCTGATTAATTTTTGTTCAATAGTTCTTAAATCTTTTAAAAATCATAATTTTAAGACCGATGGAAAGTACAATACCAGTCCAGTACGACAGCTTCAAGTATGGTAGCTTCAAGTCCAGGACGACAGCTTCAAGTACGGTTTCTGAGATGATGCCGATATGCAAGCTAAATCATTCCTTTCCTTTATTCGCCCTATTTTAGATACTGTTGTATCGAAGCAGATACATCTTATTTTATCATATAATCCCCACTATAAAATTGTCTCAAAAATAGCAGACGTCATGGTTTCCCCTTTTCCATCTGGAAACTTGACAAAAGCTGGTCGATTCCTTTTCTAGATACCAAGATTTGTAGAAGGTCTATTATTTTATGACCCGTTATGTCCTCGGCAATCTTTCCATTCCAGTGCACAGTAAGTGTAGTCTGTGGTTGAAAATCAGCTTTCCTAGACTCAAACTGGGACCGAAGGTTTTGCTAGGACATTTGAGCGTCCAACAATATCATCAACGAAGATCACGTTACTTTTCCTGTGGTAATTTCACAAACTCCTTTCATAATGCATGTAAATGACTTACAATGAGTCTCTGTACAAAATTTCAAAGTTTTAAACCCAACGGTTTGAGACTCTGCATTACATATCAAAAATATAAAAATAACCTACTTCAAACTCATAGAAAGCTGAGATACGTATTTTTGCATTTTTTAAAGGAAATTCTAACTACTCATTTTAGAGTTTCCCGTAATATGTAAGATTTTTATTTAAACTTCAACCCCCATGGCAAAAGATTATATAAAATAATTTCTTGGTGACTGTCTACTTCTTAAAACAAATAAAATCCAATTTTCATCTTCCTAGAATGAGCGACTAAGGATTGACGTTGATCCATCGGTCTGTTATTGAGGAAAAATTTTATTTATGTAGAGTTAAATCCGGTGCTTACAAAACAGTTTCATCTGCTTACATTACACACAACAATAAAGTATTTTTAATCATATGCCATCGCCATCGGCTGATGATTTCTTTACGAAATTAATATATGGTAATATTAAATTTAAGTCATGCAATTAATTTATCGATAAAATGTATAAAGTATTTGAAACAATGTTTAAATTTCTATAAAAATCTCAATCAAAATAAATTGTGTCCAATCAATAAAATTCTCCTTATCAGCAAATCCCTATCAGCAGACAATTTCCAAATCTCACGTTCACTGAAGACGATAAGGAAAAATTGTGTTCATTAAGCTTACTCACCGTCTTCACATCGAAGACTGGAGAGTCACGATCATACTTGACTAGAGCCGCAAGATAAGTTGGCGAAATACAATTACGGGTCCCCCAATCCATCTCGACCTTATCATTGGCTTGTTAAAGACGACAGATGACGGTTTACTTTGCTTGTAGCAACCCACGCATGACTGAATTTTTTCCTGAATCAGGGAATGGTACAAGTTATTAATAATTATTTTGCCACTAAAACTGAGGAGGAGGGGAACGGGGGTGGAAAAAAGCTTTCATTTTATTCATGAATTTGTATTACAACTACTGAAGAACACGCTCTGAAAATTTGGAACGACATTTAAATGATCTCTTGAAATACCTTGTACAGAAGCGCTCCACACAGGTGTTTTGGCAGGCGGTTATTCCTATGCCGGTCTTATACCACAAAGATAAACACTAATCGGTTTAGAAAAAAATTGGCAAAAATTATTGTTTCAATTCCATTCATTTACATTATTTAATTCTTTTTCAGTGTGTAGAATATTTATGCACTAAATAATTACGATAATTAATGTAATGTACGAATAAATATAAATCGTTAAAAAAAATGTGACACAATCTTTTCTAATATTGTTTCAGTTTTAGCAGGTTACGTAAAAATAATACTTGTTAATAACTATCACAGAAAAAAACTTAAAGATTTATATTTATCTTGTGACATCTCATTCATTTAAAATATGGATAAATAACGAAGAAGTAGGTAAATAATTTTGATAAGTCAACGACAACTTATCGCCTTTAAATGAACAACTAACTACGTTGATATACATTTTAATGCATTAGTTGTTTTCTATTTTTATTTTAAAATAAAATTAATCAAGATTTTCACATTTTCATGATATCTCGTTTATGGATAAAAATTGAATTTTGCCATATTTTCATTAAGAAAATAAGATTAAAGCTATTATGTAATATTTTAAGGTATCGGAAATGTTTCTTTGTGGAATCTGCTTGTGGATCATCATTATTGGAAATAATAAGAACATGAGTCATATTAATTCCTCTTTGTTATTTTACTCTCAAAATTCATACAATTATAGTATTCATAAGTGATATATTTATTTAAGTATATGGTCTGCTGCGAATCTGTAACAGCAAACTAACACTTTAGTGCCAGCTGGTAAAACACAATTTGCCTTGTTAAACATATACTTGTAGTAAAATAAGTTTAAATATGAAGAGTTTTAAAAAATTCAATGAAATTTTGACTGATAATTAACTTACAATTACGAGTAATACATGCATAGATTACTTGTATTTGCATTATGTAAGTAAGAAATTAAATTTTAGTTGAACATATATTAAAAACATTTTAAAATCATTTCGCTTAGTTGCTTTTAAATGAGAACAAGCTTTAAGGTAACAAAATTAAAAAACAAAACAAAAGGTAAACAATATTTTTTCAATCTTTAAAAAAATTGAACAATTCACTTAATCAAGTTTACTAAACTTCTATGTAAGTCTACTTCACAGGATTAAAGCTGTAGACAAAGCTAACGCTAAGTCGATGGAAACTAAACTTAATATACTTTAATTTCATGCGTGATAAGTTTATACATACACACACACACACACACACACACATATATATATATATATATATATATATATATATATATATATATAAAATTCTATACTTTTGAAAATGTAATTGGTATGGAAACTTTTTAAACACCTTCAAAAAAGTGGGAGGTTAAATTTACGAAATTAAGGCTTGAGGCTAAAAACAGACTCACAAAAAAGTGGGATCACCAACAAAAGAATGAAAATTATTTGTCGTCGTTAGGTTTAAGAAATAAGATAATATGGTTTCGGACGACGGCAAATAGGAAAATTTTATTATGTCGCTAAATATTCACTGGACTCTAAATAACAAAAAAGTATGTCAATTAGATTTGAAGATTGTATTTTTGTAAGCTATTTTCAGATTTATTTACTTGTGACTTATAAACAATGGCCAGAAATTAAAAGTATAAGGGTGCTAAGCTATTAGCTCTCGAGCGAAGACGGTCTCTAATGACTTTTTCCATTCTTTATCCGAGGGTCTTATAGATAGCCGAATGAAAAAAAATCTTAAACACCGTATACCCTTTTACAGTTTAGGCAAACGCCGATTGCTCGAAGCGACGTTGTATTGAAATATTTAAAGATGCATGAAAATGTTTTTTATGCGAAAAGAAAAAGTTTTCGCCTTTATTTTTTTTAATTAACTATTGCGCTATATATGTTTGAAATATTAAGTTTCAGGTACGGATATTGACCAAATATAGCCATTCAGCAAATACGTGACGGTGACAAACTAAGAAATAGATGTATTCGGACTTCAATATGCTCGTAAGATGCAAGATCAAGAAGCAGACACAGATAACGAAGTATAATTCGTACCGTTCTTTCGAAACGTGGAACCTAAAAAATGGATATTTTATAAGACATGACATAACTTATAAGTGTAAATGTTGAAATTAATGAAAGTGTCTGAGGAACAAAAACAGTGAAAAATCTTTATCCTATAAAGTAAAAATTAAATGTTTATAAACCGAACACAGTTGGAGGGTTTGGCAGGAGTAGGTTATAAGGAAATTTTTATATTTTTTCCGATGGAAATCAAAGCAATCCTTCTACTGCGATATCCGCCATCAAGTTAGAACCAGAACGATTTTAATAGAAGATGTATTCCAGTTCATTTTATCGTAGTCGAATAATTCTGAAATTAGACGGATGTTACCCGAATCTACATATGTATGTCAAAAACTTTTTGGATTAAAATACTTTTTGCCTAACAGTAGGTTTCAATAATTGCAATATTGGGTTAGTCAATAACTAATTATCGTTTTGAAAGAAGAAAGAAGTTATGATTATATCTCTGTTAATGGTAATTAATCATAAATTATATATGCCCATCATTATCGACTACGAATGCTATAATATTTGGCACAGAAAAAATAGCATCAAAATAAAAACAGGCAGGTTTTGAATTTAAAAATTTGTAAAGATCTCTCGGAAATAGTCTTCATCATTATTTTTTAAAGATAAGTTTGTAAACTTAAATTGAATATATCTAAATTTATTCAATTTAAGTTTACAAAGCTAAGTTGAGAACAAAGCCAGATTGAGGAAAAATATATTTACTGGTAAGCTTTTCCGATTCATAATATATCTTCGAACAATATTCGCAATTCTGCAAAGTTATTTACCATCGTAAATATATAATATAAAAGAAAACCTAATGAAAATATTGTATTACATGATTTGGGGCCACATTTGTAGTCATCGGACACTAGAAAGACCCATATGCCTGTTAAAAAAGGACATTAAAGTAATGCTTTCAGTTTCTTTCATTATTTATTGCCTTGGTAATGCTCAAATCGTCCAAAATCTCCTTTCATATTCTCAGGTTATATGAGGTCGTAAAAGACTAGTATTTCAGCTTAAATTTTTATGACATATTGTATTCCAAATATCTTCTCTAATCTTGTAATATTTCCTTTCTTAACGAATTATTGAAACTGAATATAACAATGGCTCCAGACGTAAAAAAACAAAGTTAGTAAATAATATAAATAAGCAATCTTTATATTTTGTAAAGCATCTATTTTTTTAAGTTATTTTAATACTCAGCGATCGCAATAATACTTCACTAAATTTAAATTTTAAAATATTCCCTTATATCAAGGTATTTAAAAAAAGTTCAAATAGTTTTTGGTTAGTTATAATTTTATTTATAATCTAATATATCATTATTCAATTTCATATTTCCACGTAGGTTTCTAATGTGTTTTTTATTCATTTACATTCATCAAAAATTAAATTTATACGAGTGAATATAATACCGAAGAAATTTCAAAAATATTTCTGCATCACTTTTGTAGACTTTATTTTCCGCATCCCTCTTGTAGATTTACACGGTACTATACAGGTGTTATGGAAGCTCGAACACACGAAAAAAATCTTATGGCAAAATTTAGGCTTGCCATTATACTTATTGAATGTTTACTTATACTTATTAATACAACTTATGAAATGTTTTTTCGTGGCTTCGTCGTAAATAAAAATATTTCTTAAAATAGTTCATTCGTTCATACAAGCTGTGTCTGTAAAGAGTAAGTTCGCGTGGTATAAACAAACATAGTAGAATTTTAATTTAAGTGTATAAATCGTTATGAAGTTGTATTTTCATCGAAAATTTTCATATTATTTTATTTTGTTCCATACCACATTTCGCCCTGTACGCTAGATGCGGGATTCCTCTATAAAACATTGTTTTTTTTTTAATTTCATCACAGCTGTTGCCCATTTGTTTATACGATACATGTACGTGTTTGCTTTCCCCATAGATTTTTAAATTATATTTTGTTTTTGTTTACTTCCGATGTAAATATACTATAGATAAAACAGTAAATTTAACCTATGAAATTTATTTTTCCGAACACTAAAGAAACATAATTCCATGAATGTAATATCTACATTGATCGAAAGGCAGGCTGTAAGTAATGAAGCTTAGATTATTGTATTTTAGTTTACTGACTGCTATATGTGAAAATTTATCCTTCTAGTTTATATAATAATACAAAACTTGAATGTTAGTAAACATAACATTTCCAATAGAAAATACTGTTGTCAAAAGAATGTAAATATCTCGTATGAGTATTCGCCTTTTGTTTATGTACAATATTCTCTTGAAAGACAATTTTCTCGTTACCCTAGAGTTAGAGTTTAAAAAATTTTCAACAGAGAATGGGAATATTTTCTCGTACAAAATAATATAAATAGCAACTTATAAGTACTTTACATACATAACGGTTTCAATATACGTGTTACTCATTGAATTTGAAATAGACTAAGCCTTTCGCCATTTTTCTTTTGAATTTAACTTTCCATTTTTAAAACTAATGTTCTTGAAAAATAATTGTCTTTTGTTTCCGTTATCGGAGTGTTGAATAAAGTAGTGAGTGTTTTTATAATAATTTTATTTGTTACCCAAAGTTAGGGGTTTATTTTCCTTCATAAAATTTCACTTTCATTTTTATAAATTCGACTGTTGATTTTTTTCAACTTAGAAATGCAATATAGTACACACTTAAAATATTTTACTTATTGTTAGGGTATCGCTAGCTAGGGAGACAAACTAGGGAGCCCCATAATTTCACTATACCCATTTACCTGCCTGTCTGTACGTCAATACCTTTTTAGTAGTAGAATATTAGTTTTATAAAGCTGAAATACATACTTATAACGCCTACGAAGTTATGAAATAAAATCTGATAGAAAAAAGTTTTAGGGTAACTCCCCTGCTTGTAAATCGAGGGTGAATTTTTTTATTCGTATACCCTCTAGGGTAGGATATCGTTGAAAAGATCTCTCAATAATATTGAGAGTGTATATCATTAACACCTTTACTATTCAGGGATCCGTTAACGAATATTAAATTTTAAAGTGGTAATTTTTATTAGAGTTCCATCTCTCCACCTCTACAAGCCAATCTGCTATTTTTGGATACCTAAAAAGTATTCAGTAGTAGTATATACATATATAATGAAGTTAAGAAGAAAATTATTACAGTAAGCTCGACTGGTCTACGATTAATAGTTGACAGATTCGTGACACGTAGATGCGTCTGTAAAAAAATTATGGAAACCTCATACAAGTGACTTAAATTAATTATAAAAATATGTTTGTATTTTAAAATGCATATTTGTTTTATCCGTAAAACATATATTTTGCAATATATTTCTATATTTACACTGTGAGGAACAATATTAATATTGGAAAATATTGAATATATTTGGCGTTAATTTTGTAGAAATTCATTTTTCAAAATTAAATGAAATTACGTGATGTAGTATTATTTTCACTTTCTTTGAAAGAAAGTAGAAATAATACTACATCACGTAGTTTCATTTAATTGTGAATTGGAGAATAGTTTAAAAGAAGTATGCTTTAATATTTATATGCATCTACGTGTGTACGGACCCTCGTAGTATGAGTTATAAAACAAGTTATTTACACTATATGAATTTATGAATAATTTTATTAATATGCAGGGTCCTTTTTTGATATGATATGATAAATGCAGTTTGAGATGATAAATGCAAATATTTACTGCCAGTAATTAGATTATCTAGATAACTAAGAGCAACTAGATAACAAGCCAGAAAATATGCTCGTCAAAACTTCCAGGAGTGGGGCTGGTCTTGCCCTATCCACATTATTCACCCAATATTAGGCTATCCGATCATCACTTATTTAGAATTCTAGGTAATCATTTATAGAATATAAAAATCAACTGTAGGGAAGACTTTCAAAAAGATTTTAAATAACCTTTTACGTACGTAGGGATTAAGCAACTAAATAACTTCGGTGCGATACACAATATTTTGTTAATTAGCAAACATTTTCCCTCCACTATCCTTCCCGTGTCGTTCTTCTATTTCAAAGAAGTTGGTATGGACACTTGGGTAATAAGCTATCTTCTTTTTAAGGTTATGTAGCGAAAGAAAGAAATCTTACTCTTCTTTAACGCTCGTTTGTATATTATAACCTTATAGTATCGAAAGTTTTAGGCATTTTTCATTAAATTATAAACCAGTAGTTCATATGGAGATATTTATTAACCTGCAACAAAATACTAATTTTTTCTAAAATAATTTTTTTACTCGTAAAGTAAAAACATTATGGACAAATTTATTTTGTGCCCTACCTCGAAAAGAATACTATTCGACAAATCTTTTAAAATAAAATTTCATTACCATTTTTCATTTTGGAACCTCGTGCCATTTATCATTTTCCGTTTTTCATTTTTAAGCTCTTGCAAAATGTATGAAGCTTCAAAATGATATTTACCTCCCTCTTATAATTTTTCATAAACGGATTTGAAAAAAATGAAAGTTCTAGATACTAGCATTTGATTACAATTTTCAATTAAATTATTTTCGGTAACCTTGCATTAATAATTTCAAGAGATGTAGACTACTACAGAACTCTATTCCATGCTTGTGTCGACATGAAGTTAGCCGATTTTTTTAGATAGGACTTTAATGACATCGGTTAATAAAAGTTCAATCTTACCTCAAGATAAAAAAAGGATGCGTTTGTACATTACGATGCCAAATATTAATATTGGAATATTATCATAACTGCAGATTTTTGATTAATATAAGAATTAATTTAACGAACTTATAAACTATTAGATCAATAGCCTATTTTAAAAGCCCATTCATATCAGTAATTTAATGCACGGTTATTATAAAAGGATATTGGTGTTAAAAATTATTGCTGACCAAGCCGTGTAAAGTTATTTAAAGAAAAAAAATGGCTTCGAAATATTTAGAAGAAGATTTTAAAATTAATAAATTTACTTAACTAATTCGATTTTAGAATGAATAAATTTACACAGAATTTTTAAGGAATTAAAAAATAATTTTAATATTCAAAACAGTACCGACCTTTTTAATCACGGTCCTTTGAAGAGATGGTGTGTTTAAACACTTTAATTTATAGTACAGTGAAATTACGAATACATAGAAATGTCAAAAAAATTATTCTAGACAAGAAAATAATTAGGCAATATCGAAACTGTGTTGTAACTTTGTAAAAAGTTAAATCGTCTTCAAACTTAAGGAAATTTAACTTGATTTTATAAACTATGTTCAAGGTTATTTTTGTTATTTTGCTCTGGAAATGCGACACGCAAAGCTGTTATTTAATATTTATTTCGTGCATAGATTTAGATTCAAATTTAAACGCCAAATCAACAAATTTCCGTATGAAGCAATTACGTATACTGCATGTTCAAAATAATTTAAGAAATCATAATTATTAACATGAAACATATTATGCTTTTTCATTCAAACGCTATTACTTATGGTCATTTATCTAAATAGCTGTTATCATATTTTATAAATGTGCAACTTAGTCCAGATGACTTATACCGACTATATATTTAAAAAAATCTGCTACCCTTAACATTGTTTTTTATTTAATAAACGCAGTGTTGATATTAATTTAAAAAATCATAAAAATTATTTATTTTATTTGCAAAGACATGCTAGCGAATGAAAATATTGTGTAAATATATAGAATGTAATCCGAGACCGTAAGCAAATAAGTAACAGTAAGTAACCAGAGATGTCGGAAACGATTGTGAGTGTCTATGTACAGATTAGTAACATAACGAATATGTGCATTGCCATTAGCGAATATTTCGTAATACTCGTATTTGCATTCGTATTCGCAAAAATAATGCAAAACTTTAGCGAATGTTAATGTGTTGCAAAAATTTAACGAGTGTTAAGGTGTCGAATTTTGTAAAAATTAGCAATGAAAGAAGAATTTATTAAATATAAAAATATATAAAGGTAATATAACTTCAATTTCAAAAATTATTTATCACAATGAAATGCAGTTTCCAACTCTTTTAGATAACTTTTATGATTATTAATGGTGTGAAATGAAGGCTAAATATTTTTTTTTGAAGGATTTCGTTTTCACACCTTTCTAAGTTAATACTCTAATTTTTACGCAGAAATTACCAATGTTTTTTTTTATAAGAATGACTCTTCCTTCCCGCGAGTCCATACATTTCAGGTTTAGCTGGTAGGGGTACGTATTCTCTACATGTAAAACTTTAAAGCTTGATATTTCGTAAATGGATCCCAGTATCGAAAAAGTGTCCATAACATAACCCCAATATTTTATGGAAGGATTATTGAACAATACTCTTTGCATAGAGTCTCGATCGAAAAGAAAATCCCCTCCCTCCCGCTTTAGATGTAAATATGCATAACCGTACTATTTTTCATCTTCACATCACGGATAATCCACAAGTGACATGAAAATGGACAGACAGACAGACGGATATGGCAAAACTATAATGGTTCCTTCCTCCTTAAGGTTTCAACCTTAAGAATGGCGCTTATCTTTGTTGGTAATTTTGCTATACTGGTATCCAGTGTTACGCACTTTTTCCGTGTAATTATTTTAGCGTGGGCAATAGATGGTATTAGGAATACCTTAGTAAAGAAATACAATTAACCATCATCCAGCTGTTTTGGTCCCAGCGAATCTTTCATATTTCCTTAAGAAGTTACAAATCAAAACTTTATCCTGCTTCTTATTTAATTTTTGTGTGTGTCGTCTCGTATTATCTTTCATGTAGTGAAGCAAACAATAAGAGACATCCAGAAAATTATTTATCCAGTATCATCTAGCTTCTCTTCTTCAGTTGATATTGACAAACGTTTTCGTTAAAAAAAAGAATGAAAACATTTAAATAACAAAAGAAATGTACTAAACAAATATCTAATACACCCCTGGTTACTGACGAAAGAAATACCGATAGCCGTCAACTAGTGCTATCTCCCTCTTTAAGCCTACAAAATTATATAAATCACGCAGATCAGTTTTAATGTTTATGGTTCACAGTATATTTTTACTAAGTTGAGGGCAATTCTAGGTAACATGACTAGTCCGATAACATGGCCAATTGAAATATTTCCATGCTGTAAATTAAGACCAAAGTTTTCAACTCAAAAATTTGAACCAACCCCATATTTTTTAAATATTTATAGTGGGTTTTTAGTTTGAAGAATTATACATTTTTTTCTGCCTTACCATTATATGTAGATCGCCTACCGCTAATGTATTCCCAAATAAATTGTATTATTAAGGGTTGCCACATTATATGTGGCTACACCATATGATTCCACTTTTGGTACGAAAATTGGCCATTCATAATGTCTCCATTGCTTTTGTATACGTTAGAGCAAAATAAATAATCTATAAGCATAACAAAATATCCCAAAGGATGGTGGGTCCTGATTTCTTGACTCAAATGTTCCTAGGGCCAGAACAACTCAATGCAGTTAAAAAAAGAGTCAAGCAAGTGGCTACTTTAGTGACAACTAACTTATTGAGTAGCCATTTTATCTGCACACGTCTGGCGATGTGTAATTATTTTCTATAGTTACGAAAAACCTCAATTTTCAAAAATGGTTAGATGCAGGTTTCGTAAAACAATTAAGTATTAATATACTTCTTTATTTTAAGTTCTAGAATGGCTTCTTAAAACAAAATCAAATTATCCTGAATTACTTTTTTTACTTATATTTTCTAAAATTTATTACGTACTTCATTAGTTATTCTCATTTTTATTTCTTAAGAATTAAAAATATAATAATATATACGCATTAACGAATATTTTTTTTAATCTTTATTTTGGTTACAAATTTTATTTAATTTTTTTTCGCTCTTTCTTGATTACCGATTTTTGAATTATTAAATGTTTTTATATTATAAAAAATAAGAGCTTTTTAAAAATTATATTTTTTATTTCTGTAATTTTCAATCAACTCATCTCCCCCTGACTCCTCCCTCCCGAACTGCCTTTTCTTTCCTTTGCCTTGGCTCCCTTACCCGTTCTCTCTTCTGTCCCTACCTTTTCTCTATTTATCATTTTCTCTCTGCCTACATTCGATTCGAACAGAGATAGTTCGATCTCCCCACTACCGATATGTTTTTTGACCTTTTCCAAACAAATTTACATGAGCCTATCCAAGATGTTTCATTAGAATATTTTTTCTGTGCCATTAACTTTTTACATTATTACCTATTATTATATTCTGAACTTTATTGTTGACCACGTTGATAAATACTCATCTGTGTGAAGAGAAATTGCAAACTGAGTGAATCTATGATACCTGTGTTTCCTGATAAAAAATTTAAAAGGCTAAAAAATACTGCTTTCATTATTTTCTCATAATGAAAGTTGCAACTACATTTAATTACATAAATTGTACACTCGCAGTTTTTGAAGTGTGACATCTTCAGGGAGATAGACGTAGTATTAGAACTGGAAGAGATCCTTCTAAAATATGTGAAGAAGATTTTAAATTTTTATCCCGTAGTTTCTCAGATTTTACACCGCCATTTCTTTATTGTTTCATGAACATTTTTACTGAATAATAATCTTTGTTTTCGAGTTTAACTTGGTTCAAAAATATTGAATGAAGCACTTCACTAATTTCCGGTCATTGAAGTGCATTTCATTTTTTTTGTCACTTCCTGTATTTCTTTGCTTTATTTTTCTCCCGTCTCTCCAAGTATCCTAAACGGTTCAGTTTACATGTTTTTTATTAAACCCAACTTGGGTTTGATAAAAAACCCACCTTGGGTTTAATAGAAAACTAATCTTTTATCTTAAATTCCTTTTCCTTTTACTTCTTTTCTTTTATTTACGTGACTCATTCCTTTATAGTCTAAGTTTTCTCATCGGTTTTCATTTTTCTCTAAATCATACTTAACAATATCAGAATGACCACTAATAGTTCGTTATATTCTCTGTCTCTGCCACTATTTATTTAATTACCTGGAACTACACCTATTTCCATATCGTTTCTGCGATCGCCGTTATTATTTTTACAATTGTAAAAAGCAGTGAGATAAGAAATGTTATCACTATTTAGTTGTTTACTTGTTTACGCAGTTCAATGAAATCGATTGCTACATATGGCAGAATTATTGTTACGAAAGCAATCTCCACCCTCCAGTATCCAAAAACACCCTACCAGAACATCAATTCAGCGCCATTCGACGAGCGGCCAGGAATTAACAACTCACGATAACGGCATTATGATGACCTCTTAAAATAAAGTATTGCTTTCATTGTTACTACTGTAAACATTTAAAGTAATAAGACCTGTAAAGGCATCTTTATTACGGTTTTTAAAAATGGGATGAAAATGTATATATATATATATATATATATATATATATATATATATATATATATATATATATATATCTATATTGTGTAGATATGACTTCAATCGATCAAATTGTTCACAAGTTACACGATCACTACCAACGATTATGTATAATAAGATGTATGTAAATGTACATGTATATACACACACGCATATATTTATATATTTATATATATATATATATATATATATACATATATATATATATATATATATATACATATATATATATATATATATATATATATATATATCTCAATACATAATAACTCCATATAAATTGCAATACCATCTGTTTAACAGTATTCATGAACTTAGGTAAGAAACTTATAAACAGACAGAGATTTATGAAAATTAATGAAATGCATTTTGTAGAGCACTGAAACTATATTATACCAGAATACAATCGAATGTCTCATTGTTAGTAAGAACTCCGTTTCCCATAACCATAGATATTTTTTAAAATTATTATTCACTAGCGACCTGCCCTGGTTTCGCACGGGTGCACTGTAGGTACTAATGTGGCGTAATTGGAGCAATTAATAATTTTAATACGTCTTTATGTACAATATTTACAGCTGGTTTAAAGTATCGTGCTGAAATGCATGTTTTTATTTTTTTATTTTCCTTGATCGAGAGCTCTGATAAACACGTGTGATCGCTGCAAATCATACAATGCCACGGGGTGACGCGCGGCCTGCGACACACTATTTATAGTCACGCGCTGCCGCCGTCTGTCGCCGCCGCCGTTCGTGCACGGCATCGGCCTCGCGAATACTGATTTTTGGTAACATTAGTTATGTGATATCTTCTAAAATATTAATGATAATGGTATTGATTTGCTGTAAAGATCAAATGTTATCTATATTAAATGCTCAATGTAAAGAAATTATTTACTTCGACAGTATAACCCACAAAAAAATCACAATTCTATAGTATAACATTTTGATATAACTCGTAAAGTTTAGTTAGCGTTAGCAATGGAAGCGCTCAAAATTCTATTTTCTTACGAAACATTGACTGTATGTAAGCCGTAATAATAAAATGGATATAAATAATATTTCAATTGTGCCGTTGATTAAAATTCTGGTAAATTTTCAAATTAGACAAATGTGTAATAAGTGAAAATTCACTACAACAAAAAGGAAATAATGAGATCCAAAATATAACTAATCATGTACGAAGATAACACTAAAAATGTTTTGAACAATATTCGTAAACTAAAACTGAAATAAACGTGTTTTACGACGTAGTAGTGCCTTTTGACGTAATATCAGAACATTATCGTCAAATCTGATTGTAGTACTGAAAGTCTTTAGAACTCATCATTTCCAATAACGGTAATAAACATTTATTTCATTTTACAAAATCTAACTTTTTCATAAACTATTGAGGTGTTTTGTTTGAATTTCTCATTTTTCTTATTATTTATTGGCAATTTGAAAATCGTGTCAAGATGTGCCAAGATGAATATATTGTATGAAAATTCAATGATTTTTATGACATTCCTTATGGTCTTAATATAAAACAATGACTATATATTTGGATTGACATATTATAATGAAGCCCCATTCCGTGCTACTGTTTATAGCTAGTTTACTGAGTTTAAACGTGGTCATACCACTGTCAGTGATGATCTGCGTAACAGCGATAATATAATCGATGATAATGTTAATATTGTGCAGCTTATTGTAAAGACTGGCAAGAAACCAACCTATTAGCAGATCCGGGCAAGTTTAGGCATTGGTGTTAATTATGTACAGAAAATTATACAAGAACTTAGGCGTCAGGAAGCGTTGTACTAAGTGGATACCGCATTATTTTAACCGAAGCTCAAAAACACCATTGCCTTGAGTAATGTAAAAAATTCTATATTCTATGTTTTATTTAATATCGTCACAGGTAACAAAAGTCGGCTATATTATTACGAATCAGAAACTAAGAGGCTCTCTGCGCAGTCGGTGTTTCATTCCGGAGAGTTGCCTACAAAGTTTAAGAAAGAAAGAAGTGCTATAAATAACCCAGATAGATTCCAGAGGTATTAAATGATTCCAGAGTTTTAATGATTTCAGAGTATTTATTGGTTTTTATTTCAAAATATAGACGTATTTACTGACCATCAGTAAAAATTGATCGTAACGCTTGTAGCAAGAAGAAAAACGGGGCATGTAAATTATTCATTTATAGTTCATTAATTAATAAATCCTTTATAACATTATCATATACGCTAAATTTTTCTAGTTGCCAATTACTAAGCATATCAAAGCCACTCGGTCTTCTCCAACACAATGAATTCATGCTAAATACTTGTATGACAAAACATTTAATACTAATTACATTAAAGTTTGATGCTACAAGGATAATTTGATTTAGCTCGAATTTAGACACAAAGCGAAGTTAACCGTCGAAGTTTGCCGACAAAGACCTTTAAGTCTACATTAATGTAACATGTTGCCTACGGTTGTGAAATTTCACCGGATCGTATGTCAAACCGTCTTCGTTATACGTATTACTGGCAACCACTATAAACATATATTTACGCAAATCATATAATAAATATGAATATTTCAATATCAATAACGAATTAAGTTATTATCATTCCCATTTTATTTAATCACAATATATAAAATTGGTTTATTTAAAGTGAATAACTTATTCTATTAATTTGAGAATATTTTCTCGCAAATTGTATTGAAGTGTAGGATACAAAATTATAATTTACAAAACAATTTTGTAACTTGTCAGTTTTAGTATATGTAAGAAATAACAAACAATGGAATCCACTTTAATATGCAAAGGCGACGTGATATAATTTAACACCGCATTTCTAGCATCCCCTTCAAATCGAAAGGCGGGTTATAATTTAACTTATTTAAAACGTTAGTTCAATTAAAATTTTCTGAAAAGTTTTTCAAAACAATCATGTTTAACTAGCATAAGCAGCGTATAAGGTTAACATTAATATAAAGCTTCAGAATATACTTAACCTTCCTATACTCGCGCGTTGGTCTGTGAGACCGACAAAACACATTTCTTTTTGTGTAAGTGTTATATAATATATTTAATGCATTTACATATTTTTTACAGACTTTGAATACTTTATGAAGTAAGTATAGTAAAATGTATGTATGTATGTTGTTTTATATTATATTTTGACCAATTTATCATTCTTTTTTAGGTTATCATTCATATCAAAATGGACGATGATCAAATCAGATTGTTGCTGGACGAATCTAGTTCTGGTTCTAGTTATGAAGAAGAAAATGACAGTGAGGTGGAAGACCACGTGGAGGTACAAGAAGGGACTTACAACACCGAGCAAGACGACGACAATGACGAGATATCTGAGGAAGAACACAGTAAAAATTCCTGTGATTTTTACTTGGAAAAAGATGGACAGACAAGGTGGGATAAATCTCCTGCCTCAAACCCAACTAGGCGACGTGCTATAAACATAGTCACTCAACTTCCAGGTGTCAAAGGAGAAGCTAGAAATTTGAAGGAACCAGGTGAGCTGTGGCGGCTTTTTTTTCGGAGGGCATTATCAACCTGACAGTAAAGTACACCAACGAACAAATTAATCGATTGAAACATAATTTTACAAGAGAAAGAGACTGCGCCAATACAGACAACATTGAAATTGAAGCTTTTTTAGGCCTTTTACTGTTTGCTGGAGTCAGAAGAAACGGTCGTCTAAATGTCAAGGATTTTTTCAAAACTGACGGATCATCCCCGGAGATATTTCGATTAACTATGGGCTTTATCAGGTTCTCTCTATTGATGCGTTGTCTCAGATTTGACAATAAAGATACGCGAGAAGAGAGAATAAAACTAGATAAACTGGCACCTATTAGAGAGTTGTTCGATGAAGTTGTGGGAGAGTTTAAAAATATTACAGTGCATCTCAGTATGTTACGATTGACGAAAAACTAGAAGGTATTAGAGGATGTTGCAACTTTTGCCAGTACATTCCCTCAAAACAATGCCAAAATGTTTTATACCCATACCATGGAAGTTTACGTTGGGAAACAACCAGACCGTCCATATCAATCTGATAACTCCGCTTTGGCTTTGGTTTTGCGATTGGGTGAAAATATTCACAATACTGGGCATAATATAACATGTAATAACTTCTTCACTAGTATGCCATTGATAGATAAGCTTGAGTCTCAACAAAAATTGACAGTTATTGGGATGATTCGTAAAAACAAACGAGAATTGCCTAAACAATTCACGGATATACGAGGAAGAGCAGAAAAGTCCAGTTTATTCGGGCACCGACGCAATTGCAGTCTTGTATCCTATGTAACGAAAAAAGGAAAAATGTCCTTCTCGTAAACAGCATGCACGATGATGCCCAGATCAATGAAGAAACAGGTAAACCGGAAATTATAATGGACTACAATAGAACCAAAGGTGGAGTTGATACCGTGGACAAAATGTGTGAGACTTACAACGTTGCACGTGGGACAAATAGATGGCCAACGGTGATATTTTACAGTTTGATGAATGTAGCGGGTATAAATATGTTTATAATATACTTGCACAATAACCCTACCAAGAAAATTAGCCGTAGAATCTTTCTTGAATCCTTAGCATACGATCTGTTCGCAACTTAGACGACGGGCTCTCATGACATCCTTACCGAGAACCATAAGGAACAGGCTCGCCGAAATATGTAAATTAGATGGACCCGAGTCTTTAGCAACATCTAACAATAATAAAGTTGGTCGTTGTGGATACTGCTCATCAATAAAAAAAAACCGCAAAACATGTTACAACTGTGCCACCTGCAAAAAATACTTTTATTTGGAACATGCTGTAACCGTATGCTCTGATTGTTATGGCGAGGCTCAAAACTAAATAAACCAAACATAGATAAATATGTTCTTTGATATGTTTATTATTATTATTCAGAAGTTTATTTTGTTTTTAAAAAGAAGTTCAGATTTTAATTTTGTTTTCCTAGTACTTAAGAAAAAAATCTCAAATTCGAAGACTGATTTGTGATAGAGTATAAGTCAGTAAAATAATTAATAAGTTAAGTATTATTCATAATTTTTTGTTTCATTACATCCTAAACTTTAAAATAATAGTAATAGTATTTGGGCTTCTTAGTAAAAAAATATGTTGTAGGGGTAAAAACTATCGGTCTGTGACACAGTGAGCGAGTATAGGTGTTACAAAAATTGGCGCTAGTATAGAAAGGTTAAGCATAAGAAAAACAATTTCCTAGTGAGTGACAGAATACTTATGTAAGTAAAAAGAGGACTTAACATATTAGTAAATTTAGGTTAAATTTCATAAGCGTAGGTGACGGGAAATGTAACATTATTATTCACAGGACCTTTGCCGAAAAACTAATTACTTCTCGTTGTAACTAAATTCGATCTAAACCAACTTGATCTTGTAACATCAACTGTATCATACAAGATTATATGATCTTACGATTAAGACACTGGATGATCTTATTTTGCCTCGGTTAAAATGTTTACTGATAGTTACAGATGTACCTTCAATATAAGTATTGCAGTTTTAAAAATATTTTAAAAACCTTATATACTTAACTACTTTTAGTTTACGATAAATTTCTTTTTAGTTTTCAGCAGTCATTTTGTATTAAAATTTAAACAGTATCGAAATACCAGGGTAATTTAAGTTAAATTTATATAGCGGAAAGCATTTCACTTTTCTCTAAAAACCAGTTGTGTTACTGTTGTACCAGTTGTGTTACTTATAAGTTTTTTTTTTCGATGAAGGTTTATGATCCTTAATAAAAAAAATATGTCTAAAAATATATGTGTAAACATTGTTAATGTCAATGTTTAGACCAGGTAAGTGTATTATTATTGTGTTGTTGCTTTCCTTTAATAGTGTCGAAGAAAACTGAATAGCCGGGATATGCTTGATCATCACAATTAGAAAAATGATTTACGTAAGTCGTTTTTTTCTGATGATGATAAAAGGTATGTAAAATATTGTTAATGTATTGTTTTTTGTATGTAATCTATTTTAGTATTTTTCTGTTTTATTTGTAATTGTTTAATATTTGAAAATCGTTCGCTTTTTAATATTTGTTCAACTTTGAGTTAGGTATAAGATTTAAGGATAAATTAAAGAAATAAGTGCATGGAGTTTGATTTTATATATTAGACTTCTTTTGACTTAATAAACCTTTAAAAAATTGCACGATTTAAAGAGAGAAATTTAGCGTGAGATGTGAAAGTAAACTATTTTCAGAATTGGGAAGTATTTAGTGCACGCAGCAGAAAGTGCAATTAGATGTATAAGAATGATATATAATACCATATATTCACTTTAGTTAACCAATCCACTTCGGTAAATATTTGAATATATCTTATGTATTTACAATACTCGTATTTATTCGTACTTCTACGCTGATAATAAATTTTCCAACAAGTTTTTTATCAAATCTTTACTTGTCATTGACCAATATATTAAGTTAAATGCCGTCAATAGTATTACCTTATCGATGTAAAATAAAAAAAATTATATCATCTCCAACTAAAACCCGTTTCCAGACCAGTTTAACATAAGCAAATAAAATGTAAATAAACAATCTACCAATGGCATACCATATATAACAAAATGTGGGATACCGAAAAGTAAATAGAAAAGTTTGGTGTATGGAAGAAACTAAGATCCAGGTTGTACCATTTAGGAGACTTTCAAACACAGATTCTGAGGGTGCAGTTTGTATCTTAAATCTTGTCGATTCTATAATCTGATTCAACCCCATGAGTCGGGTTGTTACGTGTATTCATTGAAACATTGTATCGGACATGATTTTTATTAAAATAAACGGTATCATATATTCGCTCCAATAAATTAATATATTAGTTAAAATAATGTCACGTATAAAAACTTAGTACCATTTTTAATGTTACAGACAGTAATAAACAATAACGCTCGTATCAATAAGATCATCGTAATTTTAAACATAGATATTATTGGCAATAGCTGCAATAGAACGTTATCTATTTAAGTCGAATGTAAGGACCCGCCACTTTAATGAAAATTTAATTCAAAAATTTATCTGTTCGTGTAATGCGAATTAGTCTTCTACTTTGGTTTATTCACTTAAACAATTTTCTAATCTTCTCATAAGGTAACTCTGGTGACTTAATTTATTCTAACGATCGTGAGTTGTAATATTTCTGTGTTACACATAATAATTAATTTTTGTAAGACTTTAATAATTTTATTCACAATACTTTCATTCGATACATTGTTTGTTTCCCAGTCTGCTGATTTTATTACTGATAAAAAGGTAATTAAGCAATAATAGGTCAGCCCGTATTCCATATCGTTTAACATCTACTAGTAATGAAGATCTTCTTTACGTGGGATTTATGTTTGGCGAGAAATAAATGGATTAAAGAGATTACTAGTGTTGTTTGCATTTCTGCTACTACCATGTTTGTAATAATATCGTATGCCACGCAGACTATATGTAAAAAATAAGAGTAAGCGGCCTGAACGGTGTAATATTTATTGAAATTCATTTAGTTGTTTTTAAGATTTAAGGAATTACGCTCCTGAAATGAGCTAATTAAACTTATATAATGTATTTTAAAGATCATATATGAGGATTAATATACATATAAAACAATATAATATTAATCCATATTTCCCAAGTATAAACCCATCTATACCATGGGCACAATATTAATCTTCCATTTAAGTTATTAAAACTCCCCTGTCTGAAATTGGCTGAAATATTATTTAATTTTAAAATACAATCCATTTTTTAAACTAGTAAAAAATTCGGGATAGAGTTTCTGCAGCTCGCTAATTTCTCGCTTATTCGTATTCCTCAACTATTAATCACTGCCAACCAACTTTCACAGATAAACTGAATCAATTTGGTGACGCCGGTAAAATAGTATAATATAAGCACACTCGCATAGCCGGATCGGATATAAGTGGATGGGTGGTTAAGTGGCTGTTAAAATGAGGGAGCGTATGTGTTACGGTTGTTGACCTGGTTTTTCTTTTACCCGATTCTATAAAAAAATGATTGCGAATCGAAATGTTGTCAAATTAAGAACATCGATTCTTTTGGGCAATAATAAGTGTCCTAAAGTTCATATATTTATTATAGGATCAGGCTCTATTGGTAATAGCTACTGGGTACTATCTATGGCATATATTTCAAGTAAACATTTAATAGATACTAATATATATAATATTTTCCGCGTACATAATATGTGAATAGGAGTTCAAATAATTACTAATAAGGCCTAGGGCTGTTCGGAAAATGGCCAGATCGGGATTATATAGTTTTTATAATAATAGATTTGATTTTTGTTAAAAATGTAGAGTATTTAGTTAATTATATTTACCCTTACTTCTCAAATAGGAAGTATTAAATGATATTCAATAATGTATTTAAGGGTTATAAATAGCGACAAAAAAATTAAAACTCTGCTACATTAAAGATGATACGCGCATATGGAAAACTTTTAATTTCCTTCTTGCAGCATTTTCTCATAAAATTACGATATTCGATCGTTCACATGTTAAGTATATTTTGTATAACCACTCCTATGTCCACGCAATAGGTGTGGTAACATACAAATTATTGCATCCTCTGGAGGATGTTTAGGGTGCGACGTGCTATGAAATCATGGAGAGTGAAAGAGGATAGAAAATTTGGTACTTCATGAGCAGGATAAAAGATAAAAATAACATCTCCATTGTCAAATTTATTGAAAAAAAAATTATTTCTTTTACTTCTCGTAGTGGTATTGAATTAATGTAATATCGTCTTTCTTCTTAACATTGAAAGGAAAAGATGGTTATTTTTTTTTATATTTTGCTTAAAATAAAAATTGCATACCAAAGCAACCGTAGATTTCTTACTCTTCAATTCTAGTTTAAAACAGTTTTAATGTGTTAGTTCACAGCTTACATAATAATATTTAAAGTTCATGCTAATTCTGGTAAAGATAATGCTAATTTTGGAAGGTAAGGTTTGAAAGCCGAAGCCAAAGGCGAAGGCAAAGGCAATGGGGAAAGGGAAAGTAATGGGGAAGGGGGAGAAAATCTAATATCAAATCTGATACCATGAAACAACTAATTTCACGTTCCAATATGAAACTCGAAATACACCGAGCAACGCTCGGTTACTCGGTACTATTATTGAAGCACAAAACTGCTATCTTTGGTACTACTCATGCTAATTTTAACTGGTATTTTGATCGGGTGTTAAGTTATCAAACATAACTTCTGCTAATCACCAAACAGAACAATCATATAATAATAATTTTCGTTTAAACGGTCATATGTAATTATTTTTTCTTTACACCAGAATTCACAGAGTGGACTTCAATAATGAAATATACAATGGATGCAGCTCATATGACATTTCTATGACTGCCATATTCATATATTATTCGCGTATTATTTTCACTTCTATTTTAGATTATTATACTAATTATTTATTCGTCTGCCAGTATTTCAAGTAAGATGAAAAATTGTATCAAGTGCTTTTAGTGCTTCTTAACCAAATTGGAAAAGCTGAACACCTCCCTTCCTTTCGTTTCTCCGTCGGATGCAGCCTATTTTCTACCAGACTATACAATAATAAGAACTGAATTTTAACTTGCTTTTGCTTATTAATGACTCAAATATAAAAGTAAAATACTAAAATCTTAATTCGTAGTTTTAGTAATGTTTACTTACAATTTTGTTTTTATTTTGGGGGGTTAAATGAGTTACATTTCTTTTCGCTTTTAATTTTTTTTTCATTTTGTCGTATCAAATAGAAGCCGGAAAACTTTGTAGTGAAAACTATTTTGAATAAAACTAACAAAAAAAACAGAAACTTTATCTCTTAAAGGAAATGTAAAGAAATGGAGAGAACTAAGTGGATATATTTTATTTTTGAATGTATTAAATAATAATTAATCGAAAAATAATAATTCATGAAGTGTAGTCGCCCTTATCGGTAAAAGTATTGTTTTTTTTTTAAATTTTTTAGTTTTTTACTGTTTAATTACAATATATAGTCGCTGTAATTTAATGTCATAAACCTAAGGCCAAAGAAGGTTACAATTTACCTTAAACGATTCTTTGGATTTTGCGAACAAATGAAGTGAACATTTATATTTTCAGATACAACTATTTATTTATTTGACAGGTCATTTAGTGCATAACGATTATTTATTTGACAGGTCATTCAGTGTATGACAGATAACTAAGTTTAGGCAAGATTGATTGCGTGAAAGCAAATGTTATCATTACGATTTTGACCGACTCATCTATATCTTGCTATTTTGAAGAAAAAGGAATTGAAATTTCCAATCTTACACGACTTGACAAAGTTTGTCAGCTTCGATCGCTTTATTTTCGCGCTAATGGATATATGCCAAGACGCTTCTGAGCTTATGAAGATTGATTGTTAAAAAAAGAAGATAAACAGCTTATACCGATCTTGCTTTTTTAAATCATCTTTTCATAGCAAGCAATTTTTGCCTTTTACGAATCGATAGTTAATTTAAAAAATTCAGTGTAAATTTTTAACAGACGTCAAAATAGACTAAAGTTTTTAGTCCAATATAATATTTATTTTTAATTTTTTGTTAAAATTTGGTTTAAAAGTTAATTCAATATCATCATTTGTTACCAGCTTTTACTAAGTTGGTATCAGTTGTTACTATTTCGACAAGCGAAACAGTTATCATGTGGTATTGAAATGTAGACAAAGTAATTACTTGCATATTATAAAGTGTAAAGTGAACATCTAGTTGTCTTTATGTTCGTTACAACCACAAACACACTTAACAGAATTTATTAGAATTTTTTCCACGTAATGATTGGAAAATAATATGAAGTTTTCCTTATTCTGTATCCATTTATATTAATATTAGATTTCTTCTTTTTCAGTTTTTAAGCCACATAATCGTAATGTGGACAATAAAGATTAAAACTTGTTTATTCTGCATGATACCAGAACACGAGCAGAATTCGGGAAAACACAAATGTAGTAGAATATTAAAATATTAATTTCAATTACTTCAAAACTGTATTTATTTGTATGTAAAAACTTCAAAGTAAAGTAAACTTATTGTTATGTTTTAAAACATTAACTTTGGTGTTACGGAATATTAAATTAAACACTGAATATTTAATTTTTTGTAAAATACATATCTAAACATTCAGGTTTCCTTTATAATTCCCACTAATATATAACCCACTACTTTGCCTTAAAAATTTGCACAAAGTTTCTTTTGTCCTTCTCAAATTATTTCTTTAAAAATTATACATTTACATAGACTCAAACTTAATTTCGCTTTCTCCAGTAATAATCACCATAAGAATAGTTTTATATTGCTTCTTTCTATTATGATGAAAAAGAGTACAGCGCCATAACGAAATTAATTGCAAGCATATCTTATCAATTCTGATTTTAATATTTTACAATTAATTTTATCTAAATTCAGAATAGCCAGCACGCTCCATCAGTTTTAGCTCGCGCTGTACCTAAAATATCTTTATTCAATTTGTATTGATGGAAATGAACAGTGCATTATATTTTCAATTACATTATTATTACCTCACCGCAATCGCATAGAGTGATATATACTCCACAATATTGTCTCATCTCTAAACTTTGCGGGCGCTTTATATTGGTATGTTACTTGAGATTTCATTTACATCGTAAACTTGTGAATTTATCGACTCTAACGGGATAAACGTGAACGACGTAAGTTTAAATAGTGTCATTAAAATAATTCTGGCAAAGAAGAGATCTTCGCATCTGAATCATCATTATAAATATTGAAACGAACTAGTGGTTGTATTTCAATAACGGATAATCCCCGAGTCCCGGTATTTAGATTAAGGTCGAAGGAGATTATATCAACATCCACATTCTCGCGTTATCTTGAACAGGCGTGGCTCATTGCACTTGCGATGGGGGAATTAAAATAATCCAATAGAGAACATGAAAACAATTTAGCACTGCCTGTACGGTATAACTTAATAGTTATTTGTTATAAATAAAGTGAACTTTATTTATTACAAATAACTATTTGATCAAATTTAAGTATATGTACATATTTTTCTGATAGGTTAAATAGCAATAATAAAAAAAGTCGGCATATGTATTATTTATTCAGTATCGAAATTTAAAAGAGTAGTAAAATCTGAAAACTATGCATCCTATGTTAATCCGGCTACATCCTTACTGAGATCTTTTAAAGAAGGAATTTATAAGCAATGCTAGAAATTATTTCATATTTTGTAAATCTTCAAAAATTTTAAAAAATATCTACATTTTACAATCCCCCTATTATGTGATTTCTGCCTTTATTACACCTTAATAATTTTATTAAGTTATATATTAGAGGATTTCGTAAACATTTAATACATGTAATATAACACATGTAATAGAATTATTACAAAAGATTATGATTTCGAGAATACAATATAAAATACATGTAAATATGATTAGGAAAACACTGACATTGCAAGGAAATGATGACTACATGATCGGTGTAAAAAAAATTAATAAGTCATATCGGATTACGAAACCATCGGTTTATAATATTTTAAATAGCTAAAAGATTAATCTATCACTAAAGCTTAAGGATTGATAACATAATATTTAGGAATAGACTATATCAAGCTACAAATTATCACTAAAATAAGAAGAAGCACGAATTTTTACGATACACTTGGATCAAATGATACTTTGTTCTAACGACACTTTAACAGCCATATTGATTAAACGAAGGTAGTATGCAACAGCTGTTTTCTTCTTGTCAAATTATTCACATAACAAATGTAATTTTAGAATACACGTAACGTATCAAAGGAAACTATGGCATCATGGTAGTAATATTTTGATAAGTTAATAAATAAATACAGTGGGGTTTTCGTATTTATAATTCACATTTAATTGTTAAAGTTTCGTCTGATACTCAAAACAAAACTTCGTTTTGTTATTAAATGATTAAATTATTGTCAAGAAATGTTTAATTGATTCTCCAAGTACTAAAAGTTAATTAATTTATACCTAAATGATGAGGATTAAAACAAAGCTGACGAAGTTATCACCCTTATATCAAATTACGAGTTAATACACTGATGACATCCGGACGCGCGGTTCAATTTCAAGTTCAAGTCGTAGTTATATTTAAATCGAAATCAAGTTACAGGTTAACGGTTCATGAAAGGCGTTCGGTTGAATTTATTATTAATGACGATATTTAAATAATAAACGATGTCGTAGTGAATTCACGTTTAATTAAAGGAATAAATGCTGTCTTAGTGAATAAAAAAGAGGATAATTAGACGATTTATTCCAGGCTTAATTAGATGTTCGATTTAGATATTGTAAAATGATTGTGTTGTGATTTCGTACACGAAAATAACGAGAAAAAAATTGTATGGTCTACTTCGGAATGTCACTAAGTCACGTTCGAGATATTTTCCAGCATATTTACTTATAGCCTTCGTGTCACGAAAATATTCTTTGAACTAGTGCGTTTCTACTTTTTTATTTATTAGGAATTTAAAATGGATGGGTATATTTTACGTATTCTAGAGACTTATTTAAATGGTTTCTTTTTTAATTTTAATGAAATGGGGCACTTCTTTTTATTATTTAAAGTATGTATGAAAAAAATATGATATGCATGTAACACATTTATTGATAATTAACCTGAAACGAAATCACGACATAAATAAAGTACTAATCAAATAAACTAGCAAATTTTCACTGTGGTTGAAATAGTAACAAATCTGCCAATTATTATCCAATAATAAAACTTAAGCAATATCGAGATCTGTGAGTACGTAAACTGGTAAACGCATGAAAATGCCGTATAACTTTCGATACCATTTTGAATTTTTATGTCCGGTTGGAGTACAAACCAATGCAAATCGGAAATGCAAATAAAAATTGGATGATGACAGGCCTCTCGATGTCTCAGAGCTTATTTCGCTTGCTGGACAAGAATTTATATGCAATTTGCTCCATCTTATATTCCTCTTTGTAGCACCAAACCGAATGATAGCCTTTTGACATCTACTTTTCTCTATACATATGTTTAATTGCCTGTAAGTTTTACTCCTAGTCTGAATGGGCGCAGAAAATCTATTCAATGAAATCATCTAATAAGTTTCATATCGTCTTCAAAACATGAAACTTAGAAAAAAAAATGTGTTTTATGTTATATAAAATCGAAATGATTGTATTTATAAACAAGATCTTCAGATAAATAAACATTAAATAAAAAGAACTTCAGCAAAATTTGTTATATCATAACTTCCATTAGTTAGGGATGTGTGAGAGAAGAATAAACATTGCATAATTTTGCAAGCTTATTGATATCACGTACCGTTTTTACATATTTTTATTGACTTGCTGAAATATAACTAGCGTCCCCATAACCTGATTTATTATGTATATAGGTAACTGAATTAAAAAAATAATGTAATAATAAAAATATATTTTCAATCCGTTCATTTAAAAATGCAAGTAATCATCACGCCGTATTCGGATACTGAACGCATTTCTCTAGAAAGGAAAAGTAATCAAGACCTTTATTTTTACCTAAACGACGGTTTCTAGGTGCACAGTGCGCCATTCTATTAAAAAGAAAAACATAACTCATAACACACACTTAACGCCCGAGAGTTTCGTAAGCACTTAGGCACATCTAAATATTTAAGGATACATAGAATTTCTATTAAAATATTTACCAATATTACGGAAATATGTTACCTCAATATATTTACAAGAGGAAAAATATTACAAATTTCTCAAAAACATTTCAAATCATTGCTATAGGTTTTTTTCAACTCATAATTACAACCCGTAATTAGAAGTTATCAAAATTTAGTGCCTCGAGATTTTAAAATTAACAACTGTATACGTTGGGAGACCAACACTGTATACGTTGAGAGAATAGTTCGCGGAATGGAGGGTAAAGGGGAAAGCTAATTATTCTTTCTTTGCGTGGTATTAATTAACAAGTAATTGGAGGTTCAAACAGAGAAGTCAATTTTGATGAAATGATGGATCGCCAAACAGAGAAGTCAAATTTGATGAAATAATGGATCACCAAACAGAGAAGTCAATTTTGATGGAATGATAGATCGCCAAACAAAGAAGTCAATTTTGATGAAATGATGGATCGCCAAATAGAGAAGTTAATTTTGATAAAATGATGGATCCCCAAACAAAGAAGTCGATTTTGATGAAATGATGGATCGCCAAACAGAGAAGTCAATTTTGATGAAATCTGCGACTATGGAGCATATAAAATAGCGTGCCATGATAAAGTTCCTTATTTAGCAAGAACAAATTTCTTAAATTATAATAAGTGAGATGGGAGACGTTAATTAAGACCAAAATTTTAGTGAAAACATGATTTACATTGACATCGACGAACATATAAATAAATTATGTTCGAAGATGCCATTCTAAAGAATGAATAGCTTTCTGCATTAATAAGTTTATTGGGTATAATTATGAGCTAAAGTAAGTGTAAAAGTGGGTGCCGATAATATTCGCGCCTTCGCCGTAGAAGCAACAACGAATCGAAGTGTATATAATAGGCTATTGGAACTAAGTGGCGTGGTAAAAATTCAACCTTCATTTTCGAGCCCATTATAACTGAGAATAACACTTGGGTTCATCACTTTGAACCTGAGTTCGAGAAGCAGTCAATAAAACAGCATGCCTTTAAGAAGTTTAAAGTGTCAGAATCGACCAGAAGTTGTATAGTTATGATTTTTGGGATTTATAAAGAATCTCATAATCAATTTCAAAAAAGCATGTCACTATAATCGGAAATAAAATTGAAATATTATTAGAGAAAAATAAAAAAAGGTGGAAAAAATTGTTAAGCTAAGGGTCACTTTTGCAAGACTTCGCTATAAGATTAATGTGGAAATAGCTGCAGGTGTTTTTTTTTATTTCGGAGGATTACCTATTTTATAGTTCAGATCAGATCTCCGGTGATTATTGTTTGTTCGAAAATTTGGAAAAAAAAACTAGGAAGCTAAGAAAAGTTGTACGAAAATTTAAATGCAAATAAATACGAAAGTGTAACATAGTTGACTGGATAATATAGGAATGTGAAAAATGAAAAAAAAAACTACTATGAAGTATATTGTTTCTATAGGGTTAAGGAGTGAAAGAACTAAGAAATTCTACGATGAAGAAGAGCTGAAGGAGGCAATTGCCGGTAATTTTGAGACGCAGAGACACAATGTTTTCTTGACCGTAAACAGAAATTAATTTCAAGATTTATTATATGTATTATTACCTTATGAGGAATTTTATTGAAAAGAAAAAAATAGTTTATTTGGTTCAAATTAAAATTATCGCCTTTCGCGAATTATTGGACCTTCCCTCGTAACTTATCTCACTCGCCTACTACGGTGTGTGCAAACATATATAACTTAAAATATAAATATTGCATTCTAAAAATTTTTGTGCGTGCTTCCATGTCGCACGTTCGAGCGTACCATAAACGATAGATTTCAAATTCCGCGTAACCTAAATCGAATTGTTTGTGTGTGGGTGTAAATATATCATAATTAAATTGTTCTATTATATTGACAAGGATATTGAAATTATCGTATAGTTTTAAAAGATTCTATTTATAATACTATTATCATGTTAATATAACTAAAACAAAACAACTTTCAATTGGAATAACAAACATTTAAAGAAATAAAGAAAGTTATAAAAACAAATTGAAGCTCTCTTTTAGTATTCCATTCGCACTGAGAAGATTTATAATAAGAATAATTTTAAAATTAAAATATTTCGAATAAAAAAAATTATAGAATTAAAGTTAATTAGTATTGTACAAAAAATTGAAATTATTTAAAAAGCCATTTTAATTGAATTAAATTTAATTAATCACATGTTACGTGTCAGAGTTTAATAAACAAATATTTTAAATAAAATAACTCTTGAATTTCAGTGTCAATCAATTTTGCTAATATATAAGTATCAATAAAAATAATTTATTTAGTCATTGTATTTTAATCATTTTTAAAAATATTAATTTTTCCAAGAAGGAAATGAAATTTTTATGATTATTTATTACATTATAACTTAAAATAAGTTGTAACATTTTATTTTATAACCTTTAAAAACAAATATTAAATAAATGATTTAATTTAAATTAAGTTATTTATTTAATATTGTATTTTAAATTACCTTATAAAATATTTGGAGTTAAGGTATTATAATTTTATTCCGATCTTTAAAACGCATGATTGAAAAAAATGGAGAATAGTGAATCTAAAATATTACATGACGTTTTTAATTGCATTTTGAAAGACAATCAAAAATATTCGCCGATATTTAATGGGGTAGGCGAAAAAATCTACTATGTTTTCATGAATTAACGAAACACGTAACCCTGCAAAATATTTACGAGTATAATCCCAAAATATTTAAAAAGATATATGTATAGAAGGCGGACGGACGGACATGATGACATTATAAGGTTTCTAGTTTGCTACGGAAATCTAAATTTCTATCAGTATAAAGTTGCATGCAACAATACTAAGCATAATTAATTTCATCGTCAAAATTATCTATTTAATAGGATTTATCATTAGCTTAAACGTCAAAAAATATTTTTATACAAAGACTTGGCAAATCATGAAATTTTAGCGCATACTTTAATTTAATATGCAATTAGACAAATTACTCTCTAAATTGTCATATGTGAAATAATCGTTCCAGAAGTTTCTCTATGTCAGTTCTTTACAAACTACATGTGAAATGTACATTTACCTGGGTTATTTTGACGTGTAGTACTATAATGAAAAACAGAACACGTAAGTAATGTTCTAAACATATTTTTTGGCAATGTACATGGTTACAGATAAATTCACAATGGCCAAAAAAAATTAACGTATCTTTGCGTGTGATTCCATGTACGTCCAGCGTTGCAAAAACAATTTTAACTTTTTCTAATACAGCTTTTTCAACATTGATATTACACATCATCGCTCTCTCCCTCTCTGTGCTTTGTTTGTCTATCTAGTATGATAAGTCTATGGTGTGCACGTAAGCGTGAGTACGCATGTGTATTTTCATGGATAATATAAGTATACACATTTAATGTATTTGTTTAATAATTTATGAGTTTACATTAGCCTAATTAAGGTTGACAGTTTAAAAGCTCTTAGGAAATAAATGAAAAAAAAACGATTTGTTTTGTAATACAAATTTTGTAACGTACTTTTTAAATAAAGATAATTGTTTTGGTCAGGTCAATGTATATTTTAAAATATAGTGTAACTTTAAACCCTTTATTTTTTATAATAGAATGGAAAGAATAGGTCAAGTGAGGTCTTTGAAACTGACTGCATCTCAATATGATTTTCAGCAATACATATGGAAATTCTTTTTTCTTAAAATAAATGCTATTTATGCTCAAATTATTAATCTAACCTAGAAACCTAATAACTTTTAGAAACCTAACGACTTTCGTATTCAATTACATTTAAATTCTTACCTACTGAGAACAACTTAACTTAATACCATCAGCTTACGTGAGTTTCATATAAACCAATGGAATTCCAGTTTAATTTCAATTCCATTTTGGGCTCGCTCGAAAAAGAAAAACCTCGTGCCTACGTTCTGTTTGAAGCAAGTTTCCACAGTGATACTCTGGGCCTTATCTGAATTTTGTATGAAAAGAGTGTCGTAAGCTTAAACGCTGTTAAAATAAAATATTTCATAATAATTTGTTTCATTTTTCATATTCTTTTATTAACCATTCTTATATTAACTGTATTAGATTCTCGTATTCAATTGCATTTAATTTTCTGCACACTTTTCTACTTTCAAAGAAACATTTTACGTAACATTTTGTTATTTTTTCGATCACTCTCTGTTTTGTTTTCATTTCTCAATATCCTTTACAAAAACACCATAATTTCCTCTGCATCTGTTTTAGGCATGTTATTTAGAAATCTTATATAGCAAATAAAAAGACATAAAAAACAAATTGGAAAAAATATCTAAGACATATAATACTAAAAGAGAAGTAGCTAAACAGGTATCCAATTATATTTGTTTCTGTCCCAGTATTAATAACTATACAATTTAGGCTATACATATCTACATTTTAATATGAATAGCGAATTATTTATTTGCCATTCTAATTTTTTGATGTTATTGCCTAACTCTCGCATATAACATAACGATTTAAGTGTATATATCTCGTTTCGTTTTTTTACCCGGAAAAATTACCAATATTCATTTATCAAAGTTCTGTTGTTACTTTTGGAAACTATTTTTCTTGAAAATACCAATTCATTTCAGTAGAGTGCAGGGAGTGCAGTGAAAATTGGCGTTGAGTTCTTAATTTGATCTATTTGGTCTAATTTCCACCAGCTTCTTCAAAAGTAAAATGCAAAATGTTATTATATATTTTTTTTAAATTTTACTTCTGTTCAGTTTTGTAGCGAAACAACTTTCGAAACATTCACACTTGACCCACTTCTGAAAAATTATTTATATAGAATTCACACACATATTAGAATATATATTATAATTTATACTTTAATTATTTTATTAATTAAGGTATACGGGAGCGACAAGCAAGTTTTCAAGTATATTCCAGATAATAACACACACACATGTACGTAAGAAGAAGACAGTCTCGTACATAGCAGTGGCGAGATTTCACAAGCGTAGACAGCTTGTTACATTTATAATTACTTCATTAAAATTTTGCCGACATCTTCAAAAGATAATTCACTTTGTAACTAAATTCGAGCTAAACTCGCTTATCTTAAATAACTTAAATTTTACCACGTTGAATGTTAATTGAGTTATAATTTTAGGAATAGTGTCAAACATTAAGGGGCGCTATTAGGTAAAATAATTGGCTACAAAAATAAAAGATATAACATTAATTATGTTTATATTATTAACAATCTATGAATATGTTTATAGCTCCTTTGCTTTCTGCTTCATTAATTTGATACTACAGTGACTTGATAACTTTTTTAATAAAAAGAGATTATTGCATTCACTGGAAACACGGAAGAAAATTTGTTTTGTGAGTAAATTTTGGAATTTAATAACAACTTCTCAATCATTTTATTACTATTTAATTTATTCAGAGTATTTAGGAGTTATAAACATTATTATTTAAAAGACTTGCATTATTTATTTCCTTAAAATTTTAATTTAAACAAACATATTCACTGGCGTACATATACTTCTTGTTTAATTTGAAACAAAGCGTCATTTATAGATGATTACTTTTTGTAGAAGGTAATGATATTTTTGTGAACAAACAAACTGAACATAATACCAGCATCTTCTTTGAGATGCATATTAAGTATTTCGGATGTATATGTATTTCAAAATACTTATGAGTGAATATGGATTTCGAAATATCATGATCCGCATGATAGAAATAGAATAAATTAAGTGGGTTAGGATAGAATAAATTTATTATTCTATGTCAGCAGGACAGCGTGACACATAAGAATATATTCATATCAAATCCTTTTGGTAATAAAATCACGAGTCAAGAGTTAACAACTATTTTCATAATATTGTTTTGATGCATTTTTCACTCTCGAAATCCTAAATTAGAGTAAATAATTAAAATGCCATTCTGTGACAAACCGGTAAAGAAAGTGATATCTCAAAATTGTCTCGAAGAATATTTTGGGCCCATCGTATGTTTAAGTATATTATGCATTACGGAGAAAATTAGTTCTGATACGTTTTGAATTAAAGCTCCGTCGAAAACCAGATCGAAGTTGCTTTGACAAAAAAAACTGTAATACATGAATTGTTCTAGCAACAAAATTTTGGAAAAATTCAGACGCAAATAATAAAAAAAATTGACTGAAAAGAATAAAATTTATAATTCATATAACTATAAACTCCAATATAACTCCCTGAGTCATTACAAGTTAAATAACTTTTTAATAAAAACATTAAATAATATAAAATTTGGGAATAATTTATTGAATTTTCACCATATAAATTTTGGGTTTTTTGTGATGATAAATATACACTAGAACTATTGTTATTCATTAAAATTGATAAGGTAGTCTCAAATATCTGCCATAAAAATAAAAATAATAATCATAACAGGTCAAGGAAAAAGTTCGTGGCATTTTTTCCAATCGATGGTTCTAGAGTTACATAATTTTCGTAATACTATTGCTATCAAACCATACGCGTTTATATAATTAGTTCATAGAGTTATATTTGTTAATTCGGTTCAACGTAATTGCGTTTTGAAAACGAGCCAAACTTAAAATATTTTACAATATTACTTCGACCAAGGCGATGCTTTGCAGCACGTAATTGGTATGCCCATTTCCACTCTGGAAATTTTGAGAAAATTTGAAAGTTTTGAGGTTCTGCGCTCTGGTCGACCAATCGTTGAAAAAGTCGATAATATTCTCCAAAAATTGAGAAAAACTGGCACTACTGAACTAAGTATTAACAAAAAAGTAGTTTTGAATCATTTGCATAAGGCTGAACCAAAAACAAGCTTGATATTTGGGTACTACATGAATTAACGGCGAAAACTTGAATCAACAGAATTTCCATCTGTAAATCACCACTGAAGCGATTCAAGTATGATCCACTTTTCATTGCTCGTTATCAATCTCTATTTGCAACGATAATGTGTCAAAAAGATGGTGGTCCAAGGTCGATGAAGCTACACAGACGGTGGTAAAGCCCGGATTGACGAGACATAAGTTAATGCTGTGTGTTTGATAGGACTGAAAAGTAATCGTGCATCATGAGCTACTTCAACCTGGCCAGATGATTGATTCCAGTCTCTACTGTCAACTACTAAAACAATTAAGCGTGAAATTGAGATAAAAAGCCAAAATCGATCAAATGAAAAGCGTTGTCTTCCGTTACGATCATACTATACCACACACATCTTTAATGACTCGTAAAAAACTTAAAGAATTTGGCTGGAAAGTTTTGATGCATGTACCGTGTATGGCATGGATCTCACCCCGTTCGATTACTACCTTATTTCATTCTCTGCAAAGCTTTTTAGAGTTTTGTAAATTTCAAAAAAACCTGTTAAAATCACTTGATTCAGTTTTTTACCCATAAATTCCAGAAGTACTGTAGTAATGGTATAATGGTTTTACAAAAAAAATGGAAAAAAGCAATCGATCAAAAGGGTATATATTCAATTTAATAAAGTTCATTTAAAATATAAACAAAATTCGTTTGAATTTTGGTTAAAAGACGCCACGAACTTTTTCCATAACTCAATATGACGAGTGTTTTCCAGAGGTATACAACTTTAAAATGAAAAAAAAGCAGATAGAAATCATGAAAATAACCGATAATTCCACAATTGGTTTTATTGAAAAGGTAATTACATGCCATTTGTGTTTAAATACTATGTCAGGCAAATAGGCGTCGCGGCTGGCTCGAATGAAGCACAGTCCGGAAGTCCAATTCTAAACCACTTTTTCGAACAATAATTTGTTAAGCGATGAGGCTCATTTCTGGTTGAATGGCCACGTCGATAAATAAAATTACATATTTGGAGTGAAAAAAAATCCGTTATTGAGATACCATTATATCCACAAAAAGTTACTGTTGGGTGTGCTTTATGGACTGGTTAATGATGCTCATTAACCTGCATTTCTTTCGAGATACTGCCAGTGAGAACGTTACAGTCAATGGACGATGCCTTATAGCCAATATTACTAACTTGTTCGTTCCTAAATTGAATAGCATTGATATTGAACAGCTTTGATTTCAACAAGACTAAGCAATATACCATGCAATAGCGACACAATCAATTAATTCCAGAAAATATTCGATGAGCGCATAATTTCGCATAATGCCCTTTTGAATTGGCTTCCACGAACATGCGATATCATATACATGGATTATTTTGTGTAGGATTATGTCAAGTCGCTAGTCTATGCTGATAAATCACAGACTTTGGACTACTTGGAAGACAACATTCGCTGGCAATTTGCAATAAGCAAATTGCGCAGCAATTGACATTAAGCCAATATACAACCCCAACTTCTTAAAAGTATTCGAGCCAGCCGCGGCCTTCATATGCCTGTATTTAAACACAAGTAGCATAAAACTGACTTTTTAAAAAATAAATACCATGGCTAAATACCTTTCTGCTCCTAACTTGAATATTATTCTAACTTTTAATATATTTCCACCAAAAATATTTTAATTTATTATTTAATTTAATCTGGGAATGGATCTGGGAAAAAACTCAAGCGATATGCGGATGCATTCGCTATATAATAATGATAAACTTCAGGAAGCTTCCCTCAATGCTGAGAAATTAAATGCAAATTATCTTCGTTTAAAGTGCGGTATTTTTATACTCTCGTACTCCCGGTTTTAAAAACTCTACAGTCCGAAAGCCTAATAGCAGATCCCACATAAAACATTTTGTCACTCAGTGAAAGTGTTCAATAGTTTTGTCACTCAGTGAAAGTGTCGTGCTAGTTCTTGTTTCTAACTATTTATACACCTGATAGTATAAATATATATACACCTGACATTATATACCTGACCCAACACCAGAAATTATAACTTATTATTGTGATCAAGATCACGTGATGTGCTAACTAATTTTAATTAAGAAAAAGGTTAAAATATGTAAAGAAAGTAGTAAAATTTGACCTAAATTCTTCGGCAATTGGTTGTGGTCGGAATAACCATTTTAGAAATTTAACATGGCGGCCATAATAATACTTCATATAAGCCAAAAAATGCACCGCATAAATGGATGCAAATGTGTATCGTTTTACCGCAAGCAAATACAGGTGGTCCAAAAGTCCATTAACATTTCATACGATGATAAAAAAAACTAGCTATATGAGAGAAAAAATGTTTATTTATTCTGAAAGTACACAATATGGGATCTTATTTCTTAAAAATCACATCGTTCATATGCGATCTTTCATTATTTTGACCCTGCGAGCTGGAGCGGAAATTTTCAATGACCGAATGACAAGTGTTTCGGGAAATGTTCTCGCGAATATGAGAATCTCGCGAATATTAATAACTTTACTTTTAAGGTATCCCCAAAGGAAAAAATCCATTGGGGATAAATCCGGACTACGAGGTGGCCAGTTAATGTCACCTATTTTGGATATAACTTTTTGACCGAAAATTTCACGAACTGTACTTAAAGAGTCGTTGGAAGTATGGCATGTTGCCCCATCTTGCTGAAACCACGATCGTTGTGTGAAACCATCAAAATCCTGAAGCGCTGGAGCAAAAAAGTTCGGTAGCATGGCAATGTCCCGCTCTATATTCACTGTAACAGTGAATGAGAATAGATCATTACACTGTCAGGTCTATTTATACACCTGATAGTAATAATCTATCCTCATTTGTCAAGATTACAATAATAAGTTATAATTTATTGTGTTGTTACTTAGGTGTCTTTTTGTTTGGGTGGTTTATCGTAACATCATCTTCCTTCATAACTTCAAAAGAAATAGATCACATTTTATTCAGTTATTTAATGTGATGCTCAGGTTGTAGATATTCGATTATGCTTTGGGTAAATAGTAATTACTAATATATTAATAAATATAATAATAGACTTTATTTTTTATTTTTTTAATAATTGCGTAATATTTACCTGAATTGTTGTCTCCTTTAACTTCAAAATATTTTTAATTAATTTGGAAGTGAATTTTCTATGCTAACGTTCTGTATGGAAGAAAAAAAGAATTAGGGACTTGTAGCAAGTAAGGAGTGAATAATTTATATATATATATATATATATATATATACATATATTCATGTGTAATTTAAATTGTATATAATTTAATATAATTCAAAATTTTTCTAGATTTTTTTTACGTGACGTATTCATAACCGATAGTGGGCAAATTTACATATGGAAAATTTAACTGCAGTAGTTAATGCATGAAATAGATGGTCTACACTAAATAAAAAATAAACCGACCAATTGTTCCTTTTCTTCCTGCGGCTCAAAATTATGCTCCATCCCCCCATCCTACACTTTGCCAATTAAGTTTAACATATTCATAATATTCTGAGTTAGCAATGACAGAAATACATCCACGACGTCCATCATTTTCGTACTCTTTACCTTCGACTTCCAGTCACAGTTAAACAACTCCTCCAGTTCTTCATATACCAGAATGGATAGAAACGTCGTCAATAATAGCACAAAACATATTTTTTCTTTCTTAACGAATGCCAGCATCGAATTCAATTATATGATCTGATAAAATTTTTAAAACTATGACGTCACAATCCGAAAACTAATATGAAAATTTTGTCAGTGAAGCATATTACAAAGTTATGCAGTGATTTAGTTCACATTTTGTAATTTTTACTTTAAGAAAAATTATTGTGATAGTGATAGTGAATAGCGATCATTGATGAAAAACTGATGAACAATAGAAAATGTAGATTTATTACATTACCTTGATTTCATTCGGCGGGATTTCATTTAATGCTACACATACTTGAGATATTATTGTGGATATCAAAGGAGATATTTTGAGAAGAAAATGAAGACTGTCGAAGCTATCTCTAGAAGCCAAAAATCTCAACGTGATAGCAAGCCGTATTATAACCGGTATTGACTGCCTCAATTGAGTATTTTGTTTGGATATAATGTATGTTACTTTGTCTAATAAATAATTAAAGTCTGTTTGGAGACATTTTTGTAAATCTTTTAAATTAGCTAGACGGTTCAGCCAGTAATTCAGTCAACTATTATTCCATACTTTGCCTGCAACAATTAACAATTAATTACAAGAGCAGGCTAAAATGTAGATAATAATGTGGATAAATACACAATAGGTACCGAAAGTTAATTAAACCACACTCACATAATGCACCAAATATATTTAATTCGCTAACCAATCAAGTTACATTATTGCTAGACAATTTTGATATTTTTGCTGATCACAAGCAGCATACCAACTGGTTATATTTGCTGACAGAATTTCTCTTTGCTGAGACATAAACATTTTATTGACTGTTTAAATTTAACCTAAAAAAACTATATACCATATTCCATTACGATGCATTGTGATCATCCACCATCTTCGTTTACGCCATTTTTTTCTTATTCTTTTTTTGTACGCTACGTGTGTAAATAACTGTTATAACTGATAGCACATAGAACAATAACAGCAGCAACTTCTGTATAATCGTCCATTTTCTTGAAGTTCACAACTGCAGCTTGTCTAGCGAGAGTGTGCATGGTCGCCCTCGAGCACAAGTCTGTCAGCCGAGACGTCTCGGGAAGACCTAGCGAGAGCACTCAAACGAGAGTATATAGCGGTCATTACAATTTACGTCTAGGTTTATTAATTCGGTGATCGCAGCGGAGATATTCAAATTTCAAGTTTGGCATAAAATTTGATGGAATGTATTTATTGTATAATTATGGTGTCCCTACTTTGATATCTTGATCATTTTTGGGTATTGGCATTGAGTATAAACTTGAATAAAGTTAACTCAATGTTTTTAAGGTACCTAGTTTTGTACAATAAAACCCATAAAATATTGAATCTTATAAATGTTTTAAGGATATTCTTAAATCGTTTGTATTGGATTGTACACTGAATGTTACAGAACTATTTTATTAATTTTGACCACCAGGTGTTTTACGGGTTTTGGGCTTTACTGACTGAGTTATATTAATTGATTTGTTTGGCATTTATTTGTTTGGCATCAATAAGGATAAGCATTTTTTTTAACTACTTGAATTTTTTTTTACTTCATTTTAATACGATATTGTAGTACCAAGTTTTTTGAATATTAATATTTAATTAGGTAAGTGATTAAAATTGAGATTCAATACATCGAATTTAAACTGGAAATACAGTGAAGTGTGGAATAATTTCACCATTATTACGTTGAGTAAACCAAAAGGTGGTTCCATCAAAACTTAAGATAAATATATGTGTACCATATATATTATGTATATGGTTATTATTTATGACAAAAGATACTATGTAGATAAACAACACCGATAAAATTATAAGTTTCTTCATCGCGCATATTATTATGTGCTATCAATGTATTAACGATACCTATTTATGAACACTAAATTTTCTATTACTATAAACAAAACAAACAAACTAGATCTTATAACAGCCGCATTAAACGATAATACCCATTCACCATTCATTCGACGGCATCGATACTTTGAGTCAATCGGAACGAATAGTGGTCGTCAGGACGAATGGTAGGGGATGATTTGATCAGTTACGTTGAAAAGACATGGAGATGATTTGATCATTTGCGTTGAAAAGATCCGGGAAAGGCCCGGGGGATGATTTGATCATTTACTTTGAAAAGATCGAATCATTTGTATCGACAAAACGAATAACTGAAACTGATTCGATCATTCGCGATTGTCAAATCTCTATTGGCAAGGGTCACTGTGCGCGAACGGACGTCGAGTGCTCGCATAATGTTTAATTTCAATTTAATATTTAAATAAAAGGATAAATTTATTTTCAGCTTGTGTTCAAAATCAGGAAACTACATGTTTCTTAAACTCAATTATTCCTTTTTGGATCGATCAACGAGGAATGTATGATCAAATGGTGGACGAGTTTGTATACTAAATGCAAATGACGCGAAAATTTACGTATTTTGATGTTAATGTCCATCGTTGGTCTCACTTTATTTTTGTTTATTGAATACTTATTAGGACGTTTAATGAACTTTATTTATAAGTGGAATCAAATATTAATGCCTACTGGCATTAATATTTGTTCAAGTATTTTATACCATTATAATTTTTTTCCCATGACAAAATTATCATTTTTTTTTAACGCTATGTCACTTTGAAAATAATTTTAATCAAATTTTTCAAACTTATGCGACTTCATAAAGATTGTCAGACTCAGCCGAATTATTTTATCTTTAAAGTAAAATTCAGGCTTCTGAATATAATCTCAAACACTTGTCATCTGCACGAGAGTAATTAATAATAAAATATAAGTGATCTTTGGCGGCCTTATTTTAATCTAAGTCTCTTCTTATAATTACAGACTGTTGGCAAACGTCTCGATTATGAACTGACGGTTGATTTCGAAAGGCCGATCGTAATTTTTAACTGACTTTAAAAATAAAGTAGTTGTTAGTAGTTGTCTAACTCTATATTTTACTTTTAAAATAAACTTGTTGTTTTTAAATATGTATCAAAGGATTGAATTTATATGATGCAAATACAAGAAAAGAGACAAACACCCATTTGATAATTATGTAACTTAGTCACTCGAATAATATATAAAGCATGAATAGTAACGCTGTCAAAGAGATAAGCTGGAAACAATAGGTTGGAAAAATTGTATCTAATTCTATCGACAATTCATAATCAATTGACTCTAAAATTCATTAGTAATTTTGACTCGATTTTTGAAAAAGTTTCTTCTTGAAAATATTTTAATCTACATATTCATAGCCAAAAGTAAGTTCTAAAAAAATTAATTTCATATTGAACACTTGACTTTCTACAATGCACTTTTTTATCTATCCAAATATAACTTTAGTACAAAATTACTCAATAGACATTATGATGTCTTATTTCATATATTTTCCATATACTTGACATCAAACACGAATAAATCGACATCTTATGAATATAGTTTATTATTTTATAAGAATTAATAATATGTAGTAAAAAAAATTAAAATTCCGAAGTAGACCTGTTTTCTACTGTGAAATAAAAGTCATTGAATGTCGATTTTATATTCATGTTTGAAATTTTTTCATCAAAAAAAAGAAGTTTAAAACTAAAATAATTTATATAATTATAGTCAATACATTATATATATATATATATATATATATATATATATATATATATATATATATATATATATATATATATACTCGTATATATATATATATATATATACATAGATAGATATGACCACCAACATATTAGACAAAGATTTGTCGATCGGCGAGTCGGAGTTGGACGCTTAACAAGTCACCAAAAAGAATTTATTTTTTAAATTTAGGCATCCGACGTATCTAGTGAAAGCTGACTTATATAAAAACACATGTGATATACAATTATATGTAAAAAAGGAAAAAAAACAAAAGTTATTGTTTAATAAAACCTCGAAAAAAATTCGCAAAATTGTTTGTCTCATTCCTTATCTCAAAAAGTAATAATCTGGAAAATCTAAAAAAATTACCTGATGCTAACGTATAATAAGGTCAACATGTTTATTATGAACAATTTAATATTTAAATCTAGTAGAATTAAAGTGTTAGCCATAATAAAACAAATATAATCAACATGGATTCAATATATGTAAGTAAAACGTTTACGGCAAGGCTATGATGGCAAAATTTTAGCTTATCTATAGATTTATGTGCATTACCAACTTTATATATTGAAATATGTATTGAAAAAATAATATATTTATGCGAAAATAAATATATTATTTTTTCAATACATATTTCAATATATAAAGTTGGTAATGCACATAAATCTATAGATAAGCTAAAATTTTGCCATCATAGCCTTGCCGTAAAAAGTAAAACTTCCTAATTGCGTTTTACTTTGCTTTAGCTCTTTTTTAATTTATTACCATAACTGCATTTTTTTATTTTATAGTATTATATATTATGTTGACTTCCTTTTATTTTTGTTATTAGTATAGTATATAAATTCACGTTAGACCTCACTAATATAGGAATAATTTTAAATACCAGTATATTACTCAATGTTATTAACTATCGTACAATTATAAATTGTGAACAAATCATACATTATGACGAAATAAGTTATAAGCATCAGTAAGGTATATACGAGTTTACATCTTACTGGTACTTATAACTCATTTCATACTCGTATGGGTAAAATAGGTGACGCCCAAATTAAAACGAATACTTAGCCTGCATACTATTTCTATTTAAACATATATATATATATATATATATATATATATATATATATATATATATGTTTAAATAGAAATAGTATATCACGCACTCACGCACGCATACACATACACACACACAGAACGTGGTTGTTATTCGCACAGATGATTCCCTACATCAAATGAGTAGGGAATCATCAGTACGAATAACGGCCACATGTATACATTTTCATTTATACAAAAGTATATATTTTCTTTTTTGTTGAAATTACAACTTTCACATTGATTTTTATTTAAAACAGATGAGAATTTGTATATTGTTCCTTAACATTTCCTACTCAGTTTAACAGAATCACAGCTTGAATAATAGAAACGTTCGTTGTTCCTCTCTATATTTATTATTCGATCACTCAAATAATTAATTCACATCGTATACTTATGAATTTATTGTCTAGTTAAAAAGTTGAAGTTCTAGAGTAAACAATGTATTTAATAATGATGTGTTCAAACTTGATTAAACAAAATAAACATTCCTGCAAGAGAAAGCGACAATCCATTTCGCATAATTTAAAAAAAATTTGAACCAATTGCCTGCCCCTTTTGAATGCATATAAAATTGTGTTGTTTGTCTAATATGATAATCACAGGAATATCATATTAAAAGCTAAGAGTTCCGCACTTCCCTCCATCATGCTAAATTTAGAGGAAAACAAATACGATAGTTAGCTAATAATCGAATACCAAAACATGCAAGGGATCTATTAGTTAGATGAATATTAAAAATAATGAAATTCGAATATAATTTAACTTATTCCAAATACATAAAATTATGCTGCTACCATGTGTAGAGAGGGAAAGAGATTACAAACACGTATATGGCACTATGACCTATGAGATACCCCTTTACGAAATTTATGTTCATGTACTCAAATGCATTTATATGGGATAAAGGACATCGAAGACAACATAAGTCTTATAACAAGTCACCAAAAAGAATTTATTTTTACGTCGCAATTTAAAGATAAGCGAGTTAAAAGAAAAAATTACTACAATCCTACATAAATAGCTTAAAATAATTAGAATCCGCTTAAAGAAAGTTCTGAACTTTTTCGGGACTACAGACATTTTTTATATAATTATTTCATTTAATTTTATATTAAGAAACTTTTTTTATTTTAAAGTTATTCACACGTTTGTCCGTCTGTTTACCACAATCCTTTTTCTCAGGAACAGCTTAAGATTAGACAGAGTAATAAAACACTAGCGTGACCCGTGCGAAGTCTTCGCATTATTTATTCCATTATGAAGCTGAGATGACAGATCAAACAAATATTTTACTTAAATTGACATATAGAGGCGCAAATATCAAAAGCATTGAGCTAAAGCGCCACTTTATTTATACGTGAGTGGATTTGAAATTAAACAAAAATTTTACCGACCGTCAATCATATTGACGTTGAGCCGTTAGATGGCAGCATTGCTGTTTTGTGTATATAATTTTAATAATTAATTAATTTGCAAAAACAATAGCAATAATAAATTTTTTAGTTGTGGATGCCGGTAGAGCAAGCAATTATCTATAAAATGATATATAATTTATGTGGATTAGTTGTGAGGTTTTTTCTAAAAAGGGAGTGTAACATCTTAACCTTAGCGTATTAATATATATGATATGATGATGATATTGACTCGCGCATATCTCAGTAGCTCACACTCAAAAATATTTCTGTAGAAATTTTAGAGGGGGATGAGAGCGACAAATTAATTATTCGAACAACATTTCTCTAAATTTCACATATAGTGTAAGATTGTTTGAAAGGTCTAGCTATATGGGTCTCAAAAATATTTTCATCTTTCATAGTTTTAAGTATTATATGTATATTCAGAGATATACTGAAATATATATTAAACAATAGATAACCCTTCTCTCCTATTTCCGAAATCGCTGAACCTAAAATTATGAAAAAATAATATTTTTAAAAGCACACGCAACGGTTTGTAGAAAAATTATGGTTATCATTCTAGATATTACAATTTTTTTGAATTTGTACCCTGCTTTTATGCTTACCTGTTGTGAAAAAATATTATGTTTAAATAATTTAACAGAAATTAACTTAAATGTTTAAAAGTGCCTAAATGCGAACGAAACCTCTTAGTACGAGTTCTAATCTTGCTTGACAGGTTTTTTTGTATCTTGTGGATATAGCCGACGAGTATAAATAACCACATAAAGCTTGTGGTTCTAATAATGCATCTGATACTATTTAATTTATTAAAAACTATTATTCTTATATATAAATAATTCGTCGCATAAGTTCAATTATTTCATTAATTGAATAATTGTATTCGACCATTACTTGAGCATTATTACCGTTATTCAACTTTTCCTTGAAGTTTTTATTAAGTTTAAATTTGATATAAAAATGTCTATTTGTCTAAGTTCAAAAAACGTTTTACGCAAATTAAAAAAATTATTACCAAAATTAGTATAGTTTTGTTGTTTAAGTTTGATAAATTTGATTTGAATACAGTGTACCATATAATGGACATGACAAAACTTTTTTTATATACATGAGTATGCAAATATTATATATTTTTAAAACAAAAATGCAATTAAATTCTGTACTGACTAAAAGTTTATACTGACTAAATAAATGTTCTGTATTTGAGATATAATTTTTTTACTTAAAAATAATCACACTAATCGATTTCCTTTATGCTTTCGCTCATTGCCTAATTTCGTTTCAGCATCCAGTGCAAAACTTAAAATGGAATAATGCGCGTAATAATGAAGCATTCTTGGAAAAACTAAATATTTAATAAATTTGTTCAATCGTTCTCCAGTTTCGACAAGTGAGAAAAATCTGCTTTTATTAAATAATATTTTCTAAAAAAATATTTAAAATAATGGAAAAATAATTTTAATAAAATTTGAAGTACATAATTTAATAAATAAATCGTAAATACAACGATTTTGTCACAAATCAATAAGAAAAGCTAATTGAAATATCAATTTGACATAACATCCATTTAATTAAATCTCCATTCAAACAAGCATTGAAAATTGGTTGTTGTTAAGCATTATCATATATCAACAAAGATCGCACGTAAATTATACTGAGCAACCCACAGATTATCTTACTAAATAAAATATTTTTACGGATGATACATATTGCATGATCTTTACGGCGCTAGAATATGTTGATACGTAGAACAGAAATAATGAACAGTTGTCAAAAACTTATTTGACAGCTTTAAATTAATATTAAATTTTTAGACGCTATAATCTGCTCATATAATCAATTAAACTGTGATTTAATACAACGTGGGTTTGTATTTTTACGCTAAACTATTATATAAATTTTAAACCCAATGGGATTAATAAACAATTATTGAACCCTTAAATTTATCTTTACACTTTCTGATATTGCGTTCGATCCATTTAGTACCCATTATGAGAGCTGGCTACTCCTTACATCATACTGATATACAAAATAAAAAAGATCATTTACGGATGAACTTAATAACTTATCGAAGACTATTTATAAAGAACTTGTCAATGTTCAAGCCATTTAAAACATTTTAAACTTTCATCTTCTAGCTACATTTCAATTGATTATTTTGTTAATAGCGTAATAATATAAAATCTCGCCGCTCTACTTGTTCATTAACCAAAACCAAAAACTTCAATTAAACTAGAATATTTCCAAAAATAGGTTCAATCAATTAAAATCACAATAAATCATTTATATTATGAAGTTTAAACAAATTTACGTCATTTTCTATTCTAATTTTCATGAATAATCGAGATTGTTTAATTGGTTCTTTATTATAAAGAGGTGTAGTGATTGTAAGACAATTTTAGCATTTATTACTAAGAAAATTTTCGTGCAAAACTTAATCATGAAATATAAACGGTAATGTCTAAAAATAGCTGTACACTAAAATTAGATGAAAATATATTTAATTAAAATATGAATAATGAAATCGAATTATAATTTATATACCGTTTACATTCATTAATAATTTAAATTTAAGGTCGAAATTTAATTTCTAGGTTTTTCCTTGAACGTCCAACAACGAAACTCAGTCAGCCTACTATTAAATAAAGTTGACCTGTAATTAATTAGATCAGTTGTTCAAGATTCGATGTACCATTTATTTTCCGTCGTAATTAAAAAAAATTAATCTCACTATATCTGTCGCTTCTTGTAATTGAGTTAACTTTAGAACTACTGAACGATTTTTACGATTTTTCGATTTCTGCGTTATGTAATTTTATTAAAATGCATTTCAACGTTTTAATCAGACTTTGAACGAAAGTAGAAGTTTTATTTTATTTGTGGGTAACTTTGAGTGTATCAATTTATTACATTATTAAAATAGAACGATTATAACTCTTACTATAAGCTCACTAATTTTTATTAATTTCGGTATAGTATATCAAGTTTTGTGATAGGGTCACCGAAAATTTTGCCACTGAAATTTTTTAAATTTTTTTGTCCCACGTGAAAACATAATGCATCGAATATAAAAGCTTGACGAGCAGACATCAAAAACATAAGATGCAATCAAGAGAGATAAGAAATTGAAAGTCTTCGGGAGCAGATATGAAAAACATGATATTTATAAATAAATATGAAATCTAATAACAAATGTTTGAAATCCCACCAAGCATCTTTTTAACAATTTTGCTTTTGGTAATTGGATAAAGTTCGAATTAAAAATCTTTAAATTATTAGCGTTCTGCAATAATTAGACCAAAAATTATTTATGCTGCCAATATCCCCCAATATCCCCCCAATAATATAAACAACGGCAAGAGCTCTGAAACTACACTTTAATAATATGTACGTTTTTTATGAATGTGTCAGATAAACACAAAAAATGTAATGAAATAATTTATCATAAAGGGCATAAAAAATTTAAAAAAAAATTAATTGAAAATTATCTTTGGAAAAATATAGATATTAATTTAGAATTATGACGGATGATAAAATTTTTAAACTTTCATTTTCCTGGTAAATGGTATAACTTGCTTTTGTTGTAATGCATAGAGATATGTATGGTTTAAACATATATCTGACTCGCATGAGATTTATGTAGTTTATATCACTTTGTCACAATGATCGGATCGTATAAAATATGGTCGTTTCAAATATTTTATCCCGAAGAGGTTTTAAATTCGAGTAAATCCACCTTAACATTACAACGTAAAAACAACACCTAATTAAGAAATAAATAACAAAACAGAAAATTCTCTAGGAACCGCGTGTATCCATGTCTATCAATAAACATTCACCTGATTCATTTAGACAATATTTCGGTATTATATTATGAATTATATGGCCTTATATTTTTTCCAGGTATTTTGTTTTTGACATTGCACTCTCATACTTCATTTAATGGTAATCACAATGTTCAATACCGGAAGGAATACATTTCTTAATGGAATCCTTCGTTAGATTTAAAAGGTTTACACAACGTAAGATGAAGAATTACAGCTCACAAGCTCACAAATTATACGTGATAAATTATTAACAAACTTACTAGCATTTCTTTTTGTCTATGTTTTTTTAATTACATTTATATTTATATAAGTGATTAAAATTAGTGACGGATGTAAAAAAAACAGTGTACCTGATCATAATATGACTTAGCTCAGTATTAATTGTAGTTCCAAAATTAGCATACCAAGTAAACTTAAGATAAATGTACCATTTACCTATAATAAGATAGGTTTTTATTTACAAGCTATGATTCACTATATTGCCAACATCAAATTAATTTAGGACGAATTGGGTGCTTAAATGTTGTACTTTCAGGTAGCGCACTTACTTTGAGTATATTTTATGAAGCATGCAAATACATTAGTAGAGAATAATGCAACCTTTGTGTTAGGGAGTAACAAGCAGACAAAAAATAGTGTCCCATTTGTAACATTAGTTAAGATCGATAATTTGATGGAGATGTTGTTTACTTAAGGAAAACAGTAGCACTACTATTTAATGGCGCTCTAAGAAAAGTCTTGTTATTTCTTGAAAATTCGCTTGTTTTTGCCGGAATAAAATTAGTTTGTACACTGTTTTGTAATATGTTCCATTAGTATACAAAAATTTTATAAGCATCATTTTATTGTTTCTGAAGCAAACTTAAATAGTTTTGCAATTAATAAGTATTTATCGAGTTATTTTTTTCTTGTAGTTCTTCTTGTAATTTTGTTAGTATTGTTCACTGATATAAATAGTGAAATATTTCACCCGGTTCTTAGTCCTAGACCAAGTATTTGCTAAATTTAGTAATGCGGAAAGTACGATTTGAAAATTTGCATATTACATTCTAACTAGAATAGTGTTATCCCAAATAAACAGACTGACAGACAGACAATATGTTGGTACGTGTGAAAATATTTTTTCATGATAGTATTGATTAAATTTGATATAATGAATAGTAATAACATGGAAAATTGTTACTTCAGTGTTCATTTCTGCATATACTATTTCAATCAAGTTTATCTTAAACACCAATCGCATTGATCGTATAAATTTAAAACAAAGATTTAGAATGCTTTGAAAGTTTATTTTCACTAGCTTTTCCAATTATTCGTCTGTTTCAATGACAATATGTGTTTAAAACTAGCTTTGTATAAATATCTGCCATTGCTCGGTTTTACGTAAGTAAAAAAACGAAGTGGTGATCGCCATTCTCTTAAGGCTTAGTGGTAACAGGTAAATTGTAAGTGCAGAAAATTTGAAGGTAATAGATTTAAAATTACAAGAGTATACAATGAAAATACATACCCACACATGCAAAAATAGAATCGTATATATTCGTATATCAAACGGACGTAATGCATAGTATTACTGCGTATATTGACTCCATAATCTGCCATTTTATTGCGACGAACTACAAATCTAGCTTCATCAAACCCAGTTCACTCAATATACATAAAATCTTCAAAAAATAGCGAATTTGGTCACTATAATTTCAGAAATTAACATCGTCAAAAAATCGAATTCATTCTTCACCCATTTATGACTTTTATTTTATGTAAACGCAACAACATGCTAAATTTCAAATTACTAAACTGACTGGAAGTAGGCCCAAGATTGATGAGTGAGGCGCATGACTGTGCCTGTACATTAATGTGCTGTTATATAAGGTAAGGGACTTAATCTCAATCTCATATCAAAGAAATTTGAACAATGTCCTGATTGACATCAAGTATGCTGTTTTCTTGTGTAGCCAAACTTACCTTGCGTTGTCTAGGGTGAGAAACCTTGACGGTGTCTATGTAATTAATTTCGATCCCAATAGTATTAACGTGCAAAAACAGGATATTGTTCAACACAGACGTTTAAAATGGACCTAACGACGGAATTTACCTTCCACAAAATTTAAAAAGTGTCGTCGTAAAAAAATTTAAAACTGTTAATGATCAACGCGACCAACATTTTCTAAAAATCTAATTAGTCGAGGAACCCGTGAAGAAGGAAACAATAAACAAAGGGAAAAGTGAAACTCTGAAAACTACCATATTATTATAAGGAATTATAATTAATTTAATGAAATTTATTTTGATTCAACCTAAATATACGTGCTCCTGAATAAATAAATAGTGAGAGAGGATATGAATATAATTGAAAACATGGTCAATTTCCAGGTAATTCGGATCCAAAGTCTGATAGTAGTTTTATAATCTAACGTCACAATTTAGGTTAAATTATACAAATATCGCTTTTTAGTTGTTGAACGATTTTCACATTAAAAAAATAATAATGATTTGCTTTAATCTTTACGGATAAAACGTATATAACAAGCTAAAGAATGTGACTGGGAATACAAGCAAAAATTCAGTACGGCAATCGAATCACATTAATGATGGCAATGGTTTGCGAAAAACAATTGCGAAAGCTGTTTTTCCCTTAAAAATTATTTACTTAAATTATTCTTGCAGTAATATGATCTTAGAATATACTTATATATAGAGTGGTTATGGGAAGAAGAGAAAGTATAGAAATATTTTAACCACTTAATAAATAAAAAAAACAAGCTTTTTGTATCCGTAATTAACGTTTATTCACTAGAGATACATCTAATGTTCTAAATCCAAGTTCAATGCTTGATTGTCTTATCAGGATTAAAGTACTAAGAAAAAGTTTAATTTCTTTGCCAAGTACAGAAACTTCATTAATCTGTCCTTAAATAACGGTCGGTTAAAACATCTGTAGATGAACTTTTATTATCGTCGTATCAAAATACCAGTTAGTGAATATACGAGTAATATGCGGTTCAATTTCAAGTTTAAGTCGTATGATTAAGTTGAATTCAAGTTACGAATTGACGATACGGGTTTCAATGGAGTTTATTATTGGCGACGATACGTAACTTTTAATTAAACGCGGCGGTGGTGGCATTTTACTTAATGGAATAGAGGATTAATTAAATGTTCGATTTAAGATTATTTATGTATCCGAATTTCTTGCAGTGAATTGATTTTCTTAAGTGTTTTCATTCAGGAAGCTGAAGTAAATTGAAAAAAAATTTAAAATCTGCTTAGATCGTTTACACGTTACACTCACTTTTTTAAGCCTTTTACACACAAATTGAAAATGGAATTGTTGGGCTGGTACAAAATTTGAGAACATAGGTTACATTTATTCAGTTTAGTTGACATTCATTCTTGTTTTTCGATCAAAATCATGAAAACGGCTAAACGATCAGAAGCAGTTTTCCTCTTGTGCACTGAGTACTGGAATATATAAGCAAAATAAATAATTGCAATATTTTTTATAAAACAACAAAATTAAAACTACCCTAAATATCAATTTTATCTAAATATCGTACTTCGCAAGTTATTTAAGTTCAACGAGCTTGAGCGGGTAGCAGTTCACCTTTTTAGAAAATGGAATGTTAAAAAATAAACATACTACTTCTGTTTCATGCAATATTTTATCATAGATTAAATCATACCGCGATTTTTTTCATTAATAACTACGCAATGTAATTTGAGTTCTATTAATTTCATTGTACGGAGAAGTATAACTTATAAAAAAAATCTTACAATTAATTTAACAATTAAATTCCAAGAAAATTGTACAAATGCATGTATGTTTAATTTATTGTTTGTATGTTGTTCTAAATTTATTGTTTATATGTTTTATGATCTATCTCAGTCTTTAATAGACGGATTTAATAAAAATAATAAGGTAACGTATTATTAATACGTTTCTTCGTTGAGGTTAACTTGAATCGACATTTGTTTGTCAACAATACACGTATCGGATAATTGAAGCTGTCATTTTTCTTTAGTTCCAAATTTGCTATCTTACATGGAGGTATAGATTCTTACCTGCCTGCTATCTGCAATGACTTAATACTTGCGAACCAAAGTTATGATCGAAAAACCTTTGCACCCTAAACAAAAGCCTAGATAATTGAATGTTTTCGGGCGTCACTTCAAAAATTTCTAAAAGTTCTCATTATTATAATTCCTTTCTCCTCTTCCCAAACTCTCATATATATGTTTAAGAATAATCGTAAATATATGCGTATACGTATGAAAATATATTAAAATACACAGATACACGTTTATAAATAATTCCATTCCTTCCGATGTAACAAACTAGATATAATAACTATTACATTCAGGAAATAAATAAAAGCACATATAAATATAAGGATTACTAGCATTTTTACTCCTAGTCGTAACGGTTTTAGTATCAGTATTCTAGAAGTGAGTATATACGAAGTGTCCATTTATTTTCATATCCAATATATATAATAAACTAAATAAAATTTGAACTCGTTGCTTAACAAAAATTATCCGGGATCGGAAACTTATTTTATATATATATATATATATATATATATATATAAATTTTAAACAAAAGTAAAGCAGATTAATTAAAATAAAATGCAGCAACGGCTGTTCGAAATTGAAAGCAAAAAGAAAGAAGAATTAAGTATGCACATCGACATCTTTGAATTTTTAGTCCAAAGTAATATGTATTATGAGGCTAAAAATGTAATTATCTCGTATTTAAATACTTGCTATCTAAACATATGAACGTATAAATCATTATTCAACAAAAAAAACGGTTAAGTTTTAATTACAAATTAAAAAGCCACTATTTATGTTACCTTTTGAAACCAGAATCCACGGTCAACTTTTAAATTTAGGATTTATCCCAGAAGTAAAGCTGTATCATATTTCTTTATAATTGTTATAGTTTTATCCACTTTAACATTTTAAGCTTGGGGTGTTAGAAATTCGCAAAAGATTTATATTTATGTTTAAACTACTTCTCCGATTTTAGTCCAAGAATTTATCTCTATAGTCACTAATGTATTTGTTTTATTATTTAAGGTAAAATATGTGAGAAGAGGTAAAAAACACGAAGAGTGCAAATAATTTGTAAGTAAATGTACTTAAAGAGGCAATAGAATGAAAAAACCTATGGTTGATACTGTAAAATAAAAATTACAAAGAAAATAAACACAGTAAAAATGAAAATACTACGATGAAATATAATGCCACTCAATAATACGAAAGAAATATTCTAAATAGGTAAAATAAATAATCAGCAACGTTGGGAATATCAACAGAATGGAATTAACGTGAATATATCTCTGTATGCAATTATTGGATCATGTCTAGTATTTACTGAGAGAAAATACGTCAAAAATTTCAATGTAACCTAAATCAGGATAATATCAGGAGATCATGTGTAGTTGGATGACTTGAACTTCAGTTATAAATAAACTCTTATATCAGTGAAATATACGAGAACCAGTTGCTATCTTGTGCATGACGCTATACGCAAATAAAGGTTTTGAAAACATTGCTAAACATCTTCTTAACTTACGACATCTTTCTTAGATTACTTATAGCAATACTATAACTGTTAATTTCGATAATTTTTCTAAAAAAACGGAATTCAGATTGTAGATGAACATGAAGACATAATTTCAAAGTTGATTTAGTTATAGTATTATATAACATAGTTGCTAAGAACCGCTAATAACTACGGGATTTATTTCGCTCCGAACTTTAGCAAACGTTAAATAAAACATTTTCGAAAACTCTGAAGAAAACTTTAAATCGTTTTGGTCATGCATTAACGTCCATGCATTAAGCAATGGTTTGCAGTCCGGTTGCATCTTAAGCTTTCAATGAGGACTTCCGGTCGGTGTACAGTCCAAACGTTATTCGATTTGACTTTTTGCGTAGGAGGCGTCTAGTTATTGTAACTGAACCTGACGTAAAAATAGTAACAGCACTTTAACACTTGCTTTCTGTAAGCTGAAGAAATCAATAGGACGCGATGGCTTATATATATTATATACTAAAAACCTGCAATGTTCTCTGAAAACTGAATCTTTAAAAAATATATTTAATAGGGCAATATCAACTGGTGCCTACACTTACCGCGCCGGATAAATTATTTTTGTTCCATACATGTAACGTATATTTAAGCTACAGAAATCAGATTTATGACTAGTAACACGAATTTCGTGTTGAACCTTCATCAGTTACGACTTTGTATATTATTAAGTTATTATCGGTTTTCAAGTCGATTTTGCATATTTCGTCTATCAGAAAGCTTTTCGTCGCGTAGATAAAGAGACCCAATTAAACCGCCTTGGAGAATTTTGCTAGAAATGCAACTCATAGCTAATGTTTGTGTAACTTTAAAACACAATAAAAATATTTCGCTATAAAATTTATTTGATGTTTGAAATAAGATACATAAATTAAAATGTATTACTCGCCTTCCATAAATAACTAATAACAATTTCGCACTGTTTAAAAACAAAACTATAAGAAATTTAATGAGAAAATACTGTAAATTTAGATTTGACACAGTAACCATATCTGTATTTGATACAACAATTATAATTATAAATAACGTGTTTACTAAATTCACTGAACCATAAAAACTCATTGAACCATATTCACGGAAATATTAGCGATACTATATTACTCGATAAAATCTCATTTAAGAAATCCACAAAACAAGTATAATGCATAATAATTACTTTCAAAATTTTATTGAATTCTTTAGATACAGCGACATCTGACATATAAAAAACTGAGCTTCCTCATCTAATCTAACAATATAGTAGATAAGTTACGTAATTGTGCAAAATCGTGCGTGTGCGTATGAATTGAGCTCTTTTAAACGCATATTGAATATTTAGCTCCATAACGGGGGTTACTCCCAGTACGGATCCAAGGATTTGATTATAATCTGACTATGGAAATTGAACATATACCATGGAATTCCTCAACACTGATCGAGTTTGGGTAATATATATCTAATGATAATCTAATAAGACACAACTAGGAGTAAACGAATTCAGTTTGGACTCGTTTGACTTGTCTTAACGTAGCACGGAAATAACAAGTAAATAAGTAGGTAAGTATATTAGGCAAATAAAGTAGTAACTAAAGCGTATTGCAAGGCATGGTAGTTTTTAAACGGTTGTATTTAGTTTCACATTCCTTATGTTGTTGTTTATTAAGATTTTACAATCGATTTTCCTCTTCTTCTAATAATTTTACTTAATCGATTCTGATGAAACTTCACACACGTATTTCATTTCAATTATAAGTTTATTTGATAATTTCAACCTTTGATCCGTAAATCCTGATGCCGCAGATGGACTACTTGACTAAACCGTGCGACTTAATGATCTGCTGTTTTTAAACTACTTTTGTGGGTCTTAAATAGTGAATGTGTCATTAAACTTTGGATTCCAACTCCTGTGTCCTGATATTGTAAGGGTACTGCTTGCTTAACCTGTAAGACTTGAGTATATGCTATTTTTAAATTAGTATTGCGGCTCTATAGCGTTTTGTGACGAAATTTGAAGAGCTACTCTTTTTAAATGACTGTTTGGCATCTCAAGGAGAGACTTTGTTATTAAAATTAGAGTTCCAACACCTCAAAGCTGATGCTGCAGGTACATTGCCTACTTAAACCATAAAACTTTAGGATTTGATACTCTTAAAAAAGTATTGTAAGTTCCAAGCATAGAACTACCATTGAACTCCGGGGTTAAGCTCCTCGGCACTAATTTTGCAGTAATGCTTAAATTGTAACACTTGATGATCTACTGTTTTAAGTTAGTACTAAGCTGCGCCTACGAATTCACTTAATGAAATTCTGGGTAAGAAAACTTGTTTTTCTCATAAGTTGCTCTTGGTTATGAACTATTACCATACCAATTTCATCAAAGTCCGTCCAGTAGATTTCGTATAATTGACCAACAAATTAACATATAGACAGACAATAATTCTAAAAATAGGTTTTCTGGCGCATATTTTCATTCGTTACGCAAAATCAATCACTTGATAAAATATTTTCCGTATAGAAAATTCATTCCATTACAATTTTTATTATATATTTAGATTTTAGGTTTCAAGCAGAGACTCTGTCACTGGATCCGCGTTCTAACTTCTTAGACCTTATACCGCAGTGGAACGACCTATTTTGGGTATGTCAGTTTACATCTTCGGCATTAGCCAATCAAGTTGTATGATTGTTTTTTAATTGAATGACCCCAATGTAGTAATATATCAAATTGTTTAGAATTCTAATTTAGTGATACTAAGAAGAAATATGATTTATATCTCAGTATGTATGTATGTATGTATTTACAGTCCATTCAATTTCAAGAGAGAACTTTTATTAACAATCGAATGTGGCAGTTAAAATACGGTTGCTATAAATATATATTCGACCAGCTGACGACAATTTATAAAATTCATTGTATTATACCCAGAGTATTATAAAATAATGTGCATAATAAAAACATTAAGTTTAGAAAGTCTCACTATAAAAATGTTATAAATACAAATATTACACCATTATTTTACTGAAACGAATTATGAAATTTTATACGGTAAAAATGGACAGTCCTCAATTTTTTTGGCAAAATTAAGAGGCATTTCAAATCTTTCGTATAATAATAGTCGAAATTTCGACCGCTGAAAAAACCTGGAGCGTATATGATAGCTCATTAATTTTATAAGGCATTAGAGTGAGATAGCTATAATGTGTCCGCTTACGCTGTTATCTTTCTAAATTTGTTGGCATTGTATATAGATATACTTATGTTATATTGGGCGTATATATAATTAAACAAACATTGTGACATATTATTTTCTTTTCAAATAAGTGTTGGTACTACAATATTTTCCAGTGTCGCCTACAAATTATGTAGGTACTTTAAGATAATGTTTTTATAAAAACTGAGCTTTTACAGTTAGATATATTTTTTCAAAAACATTAAAATAGCTTTAATATTAATATCTGTTATAAGTTGGCCGCTGATATAAGGATAAGATGGCCATTTAATTTCTGGGTCATTTTCTCTCGCGCTTTGCCTTTTCATTACTTTTTTATCGTGTAAATCTTTCTTTTCCGGTTCTTGTTTCTTTATTTTTTTGGTACAAGGATTGCAAGAAGTGTTGAACGGAGTGCAATTTTCATGCAGCCATAATTTATATAAAATACATTGCTGCTAATCTTTTATTTTTTCAGTCTTGTAGTAATTTTTGTTATATCCCACGCAATCATATATATTACCTTCGGGACCGAAATTTTTAATGTCTAATTCTATAGTTTCTTCTACCTCAGAAGTTCAATCTAATTTAATTCTTTGCTTTTTAATATTGATTTTTTTTCTTAATCTTGTTATTTTTATTTTTCCTTTCCTGTTTTCACTAATGTAACTGGAGATGTGATTACCTTCGCTACTTGCTTGGGCCGTTTTCGAATGTTAGTAAGCCGCATAACTTAGTAAGTTTTACAACTAGGCACATGTCAATCAGGTACTTTAAAAGCGTGTCTTTTTGCGGTGTCTTTTTGTGAGCATCGTTCTTAGATCTTGATATTGAAGGCATTGTTACTGATAGTTCTTCTTGAACCCGTTCAGATGTAGGATTCTCAATCATCATTGAAACCTCTTCAATAACTCTTCCATTTTTGAGATTATCAGATATGTAAGCATAATCTAGAAAGTATAATCTGGAATGTAAATTTAGGGCCACTTATGAATTGTGTTATTCGACTTGAAGTTATGTTATCGATATATTATCGTATTCAATGAAAAAATAGTAAAAACATAATAACTTTAAAAAATATTAACACTCCAACATCAAATATCAATGTAATAAAAAAACCTGAGGTAAATTGAAACTTAGAAGTTTAAAAACACTTCCTTTTTAATTTTTTTTTCAATAAAAATTGTTTACAACAACGTATACGTTCGAATAGCAATCGCTCAACAATCTTAGCTCACGACATCTAGAGCAATGACAGTAATTTTTTTCGGTTGGTCGTTTCGGAACAGGTCATATCATACTAAATTACCGTACGCTAATACGCGTAAAAGCAGCCTTGACTATACTTATATATATCATAGTGTATTGACAGTGATTCGTTATGACGCATTTTAACAGCCTTTCAAAAACAAAATGCATTATGAGCGGCATAGTGTACTAAGTTGAAAATAATATAATAATTGTAATATTATTCTGAAAAGAAAACATATATCTACGTTTCCAGTTTAGCACATGTATTTTAAAAAGTAATATATGTGAGTCAATGGCTGCGGAAAATGTAATAATCTCATCTCAAAATCTTCGACAAATAATGAAATATTTATTACAAATTGGCATACCTATATTAATTTTTATGCTACTTGAATAATCTGAAAAATATTTGAACAGATATTAGAAAGAGAAGAAACGTAATACTCATTTTTATGGTCAATACACCTTGAAACTTACTTAATAATATTATTTTAACACCGTACTTTTGTTGGACTTTTATAAAATCATTATTTTATCAGATAAAAATGTCGATTTGTGCTTATTTATTTTGCGAGGCAATAAACAAAAAAAACCACATTATTAGTTTTTGTATTGAGGACAACCAATGTGGGTTCGTATGATTATCTATCTGTCTGCCTCTTGCAAAAACAAGAAACTTAACAATTGGTATTAAAGTGGCCATATATAAATACGCGTAGCACTACAAATCTCAATTAATCCGAGCGCACAGCTAGTATAATTAATTACGACATTCATAATCTATATATTTACAAGGGATACTCTTCTTATACAAAGGCATATAGGTTATGGAGATAAATTATATTTCTTTGTTTACTGTTTGCCCACGTATGGCAACTTATGTATACCACGTATTTACAACGCTTGTCTGCTTGCCACACTTATCAACGTAATGGCGATAATGAACCGCAAGTCTCACTGACTTGTCATTTTCGAATATTGCCCTCTTAATTTTTGGCGTTTCATAAAATTATTTTGTATTATATTACATTTACTATGTTATTATGTGTTTTATAGTGTTAAGTTCGTTGTGTTAAATATGTAATATTTTTTAGTAAGAGTGCAATTAAAATGGCAAATATTGTTTTATGCACAGTACCTATACACCTGTCCGAGAATACATATCACTGTAAAATAAACACAAGCAAAATTATCTGGACACACTATTTTTAAATTAAACCATGTCAAGAGATTTATACTTGGAGCAATGTCATTTAATAAGCTCTAGGGCACGACTGAAGAAATATTGTTAACGTTGATATACGATGTAATAGATAGATTTATGATGAATATGTTTTGCGAATGTCTTTTGTAACAGATACGATATGTTTTGTAATACTATTTCTCAGTGATATCGGCAAAATGCCGGCATCGACGGTATTAGCATTAGGCACAACCATCTTTGGATATCGGTGTGAAGCCCAGATTCATTGTTTCGTAATTGTATGTATTTTTTTGTACTTTTTTTTTGCGGTGTACTTTTTTTCTGTGAAATGTTATTGTATTTTTATGCATTAGTTCGTTTTTAAAACACTATTTTAATGATTACTCAAAAATTAAGTATTTGTGATTACTTTGTAATAATTTATTTTATAAGTTAATATTTAATTAAACGACTATTTCTATCAAAATTGTTGGTATTATTTTATTATATGTTATTTTTATGAAACGGTAATACTTATAAATTATTCGAAACACTCCATCTTACTTATCTAAATTTCTCTTAAATATAAAATAACCTATATAATATAAGTTACATATATATACAGTGTAATCATTCACACTAATAAAAATATTTATCTTACATCACACATGCTAAATAAATCCACATTAAATTACTAGAAAAAGGTTTACAATACCTGAACTGTCAAATTTCATTGTTTATAAACATTCTCTTTTCAAATTTAATGGAGTAGAAATATGAATGAATATATTTAAGTTCATTAAATGCAGCAAACGTCTGTCCCGATTTCAATAATGAGCGGTTCTTTACATGAAATTCATCGTGAGTTTATGACTATTTAGTTATATTTTCGTTCAAAAAAAATACATATTTGTGAATACTTTAATAGGAATATTATGTACCATTAAATGTTTAGAAATGCCTAAATGTATACGAAACCCTTGAAGTATGAGTTCTACACATACTTAGACACATGTTTTTCTTTTAAATTTTGATTACACTTTCAATAATTTATATTTTGAAAAATTCTTTAAAATGCTTAAAACTACACTGAATGTACTTTTGAAATTCGTTTAAATTATTATAATAATTTATATCATTTTGTTACAAAAAATCACAGAAATCGGTCCAACATTTCTATATTCGTTAAAAAAGTAAGCGGTGAATTGAAAATCTTGTTTTTTTAAGTCGATTAAAAACCGACCGTACTATGAAGCGCTAAGAAGCTTACAGAAGCTAAACGTTAAGTATTTCAACAGTAAAGAAGCGAGAAAAGTAATCGAGCGCGTATCGCATAACGCACAGGAAATGATATAAGACGATAACGTATAAAAAGGAATTCGCAGAATTTTAGAATTAAAGATTTATATTTTTTAGGATTATGTATTATTATATTTTTAGGACAGATAACAGTTCGTCTTTCTATCTATTATTTAAAGAACTATATATCATTAATAAACGTAGTCATAATTATTAAATAGGAAGTCTTCAATTACTCATTTCAATTTAATTAAGATTTTAATTTCTTTCCTGAATCAGCATTGCTACAGTTAAAATTTTTCAAAAAATTGAATATTTGGGTAGCCGATTAAGTAGAGTACGATAGTATTACGTCTTTCTTTAATATTTGAAGAAAATCTATTAAAATAAGTTTCAAGGTACCTTCAAGAGGATTGATTTACCTTGTTTCGGCGTTAATTTTGATACCATGGAAAACACTTGGTATTTGTTAAGAGGTTTGTAATGATAACTAATCAGTAACATTACAAGATAGATATTATTATTTTAATCGTGCTAATTCAGATTAACAAATATAATACTTTTATTGATGGCATCTGTCGGTAAATTATTCAATCATATATTGTATGTTTTCCCAAAATAATGACACACGAACTATTACATTTGCTTACCGCTTTTTACAACTTTATTTTTTCCACCTCCAATATAGTCCTATCCTCGATTTATATATCGCGCCATACCAATTTCTTATTACTAAAACTTTTTGCTTTCACTGTGTTTTTGCCTCAAATCTGCATACTTTTAAAGTTGACTTCATTTTAGAGAATAATAAACTGACCGCAAAGAAATCGGGTTATTAAGTTTAGAATACGGCCATATTGGACGTATTCTAAAACAGGGTTCCCGTGCTTAATGAGAGACGTATTAACAGACCCTATTATGTGATCCTTAGTATTGATTCGGATGTCAGAAAGAAATCGTTTGGAGGTTTTGTTCAGCGGTGAAATTTTTTCTCACAAGCCTTGTAAGTAACCTCGATACACGATTAATATACGATACACGATAATATAAAATAATCTTAATCTTTTTTGGGCCATATCATCCAATTAAATCTTATCAAATTAATTCTTTTAAATAAAAAATGCCAGAAAATACGATTATATATATATATATATATATATATATATATATATATATATATGTATATAGTATATATATATATATAGTATATATATACATATATATATATATATATATATATATATATATATATATATATATATATATATAACATCTGTATGCTGAAAGAATACAGGTTTGTTGCCAGCTTAAAATTTAAATGAAGTCGTCCCAGCTGAAAATAACGACGAAGTGTTGAAATAGGCAGAACGATTCACACTACATTTTGAACTGTTCGTAAAAACTTCAAAATGTAGCATGAATCGTTTGTAGTATTAAATGTAGTATATTCGTTTCTATAAAGCATAGCATCGGTGAATCCTCTATTATGCTTTATGCAATTTAAACGATTAAACAGAACTCCTTTCAGTAATAAATGATATTTTACTCACTCAAAGAAGCTACGTTTTATTAATCGTAACTTCTTTAGATAATATCGTAATCGAGTTTATTAATAGAATCATAAAATTTTCATCATTTCTCCAAATCCAATTGGAAGAAAAATATCTTTAGATTTATGAAAGAATATTTATTTTGGCTCTTGCTATTCAGAGCTTTAAAAATATTAGTCACTGAGCTTCGTTTTGAAACTATTCTGATAAATAAACGTTTTACATTCGAAACTAAACGGCAAAGCTGAATTTATTCTTATTTTTTGCTTTCACTTTTTACTCAATGTGATGTTTATTTTGTTACATAAATAAATGACAAAGTACTTACACAATTTTGCTCTCGTCTATCTCGTCCTATGTTCTCTTAGAAAATAAAAATGTCAATAATTGAAGGATTACTATAAGAAACAATAGCATATTCGCAACCGAAAACTATAAACATTTTAACATACAGAATGTAATAGCAGGCAATAAGACGACAAAGATTTTTGAATACTTTAAGATGTCGAAGAGAATTTTATCTATGTCGCGACCTGTGCTCAAGAACATGATCACCTATTTACTAAACTAAGGATGTAACAATTATATTAATTTAAAAAAAAAAAAACAAAAATATAAAAAAGACAATTATGATGGCAGACAATGTAAACCTATTTACGATTTTATACATATCAAATTTGTTTATTTTGTGTACTTTTAGTTATATACAGATTATCAACAAATTAGGTGATGGCTTTAAAGCATTAAGTTCAATCACTTCCTCATCGCTGATTAGAAAATTAATTGACACTGAGAATAGATGCCTCTGGAGTTTTTTTATCATGAAATAAATTATATTTATGGCTTCAAGGATTTAATGTCAATTATCTACCGTACCTAATGATAGTTCTCTTTCATTTGAACTCAGCCTCCTGATGGGAACAATTTAATTCAAGATGATTTCATTCAGAATGTGAAATACAAGTGTATATAGCAATAAGGATAATATAATTTCAATGTAGCGTCATTACGGACGCATTACTTAAAAAAAAACTTCTGTGAAGATTTGTCTAGGGATTGCAGTAGATTTGAGCAGAGATTACATTTGAGAATTTGAATTTAAATTCAAATTATCAAATGTAATCTCTGCTCAAATCGATTGCAATCCCTAGACAAATTTTCAGAGAAGTTTTTTTTCGTATTTAATGTAAAGTAGTGTTTAGTAGAATTGAATTTGTACGTTGCTAGAAATGTTTATAATGATATTTTTGAATAACTTTTTGTATTTACTAGTTGAGTATGCTATTATATTCTTGCATTCATTTGCATCTATTTTTTAAACATATTTTCTGTTTTTATTAAGAAAATTCTCGACTCATTTTTTTGTTATCAAATTTTCTTAACTTATTATTACATTTATCTATGTAGTATGTACTATATGATCAAACTAGCCCTTTAAAAATCATTTCCTAGCGGGAAATGTTTTTTCTGTATTACAAATTTCTGAATCTTCAAATTTCCCCTCTCTGGGATACACCCGTGAGATAAATACAGTAATAAAATTGTAGCAACTAATATCTAATTATAAAAGCATTATAATTTAAAAATATTTATTAGAAGTAAGATAAATTTATCTAATGTAGAACTTTCAAACTACAAATTTATAAATTGTTTTGTTTCTTTTATTCATATATGTAACACGTTATTTCGAAGCTTGATATTTCTTAGCTTAAAAAGGAAAAACGAAACGAAACTTCAACCTCATTATAAAATGGAATTCAAAAAATTGAATACGCAAAAAGATTTACCAGCACTTTACATGTATTGGCAGGTACATTAACTTTTTTTAGTTTTTAATATTATTAATTAATTGAAATCTTCGTGTAACATACAGGTTTAATTGTAGAAAGTATGAGCCTGTGACTGGGAAATCTTGAAACCGAAGGTACCAAAACAATTCCGAAATTCATTCAGCGTTCAAAGAAGGGGATTTTTTTCCTGAAACTGGTATTTTCCGAAATTCATAAGTTTGCTTTAAATACGAGTGGCCTCCAAAAATATTTCAATAGACATCGCCATTATGTAGAAACCCACAAACTAGTGCTGGGCCAAAATTAAGTATGTCTGTTACAGGATTAATCTGGAACGACATCCGTCAAAATTTGAGCGAACGAAACTTTATTGCCCTAATTTTTAAGCACTTATTTCCAATAACATGCAGAAGACTATATTATAAAACATTGATTGCTAGATAAGTTGATATCATTTTAAAATATTTCGTAAAACTTTTTTAATTTACGGAGGATATTTGACTGTATTTTTATATAGTCTTTATCCAAGTATTATTTGTTTGCTGTGTGTCTACTACTAAGGCTAACTTCCTATTAAAGTTGATCGACTGATCGATAAAGTCTATCCTATTAGATTAGTTTGAAAACAAATTGTTCGTTTTATTGTAAGCGTTTCAGAAAAGTCGATTTCAAATGTTTTTGAAGTTTATTTTTAAGTATGTGCTATTATTCTAATAACAAAAACTTATTCTTATGAGATACGCACAGTTACAAATTTTACTCAATTCGTAAGCTTTGACTTTAAAGTACCTCTATCATTTATATGTGAAAAACAGAGTAATTTGATGAAGGTACTAAAATACCAATCATCAGGAATGCCATTGGAAAATGACACTGAAATTCCCGATTTTTGATAGGTACTGGTACTACGTGGCCAATATAGGACAGAAGGATAGACGCACATCATAAAGGGCACATTATAAGGATTCCTTTTTACATTATGGAAACCGAATAAAACGTAATAAACCAATCATTACAAAAACATTTGCATATAAATTATTTTGATAGATATACTTTTGAAGTTTTCAACATAATTCCGTAAATATTCACCATACTTGTTTTTCCTATATGAAGATATTTACGGAAAAGTTAAGCAAGAGTGTCAGTAATTTATTATTTTCACGTATAATCTGTTCTATTTAAAAAATTGTAATAGAGTGAATTCCGTACATGGATAATATTTTAAGTGGAAAAGTGACTGATTAAGCATAAAGAAAACCAGTTTTTAGAATTTTTGTTTGTTTGTCTTATATTAATTTTGTTCGTCATTTACACGAAATCTTCTAGATGGATTTTAATGAAATTTGGTATGGTAATAATTTATACTCAAAGAGCAACATACGAGAGAAATATAATTCTAATAACTTTCTTATTCCGAATTTCACGCAAGCGACACCGTGGTGCACAGCTAGTTGTTTAATAAAATGGATATAGGGATGAAACCCGTGATACATGAGAATAAACCAAACTGGGTCGGTTCCCTATCTTGTCCTTATTAAGAGTCCTTTGTCCTTATTAAGAGGAGCTGTGCAAGTATTTTTTGTATCCTATGAGTATGTAGAAATTTGGTGATTTAAATTAAAAACAATTAAATTTGTTCGTTTTTGTAAATAATTACAATTATAAATATTATTTTTAATAAAAGGGAATGCAAACACGAAAGTTTTGCTTAACCTTTAATTAAATAGTTATTGATAATCGATATCAAAAATAGATAAGTAGACGCGTTGGCATTAGTTACTAGAGTTTATGACACATGAGGCGAATAAACAAAGTTTGTTAGTTGACATTATGTTGTATTTTGATCTAAATAGCTATATATGATTATTTTCTTTGATTATTAGAAGAAAATTAATTGGAAATCGGTTTGTTCCAACGGCATCCGTTACTTTGCCGATAACTGTAGATTTTATCTTTCAAATTTCGGTTCTGCAGGAAATAAAGAAATGAAAGCTTCATTAAGTATAAATAATACAAATAAATACCTGGTAAAAGCTTTGCTTCCGCTTGCTTTTCATTTTGTATTAAATTAGATAAAGTATATTTTAACTATGTTAAACAGATAAGCTCAAAGCAATTCGTGTTAAAACCTTTGAATGTTGAAGTCTATTTAAATTAGAAATTCACCATAAAGAGACATTTTATTAAGTACTAATTAACCTTTCAACAAAATACTTTTTACCTTTACGATACAGTTCAGTTAGTATTAATTGAGACCAGAGTAAAATTGGTATTAGATTACCACGAAATTATTATCATGCATTTTATTGGAATGAATGGAACATGGAATGGAGTTTTATTAATTAATTCAAACAATAAATAAAGGCTAGTAATAAATATTGTCTTAAATAGTTACAAACGCCGCTCACTATTTATTTTACGTACATTCATTTCGTAAAATATTTTCTAGACCATATGGGTTTTTACAATGAATTATCCACTTGAAGAAAAATTTTCGACTTAGACGGAATTTTTGTGCCACAAATTTTAGTCTTTTTCCAAATATGCAAACACAAACAAAACTTGATAAATACAAATATGAACAAACGCATAAAACGTGAAAAATTAAAGAAGTAAAAAATCTGTGTAAATTAGCTTGAATTTGAAGTGCAATGAAAAAAAATAAATGGGTGTTCTTTTTTGTTTCTACTACTCTTACATTGGTTAATTTATCCGTCCCTACAACTATTTTGTGGAATCTACTAAACATAAAAACAAATTATGTGCTAACTTAAAATTCTTAAATATTATTCTTAAGTAATTACCTGTTACTCCCTCCTTTATTAATTTTATTTGATGTTCTGTGGTAAATACCACCAATTACTCCTTTTATCAAGTTTACTTCGGATCTTAAGTTAAAGTTTAAGTTGAGAAATTGTATATACGTATGGACGATGATATTTTAATGCTGGTTCTTCCATGCATTCTTCTGTTTTATGGGTTAAAAAATTTATAAAATTTAAATCAGTAGAGAATAAATTCGATCCCCATTCAAGTATTGTAAAATTTCTTTGAAGGGATCAAATATATTAAAATGGGCAGTAAAGATTTTATATAAAAAATTAGTGTTTTATTTTTGTAGTATATTTTAAATCGAACTTTGGTTCCAAAATGTAATGGCTTGTCTAATCGTATTCTTTTTAATAACAACTACTCTCATCAATAAGTTAATTAATTTATTAGAAACAAATATATTTTAAGCATAAAATAAATACAAAAAACAATGTTGCATCAAAATAGATACAAAATCAAATTTTAATTTTATATTCATCTTTTTTTATCGCGAGCGAAAACATCTGTTTTTGGCCACATTTTCAAAATCTCGGATTTTGACTGAAAACAGTAGGTACCAAAGACAATAGATATCATATAAGACGTCCTCTGCTGTACATAGGCTTTCCCTATAAATTTCCACGAAGGTTGATTCTATCCACGAGGCAGATAACCTGATGTTTCTCTAGTTCAACCCCAAAATACCCGGTATCTCTGTTGCCTGGTTTCTTTTATATTTTTATAAGATGTTAATGATTATTTTACATGTTTAAACTTGAAAGCATCATAACTCGAGAAGTGAACATATCGTTATGTACATGTCGTTAAGCACCAAAGAATAAAAAATTTGAAGCCAAACGAAAAGGTACTTCAAATTTAAAAGGAACCCGTTGTACTATTTCACACATGCATACGGACCTGGATATGTGATATTTTGATTGATTGAATTAAATAGCACTTTGATAAGGCGCAGTATTAATTTCTCATTGCGTAGTCATACACGCTTTCTTCTCAATGCTATCATAATTTTATAACATTCAACAGTCAGTGAATATTAGTATGTATGAGTATTTCAAGTTGTTTTTATTGATATACAATACAAAATATAATATGGGCCACATAATATATCCAACTACATTGACTTTATGCGCCATTTATCCCCCTGGAACTGACGTTTGTAGATTCGTTGACCAGGAATAAAACATGAATATTTTACCACTATCCGGATAAGACATCCTAGCAGTTGCGTATAAATGACGTCATTAAGAATGACTTATTCCGATCCCATTCAACGAACCGTTGAGGGAACGGAATAAGTAAATGTCGGTATTACGTGTGTTCATCTCTAGTTTCTAAACCATTTAATCATTTATCTTTTAATACGTAATTAAAGCGTGAATTGGACATAAATATCTATACAATACAAAAAAAACAGAAATGGTAACCACATTATATAATTTGGCACATAGCTTGGACGAAATATTTACATTATATTTATACAAGTTACCTAATTTATTCTGTAAGCTTAATTTCTTAAAATGAGAGTTTGATCACACATTCTTGAGATTCTAACCGACGAGTAAATAAAGAGTTACTTCATTAGGTCACTTCTACATTTTAATTTTATGACATTTCACAGAGATAGATTTTGGCCCATACTTTTTAAAACAAATTCGTTCTGCAGATAAAGTAATTAACTTTTCCAGACAGTTATAGCGACAAGAGATATCGTTCCAGAAGTTTATTAAATCAAAGAGATTACTTTATTGGAGCGAAAAAAGGAAATGGCTTCATTGAATTTCCGTTTTGGTTTCATCGTAACATAATTAACAAATAGCACAACGGTTCCTTTAAAAATTGATATAAAAATAAACTCTTTAAATTAAAAGCAAATGAATTTTGTATTTAGTCCAGGAAAATTGTGCTTTTTTGTACGGTTACTGTAATACAATTTATTTAACACAATAATGCTAAGTACCATGTCCTTAGAAATTTGTCAAGTTGGTGCGGTCTGAGAGATATGATAAATCCGTCATTTTCGCGAAAACTTTGAACATATACATATTTTGTGACGCCTTGATGCTACTACAAAAATTACCAATTGATTTTTAATATAACGTTAAATTTTCTATAATTTCCTTCACAAAACTATTTTCGTACAAGCTAATGTTTACGAGTTACACTGGGCGAAAGGACGAAGGGCCATATAAATTGTTTATTTAGAAAATTAAGGTACAATGATGGAGCCAGAAATTGGTGACTGGAGTCATTCAGTGATGAGGAGTAAATTGAACAAGTTCGAACTTGTCTTGACGTAAATAAGAAAGTAACAAAATAAATAGACAGGTAAGTATATTCAGATACTTATATACACATGAAGTAACAGAAACACAGATTACGAAGAAGCCAAAGTGGAATGTGATGTATATATCCGTCTGCATATATATGTATACATGCATGTATATATGTAGATAAATACGATTATATTTAAATCCGGAAATGTCTGTTCCGCTTTCAATAAATGAGATATTATTGATATTGAATTTATTGCAAGTTTGTGAGATTCTGGGTATAATTAAACTTGACTTGATAATAAAACTTTGAACTTAATTTCTGGGATTAATAAAACTTGTTTCCAAACAATTTACCCGGCTTCAAATGACCACCAAATAAGGATCGGAAAAGAAGTAAAAAATGTAAAATAAAGGAAATATGCATAGATGGATCTTTTGCGTTAGATATGGTTTTCGACCACAAATAAATTTACAAAATATTACTACTGCTAGAGATTTGTAGAGTCGGTGCCAAGTGAAATGCGACGCTCATCTATGTGCTGGTGTTTTTATGTACGTGAGCGAGAAAAGAAACATCGACTTAGGTTTTATAAATAGCTTATTAAGGACTAGATTAGATTTTAGATTACAATAGTTTTTGTTTTAATTTTTAAAATTATAGTTGTCTCGCATAAGCTTCTATCAATCTAAAAATAAGGAGCCATGAGACGTTTCAATTTTAAACTTTAACTTTTCTTATACTGATTTAATTTGCCATATTGATGGAAAGGTATCTCACTATCAATTATCTTCAATAGTTAAACCAAACTACGTATATATAATAATATGTGAATATATAGATGTTATACCAGATACTTACTAACTGCCCTTAAATGATCTGGTATATCTCTATATAGATGATATACTAGATGCTTATTAACTACCGTTAAATGGTCTGGTATATCTCTTTATAGATGAGATACCAGATGCTTCCTAACTATCGATAAATGGTCTGGTATATCTCTTTATAGATGATATACCAGATACTTACTAACTACCGTATGTTTAGATATTCTAATTTCAAGTAACAGCAATTACAAATTGGTAAGGATTACAAGTTGGAAGTTATTGATAATCGAAAGAATAATTATCTAAAATACTGCTTTTAAAAAGATAATAATGTTTAAAATATGAGTTCAGTGTTCAATTATAAATTATCGTAATTGCATTCATTTTAATTTTTTATTAATTTGTGCCGTATTTTTTTATTAGGCGCTTTCTTTTGATATTCATCCGTGTCCAGGACACCAAACGTTTTAAATATGCACGTAAACCATAAAAAATGGGCTATCTTGTTCAATTCAAAATATTATGATTTTTATAGAGGATTATATGTCGTAAGAGTTAATAGTGTCTTTGAAAATAAAGAAATTGAACTAAATAAAATATTATTTTCCATTTTTATAGTAATTAAACATATATTTATTTCAGTGACATGTGAAATATTTTGAAAACAAATTTTAATTTAAAAACTTTAATATAAGATTACTGCCTTAATCAATTCATGTCTCTTCCAATTTTCAAAACAAGCTATACTCCAAATTTGTCATATTATAAGATGTATCAAAAAAACTTTTTTCAATTTTCCATTGAGCTTTTCCTACACTGTATTGTTCTCAATCAAAACATGATTGCCTTATCGAAAGGCCTCATACAATAACAAAGGAATTTAAGGAATTAAATCCTTTACCAGTCAAATGTGATAGAGAAATATCGAAAAAACAAATAATATTTTAATCGTTTAAAACATTTCAATAAATTTTAGTAGTTTACGAATTTACCACACGGAAATTTTTTCAGTTTGTCCATAAAAGTTACTCAGCGTGTAGTAAAATGAAGCTGATAAATATTTTTCAAGCGCCATCATCGGTTTGCTCTTTATTAAAGTATTTGATGACATATTGACGGATTTTTTTCCTTCGTTTTAATAGGTTTATCTTGATATGCAGTGGCTTGATTATTATTCTATGAATAAGTGACTTATTAAATTACTCCTTTTGCTATCATTCTACCACTCTCTTTCTATCTGTCTCTCTCTCTCTCTCTTGCCTTTGTAAACTAATAGTCTGCATAGAATTACAGCCACTGTGCATAAGGTACCTACTTATAAAAACTTAATAAAACTAAAAGAAAGTATTTAAGAAATATTTTCTCGATGTCTATCAACACCTTTTAATAGTTGCTTCATTTTTACTTTCAAATTATAATTTCGGAAAGTAAAACAAAATTCTATTGGTTAAAAAGAGGCTATATATTTTTATTTCATATTTTCGAAAGGAATCCGAAAAAACCTTTTTCGGATTCTTTCCCCTTCTCAGGAATAAAATATAAAATAAACGAAAAAAATGGTAATGGATACCGAGAGCCAATTTATTCCTTTACCAACGTCAATACAGGGTAAGTTCAATTCAGCCATGACATGTTTCATTAAAATATGTAGATATAAAACCTCTGAACGGTTATACGAGTTTTTAAACAACTTTTTGAATCGTGTACCCTCCGTTGTAGTCATTTAGATACATTTGATAGAAGGTGGCCAAAAATGATACTATACATATAAAAAGTGACCTAACATTCTTTATAAAATTTGTTTAATTGCACACTTTACGCCAATTTTTTTATTTATATATTTATTTATTTATATATTCACAAGCTTAAAATATATACAACTGATACATGAAGTAGACTCATTATCAAGACATTGTCAGAATAAGAAAAGAAGGTATACAAAGCAGAATGGATAGTTTAAACTACGTCAAATTTTAATTAATATCACTAATCAAATCGTTGAAAAAACAAGTATACATTTGTAGTAGGAAATCTAAAAAAGCACGGGAAATCCAGAAAACGATGCATGCAAAGTTGATTATCCAACTGCTCAAGGGAAGGTTCCTATTGCTATTTGGATATTTTACTTACCCTAGACGATTGTGATAGCGTGTCCCTTTTAAAATATACTATTGTCCACTTATTACAAGTCACTGTAACGGTCCAACTCATTCTTTTAGAATTTAACTCGTTGCCGGTAGTGGGCGTAATGTTCTTTAAGAAAAAAATTAACCTTTAGAAGAGACTCTGGGTTAACCATACTGAAATTGAATAGATTGAATAAACCTTATCAAAGCTACTCCGTTCGTTTTATCCTAAATAGGGTAGATTCGAATCAGTCGACTATGGGAATTCTTGGTCATAGTTCCTTCGCCAGTGCCTAGAATAATTCTTCTGAGAAAATCGAATTTTATATCAATTATAGTGGGTTTTTCTTAAAAATTAAGATAAAATTAAGTCAAAAAATTATCCGATTATTTGTCTACGACATTTTACGATTTCTAGCAACACTAAACGTTACATGGAACAATATTTTTCTTATTGTTTGTTAATAGTAATGAGTAAATGAAAATAATATTTGAAAATATTTTTCTTTAATTCTGAACATATAATATGTTTAAAATTCAAAAATTAATGTTAAAATTTAAACGTTAATAATTGTTTTTTAATAAAGTATGAATACTTAATATGCGCGTGATTCTCTTTAAAATTTTTCAGATAAATGCTTTTATTTTTAATATAAGCTGTATTTGCGACAGCGAATTTTTGATAAGGAATTTAATCATAATTTTAATAATTATTTAATCATTCCTCTTTCGATATTTTGTACATTCGTATTTTCTCACTTCTGTGGTTAATACTACAGTAAAGTCAATAAAATTAGCAAGCAATAACTTTTTGATATTATTTAGAAATTTTTATAAAGATGTAAATCTGTAAAGTACATGATCATAAACTCTGAAAGAAGTATGCACTTTTAAGGGTACATAGTATTTCCCTTAAAGTATTTTCGACTAATATTACTTTTATCATGTAATTATTTGCCTAGTAAGTCTTTCATAGCCATGAAAGTAGAAAGTGATTTTTTCAAAAACTGTGAGGTTTACATTTATCTCTATAATTTTCCAGTATATTTTAAGTAAATAAATCTCCAATAATTCTGTTTTCTTCTTTAATTTAGATTTTAACATTTTCTCGATACTTTTATCACTTTGATGATACTAAAAAGAAGGTATTTTTTAAATAAAAACGGTCGTTGGTGACAAAATGGTATTGAATTACTTCGTATCAACATTAAATTCTGAATTCAGTTTCAGTTTCATATTTAAAAATTATTGCATCTGTTGAAACAAAGACAATTATTTTCTTTTAATAAAATTTATATAAATGAGTCTGAAAATTACATGCAATCATTTTGAAATAAAGAACCCTTTTTCTGGTTTCAATATAAGCGATTTCAAAAAACAATATTGATACAGATATCTTTGGGTGAAAATCATTATGCTCCAAATAAACATAAATTAGAAGTAACATAAATTAAGAGATGGGAAAATGACCAAGTATGGCACCAATACTCCATTCAATTTGAAAAGAGAATGTTTATAACAATCAGATTTGACAGTTCAAGTATAGTAAACTTTTTTCTTACATTCACGTTAGTAATTTAATATGAATTTATTTGGTATTTATGATTAAAAAATATATTTTTATTAGTGTGCATATTTATACTGTATATATATGTAACTTAGATTATATAGGTTATATTTAAAAGAAATTCAGGTAAGTAAGATAAAATGTTTGGAACATATAAGTATTACTGTTACATAAAAAAACATAAACATAAACATAATATAAAATAATATCAACTTTAATTAAATGTTAAGTTATACAGAAAATTATTACAAAGTAATCACAAATACTTAATTTTGGAGTGATCTTTAAAACATTTTTCTTTAAATTCGTTTAAAGAAAAATGCTAATGTATTAAAATATACGAAATACAATAATATTTCACAAAAAAAATACACTTCATACATATACAATCACTTAAGAATGAATCTCGACATCGACACCGATATCCAAAGATGTTGGAATGCAAGTGCCGGATAGGCCGGCCTATTGTTGATATCACTGAGAAATAGTATTACAGAATATATCATATCTATTACAGAACATATTCGTAGCACATATTCATCGTAAATCTATCTATTATGTTGTATATCAACATTAACAATGTTTGTTCAGCCATGCCGCAGGGCTTATTAAATAACATTGCTCCAAGTTAAGATCTTTTGACCTCGTTTAATTGAAAAGTAGTGTTTTCTTTCGACACATGTCCTTTCTTTTGTGTCCAGATCATTTTAATTGTGTTTATTTTACAGTGAAATGACGGTAATCTTAGTATTTAACGTATGTCATTTTAATTACACTCATATTTCAAAATATTAAATATTTCACAAAACGAATTTAACTTAATAAAACACAATAATATAATAAACTTAAGATAACATAAAATAATTTTATGATACGCCAAAAACTTAGAGACCAATATTAAAAATGACAAGTCAACTGCCATACGCGGGCATAAAGTAAACAAAAAAAGATAATCGATCTTCTGAATCTATATGCCTTTGGACAAATAGTGTGACCCTTGTGAACATATAGATAATGAATGTCACAAATAATTATACTAGCTGTGCGCTCGGATTAATTCAGATTTGTTAGCCCTACATACATTTATATATGACCACCCAATACAATTGTTAGGTTTCGTGTTTGTGTAACAGGCAGACGGATAAATAATTGCACTGATCCGCATTGGTTGTCCTCAAAATAAAAACTAATAATTTAGTTTCACTAAACACACATATCCAAATGGAGAATAAAAGTTTATTGTCCCGCAATATTCATAAGCACAAATCGACATTTTTATCTGATAAACTATTGATTTTATGAAAGACGGACGAAAGTACAGTTTTAAAATAATATTATTAACTAAGTTTTAAGGTGTATTGACCACAAAATTGGCATTACATTTCATCTCTTTCTAATATCTATCGAAATGTTTTTCAGATTATTAGAGTAGTATAAAAATTAATATGGGTATATCGATTTAAAATAAATATTTAATTATTTGTGGAAGAATTTGAGTATGAAACGGCCAACCAAAAAAAATTACTGACTTTGCCCCAGATATCATGAGCTAAGATTAGTGAACGATTACTGTTCGAATGTGTACATTACTGTATACGTTGTTTTATTGAAAAAAAAATTAAGAAGTATTTTTTAAGTTTAAAGTTTCAGGTTTTTAGTTTAGTACGTTGATATTTGATGTTATAGTGTTAATATTTTTGAAACTTACAAAGACAAAGGGCCCGCAAAACGCCTTCAAAGTATCTGACTGTCACGTGCCTAGTTGTAGAACCGCTTATTAGCGTTCGGAAACAGTCGAAGCAGAAAAAAGGAAAAGAAAAGTAAGGATAACAAGATTATGAAGAAAGAACTTAATATTAAAAAGAAAAAAATTGAAATTCTGAAGAAGAAAAAACGATAGAATTAGCGAGTAAATATTCTGGTCTCGATGGTAATATATATGATTGCGTGGGATGCGGCGAAATTTACAACCAGACTGAAAAAAAAACAGAAAATTAGCTGCAACGTATTTTTTGTAAATTATGGCTGCATGAAAATTGCACTTTGTTCAACAATTCTTGCAATCCTTGTGGCAAGAAAATGAAGAAACAAGAAACGGAAAAGAACACGAAAAAAAAGAAAAAAGTAACGAAAAAGGGAAATGGTGAGGAAAAAATAAATAGGTCTAACATTAAGAATAATCTATGAAAATATAGAGGGTTGGGAGGGTTGTCCATTTTTACCGTATAAAATTTTACAATTCGTATCAGTTAAATAAAGGTGTAATACTTGTATTTATAACATTTTTATGGTGAAACTTTCTGAAGTTAATGTTTTGATTACGTATATTTATTATTAGTTAGGTAATGTATTATTATTATTTAGTGTTATTAGTTTTGTAATCTGAGCATAATACAATGAATTTTATGAATAGTTGTCAGCTGATCGAATATATATTTGTGCCAACCATATTTTAACTGTCAAATTCTATTGTTTACAAAAATTCTCTCTTGAAATTAAATGGACTATAAATGCTGCATAAGTACGTCTGGTAACATCTGGATTTTCAACTTATGGCTACCGCACTATTTTCATCAATTTAAGCGAACTCGTCTAATTTTGATGAATACAATACATCAGAGAAAGTTTCTTTCAATTTCCAAGACGAAAATAAGGAATGAAATTAAAAGTAAGGAACCTCGATTCTACATTTTTAAATACACGGTAATGTTTTTCCCCTGGAGCCAAAATAAAAGTTATTACCATTAATTGCATTTGTTCGTTTATAGTCACAAATGTGTCAGATTAGTTACTTTTGTGTAAATTTCGTAAATAATTTTTGACTTGCTTTTATCTTGAAAATAAAACCTATTCCGTTCTACTTCATTCTTTCATTAAAAATGAAAAAAAAATTCCGGTCCTGTAATTGCAATGATAACAAACAAGAGACAAAAAGAGGCGTTATGAAAATTTGCTTATCACTTCGAAACCTAGCATTCTTTTATGGATAAGTCTACATGAAGTACTTCAAATGTAGTTTACCATGAAATTCGGGAATTTTAAATTATTTTAATATTTTATATTTTATTTGTTTTTAATAAGTATGTTCTGAATAAGAACGAAGTAATACAATGTGTTTATTGTGCGAAATGACAATGACAGTGTTAAGGAAACTATGCAAAGTAGGAAAAGTGCTATGTTTATTGTAGAAAATGGCAATTATCTTTTTACATGATAGGTTAAGAATGAGAAAACTGTCAACGCGATGTGTGCTGCGGTCACTCACAGTGGACAATAAATAGACGCGGCTGTCAATTTCCAACCCAGTGTTAAGGAAACTATGCAAAGTAGGAAAAGTGCTATGTTTATTGTAGAAAATGACAATTATCATTTTATATGATGGCTAAGAATGAGAAAGCTTTCAACGCGATAGATGCTGCGATTCGAAAAGGATAATTTTCATAGATCTTTGCAAGAAAGGAAGCACTTTCATAGGCTGGTACCACAATAAGTTATTGGACCAATTCTACTTGAATTAAGCCATATGGCAAAAAAATGCTATTTCACAATGACAACGCGCCATTCGATATTTTCGTTGATAATCCGAATTGACCTACGAATTGCTGCCGCGTCCGCTCTACTCCATTGACCTGGCTTCTTTTAATATCTTTCTATTTTTCCCAACATGAACCAGGCAAATTATTTTTGAGACAAAGGAAGGAAAACGGAGTCGTCTTTTTCTCTATGAAATGCGTACATTCATATAAAAGTAAATAAAATTCACCAGATCCGTTTTACATACTTTTACTCAATTGTCTGTTGGAAATTATTCGACATCAACTCGTTTCGACATCTCCGATTTTTGGTGTCGGCATGGCTGACAACGCAAAAAAAGGTTTATTCCATCATCGCAATGAAATAACGTAGAACAAAATTTGCATAACCCTTTTTATTCAAATTTCAAAAAGTAAGGAAACTGATAAGCACGAGTAGAACTCGCACTACGAGGGTTGCATATACATTTAAGTATTTGTGAATATTTAATGGTACAAAGTATTCTCTTAAATTATTTGCAAAATTTTATATTTTCCGAGCATGGATATATTGCCCCTACTATATATTTTACTGGTTCATATTATAAAAAAAGTAATAATTCTACATAGAATAAGAAATCATTAATTTTTGGATTTTTCCCATTACTTGTGTTATGAGATATGAGTACCTCCCATTAAGCTGATTTTCGAGATTGTAGACCGACCGGAAAAACTCCCTACGTTTTGGTAGTCAGTAAGACTATGGTAATAATAAAGAAAAAATGCGTTTTAGAGGACCAAATCTCTTTGTTGCGTAAAAAATATTTTTACAACGAAACTTTTTACGGAAATATAAGGCTGCAGATTGGGGTATAAAATACTAATTTTAACTTCATACGTTACTAAGCGGCCTACTGAGAAAAAGGGCTTTGACAGACAGATGGAGACACGGACGGATAATCAATAAAGGTTCCGTTTATTACATTTTGAGAGGCCAAATCCTAAAAGAGAAGTATTAAGCAAATAGTACAAATTTTTGCTAAGAAAATAGATCGTTTCAAAATCCAGTAAAATTTTTAGTATTCTATAATAACAATTTCGACATTTGCCATAATTTATTTTTTATTTATTTCAAAATTGTTTAATGAATTGTTTCTTAAATATTTTTGCCCCGGTAAAATTTACTGTGGTAAAATACTTTTCAAATTAAGAAAATATTTGCAAATAAATGTAAGAACAGTTGTCACGATTTACATTTCATTCATTTCTTTCATTCATTCATTATTTATTTCTTTAATTTAACTTTGATACCAAAAGGTCACACTAAGGTTATGTTATTAATCTAAAATAAAATTGAAGAGATGCGCGAGCTTTTCACTATGTAGAAGAAAAAATGGAAAATATATATATCAATTATACCAATCAATAAATTTTAAACAAACTTTTTCACTTAAACTTTAAAATACAGCGACCAACTCTTATTTAATAGTGTAAGTGAAAGTTCAATATAACTTTAATTAATTTCTCTAATTTACGCTCATTGTTAATTGTTGAAGCAAAAATAATTTAATTACCTTAATTAATTACCATCGGCAGGAACATTTCCTCTTGAGACACTTCCTCATTATCAGACACAATCAGCATTCATACACAAATGAACACACAAAACAAATATTTTATCTGTGTAATGACCAATATCAATCAACCAAACTTGACACTCTTCTTCACAAATATTATTAAATTGTATATAAGGTTCAGTATGTATGTATGCATGTATGTATGAATGTATGTATGTATGTATGTGTATATATATATATATATATATATATATATTTATATATATATATATATATATGTATATATATATATATATATTTTTTTTTTTTTATATATATATATATATATATTTATATAACTTCATGGATGATATATTGTTTGTTTTTGGACATGAAATAATGATTGAAATATATCAATATTACATTACCTCAGGCTGGAACGGTGGTTAAAACTGAAGCAGCTGGAACACTGCAACAGTGGATAAAAATTTTACTGGACTATCAAAATACCGCATTAAATTTATGTTCTAGAATCACCTGTATTTATGGGATAATATTCACATGGAATACCTTCCAAAAATTTACAATTATATTGTATTGCGCCATTTCTGCTAGACTCTGACTTGGAATACAGTGCGTGGGACACGACCATCAAGTCGAGAACGATTTATAGCATATTGCGAATATAAATATATATTCATATGTGCGAATATAAATATAGGTCTTGAACATTCAAACAAATTTCCCCAACTCACTTACAGTTTACTATTATTGTTCGTGTTTAAGACATGCCCCTTGAACAAACACTCTCTTGTGTTGTGGGAACCGATATAGCATGCGATTTCTGTGCTGTTGAAGTGTATACAGACAGTGACAACAGCCAACCTCGAAGAATATCCGTCGATCAATAATTGCGTTCCAATAAGAAAATGAAATGAAATATATTTCAAGAAAAATATTTTTTCCAAATATTTTAATCTAAAATCATTTAACGAGATTTGAAGCAACAATACGATATTATTTCCATTGTTGATAAAGTTGATCGAAACATAATAAGCTGTCCTATTTATGTCATGAAAACTTTGTGGTGTTTGGGATGGACAAAATATCAAACTAATATAAAGTGAAGGCAGGGAATTAAAAAATAATGAAATATTTCACTACATATTTCACTACATTTTCCTCTTTTTTTAATTTTATTTCCTATATTTTGATTATTTCATAAGAACGGTGGATAAAAACTTCGCTCACTGCACTGGGTATGGATGTTTTCACATTGATTATATATTATGATAGTTATCATAGCTACACGATACAGATACCTTGACCGGTGGGCGCAGTCTCACAAATTTGTGGTTTTTGAAAATCAGACACATTTTAGGTCAGCTAATAAAATCAGCACCCATATCAACCTTGTCGGTCATGTTCAATATCGTCCACCGGAGCAGGAGAGGGTCGAGACGCACGAGGCGTTTTATCGTTCGCATTACGATTTTTATTATTTTTCTAAACATTATAATTGTTGAACATGAGTTAGTCAGTAAGTTAGCACAAAGTTTTTGTAAAAAAACGATATATAAGTTAAGTTTAAAATTTTTACAACAAAACCATACATGTATGTGAGTAAAAAGTTGGTATAATATTTTTGATAGGTATTCATAAATATTCAAGATTTTCAAACTCTAATATTGAAAAACTCTGACACTTCTCTGGCAAAGAATTTTTTTTTCACGCATAGTAGACTTACCACTGACCGTGATTCGGTGAATGAGTAAATGTATAATATGAACAATTGGAGAATTCTAACACAATTCAGTTATCCATACTAACATTGAAAAAATGTTAATTACTCAGATGCAGGCAATTTTTAGATGTCAATAATGAATTACATAATTAGTTTCATAATCAAATTAGATGAGTTACTTCGTGAAATAATTTAAAACTTAAGAATATATTATGTTATCAAAAAGTGTATTTTATTTTTCAATTGTCGAAGAAAACAAATAACATAATGCTATATTAATAACGCAACAAATAAATAAATTTAGGCTCTATTCACAATTTCCAGAGATTCATTTGATACTTCAAACATGGCTTCATTTTTTTATTAACTAATTAGAACCAAAGTAGTACTGGAACTCGATTAATTAGTTCTTAAGTGGCAAGGTTTATAACCAGACCCAATGAACTTATCATTATCACATGAAAATGTTACGAGTTATAAATAGATGGATAGACCTCTGGTGAAATTTATTATTAACTACGTCACTACACTTTTAATTAAAAGCGACGCCAACAGAATGGGGATTAATTAGATATTCTAATTAAATATTAATGACATATTCAAACCTGTGCAGCGAAATGGTTTTATAATAATTTAACAAACCAAGGATAAACACGCTAGACGATTGGACGTAAAGACAAACCTACGAAAGCTGGTTATCCGAATATGTAGAAGATTAACAGCATCGGGTGAAAACTGGATATAAAAAGTAGTAGAAAATGTTTTCATGCCTTTTATGAATTTTACCACTTAATAAAAAGCAGTACATTCATATTTTAGGTGAAAACTTAAAAAATAAGAATTTTTAGAACGACAATTAAATATTTGTTTTAAAACTGTCGGATAAAAGGGTTTAAAATTTTACACCTGAAAAAAATACCTTTTTAATATTGATAAAAAATATTTAATTAAAACAAAAAAAACAAGTGGGAAAAAAAATCGCTAGTTTAAAATAAATTCTAAATTCTATAAGCAGTAATTTATAGAATTTAGAATTTATTTGAAACTAGCGATTTTCGTTTTCTTTACTTCGCACTAATAGCCAAAGGGGCACCAATCTATATATGATAACAATTGTTCATGTCAGAAAGGGCTCTAAGCCTTAGTTATTTTAGTGAAACTATTTGTGACAATTTTAGTAAAAATTCAATGTTTCTTTTACACAAACTTCTTAAATATTTAAACAAGAATCGTACTATTAGAGTAATTCAGACAAAATTAAGAAGAATATTCATAATATGTTATTATAAGGACCCATAACAATAGAAAAGGATGAATGAAAATTAATGATGTGAAAAAAGTAAAGTGCTTATATGATTTATATATTGTCATATCAGATATTTTGCAGTAAATTTACTGCAGATTATTGAAATCTTAAAATAATACTTCGAAATAAAAACAAATAGTTTTTGAGACAGTAATAATTTCTTTTTATATTTATTACTTTTTCAAAATTTAGCACTAATTTAACATTTCAGTTTGAGAAGGGTTCGTGGTTTCCACTTAATATATATATATATATATATATATATATATATATATATATATATATATATAATTTATATTTATTATTGTTATTGACGCACATATTATACAATCCAAGCTGCAATTTTAATTCTAAATAGATGATCTTAATGCTTTATACGGCCGTAAATCACTGATCTGAAAACTTACTTCGTACAACGCTCTTCTAAATAAAAAACAGCACCTCGTTTATAGATAATATATGCATTATATATAACTCATCATCAAATTGTTACCATTTAAAATCTTCTTCAGTTATACATTATGGAAAATTGTAATCAGAGAATACTGACAGAGCTCTAAGTCAGACAGGTAACCTTAAAAACCTACTGGAAAAATAATAAATCATTCCTAGCATATCACACAAGAGAAAACTACCATACAATAGCTGAATGCACGCAGACAAAACATGTGATAACGACTCGTTGAGGAGTAAATATGCCAAGCATCTTGTGAAGTCCAGTGCAGCGACCAACTCGTTGTACTGCACTTGGTGTCATTTCAAATTTTTATTTATAAAATCGTTTTCTTTTATTAATATATACATCAAACAGTTTTTTAGGATTTCGTAGTGAAATGGCAAAAAACAAATAATTAATAATTTCGCCTTTTCTCTCCTCCCATAGGCACAGCATAATAATTTTTAATTTAATCCTATCATAATAAAATTTCACAAAAAATAAAAAAAAAACACGAATATAGATTAATTACTCCAATATTTGAAAATATAGGAACTTTATTTTTTGTTTCTTTTTAATCCCAAACATCAAACTTATGGACGAAAAATCTTTTTATCGAGGATACTATCAATGGGTTTTCTTCGAAAAAGTCGCAATCAAATTTGTTATATGCATTTTTGTTAGCAAAAGATTGTCCTCTGCCACTCAAACTTTTTATAAAGCATGTAAAAAATCTGAAAAAATCAGGATAGCGGTATTCAATAAATACTAGAAAGGATTTAATTAACCCGCTACAATAAATTAAAAAAATTGAAGTAATCTAATTATTTTTTTTGACTTATGTATTAGACAATACATTTATATAGGAAAACACATTTTTACAAAAAAATTTACCGACTTCAAAAAACCTCCGAATAAGAAGTGGAATGAAAGGTATAAAATAATGAGAATAAAAACTATTCTTTCGGCTTTAGCATAGTGAGTGCATCAAGCCTTTATATAATTTTCCTACCTTTATATCCGCCTACTAATGTTGTAGTTACTATATATTTTTGTAAATATCTGTATATAGTTATTTACCTAACTACCTACGTACTTATGTTTAAGCCAATTCATGCGTTTTTTTATACCAGTACTTGGTCATACTCACTTGTAGGCCTACCAACTAATACCTTAGTTCCTACATGCCTCTTTACGTTCCTTTATATACTTACCTTCCTATTTATTTTGTAATTTTATTACTTACGTTAGTAAAAGGGAAATTAGTTCATAGTCGATGAATTTACTTCTCACAATTGAAAATTTCCTGTCGCCACCTCCCGACTCTATCATTGTATCCTGATTTTTTTAAAGAGCAGATTTATTCCACCCTTAGTTGTATTACAAATATGCTTACTACATTATCATTAGACCTACGTCATACAAACTCGATCACAGCACCTGTGTTGTTTATAGTTGAGGAATTGTGTGGTGTGCCTTTAATTTTATTGGTCAAGTTCTAACCAATTTAATCCTTATTGTACAGGCGCCATGCAAATAAAAGAAGAATCACACAAATTTGTTGATTAATGTCAGAGACATGACTTGTCATACATAAAACAGACCGTAACACCACAGCATCAAGTTAGGGAATTGGAAAACAGAGTTAAATGATGGAGATACTCCTAAAACCAAAAGTACTAATTTAAAAACAACAGATCCTCAAGCTTCATGGTTTGAATGGGGTTTGAGGAGCAGAAATTTGACGACGGAGTCTCTGTTTGAGACTCAAATACTAATTTAAAAACAGCATATCCTCAAGTTTCACAGTTTAGATTGACATTACCGCCGCAGAATCAGAATTAAGAAATTACAAAAAAGAATTCAATTTTAAAGTTTCTATTTGAGACCAACAATACTAATTTAAAACAACTAGTCTTCAAGTCTCACGACTTAAGCAAGCTGTATCCCCACAGGTTAGGTCAGACTTAAGATTATTGAACCTGGAGTTTAGCGACAAAATCTCGGCTAGAGACCCGTAATACTATTATAAAAGAATCATATTCTCAAGTTTCAAGGTTTAGGGTGACCGGGCACCTGCAGCATAAGTATTGAAGAATTGGAAGCTAAACTTAACGGTAGAGTCTCTGCTTAAAACCCAAAGTACTATTTTAAAAACAGCCGATCAATAAGTCTCAAGCAGGCAGTATCCTTGCAGTATAAGAACTCGGGAGATGGAACACAGAGTTCAATGAAAGAGTCTCTGTTTGAGACCCACAATACTAATTTAAAAACAGATAATCCTCAAGTCTCACGGTTTACATGCAAAAAAACTGAGGAGTTGGGTCCCGGTGTTCAATGGCGGAGTCTCTCCTTGAAACCCGCAATACTAATTTAAAAACATCAGATCTTTAAGTCTCAGTGTTTAAGTTTAGTATATCTGCAGCATAAAGATTTACGGATCAAATGTTTTACTTTCTTGCTACATCGAGACAAGTTAAACAAGACCAAACTCTATTAGTTTACTTCTTATCACTGAAGAGTTGCTGTCACCAACTTCAAGTTCAATCATTGCATCCTGATTTTGTTAAAGAGCAAGTTTAATGTCGCCCTTAGTTGTGTCCTATTATATTACTGTTAGACCTATATCATCAAAACTCCACCACGGCACCTACGCTGTTCAATCTTGAGGAATTTCATGGTACAACTTCAGTTTTCACCTTCTAACCAAATTTTCATGGAACGATATAGAGAGTTTAATCTTCTAAATAAAGAAAGAATCATTCCAAACTAGCAGTACTTACATCATCTAAAATTCGATCATTTCATCTGTGCTTTTAAATTTTGGGGAACTCTATGGTATATTTTCAAATTTCTTGGTCAGATTCTAAACAAATTCATGGAATCATACTGGGCGTATACCTTTCAAAATAAAAAAAAGAATCATCCTAATTGGTAGGGAAATACTGGTTGTGAGGTTATTACCTCATATCTCTGGTGCATACATAAAAAAACACAGTCGAATTGAGAATCGTCTCCTTTTTTGAAGTCGGTTAAAAATAATACTAACGTGTTTAATATATAGTTTAATAAAAGTACTATGCATAAAAAGCATTTGTTTAATTTGTCTTCCTTTGTGTCGTAACGTGACGATCTGTGTGCAATTACAATAAGCCATTCCATTATGTCATAATTTCGGTACATGTCATTCTTCAAAGGTGAACCTCCATCCCATGATGTTTTCTAAATCTATTGTTCATTGTTGTTAAATCTGGTCATTAGCTTAGGAATACTATGTCATTTTTCAGCTTCAGGACACACTTCATTTGGTAGTTCTAGCTGTATCTCCGGTGACACTACTAACATTGAGGTTTTGTCCATATATTTGTTATCTATATGTTAGCGAATATTGAACGTGATTCTCATACTTTTACCCTGAAATGTTTCGAGTCTCTCAATATTACTAGAGCTGATAGATGTCGTTTGTCCATATTGGTTACATTTCGGATAAAATTAACATTTTCCGCCTATTAATCAGTGCAAGTTTTAAGACTACAGTCAAGCTGTTTGCGTTTGCCCTAGATGTCTTTACGCCATGTGAGTCGTTGATCAAGGTATATTCCAACGTATTTTTGTCGTTGGCCTTTGGTATTACTTGACCATTTGGTATTCTTCGGTCTTTGGTATAATTTGGCCATTGCGCAAGGCTGTCTTCTCAGGGTCAATGTAACATGTACTGATGTATTTCATTTTCATTCATATTTGCTATTGCATTGCATGCATTTATTCGCATTTACTCCTCGATAACTCTAAGTTGTGCCTATAAATTAGCTGAAGCTGACATAGAATCTTCATAATATCAGCACCGTATCATCTGCATAAATGACAGAAGTAGATTTATGAATTGGATTATCAGCGGTAATATTGGTTACGTAATGGACCGAGTATGCTCCTTTGGGGAACTCCTAATAAATCTCATACATAAGAGACGTTTCTGCATTATGTTTCACTTCACAACACAGTTTACTAAGTAATATATTGCTAAAACATAATGCAGCACATTTAATTGTTTAAATTGTTTATAGTACCTAAATGGATACATAATTTTTATATTGAAATATTGTTAGTTAAACGAATTGGAAAGGAAAAAAAACAAATATTTAGATAGTTGTTAGTAATAAAATATTATTTTATTTTTGTGAAATAATTTATGACAGAAATATTTCTCATAATCTACTGAAAATATATTTTGAATTTTATAATACTGTTAGCCAATAAGATGTGAAGCCGGCTTAATGACGAATTGCGGCGTACCATCAAATCATTTTAACTCCCATCCAAATGCGCTATTAGATGTTTCATACCAAAAATTAATGGTTTATATAGCTATTTGAGCTTCCTGAATTCAAAACACTTTTTTTAATTATTGTCTATATGTCTGCCTGTTATTCTATCTGTTGGGTCGAGTGTCATGCGAAATCTATTTCACCAATTTTCTAGTTTAAAATAGGAATTCAAATTTCACCTAAAAATCACGACACCAATTTATATGAGACTTTCACATATGAGTAACGAAAATGTTTATGGTAAACTTTGATCTATTTACATAACTAAAATACAACCAGAGATATATCTTAACATCTGTATGTGATCTCATGCTAAAGAAAAGCAAATCAAGGCCGATCATTTCAGGTAATTTGTTAAATTCTGCAACTGAATAAATTAAATAAAACTAATTCGGTAAAGAAAATTGCTTTGCGCTTCGATTTCTGCTTATAAAATAAAATACAAACACATCAATGTGCATTATGTAAAATATCAATAAGATGTCGCCACCACCAAAACTATGCAATGGAACCAAGTTTTGGCTGAAAAAGCAAGTCAACTTCATTAAGGCTACCGTACTGATAGGGTATGAGTGTTAACAGGATATATTCATCACGCGAATTCCTTTAAGACCTCCCTTTTTACTTCCGATCATTATAATACCTTAAGGACTTGATCTAAAAACAGAGTGTTTCTTCCCATGAACAGTTCTACTATAGCGGTACTCTTTTTTTTCTGTTGGCATTAATAAGCCAAATAACCGTCCGTAAACGGCTATGCTTATCTTTTGAGTTATATTTGTGTGACCTACCTTTCAGACCATATCCCAATGCCCTAAAAACAGTGGTCTTTCAGTGAGTACTTTTGTTTAAATTTATTATTTTAATATTATATCGAAATTACAAATGATTCTATTAAAGAAAATATATTTCCATTCTGAGTGGCTTCTAAACGTGAACTTTTAGTCGTGAATTTAAGTTTTTAAACTGTAAAATATAATAAATTGATATATAAATGATGATGTTAAAAAAATTATGGTTTGTTAAAGGTTTTTTCACAAAAGGAAAGCTGATATTAAATACATCAGAGCTAATTTAATTTTAAGACAGATAACTAGTTATTTACTTTAATTCACCACAAACTTGGTGAAATTTAATTTAATTAAACATAATTTGATTACATTAATTACATATTTTTTCTCTTCAAATTTTTGAACATGACAAATAATTGCGTTTAAAATCTGTCATTTTCAATATATACAGATTTATTTAGTAAAATTTTATATAAAAGTAAGGAACGCTAGAAAACAATCAATTTAAAAACTCCATTAATTCAAATGTTTATGGATCTAATCTCAGTAAAGAGGATTATGTTTGAACAAGTTAACTCTGTCATAAAAAAACATTCTCAGCAGTTCTTCCAATTTATCGTTATCTTTTAGATTCTATCATAAAAATCATTAGTTTGATTTAAAAAACGACATATTTATTATACATAACGAATAGTAAACATTCTAACCTTTATTACCTAAATGAATGAATGTATTCACTAAAAAAATCACTTCAAGTGAAAATTTTAAAATCACGACCGTGTCTAATTATCTTTTTTTACCTAATTTACATTTTGGAAACAAAATTCGTGGCCAATTTATAAATTAAGAAATTATCACACAAAGTAAAGCTATCTGTGATTTCTTAAATAAATCTTATGTTGACCATAAGACTTTATTATCGTCATATTTTTATTCTGTTTTGTGTTCTAAACTATAAAAAGATATAAATACAACAGACGAAATAAATATTTAATACATTTTTAAGAATGGTTAACACATTAAATTAAAATTAAGAAAGAAAAAAAATTGGAAACCATATTAATTACGAGTAGATCTCATACTACGAAGGTTCCATACACATTTAGGTACTTAGAAATATTTAAGGGTTCGTAGTGTTTCTAACTAAACTATTTACAAATATTATTTTTTCACAACATAGATATATCGCCTGATATACCTTTCACAGGCGTAAAAAAGAACCGATAATAAAAAAATATAATTCAAAACTGAAAAAAAAGATCCGAATACTATATCCACTTTACAATTTCTACATAAATATTTTTATTGAGATGTATTTTATCGAGTTATGTGTATATTGTGGTGAAGCATATTTAAATACTTTATACCAGATTTCGAGTTTTTACGTCAAACGATTTCTGGGGAACATGGTCGTAACAAACGGATAATACTATTTCTTTTCGTTTTTTGTTTTCACAGTCTCATTTTGCGATGATTAAAAGATTTTTAAGTGGATTAACTTTACACATGCTATACGGTTGAAGTTTACATAGAAAGTTTTGAAGAGACCTTTTCAGCTCTCAGGTCTATTTCGTTCTTAAATATATTTTCGCTCTCTTGTCGCTCTCTATCCTCTGGAATATTAACTAGTATTTCTACTTAATATAATCTACTTAATAATATTCCTTTATGTCTACGTAGGAGTTACTAATGAGTTATGAAATGTTACATTATAGTTTGACAGCCAGACGATAATGTAAAAACTTATCTGCCCCATTTTGGTAACCTTTATGGTGAAAGTATAATAATTATCGAATATACTTTAGAAATTATACAAATATTTATTTTCATAATATTTAAAAAAAATGTATCAAGTACGAGTAGAACTTATTATAAGGGTTACATGCAAATTTAAACACTTATAAACATTAAAGAGTACGTAATATTTTTATTAAACTATACACAAATATTAATTTTTCACAACGGAAATTTATTACCAAGTATTACTTTTAGACGCGTAAGCGAACGCGGTGCATATTTTAAAAATTATAAGATCGGTATATCGGTATCGGTATATTCTTGTAACCTTATTTTAACAACAATTCATTTTTTCATGTTTTTTGTTTCAGTGTTTCGGATGCCACTATGCAGAAAACAAAAAAATTATTTCAAATATTTGTATATAAAACTTCTAATTTTACTCACAATTTTACTGTAAGCTATAAAATTATGTTGCATTCCGATATTAGCACTTATCCCCAAAAGGAATTGTTAACCTTAACTTACGGGCAATAATAATTTAACACAGAAGTTAAAAGCAACTTAAGCAATTATTATTTTACACTATTTTATTCTGTAACATCATTGTAACCATTAAATAAGATATATCTCTGCTAAATATCCCTTTAATATTTCTTACGGGCTAAGTTGCCCGCAAAGCAAATTGGGCAAAACAATTATGCTTCTTTTTTACTTCAATTATCAAATCCTAGCTGTACATCTCTACTTTTTATCAAAAATTAACTTGTTTATCCGATTTGACTGTCTGGTATGCTGTCTTATGTTAATTTTTAAGTTAATATGGTTATGTCTATATGCGTTAAGTTATATCGATTTCTCCATTATAAATAATTTCTAAAAAAAACTGTTTTTAACATGACTCAATGTCTATGTCAAGAAAATTCGCAATTAGTTAGAAGGTTTCTACAATTTTCAAAACGAGATAAGAACCGACATTTGGATACCGATAACTTCAAAAGGATTCGTATCCATTTATAGATAAAAAAATACCACTCCATAACTCATAAAAAAGATTAGAATAAATATGCAAATCATCAGGAGGTAATTGAACCTGCCATTCTCGTTTTAGTGATTAATATGATTTTAACGAGTCTATAATGACGACAAACGTTAAGGGCCGAGTGTCTGGTTATTTACATTCATCATATCGTTATTAACTGCGCTGTAGTGACTATAATATCTCTTAAACTTGTGTATAGATATGGAGAAAAAATATTTTCTAATTCCTTTAAATTGCATATTGGTAGAAATAAAATGTAAAATGATTGGCAGTTAATTTTAAAATGACATGTGGGTTGTCTTCAACTATAAATACTTGAGCGTGACCAACCTACTACCAAATATTTTCCAACTCGCCCTAATCTCGCTATTTCCAATATTACCAAACATATCAGTTCCTCTATTTAATCAGGAGTTTTTTTCATGTTAAAATATTTTTATTTTCAGTAAAACTTCTAATTTATGATAAAATAAAACTTCTATTAAAATTAATTGACTACTTACCAAGGATGGAACTTGCTTTAAGTAAAAAAAAGTGCGTTAAATTATTTTATAAGTATTTGACAAAATTAGGTTCAACTTTTTTGACAGTCAAAATACAACATTACTATGGTATAACAAATATTTAAATTAAGACACCAAAAATAAAGCATAGTAGATATGACGTTCTTGGATAGCTTCCATCAAATTTTTTTTTGAATATTCATATAAGTATACTTTATTTTTATGAAATGTAAATAAAGAAGCAAGTATAAAAATAATATTTCTATTCCCTGGAACAGAGTTTAATTATTTTTTCCTGAAAGGATAATCTCCTAAAAGTTGAAACGCTGACAAAATTAAAATTGTAGAAACGGCGAGGTGAAAATTAAAGATATTTAATATTATATGAGTGTAATTAAAATCAGTTATTCTTAAAAAGTTACATACATTTATTAGTTATCGATATAAAAGTAAAATTAAAGGAAAGAATGGAAGTGAAATAAGTTTTTAATTTTTTCTTAATATAATTACTCTATTTTGATTGCTTATTCCGATAAATAATTTAATCATTAACAGTATTTCACTTCAGGCAAATATTGAATATAAATCAAGACGTTATATTATAATATAAAACTGCTTATAATTAACAATCAGTAATAATAAATTATGTACATCCCACAAATATTTTGTACATTTTTGTATTAAAGTGAAATATGAAATGATTGCACATTTGATATTTCACTTTAATACGACTGTAACCAATTAAATATTCTAACTCGAGAAGTCATTCAGCACGCTTCGATTTTCTTCGCATAACTCATTATTTATATATTCATTCATAAAGAAATATTTACCTTTAAAAAATAAAGAAATATTTGAAAAGAACTATTTATTTAACCATCAATTGTGAATTTTGATTATTCTTTTGTTACAACATAAACCATTAGGAATGACCTACATGATAAATATATTGTGGCTTGCGATTATTTATTGTAAAAGAATAATTTTGAAAAACTTTAAACCTTTTTGTATGCGCGGAAATATGTTTTAACCTTTTCCTCTAGCCTAATTTACTTTTTCTTTTATCACTAAGTACTTGTTACTCAATTACAATCACAATTTATATAAATTATTAAGTATTTATAATAAAAATACACTTAAATTCAATTATTGAACATTAAATGTTTCTTAAACCCTCCATTTCTAAAGATTTACTTAACCTATATTTTAACAAAATTTTATTTAAATAGTATCAACATTCAAAAAACATTAGTCTATTTACATATGATTTTTTCTTACTCAATTTTCGATCAATTTGTTTGTTTTTTTTACTATCAATTCGTGTTTGTATTTATAACCTCTCTTTACCTGATCCTTCTACTTATTTAATTTTTGGACATTTTGGGTCCGTTTTTCATATCATTTTTTCTTTCATGTGAAAAAGGATTGCAATTAATTAGAAATAATTATAACATGTAGTTCGTTTGAAAATTAACTTTGCATGGAAACTGTTTTCCAAATGAATTTTGATGATAAAATAAGACCAACCGGAAATTATTTTAGTTAATTACATACATTTAATTTATATTCTTTCATGTAATGAAACCAAATGACAATGTAAATGTTACTTGAAAATTTATAAAAATGAAAAATTAAAAGATATTAATCTCTAAAAAGTGCCATAAATTTAAGACTTGGAGTTAGTAAATTATTTTTGATTAAATCATAATTGACCATGTTCATCAGGCCCCATAATCCTCTTTAATGCATTCTAAATTTTAAGTTTTATCTTATTTAATTGCCATAATTCATGTTTATACTTTTGTGTATGTTAAGTTTGTAATATCTGACAAATTGATTATGAAATTAGTGAAAAAGTTCAACTTTGAAGACATTTTCCGTAATTTTGTTTTCAAATCGTTTTTTTTCATAATAAATAATAGAAAGCAATAATTGTTCATGTATGTATTGCATCATTTCAAAAAAATTATCAAATCTCATTGATTCCAAACTGCATTTATTCCTTCAAAACTTAGATTTTTCTTCAAAAAGCAGCAAATATATTAACTCACCTGGTATTAAAAAATAAATTCAATTCCACAATGTAGAGCTAATATATTACAGCAATTTCGAATCTTCACAAATTATTAAGTTATACAACACACAACACTATTATCGGTTACACTACTATTGAATATTAATTTAAAAATAATCTTTGCCAATCGTTCGTACGTTTTAAACCACGTCATAAAAATTATTAAATTTTGGCGCTAAACAAAAAGAAAAATAAAATGTTCCAAATTTGAATATACACTCTCCCATATTATTCGTTTCTCTTAAAGGCGCACGGCCGTTCGTAATTTCGCATGTCCATTCGACGTGCCATTGAGGCCAGTACTAGAGTTCTGCTTCGTCCCAGCGTGAAATTGTAGACGCGCTATAGGGTTTTTGCAATTTATTTATGTGATACTTAATATCACGGTGTTAATTATGTTTATTTATTTTTTACTGGTTATGCTAATAAAATTTAAGCACCTCGATGAAAATAAAATAATGCAAAGGGAAGTCTACAATATTGCTTCTTAATTTTATTTAATTTAGAATAATTTAATATCTTGTTGATAGTTTCATTTTTTTATCACAAAATGAAACTTTCTGCCTATAAGCAACGAATTTCTTTCATTGAAATTATGTAAATGGTGTTTGGACGCTCAAAAAAAAGGGAAGTATTCACCAGTTCTTCTTTTAAAATTCCGTTACTCATTTTCAGTGCTAGTTTTTAAAAAACCGCTTCTTTTGCTTAGTTTATCCGATTTTTTTCTATGTTTATTTAATAAGAATTTGGCTATTTATTTTTTGAACTTATAGTTTACGTCCTGTCAAAAACCACAAAACAATAATTGTGTATTATTTTTACAATTTTTTTACAAAAATATTTATTTTGTGAATAGTTGATGTAACGCATGATGGAAGATAAACTTTTGATGACGTTTTGAAAGTTTTGATAACGGACTACTACTCATTTATATAGCCCAAATATTGAAAGCGTTCTAAGTTATAACGACCATCAGGTGGCGTAGGCAATAAGCATATTTCGCAGCTATAGACTTTGATTACAACGACTATAAAATATTTGGAAGCCCTTGAAGCGGTATATTCTATTGAATATACGAAAACCCCCAAAGCAACATCCAAAATTAGAAAGACTCCTGATAAAAAAAAATAATTACTGACGAACAGATCTGGGCAAAGATAGATCATACATATAATAGTTTTAAGAAAAACGTAGCAGTGTAGATGACCACCAAAACATACAATGGCAAAATACTTGACTACCCCAAAATATAGGACCACTATATAATATAAAAATCTAACTAGTACTTGATGACCTGCATTCAAATATTTCTAGCAAAATCTGGGCCTGAATATTCAATTAAATTTTTAAGGCCTTGATACTTTGTATATAAATCTTTAGTTTTGATGAGATATTGAATTATTATTTTAAGCTGAATAACATTATGTAGTTTATTTTATTAATACAATATATCTACTTAATAGGTTGACACCATGTAAAATATTTTTGCCAAGTTGTTCTAGATAAAAACAATAATGACCCACGACTTCCCTGTAAAGAAAATGAATCTACTCTTATAGAAATGTTTGGTTATTTGAACATTTACATCAACAGGTTTATTACAGGGGTATGCTGTACTCATATTCAATGTATTTATTATTTGTTCAATAAAATGTCTTTTACTTTCTTTGAATTATCAGTTTTTAAAACTTATAAGCCAATAAACTGATTTAAATTCAACTCTTTGATATTAAATCCTTGCTTCAAGTAACTTACAGTTTAATCTAATATTGTATTCGATTGAGACATAGTCAAAGCATTGTTAACATATACAATTAACAAAACTTTAATGCCATGTAAATTACCTACAAACACACAATTGTCTGCTTGCGACTGAACAGAACAGACTTCAATAAAAAATAGTAAATTTCTTGTAGCAACAATGAGATACTTATTACAGGCCATTTATTCAATTTACATATTTTATTTGGAGCTACTTTCACTCTTTCTGGGATTTTCATAAAAATATCCTCTTCTAATCACTATATAAGAAGGCTGATTTAAAATCTAACCACCTTACATTCCAGTTATATTCAACTGAGATAGCTAACAGTATCCCTATTGATTCATATCTTGTGGTGGATGAAATTATTTATTTTGATGTTACTGTTCTCCGATTCTTCTTATCAATAAAACTCCAGATGTTCTTAATATGATGGGTTTCTAATTCTTTATTTATAGCCTCTATGGCAGTAAGATCATTTTTTGAGATGGTTCATAGTGTGTTTGGTATCAAAGTGTTGCTATCAGATGGTTCATAGTGTGTTTGTTCATAGTGTATTTGGTATAGTGCGTTTGCTATCAGTGTACACATCAGTGTGTTTGCTATCATCACTTTCACAGTCCTGATCACTCGTTTTCCTCTCACTGTTATCTATTTCCTATTTAACTTCTTGATCTTCATCATCATCATCACAGATGAAAATCACGTCTTCATTTCTTCTATATTCAGGACTCCTATATTATTTAAAACAACATTTCTTGATACTGTTATTCTTTTCGTGTTAGATATGTTATTCTTTTTGGATCATATATTTTATATTCTTATGTTAGTATTATCATAGCCAACTAACATCATCTTACAACTTTTACAATCAAACTTGTTTCTGCATGACTTATTTATAGTTTCTATATCTTTCTATGATAAAAACATCAAAATTAGTCAAATTAAACTATCTTCAAACTACTCTAAATAGTAATAATTAGTCGAACGTTCTAAAGATTTCACTTTATTGGAATAAAAACAGTCAATAACAAAACTCTTTACTCTAAAACTTTTCAGCTTCAATGAAGTTGGAATTAGAGGACGTTTGAGTTTTGAGCTGTCTAGTATTTGACATTAGGGAAACTTTCAGGACATTAGTGTATAAAAAAATAGAGTTTAACTAATAAATGGGAAATAAATCTCAAAAATAAACTTTAATTTTATTCAACTATATAACAACAACAATAATATAAGAAGTTATTTAAGTATACGTCTAACGAAATACATTTGGGCCTGTAAGGGAAAACAATTGCGGAATCTGACAAAGTTTTCACATATGTACTATAATCTAATAGTTATTTCTAATTTCAAACTAAACTAAAGATAGATATTGATTCTATTGACGCATATAAACATTTGGGAGTTTATAAAAAAAAAGTTGCTGTTCAACTACAATATGTAAATCGTAACTAGACATATCGAATCGAAATATGCTTTTGTCTCTGCAAGTGACAATGACCTGTTTAAAAGAAGCTTTTAAACAAACCTCAAAGACTCCAGATACTATCCAAGAAATAAATTAGATAGTATATTTCAACGTCTAACATCCCTCTTATTACCCTTATGTCCTTTTTGATAGAATATTATTCTGGTGTATTTTTATTTGTATTAAAAATCGTTTCATCCTTGAGACCATAGAACGGGAAGTGAGACAATTTTATAATATTATTATTTTAATTCGAATTATGGAAAAAGTAGTATGTACAAAACGACAGATTGTTTATGTCGTGCATGAATTTCTTATTAAGACTTTTTTGTGATTTAGATTTTTGCTACTTCATTTGGACTTTATTGAAAACAGGAAGACAGAATTGTTGTAGTATATGTAATTGTTTTTCAGTATGTGGCAAGAAATAAAGGTTAGCACGAACCTTTTTTCAGATACTGAAATTTAATAGAATTTATCATAAATGGAATAATACCCCCTCCCCACTCTCCCTTATAAAAATGTGATATTTTGTATTTTATTTAGAAAACCAATAGCATGCCTTTTTAAGATGGCATATATAATGCACATTAAATATCAATATTGATCACATCTAATTTTTATTTAATAATAATGAAGATATATATTTTTCTATTATAATAGGTACCATCTAAGTATGAGTATTAGGCCCAGTCATATACTTGCTATTTACTGTTACGGTTTTATTAAATTCTGGCCAAATCGAGTGGCCCAAAATGTTTTTAAATTAAATGAATGAATAGAGGCAATGCTCAAATTAAACATAAACTTTCATATTACTATTTATTTCGGAACGGACCATTCACAATAAATATTATTAAACATTTTCTGATAAGTGTGACATTTCCGATAACCAGATTGTACAGCGAATATAGAAACCGGTTTCTTAAATATATGATATTTGTTTTTATTTAAAGGAATAAACCATATCAGAGTTATTTTATTATTATTTGATGCATTTTATATGGCGATATGATGAGAATATTGTTATTAATTATTGAGATATCGTTTTTACCCACCTCAGTCATTAAAAATGCGAATAAAAAAAAACGATGTAAAGTCCACAGATAAGCGTTTTCATACTGGTACATTAAAAATGGCTAAAGTTTATTTTTGAATATTTTTTATTAATTTAACATAAAATTTAAAAATTTAGTAATGAGTATGGCCTCCTCTAGCTAAAATCAATGCGCTTAATCTGCTAGGCATGCTTTCGACGAAGTTTTTTTATCATTTCCTGAGGAATACGTTCCCATTCAACGACGATCATATTTTTAAGGGCCTGAATGTTTTCTGGAGCTGGTTTTACGGTTCTGACGCATCGTTTGAGATTATCCCATATGTGTTTTATTGGATTGAGGTCGGAACTTCTAGCTGGCCAGTCTAACCGACGAATTCCGACCTCCTACATTTACGCATCAACGTCTTTAGAGCGGTGGGCGCGAGCGTTGTCGTCCATAAAAATGGACTCGCCTCCAACTGCTGTTAATGCGGGTTGGGCATGAGGAATAAGAACCTCTGTTATATACCTTTGCGCATTAAGTGTACCATTTTCAATAAAAACTAACTAGCAGAAATTTAATTAAAATTTATTTGTTAAAGTAAAAAATGTAACAAATGAAAAAGAACTTATAAGAGTTGGATTTTATTTACCGCCAAAAAGTACGTTTTTGTCAGTGAAAGAGAATTTTCATTAAAAAAAAATAAATTTAAAATTTAGAACGTTCGTTTTTATGTGCCAGAATACACTATACCTGCCAGTAATAATAACAATTAATACAACCTCTTAATAAATAATATTTTGTTAATATTATGACACAATCAAAATCGCCCGTTTTTATGCAAAAGAGTGTATAATATGTTGAGGCAACCTTTTAGAAGATATAGTTATTGATTACGAACATGAATTAAAAGTAAGAAATCCTGATATGATAAAAGAAAAATTATATCTATTTACATGTTTGCCTTTCTTTCACATTTCAACGGCATAACTGATTTAAATCGATAATACGTATCAACATTATATTAAAATAGACTATACTTTTTTTGACATCGTGACATAAGGATTCGGCCTTATAGTTGAGTTAAACATAGTACAATATGCGAGTACAATAATATCCATTTGCAAATGGTAAAATTTTTAGCCTAAGCCATAGTCTCAACAACAGATAGAACTTAAATAGTCGATAAAGATATTGATTCTTTTTACATATTAAGCATTTTACTAGTGACCCGGACAAGTGTAGTAGGGGTCAAATGTATATTTTTTTAAGTAATTATACTCGTGCGTTTCTTTGTGACCACGCAAGGTCATACCGCCTTGTAAAATTTCCCATTTTTTATTATTGAAATTGTTTTAAAAAAATACGCAATAAACTGAATTGAATTTAACCTGCAAGAATATCTATATAAAATAGATCTATCTCATTTTCTATGCACATATAAATGTATTTTTTACGCATAACATAACTAATTCAACACAATATTATGAAACTTTGTCGATCGAGTTAGCAGCGAGGACATAAACACATAAAAATTTAGTCTAACTCTTTTAAACTATTTTTTGTTAGTATTCGGCATTCAGTTTGACTATCTATTAAATATGAAATAATCCCATATAAAATGCTAACATACGTGCTAACATTTTAGCAAATAAATTTGATAAAATACTTAGAACCCAAAATAACTCAATTGTGTTGGGTTCAAAACAATGTCATTCAATTCGATACGAAACCAAATTACAAAGGTCTCGAAGAAGAGAAGAATGTGATGGTTCGTTAGTGTAAGCCTACCAAGGGTGGCGTCCATAAGTCAATAAAGCAAATGAATTTCCTGCCAAACTAATTCATTCGCTAAACTAATATATTCGCCATAGAAAGTCTCTGTAGTGAAAAGTTGTGTTGCCTGTCATGAGCAGATCAATAGAAATAAACATCGCAGGTACCTTGAGAAGGTCTCGGGAGACTTTGAAAGTGTTTCCTTATCGAGTAATTCATATTATATTTGGGCGACCATTGGCGTAGCAAGTGCGGGATTGTGATATCTAGATGTGAAAGAGTTGAAAAAGATAATTTCGCACTTTTTAAAACATTAGTATGTGTATAATCCGTTTTCGTGCTGCGTCCAATTATAATCGTTCAAGTAAGCATTAATGCTATTAATTGCATCATACCACAGATGCCTATCGTGTCGCTTTGATTACATAGAAGTGGGTGAAGTTTAAAAAATAAAATCCAAATTGATTCACATATAGCATTTTAATTATTTTCAGTCGAATCTACTTGTCAGTTATTATTTTAATTTACTTCATTTTAAACTTTCTAGTGATGCTTAAACTGCATGAATATTCTCATCTACAACATAATAGGTTAGTTAATATGATAATATGAATTATAGAGCTTTTTAAAGCCTTTGTACTGGTATTTTTAATAAGACCTCAAAAGCACACTTGTAGAAAAACGAATTTAATTATAATCAGTACGAATATTGAAGATTTTGATAAAATATCAAGGATTCTTTTAATTTATTCTCAAATTTAATTATTTAAAATACAAAGAACATAGACATCACTGTATTTTATTGGTTAACGTATCCTATCACGCTATCTCATAACAGTGAAAAATGCAATGATAAGGGAGGGAATCACATTGCGTACTATATCATATTACCGTGCTCTTGCCTATCTAGATACGAGTATATACCCAAACGATTTTATTTTTTCCTACTTATCTTTCATATACTTTTATAACATGTTTATTTGTTCGATACCTTCTTCATTCATCACTGTAATCAATACGGTGGACCACTGCCAATGTATCATTTAGTTTGTCGTCTGAAAAAGTAATATAGGACAATACTAGCAGAAATTACTATAGGACTACTGTAAGCTAATATCACACTACAAATAGAGGATGAATATATATGTATGTAATAGATTACATTGTATCGACACATAAACCGAATCAAAGGAAACCTTTGAAAAGTCCGAATCTCTATCGGCCCTGGTTTAGATACAGACACGTACAATATTATATATGTATGACCTCTTTTCCTATGTGGTAAATATATTGCTTCGTACTTATGTATTTGTATTTCTTTTACTTATTCAGCTTCATAACTTTACGAGACAACTCTTGTATATCAGCCAAAAAAATATTTAATATGTAGTATCTTAGTTGAGAGTATTGGAGCATACCATTTCCATAAAATTTTCAGCCATTCTGCAAATTTTGTATGGTGAATGAAAGGATCTTTTGTTGACTTTTTTTATAGCTCCTTTTTAAGGAATGTTTTTAAATTTACGATAGTAAAGCTGAATTTTAAAATATTTTTGTGTTCCGATCATTACTTAAATAGCGAAATACTTACAAAATTTCACAATGTATTCAATTATGTTTTCGTATATTTCCCATCCTCAAAAATCTATTGGCATTAAAGTAATTTAATTAACCATAAAATTAAGCGGCTGAATTCAGCTGTGTAGCTATAGGACAAGGGGAGAGAATATTTGTTTAATAAAATAATGAATACATATGATTCAAAAGTGAAAAAAATTATTTTCATAGAAATAGTGGCGTACCTGATAATATATTAATCAAAAAATAACTCATGTACACGAGCCGACAAACTTTGGACATATTCCAGAATTAATTTGGTTCATACGAGACGTTCAAGAGAAGTATTAATATGCGTAAATGCTGTCAGTCACGAATTCCTAGCTATTCTCGTCGAAATCTTTGCTCAAAAACAAAATTTACTAGGCGTTGTGACATATGTATAAATTTTAAAGACATTTGAATGTACTTTACATTATCAGAGGTACAAAATTAGAACACGCGACTCATTGTTTTGAGCTCATGAATGAATCCCATTGTTACTTCTAAATCAACTATATTCCTAATTCCCATTTAGTATTGATAATAAGAGTAATGCCTCAGATTGGATTGGATTGACTCACTCACTAACTAATCTACTAAAAGTTAAGAACTCTTACAAAGACATTCTTCCATAATAAAAGGATAATACATCCACTTTGAATATTTGAGCTAAAATGCTTCAATTTTGTTTTTTATTAGAAGCATAACTAGTATCTAGGTTGGCTAAAAGAAATGTTTAACACGCGCGGGAAAATTTAAAAGTACGGATATTTCCGGCTTGATCGACGGTGTATTAAAAACATAATATATAAATAAGATGTTATCTAATATAAATATTATTTGATTATTAAACAGACCCACACAAAAATTTAATCATTCTTGATTCTTTAAAAACCAAAGGCAATTTCTTTTCTTGCTGTCCTTGAACAAGTTTTATCACATGAACAAATATTGTATTCGTAGATAAATGCTATTCTCATCCGAGATCACATCTTTACTGAGATGGAAAACAATACAAGTTTGTTGCATTGTTTGAAAACATAGGAAAGACTTTGAGAACGAAATTGAAGTCTTACGAACTGAAGAAAAACTAAACTTTCCGAAAACGAAACTGAATTATTTTCCATTTCTCTCAGTAGCGTTAAAATAATATGATAAAAACATTATAATTCAACACCATGCATAAAATCGCCCTTTGTACAAAACTTAACTAGCAATAAGTTTGGCTGACTTAGACGTAGAACATTAATAGAGATTCACACATATTTAGAAATATATAAAAGTTCACACTCCTCTGCTGACCTATTGCAAATATTAAAATGTTACTAACTACAAATATATAGTATTTTCTTCATATTTGCCTATTATATAATTGTTGAGTTTCAACTTCCAAAGTATTTGACGAGTGTTTGGAATATCCATTGATTTTATATTTTTTTTTTATTTCAAATCTCTTAGAGATAGACGTGCGAGATATGTTTGAAGTCTTATAGAGAAAAGAAAAATGGTGCAAGATCAAATACAAATAATTGAGTAATTCCAATGTTTACAAAGTAGTAAAAATATTTACCAAATAAATCTTTTTTTTGACGGAAAATTATCAAGTAAGTAACGAAAGAATATAAAATTCGATCAATTTTTGTAAACATCCTGTAATCGTTTCAGTTGGATGTGAAATATTTTCCAACGTTTATGCATACAGATACATATGGCACATTAGATTCATCTAACAGCAATAGAGTGCGAATATATTGCCACTACCCAGATAAGATAACCGGGTAGTTAAATTTAAACGATACCATTAGGAGTGATATATTCCGACGCGATTAAATGAAACGTTTTGGGGATCGAATGAGACGGACGTTACTTTAATAAGACGTGCGCTCGTCACATGTTTATCAAAGTAATCTATCTCTGAACATTTTAATTTAAACATAAATTTAAAAAAATAAAGATTAGTTGATAAAATTACTAATGGAAAATAGAATGTATCTTAAACTTGAAAATACAGAATGTTGTTAAATTGATGTGACAAGAAACTTGAACTTTGCTTTTAAACATTCCGAGCTTCTAGAAACTATTGGCCGGAAAGCCATGTTCGTAAGCATCTAAATTAATATCTTGACGCTTACGAACTTTACTTGTGTTGAATATATTTGGCGTTAATTTTGTAGAAATTCATTAGACACAATTAAATAAAACTTCGTGATGTAGTATTATTTCTACTATATTTAAATTCTTTACCATGGCATGGTAAAGAATTTAAAGAAAGTAGATAGTGGGATATTAGTAGTGGGATATTAGCAAAGATATCTTTGCTAATATCCAGCCTGAAGATGTAATACAACAAAACCTGGGTCGTGGTAAAGAATTTAAAGATAGTAGAAATAATACTACATCACGTAGTTTCATTTAATTTACTTGTGTTGTTAATTATAAAGTTCGTGGGTGCCAAAATATTTTTAACAATTTTCATTGTTTGGAAAATTATACCGCAATCTGTGAGATATTAAAATATTTAAGTCAATTAATTTGGAGAGATGAAATAAACATATTACATTTTATTTAGAAAAGCATATTATAAATTTGCCTAGATTTTATTCCCTGTTTGAACATTTGAGTAGCGGGAACTTCTAAATAATATCAGATATTTAGAACGTGCAATATGTGAAACAAGTTGGCCAGTAAAAATCCTGAAAAAATGTTTATAAGACACAAAAAAACTCTAAAATATAGGAGTTTCCCTTATTTAAAAATCTTAGGCACGCCACTGTAATCAAGAGTCGTAAAGATTTACATGTATGTATGTTTATATATATATATATATATATATATATATATATATATATATATATATATGTATCTCAATTTGTTAGATAATGAAATTATCAATGATTGAATTATCCTGTCAGCGACAAGAGAAATTCAGAAGTTTATTTAATTTGAAGATTTATGTTATTGAATTAAAAAAGAAGTTGGCTTCATTGAACTTCCATGTCTTATACAATAGCGTCTAATATAACGTCAAATAAATATAATTTGGTAAATTTATAAATCAATTTAAGTAAGTACTGAGAAGTCTTTATTGCGTCTCTACGTCCAAGCACAGAACCAGGAAACAAGACCTAACCGACTAATTCGAGGAGTGAGACAGAGAGATGCCCTATCTCCCAAACTGTTTACAAATGCGTTGGAAAACGTTTTCAAGATCTTGGATTGGAAAGATCAATATGATGCTACTAGCATAAACAGCAGGTTTATTTCACATCTGAGATTTGCTAACGACATTGAAATTATGGTAAATGTGCCACAGGAATTGGTGAAAATGCTGACTAGTTTATTCGACTCTTCCATACGAAACATCGGTATGAACCTGGCCAAGACTAAAGTAATGTTCAACTCACAGATTTTACAAAGATTGGTGAATGTCAGTTTATTAGTTTAGACGTTGTTCAAGAATAATGCTGTCTCGAAGAAATGATTCAGGTAAGTAAAAACAACTTTCATAAAAAGCTGACAGAAGAATTCGTTTGGGCCAAGTAGCGTTTGAGAAATTGCCTCAGATTTTCATGTCCACGATTCAGTAAGAGGCAAAAAGAAAGAACTTCAATACGGTCAACCTTGTCCATATACTTGAAGTCGCTCAAAGTAAATCTGTAGGATAAACGAACAGACGTCAGACGAAGAACAAACGTCAGACGAAGAACCAAAATAATTGATTTGGCAAATAGCATATTTGACGAAGAACCGACAATTTGACGAAGAACCGACAACCATGGCATAGATGAGCTCTGGAGTGGAGATAATGAATTTCGAAGCGTTGTCTGAAACGCCCTCAAGCCATATGGATTAACGATCTAAAAGAGCCTGCGGGAAGCGAATGGATGCGGAAGGCGAAAGATCATGTGTACTTTTGGAAATACTGAGTTCGAGCAGTGAATAGTTACACACTGATTATAATGGTAGTGAATACTGACATGTCCTCCATATCTTTCATTTATTTCATTTTTACTCATCTCTTCTACGTCAAAACCTTGAGCTATGTTGTGACGCATTTTATATTTTCAATTCTTTATTCTGTTTTTCTCAGTCATTCAGAATTTTATTTCTGTCCTATCAATGCTCAGAACATTAAATCTTATTAGTAAGGCTTTATTATTTTAAAAATTAAATATGCAAGCAAATCTTATTAGCAAAACTTAGCTAAAAGCTTTAAATCATTTCTTCATAAAGTTGTAAATATAATAAACAATTGATTCATAAACATTTTTTACCATTTACATAATTACAAAATTTTCAAATTGAACCATTTTGTGATTGACTGAAAAATATTTCTCATGTAGTAATAAGTCGGTTAAACATATATTTGAATATCTGTATTAAACTTTGATATAAATAAATTAATTCATTGGAATGTATTTAGATACATTATTCCCGTATTTCTAAGATCACAACAAAAATGTAAAAAAGTGTAATTAAGTTTTATTTTGATTCTAGAGGCTTAGATAAATTAATTATAAACATTAAATTTGAGTCCTAATCAAAATGTATCTCATTACTTATAAAAGCCAATTGTTTCTTTATTTTATTGAAGATGTTTTTTCTGTTAAGATTTGTAACTAAATAACTTTTTAAATATTTACATTTAAACTGCTTCTGAGAATTACTCACAATTTATATTTCATAAGCAATTGTAATTAAAAATTGCACAAAAAAATGTGAATTCACTATCAAATGGGTAGAAAATATACTTGAAATATATTTACAGGCGAGTTTCCTGGTATATGGATAATAGTAATATTGTACATATATAGTAGGAAAACGAAAGAAGCGCTGGTGTAACTTTACAAGGGTACACCGCTTGTTACATTAATATTCACTGGATCTCTTCCGACATCCTTCAACGGCTTATTTCGCTTTATAACTAAATTCTATCTAAATGCGCTTACCCTTATAATTTTAAGCTTTATTACACATGATTTTTTAATACACATGATAATTGTAAATTAAACAATTTTAAAAAATGTTCTTTTGACAATTTGATTTTACCTTACCATTTGGTCTCACGCCTTTGTGCACTTAAGATGTAGCAAGCTTATTACCCTGATTAACGATTCTACAACAGTATGAATATTCCCAACTGTAGATTGAATGGCCTTTTTATATTACGTTATAAGTAGTTACATATGCTTGCCGCGCTTGTAGACTTTATTGAGCCAGAGAAAACAACTTAATTTCCGGAAATAATGAAATAGTAACTTTTAATGGACTTATATCTCTGGAAAGTAATGCTTCCTTTTCCCTGATTGTATTTCCGTACACCACTTTAAACTTAAAGTTATTTAGTTTCTCGCGTACAACACCAAGATATTTGAGCTATCTAACAGTACGTGCATTTTCAGGTGACTGCCTTCATATTTGTAAACTTATTACTCACCTACATCGTGATGTAGAAAATCATTTTATTTCTACCCTGGTTCGAAGGCTCATCTGTTAAGATGTCTATAGTGGTGATATGGTGAATATTCTCCAAAATTGCCTTCACTTCTGATGTACTGTGACCCGTACATTCACTTCTGAACAAAGAGAATAAGTTATAATCTCCGCAAGTATGCAGACAGATTTGATCACAGCTTTCTCCAAAATGCAAACTCTGTATGCCATAATATTTCGAATAATGACTGTGAATCAATACCTCATGATTATTTACGGATTGTTCAGTTGTTTTATGGTTTTATTTATTATGTATACGGTATGAAATATAAACTTTGAGGTTTATTAGTTTTAATGTTAAACTATTTAATACTTAAACTTAAAATCTCAATCAAAGTTTATTAGTAAACTTCTTTATCGTATTTGTTTCTTTGTTATCCTACAGTTGTCTTATCGTTTGTATCATTTTTATATTCTATTTCTCGATTTTCAAATTATTTCTATAAAACAACTTTATTTTTGCAGGATTCGCATACACGGCCAACATAATGCAAATTGTATTTAAATCAGTAGAGTATATTCATATATATCTTCATATTTTTTTTCATCGACAAACTTATTTTTGTTTAAATTAGATATCGAAGGTATGTATTTGTACCTACTACGCAGTCGTCTAGCGGAATTAAAATCCAAAATGGACACACTATTGTAAATAAATCGTAATTTCGGATTTTTTTCTGGAGTTTTTGTGCAAATTGTTTATGGTGTCTCTACATAGTTGCCATCATACCAAAGGGAGGCGTTTGTACTAAAATTGGTTTTTAAGTCGGTTTCTTGCTAAAACCGAGATAGGTCTAAAGTCCTCGCCCACATAGGTACAAAGGCAGTATGGTACGATATGTGCTTTTATTGTTAGGACATTTATAATTTATATTACACTAATGATACATAAAAATGAACACATTTAAGTATGAATATAATGATAATTTTAAATGAAAATATATTTTATATATGTGTAACAATTGAAAATTTATTAAATGGGTCAAATTTTTGGCGCCTTTTGACATTGACTCAAAGGTATGTTAAACGACAAAAAAAGTTTACATCTGAGCATTGTTAACTTAAATTTTTTAAGACGGCAGTTTTACATAACACTTTTCGTTAACAGATCTTCATCCTTAACCAAACCAGAACAATATTCTACGAATTCTGTAAAGTTTACTTCACTCTCATCGCTTAAAAGACATACATAATATTTCTTTATTACGTCTTCATCCTTAACATAGTAGTCTAGATTTATAGCCACTTTCGAGTTAAAGTGCCAGCTTACTAAGTTAAAAATAAAACTACCAAAACTAATATATTATGATCAGACTAGGGATATATTATAAAAAATTTAAAAAAAATTACAAAATAATTTAATAGAGTTAGAAAAAGAAACGCATGATAAGTATAAAATTATGAAAATACGAGGAATCAACTGGAACTTTTGCAGTACAATATCATTTTCAAACATAAATTAATTTTCAAAATACTGCTATTGATAGAAATTTTTAGAATTGGTACCATCCTATGTATAAATTAATGATTCTTTCCATTTGTAACAAGCAGTGTCTTTACATAACTTTAAATTTAAATACCGAAGTTTGACTTTGACACATTAATCGTATTCCTTTTATTTCTTTTTTTTTCTATAACACTAGTGGATATTTATTTAAGTTGTAAAACAGAATGATGGTTTTAAAAAAAATGTAAGGACAGTTAAATATAATATGACCTCATTCGTTATAGGAATTGTTTATCTGGTCCGAAAGATTTATAACAAATTAATCTAAATTATTTAATAACGCAAACGATTTTTGAGCATTATTTAATAATAATTGTTTCATTTTTAAGGGAAAAATACCTTATTTGACTCAATAACTTGGAGCCTTTCCCCATTACCACTGTTCTTCGATAACAATTGTAAAATATTAGTAAATGGTTCTATCGACCTTCAAATTCAACCATAAAATTATATGGTTAAAATGTTTAAAGAAATTTGTTTTCCCCCTATTTCACTTTTAATCAATAAAAATAAGCATAAATTCCATATCCTCTTAATGTTGCGCTCTGATATTGAACGGAACACGAAAATAGTATTACATTAAATTACTGGAGTTTTGTTAACCGGTTTTCCTAGTATGATATTTTAAATATTGCAACTTAAATTTTGTGAAAATATGTAGACGCTACAATTGAATAAATTAATCAGTTTACTAATTTCTGGTGTTAGGTATTAGTTTAAATAAACATTTTACTAAAAAATGTTTGCAAATGGAAAAATGAGAAATCACCGTGTCTTTTATTTCCATAGACTGGTATTACGAAAAAATAACGACTGTATAGTTGGGTACAGTAAGTTTTCAGCTATTAAACACGAAAAAGAAAGAAACTACCGCTTTTTAGTATTTGAGTTATTAAACGATTTTCAAAGCAATGAAACGTAATGATTAGTATCTCAGTCTTAGGAATATATGCCAAGCTATTTAATATGACTCGAAATACAAGCAATAATTTTTATACGTCGAACTACTCAAGCGAATAGTCGCATTGGTTAAATGAATACGTAATGTGACGGCTATTTTCGTCTTGAAACTTATTTGCGTTAGTGCAGGAATGATCTTACAATTAATATCATATGGTAAAAAATAAGCATTTAAGTAGCAACATTTTAATAAAGTATTAAATAAAGTTACCTGAAGAAATAAAGCAAGATTTTTATGAAGATTAAATTGATACTCTAACCAAACTTTGTTCTCTAACTTATCACGATGAAAATGTTGTTAAATAAAGTTTAATTAATCCATCGAGTACTAGAATTTAACTAATTTGTCCTCAAGTGAATAATTTTAAAACAAGAGCCATTGAACTTAGTATCGCCGTACGAGTCGACGAACTTATTATAGTCATATGAGTTTAATAAATAGGCTGATTATATATGGATTATATGTGGTTCTGAGTTATATGCTTAAGTTGAATTAAGTTACAGATTGATGGCACTCGTCACTCGCCGACAGTTTGGTGAAATTTATTATTAACGACGACACACCACTTTAATTAAAGACGGCGGCGATATTTAACTGATCGAAATGGAAGGTTAATTAAATGTTCTAATTGGAGGTTATTTATGTATTTGATTTTCTTGTAATTAAATGGTTTTATTAAGTGCTTTCGTAGTTTAATGTATTCATATCTCATAACCAAGATAATATAAATACAGTTAAACTGATGTACAATTAGAATACATTATGGTATATTTAATTGATTTAGGATAAATTCTTACATAATGGTTTCTTACGTTCAATATCATCCTGATGCCAAGCCAAGTTTGCAAGACCTAAATAACAATATCAAAATTGATAAAGAAAACATATTATTCACTATTTTCTATAAACACATGAAAGGTTAAAAGAACACTACGATTAAAAAAAATTCTTTTTAATTTGCTAAAATATGAGTCCTATTTGAAAAGTTAAAAAGGCGTTCAAGAAAAAGAAAATCGAGCTCTTAATTTCTCTTCGATAAAATCAGTTCACAAATCTTGCATATTTTTTAAATATTATCTTAAGAAATCTCATAAAGGAAATTGGACCTCCTTTTTATGCTGAACTAGTTGGGAAAATTCGGCAAAAATATTCTTTATACGTGAAGAGTTTTTTCCATTTGAATTATTATAATTTTTAATTATTTAAAGAAAAATTAAACCTAAACCTAGAGAGTTGCTAAGCAATTGTCAGGAATAAAAAGAAAATAGTAAAGTAAACATGATGCAATAAAAAAGGATCCATAAAAATAAAGGCAGTAAAAATATATGTTAACACGGCGAATTGTAAAATATATTATCAGTATGTTTATAAGCACACAATAAAATTGCCAAAATTTATATCTATCTATCTCTGGACTACTACTGAAAATAATTTAGTAAAAATTAAGTATAACAAAATACGAAGAACAATTTTCTCGCAAACGGAATACTTATTGTTTCGCCTGAATCTGTGAAAGCATGTACAGAATACTTCGAAACGCAAACAAAAACAAGTGAATATACTGGCCACTAATAGCGTTTACGTGCAGAAATAAACACTTTCCTCCCTTTTTATTTTCCTTTACCTTATTTGTTCCATGTTTACTGCCTTAATCTAAGTAAAAGTGGTTTAGTGCAAGGCATCTTGTTAAAGGAATTTTATAACAAGGATAACCGAAATTTTGTAAAGAACTTAACCACAAATATAAAAGATTATAATGATCACTCAAAAGTGACCCAATATTATCGATATAGGTTGATATATGACTGTCGAAAAGGGATTTTAAAAGTAATCTGAGAATATAATCGAATTAGCATGTCTAAATATGGATTAAAATACAGCCAGTATTGATTTTACAAAGTTCGTGAAGTAAACATTACATATTGTAAGTGTACCACGGTCGACTGTTTCTGTAAATATACAAGATCTGTACAAACAAAATGAAGCTTCATAGTTTATAATTATCTTTCAATACATTCAGCATCCCTTTACGAATTAATTTTAAAAACACTTGAAATTTTCTCCCATCGACATAACTATTTTTCATGGAAGCGTGGAAATTGAAAGTAGTTTTTGATAAAAAAATATTTTTCGTTGTTTTTTGTGTCATCATATTTTTTATTAGTAAAAATACATATATGAGCTCTCACGAAAACTGAGTAATAAGCTTATACTTTCATTATACAATCAATAGCCAATGACGATAGTTTTCCTAAAAAATTCGAATTTTATTCCATGTATGTATTTTACTATCTTCAGGTCTTATTTCTTAAGAATACAGCGAAAATAAAATAAAGTAAAAGTACTTCAGCCAAGTGATATCTTTTAATAATCATGTCGATAATTTTTAATCATGCTGTGTAATAGAATGGGTCACTCCTATACGGAAAAAAATTCATTTGAATTGTAATATCAGTAAAAACTTGCGAAGTGTTTCATACTAAATACAACATAATAAAACATTTCATAACAAACCGGAGATTACCTTAACCTTGAATTCCTGAAAAAGCCAAGAAAATCTACGTTTCTGGAAGCACAAAAAGCTTCTTCCTGATTATTTAAAAAAGGGTATAAATAATAAAAGGCTATCTTAATGATCCACACTCATTTAATTATGAAGAAATTTTAGTACAAAAGACATTTTTACAATTTATAGTTCTTTTAATCTACATGAAAATTATTTTAGCTTCAAAATATTGATATAACCTCAACCTGAGTTTTTTAAGACCCTTATGTACTTATTTTGTATTTAAGGTTCCAATAGCTTCGTCACAGTTTTCTGGAAATTTCTTTCAGGTTTGGAGGTTCAGTATCATAACTTTACCAGTTAGTAATGTCATAATAAACTTTTGCTCTCGGGTTTATGTTTGGAATCAGGGAGAGCCTTAACTTAATTTGATTTTTAGCACGTGCTTTTAAGACATGACACAGAGTTGATTCTCTGATATATATTTCCGAGTCTGACAGGATAATTAGCAGGATAACTTTCTAGGTGGATAAAGTAACCATTGCGTCCTATTACGGAATAAATAATTTCTTTCAATTCTGTTGACAAATAACGAGATAAGGTGATTATTTTCCATAATATCTTCCACGCTTTGCAAGCGAGGTGGCTTTTAATATGAAACCATACTGGAACACATACTTTGGCAACATAAGTTACTAAAATAATGAGTTAATGGGAAGAAACTGATGTTGCAACGAAAAAACGAAAAACTCAATTAGCCGGCGTGAACCGCCTAGATTAAAATATTTTTCCAGGTAAATTATTAGCTAAGTTTTCAGGACTATTACCAGACATTACGTCTGATATTACTCTATGCAAATTAAGTTGGTCCGAACTGAGACCTTTTATATTTATAAGTGGCATTTCATCTGGAATACTTTGAAATTTAACATCACTTTTTCATAATTTTCAAAAACTTTTCCGATGCCTTCTGCAAATGTTCGAGAGCCAGATTTTTTATCACCAAGGTGAGAAAATGCATGATGAAAGGTGGGATCGAAATGGAAATGTGTATTTAGCGTGTTTTGCATTAACTGTATGATACCAACAATCTTCCGACATTAACCTTAGTACCGTCACATCCTATAGCGAACAAATCATCAGAGGAATCTTCCGTCATAAAAAAAATTAGTCTCTAATACATTTGGCTGTTCCAACAGATGAAGTCAAATAGCCCAAATATTTACTGGTTCCTTGATAAGAAAAATATGTTCTTCTACTATTACTTCTATTACTCTAATTTTTTTCGCTTTTTTTTCGTAGGAACCAATTTTTTATTCTTTTGATAATCGAAGTACAATGCAGGTACTTGAGCAATTTTATCTTTCTTCATATTACTTTCTAGAGCTTCCTTTATTTCTCTTCTCAGTTTAATTTGTCGTAAATGGGTATTTTAGCTTTTCGGAAAACAATGGAGGCAATCGTGACAGCTGCTCTGTCTGAAACCCTGTATCAATCGCCGATTCAAGGTAATGCAGTACTGAAAAAAGGGAGTACAGAAATAGCGGTACTTAAGATCTCGGCAGTGGCTTGTGTGGGAAAACTTGCTGATATTTCCTGTTTAAGTTTTCATTTAGATGTTCCGATTTTGCCTTATTATAGCCACGTCTGTATTTGCTATTATCTTCATTTGGTGACACTTTATTTTCCTTAGGGCAAGCACATTTAGTAAAATCCAAACGTTTACTGGATGAAATATCAAATAATATTTTACTAGAAGCAATGTGAGCTTCAACTATTTGTTACACTCTTACATGAGAAAACAAATGATATTTTGTGCTTTCTTCCATGTTTTTTTTTCAATATGTGCATTAACAATATCGGCTACTTCTTGAAAAATTGGTTACTTTTTAAAATTATTGGTACTCTTTAATTGACTTCTCATCCATTCGTAATTTTTCATTATATCTTCATAAGTTGGTGACACATTTTCCTTAAAGTCAGTCATATTAAGAAATATAGGATATTTCCAAGAACTTCATATAAAGTCATGGCAAAAATTATAATGTAGATACAAATTTTATTCTGGTTAGACGCAATGTAAAAATATAACTAAAGAAGTGGCATTTTAGTATGACGTTAATAATATATTTACACCTACCCATAAGTGTCTTGTTTACTATTTGAATGTTATTTGTAATTGTAGACAATGATGTTAATATAAACAAACTGTATGTAATATAAAGCTTCAAGCACGATTAAAAATAATAAATATCTGTATGAAAAATACGCAAATTAATTGAAATTTTTGAAATTTTGAAGCTAACCGACGCAATTGCCTTAGGGATTGGAATAATGTTTTACAAAAGCCCCAAAGTTGGTCAATGTTGCTATAAGGATACATAATTTTAAAAAATGTTTTTGACCCATCCTATTCTACATACTTTTGACCCATACTTAAAGATATTTTTGAATTACAAAATATTTCGCGTATCACTTTATATCAGACCACAAAAGGATTGCTTCAATTAATTGATTATTTCGTTATATAATTTGAGTTGTTTTCATTTATATTACAAATTTATTCAGTTCAGACGATTCAAGTGAATATATGTTCCGGAAAATCCTTTAGTTAACACTTAAATCAAATAAATTATGCAAATTTATGTACCTCAAAGTTTATTGTTTGTAAATTTGTTTGTTCTTTACAACTGTTTACTAGATCCATAGATTTTATTCCGTGGTTTCTTCTGTGAAAGTAAACGCCTTGTAAAAGTAATTAAATCTGCGAATAATTTAGACTTACAAAAACGATTTTGTAAGAAAATTACGTTCACGTTATTGGAATAAAATTAACAATTTCTTCAATTAGTATAATCTTACAAACGCTTATAAAAAGTGGTGTATGATTGTTAGTAAAAATTCGTACTCTTGAAGTGAAACTTCTATAGACAAATTCCTTTTTTGTCGCATGCTACTCCTATAGACAAGAATAAAACTAATATTTTTCAGTTGTTTTTATTTTTTTGCTGTAATAAATAATTTAATATATATATATATATATATACAAATATTTAATCAAGTGAAGACACTTTTACTATCCATCTGAATATCATTAATCGTTCCTGATATATCCTGTTATTTGTTATTGATATCCAATAACAAATAACTGGAAAAATTTATTTAAATTATTGTATACATTAAAAAATTCCGGGGCATATTAATGAAAATTTAATTATTATATACTTTTTGCAATTTGTATATTTTTTATATATTTTTTACACGTAATGAAATAATTTAAGATATGGATCAAAAATTATGGTTAAAAACTTTCTCATACAACTCTCTTCCAATATAATATTTACTTTGTAGAAAAATTTTAACAAAATAGTGAAAAAAATGCATCCCAAATAGGAACACGGAGACACGGCCCTTCGGAGACACGGAAGGGCCGTGTCTCCTCAATACTTTTTAAAATCTCTTATTAGTTCATTATCTAATTAGTTCATTAATCATAATGAATTTGAATTCGTTTTACTCCTTTTGTTTTATTTGGCTTTGCTCTCGTATATACTTTTGAGAACAAATGTAACGACACGCACACGTATATATATATATATATATATATATATATATATATATATATATATATATATATATATATAATGATTTGTGGGTCTAAATTACGGTTAATTGCAATCGAGTCCTGCTGACACAGCTATAAATCAAACAACAAAAGCCGATATATCATCCGAGTGAATACCACCGTACCGTACAATGACTTAACATTCAGCAGACCGGATATCAGATAATGACTCGCTGTCGAGAGACAGCGCGCAACGTCTTTTGAAGCGGAAGTTCTGATAACTGGCCGGAGTACACCAAACAGGATCCTTTGTTTATGTGATGTGCGGAATCATTTTTGTTTATTAATATACATATAAAATTATCAATGTTTAGTCTTAGATTTCAGTAGTAAAGCAAGAATCACTTATATATTCATCCGTCTGTCTGTCATAGCTTCATAGTTTCTACAGTTTCAGGCCTATAAACGTATACTTGAAAACTTTCATTTCAATTAGCGTGTTTCTTACATCAGGATGCGACAGAATTAGTTCATTTAATTATTACTTTTTTATAATTTGAGTTGTTTACAAGAGTTTTAATTAATACGTAGCAAAAAAAACATCTTTAATGTTGATTGACTGATGCCCATTGATGTGATATAAGGTCGAAATATTTTTCCTATCGCATTGAAAAGTATTTTAAAATTTATTTAAAGCTCTATCTACCACTTATTATTTTTAATACCTCATTTCCAAAATATTAAGCTTTCAAGTGGCAAGCAATGTGGTCAAACACGCCTCTAATTTTTCAACTATAGATTTGATAAATCTGGAAAGTTCAACATACTTGCATTCGATTATAACATTCATTTTCCGCTAACACGCATTCACAATTGAATTAATTTGAGTCTTTAGTTTCAATTATTCCAATTTATTTGCATCACCAATTTCCAAAGATATAGATTATTTCCAATGTCCACATAGCAGCCTTCAATTCGCAGATCTAAACCCTAAATGTATAAGCATAAAACACTAGTAATTTTTAAGAGTTCGGATTCCTCTTATCAAAATATATACAAGTGAATACGTAAGTTTCAACAGCCAAAAAAAATTAAGTTTTAAGTACAATCTACTGAGATCACTCATTAAACAATCGACTTATCTAAATTAAATAATTATCATAAAAAGTAAAATCATTTTAATATGTAACCTAGACATATAACATTTTTTTTATCTATCAACTACATACACTAGAAATATTTAAAAAAGTAAAAGCGGAAGATATTTAATCAATTTATTATAAATATTAATTAAGAAGTACCCGATATCGAAAAAATAACAAAGAGTATGCACAATAACATTGTGAAAGTAACTATGTTCTGTGGATCGGATAGTCTAGAAGAAAGTAGCATAAATATAAACACAAGAGAAGTGAACAGAGTACGAGGTGTGAAAAATTCAAGAACTAAAAAAATATTTTCTGAAATTGAAATTAAAATAATTGATAATAGCTGGCAAGTATTCGTGTTTAATACAAATAGAATGAACATCTATAGGAAGTCGGAGATTGACTGAAAGACATAAAATAGTATGTCGGATGACCATATATATTGTATGGACTTAAATTAATATTGTAGTTAAGAAAGCAAATGAACTATGCTTCAAAATGTAGTATGCAAATACATACCCTTAAAGTGAAACTGAAGAACTACTTTACTAATTTCTAAGCTTGTGTATAATATTAAGATAATTAATCAAATTAAATTTGAAAATGAAAGTGAAGCAATAGTTAAGCATAAACTTGCATAATGTTACGTATTAATCAAACGTGTTACATCACATCACACAGCTAAAATTCAATGCGATAGGAAAAATATGAAAATTATCAGCTATTTACACCGCGAAACGTAGATAATTTAACGTTTGTTCACAACAGCTCACTCAATTTACAAAATTAAAGCCCTCGCTCGGTGAACAAAACCCATTAAATATACAATATTATCCTGATTAAGTCATATTAATTTAATAGAATGTGAAGTTACCCACTTTATTGAACCAGCATTCAAAGAAAAGGACATAAATGTTAGTTCTTTTGCTGCCCATTTTAAGCTCTTTAATATTACATGAAATGAGATAATGTATATGAATAGGGGAGTATGGAATGTTATATTATCTTCGAGCTGGTACAGTCTACTTGAAATTAAAATTGCATCCATATCAGGCAGTATAGTCTTTATTGTATTATATGTCGAATAATTTATTTAAAATAAAATTTACTGTAAATCTATTCGTACCTCTAATAAAGTACTTTAACATTTATTCCTCATTGCAAGTCTTTAATTAGACCTGTGAGAAAACATTCTCATAGTTTTCAAAGTTTTTATTACGTCTAGTACAGTGGCAGATTCTGATATACTTCTCTTAAAAATCTAATCAAACATGAGTCGAATTATAAACAAAATAGGACTTCGTTATCTATATCTGCTACTAATTATAAGTTAATCAAAGTAAGATTTGATGCAAGTTAATCAAAATCAACCATTAGCTCTGATCAATCTAGAAATAGTTCATTGTTTTAACTCAATGGTTGAAAAGTTAAAGGAAAGGAGGCATGGAACTCACACGAAGGACACACTACACATTATTTTGAAGTTTAAAATTTCACAAACGGGGTTTAAAAATAAAAAATGGTAAATTAAACTTTAATATAACTTTAAAAGATTTCTCCTATAATATACTACTCGATGTGATGCAAAAAAGTAAAATTTCAAGCAAACACACAGGTATAAAACTAGAAGCGTGACAAAGGGAGAAAAGCTTCATTATGAAATCCTGAAAAAGGATATCGAACATTTCAAATAAATTTGTTCAGTGTCGAAATCTAATTAAAATACGTGTTACCTCGTTTATTTCATGTTTAAGTAAATTAAAATTTAATTTCATATATTCTTCAGCATAATTCTAAACCAGTATAAAAACAAGTAGTAAATAAGAAAAATCTTATCCTGAAATAACTAATAGTTCTCAAGTGGGTCTCTTTCGATACACGGTAGAAGTTTAAATTTTAGTTACTTTGGACGGCATTTAACACTTTCAACTAAGCTCCGAGTACTTGGAGATGCATAAAAGAGATACTTCTTTTAGTTATTCAAAAAAAGACATTTAATTCATTCAAAATTGTTGTAAAACGTGCGTAATTTTGTTCGCTATAAAATCATGTCACATCGCAGTATTACAAATATGTTTGGAACAGAAATCTAATCCGTGAAGTGAACGCAGATAGAATTTAATACCTTTCACGTAATTGCTAAAACATGTTAAAGCAGTTATTCTTTATTGACGTTATTTTGCATTATACAACCATTATCTTTCCGATCACATTACTCTATAGTTCTTTTATAATCACTACCTTAATACATCTAACAATGTTAAGGTAGTGATTATAAACATTATATTGTTAACAGTATGTATAACAAATCTCGTATATAAACTTATAGACACTAATACTTTCTCTTTACACTTAATCTCTTACATTCCAATTTAGAAATTATTCCGAGTCATCACCTAATCCGAACATGTTTAGTCTTAAAATTATATATATTGAATGGTAGTAAAGAATATATATTATATTAAACACTTCGTTGTATACAATATATGTCTATAGATTACAAACTACGGCAAGATAATTTGCAATTTACAAAATTTAGCGAGCCAATGTTTCAAGATAAGCGCCCATTTTTACATACTCAATAACTTCAATACAAGTTGTATCCATTTATCGATCAAACAGTGCCACTGTGTAAACTCAGTAATCGTACACGAGATTAGAATGAACGTGTAAATCACGAGGAGGTAGTTGAAACTGATATTCTGGTCTTACTAATCAATACGTGATTAACGAGTATATTATAATGACAAAAGTTAAGAATCGGTTATAATGTTTTTTTTTCATTAATGGCACTATAGTAAATCTCATTAAATAATGTATAAAGATGCATTAAAAACCTCCCCCTATCATAGATTTATAACTTAACCGATCTCTAAAGACTTCAAATAAAAAAATCTATTCTAATCAAGTAAAATCGTTAACAATTAATTATAGCAAAAGGAATGAATTTCTTTAAACTACAATAAATTTATATAGTTATCTATGTATCTTAAGCTACTAAAAATATTAATTTTCATCAAAATCTCGTGAGATGGTTCCAACTCCACAGTTGACATTACTGTTTTGTAAGGAAAATAACCGATTTTTGCAAATAGTAAACTGTCTAAAGCCTACTAGCCTAATTTACGATAACATAACTGAAAAGTGTGTTAAATTGTTACCTAATAACTGGTTAACTTGTAATAAGAAGAAAAATATTTTGATCCATTTTTAATTTGACAAAATTTTCATGCAAATTTTTCATTAATATTTAAATCATGAATAAACACTACAAATCTGCTAGGAAATTTATGCAAGTCAAGACAGAAAGATCAAACTTCGTTAAACTAATAATGAAGGGGTATTTTCACGGAAGGTTCGCTATTAATGCAAAGGTGCAAATAAATTTCATAAAGTTGGCTCATCTCTTGTTTCCAATTTCAACATGGCGCTGTTTTGGTAAGGTTTAGAATGTTGACTACTCGTAAACAAGAAAGACTGAGGAAGTTTCCCCATCTACGTAATAAACCAAATTTTGTACGGGAATTTAAGAAACTTAATTTAATTTAAACAATAACTATTGGCAGTATTTAAGGACATTATATTTTAATACATAAACACTACAATACTGTAAACAATAAATATGTATATATATATATATATATATATATATATATATATATATACACATATATATATATATATATATATATATATATATATATATATATATATATATATATATATACAATAAATATGTACAGAATAGTATTTATGACAATTTATTTACCAATACTTTAAAGGATCGATTTGCCATTTACTTACCGTTCACGCACTTAAAAAAATAAGATTGTTTTCATTTTTTTAAATGAAAACAATATATATTTTAATTTACTTTCATAAATTTTAAAAAATTATGTTAAGAAGACTATTACCCGTAAATTCTTTGGTTCTCTGTATTTATTATTGGCTAAATATTACCATGTAAATCAGGAGAATAAGCGGTGAACGTTAACATGAATAAAGGCAGAAAATCTAACTATAAAACACAATAATATAACGGTTGATTTGAAACTCTTAGGTAATTTTGCGAAAAGTCGTATTTCTACAGGTATTCCTGGTCAACAAGAATTTCATTTTTATAGAAAAATAAATATATATTTGCAATCTTATTTATGGTTTTACTTTTTTAATGCGAATACGATACAGTCTTACAGTAATGTGAGATTTTACTTTTTCAATGCGAAGAGGATAAAGTTTTCCGAATAAGTTCTATTACTATACTTATACCTATTTCTGTTTGCTACTCATGACACACTTATTGTTGTTTTTACCTTATAGTGATAGTTCATTGTCATATATATAAGCTAGCAATAAGGTTAAATGTTTGTGAATAATTGATGTTTATACATCAAGAAATTCCACTACACAAACATCGGGGTATTTGGTAAATAATTAAAAAAATAATTCAAACATAGGCGAGCTCCACTTTCAAAGGTGGGGTAAGGAATTATCTCACTCCTTCCTCTTAAAAAATGAAGTTTAATAAATTAAAGCTAATTTAGCTCCATTAAAAATTAACTGCGAAAGATCCGATTCATTTAGTCATTTTTTTTCTTTCTCCTTCTAAATGGCATGCACCAAAAATGCGAACTGTATTTTGCTGCTAACCATTTATTATTGATAGTCATAAATTAATTTAATATTCATAAATTAATATTTTCATTATTATAAAAACTAAATAAACAACTAATTTTTTAAGAAAATAATATAAAAATTAAAATAAAAAAATAACTTTCCTACTTTCAACATTTACAAGTTCGAAATTATTTCCTGTTTAAAATGAATCATAGGTATAAGAGGCAAACATTAAAAGCTTGTTTTGTTTAGTATTTACTTTATCAGGTTACTAATTTTTATTGAAGTAGATTTAATCTTATAATGGTAACAAAATCAACAAATAATCAAAATGATGAAAAATTTTCATTCGAAGAATCGTTCATGTAATAAAATATTCCGAACTGCGTAAATTCTAGAAGCATAGTTAAATTGTTAGAAAGCCCTTTTAGCACTTTATTAGAAAAAAATGATTACATTGACTATAATCTTTTCGTAATGTTTAAAAGTAACAAATATAAAAAAAAGTAATAAATAAAGTTTAAAATAACTTCATTAATTAGGCTTTCAAATCAATCATTTATGCAATTTTTTCCTGTCATTTTTATAGTTTAGCAATATAATTTCCTTGGTAACAAAAAATCTATTAAATTTCTGTGAAAATTTACAAGTACATTAAAAAATGTGGTCGTAAAATTAATATCTGAATTATGTAAGCCTAGAATAATGAAATTGGCATAATATAATTTCCGTAGAATATAATTTCCGTTAAAAAATATAATTTTTTGTTTATTTTCAAACAATCAAAATTTATATTTTCCTTAAAAAATTAGCAATTCATTGACTCACCTATTAAAAACTGTATTCAATTGTATAATGTACTGGTATCATACTAAAAAAAATTAGAATAACTTTGGAAACTTCATAAATCATCAAATTCTGCACAACACATTAAAATACCATTGAGATGAGTTAAATTATTACTGAAAATTAGCATAATACAATGCCAGGAATTATAATCTTTGAGAATTAGCCATACGTCTTAGCACGTCACAAAATAACTGAACTTTGCGTTGAACAAACAATAAACAAAAGCCAAATACGTCACTCGAAATGTTCTAAACTTGAAAATGGACGACCCATTTTATTGTAACTTCTTCCTCTTAACCTCGTACTGGCGTTCGTACGTCCATCTGACTTGCCAGTAAGAACAGTACTAAAGTTTCGCTGAAGAGCGTAGGAACTTAAATGCGCTATGGGATTTATTCGGATGAAATTATTTGTGCAGTAACTTCTGATCATATTATACGTCTTTCATAGCGTATTTCCTTGCACATAAAATTTATGCATTTTGGTGAATAGGAATTGTATAGCTTAGTTGTGAAAATTAACTTGTATTATGAATATATTCAATGTTTAAGCTATCGATACTTCTAATATATTTTAAGTAAATATATTTTACACATAAAGATAAACTTAGATATGAACATCTTGCCAGTAAACTATAATTTGATTACATTTCTCTGCACATCTACCGTGTTATAAATAAATGTTATTACCTAATAAAATTTATTTATAACACGGTAGATATTATTATAACATGGTAGATTTATTTATAACACGGTAGAGCGACTTATTAAATGCAAAAAAATTTAAATGTTAATATTTTCATATTTATGAAATATTTGTTTTGAATGCTGTAATAAAAAAATCTAGATAAGATAATCATTGGATTGTTACTGAATTTAAACAACATTAAATGTAATCATTGTATGAAAATTCCGTGTACATTGGTTTGCTTTTTAGAAGTTACACTTCCAGTGACCATTTCTCCTTACACAATTATTTTTAATTTTATTCTATACTCTTCTTTGTGACTTATTTAATGGAGTATAAACACTTGCATTATAATCGAGATCATAAAATCATATCTAAGTTCAGTCCAATATTAATATAAAAAATGCAAAACAGTCCAGCGATGGATTACAATTAACTATTTGGAGTTAATATAAAGTAAAATTGTGAAAATGAGAAAAATATGTCTTTAAATAAATTAATAGCTTAAAAACTATAACAAAATGCTTTATCAAAACTGTTTTCTCTGTCTCCTCAGTAAGGACTTTAGCATAAACCATGTTTGTTATTGAGTAAAATATTTGAGTGCAAATGCTTGGGGCGTTTGTTTTAATATCTAACTAAAATTTTTAGCATTTTCATTCATTTAATATTAATTTTGTGAAGCAAAATTATTTATTTTTAAGAAAAAGCGCTCTACGCTCAAACTCTCTACTCAATAACAAACATGGCTTACTCCAAAATCCTCACTGAGTAGATAAAGAAAACAGGTTCGATAATTACTTTTGTTTTTAGTGCAGTGCTTTTAAAAATAGCGTTTTTTTAGTTTTTAAATTATCAATTTATTTTTGCTTTTTTTAGTCTTATATTTTTGTTTTTTAAATTAATTTTATGAATTTATTATATTGTCATTAGAACTACACACATCTGTCAAATTGCATGATGATACAATTAAAAACGCATAAAAGTTAGTTTCGCAGATTCCCTTACATATAATTCGACTTAATAAAAGTGTGTTAAAAACTTCCCTTCAGCTTAGTGTTATAGAGAGAGAGTGCTATTCACTGAAATAAATATAAATCTTGAAAATATACGTTACTATTATTTGACTGTCTTACCAAAAAAAATTTTCGCAAAAAAGTGACGTAATCAACGAAATTAAGGATTTTTAGAAAATGGATTATAAGAATATTTGTTTAATACTATTAGAATCTTTACCCCTGTTAATCAGAGTTGGATAGTCTTCCCTGCACATATTTATACATTAACACGTTTTATTTGACATGACTGACGATTCTGGAACTGAAGGATTGAGTAATAAGATATGATTTTTCAATGCTTCAGTTGTGGAACCACTTTTGTTAATAACAGTGTAATAAATTAAATTTTGGACAAATTTTGTTTATATTTTAATTATTTTCGCAAAAGCTCAATATATAATATGAAAACGTGCATGTGAATCTTATCCTCCTTTTAATTTCTTTAAAATATTTTTTTGATTATGTTACTTTTTTGCAAAAATTGTTTGGTTACATAGACAAATATTAATACGTATATTTTCAAAATTTATATTTATTGCAGTAAATGGCGCGCTATCATCTATGTCGCTAATCTAAAGAAAAGTTTTTTCAGAACATATTTTACATATTTACCTCATTCTCATAGTTTACTTCATATTAAGTCCGAATAGTGGTAATAGGTAATTGTATACCATCACAGGACTATTTAGAATTTTTAGTGTCAATGCTGAACTGAACTTAAAATGATTGTATGATCTTGGTTACAGTGCATATGTTTATACTCCGATAAATAGTCGCAACGAATGCATACATTTTTCTTAAAGTAAAGGAAAAAATAAAAAAATAAATTTGTAGACACTTCACTTACAATAAATTTGTAGATAATGTTCACTGGAAGTGAAACTTCTAAAAAGCAATCGTGCGTACACGGGATTTTCATGTAATGACTGCACCAAATTTTGTTTAACTTCAGTAAAAATGAAGTGAATTTCTTGAAAAATTTATTCTGTAAATAATAATCTATTTATTTGGTTCGATATCCATATTTCCTTAATCTAATATTCCAACTTATTTATCGATAATATTTAACTGATATTTTTTTTCCAATGCCAATGGTTTACGAAGTAATTCGCACAGTTTCACAGATATTACATGTAGATTCTAAAGCTGCATAATGTGAAATTTTCCTTACTCTGGAATAAACTTACGATGTTTAGTTTTGTTGATGAGGCGACATTAATCGGTGAGGTATAAAATTATGATTTATATGGCGTAATAAATATTTTGGTGATACAAAATTGAACCATAGCCAGTGAAAACGAATATCTATTTACGTGTAGAAAGACTATTGGAGTTACGCAGAAATTGTATACATTCATTTTCCAAGAGTTAATTTTTATTGCCTGTAACAGCACGTGCGTATATTTAATATTGATAACGTAATCCTTCTTCTAAATTTCTCCCACGCCACTGTCGATAAATTTCAGATCCATTGAGAGGGTAACTGTAGAAATTCCTGTACTATTTTCTATGCATGAAATATCTGAAATTCAGCACACAATTGCGTAATAAGGACAAGTGACATGGGTGCTATACTTTGTAACATCTTAAAACATCAATGATACTTTTATTGCAATAATACGTAGGATAACCATTATGTTTTGTAGTGACCTAAAAAAGGGTAACGACTCTCATTCCGATTTCATGTTCTTTTTCGGGCTTTCATCAAGATATTTTTCATTTATGATAATAAATCAAAAATCGTGTAGAAGCACTTGTATCCGATCGTCGATCATTACAATGTTTGAAATTTATTCACCGATTGAACTGCATTTTCACATATTTATGCAAATCTTATATTTACAAAACATATTTTCATTGAAACTGTCAAAAAACATGCAATTTCATATTTTTTCTAAAAGTGCTATGAATGCGAACGACATGTGCATGTGTTTGAATTGATATTGCGGATAAAGAAAAAAAATACAGTTGCAAATTTCTATCTCTCTGGTTAGTGAATATGGTGGGGTGATTCTTTATTTTTTTATATCCATATTTCCATATTTGGAATTAGTTGAGGTCCACCTAAGTTATACGGCCAAATTCCATCACGGAATATACACATAAAAACACAAGCGCACGCACACACTCAGGCACGCGGATATGCAGACACGCAGATACGCGGACATGCAAACACACAGATACGCATGCAAGCAGACACGAACACACGTGTGTACGCAGACACGCAGGCACATACGCACGCACGCACACACATACTCTTGCTTAATTCTACTACAAATTAATCAATTCACAAATTGCTACTTAATTATCTGAAGGTGATATCTGTTTCTTTTACAAGCAACAATGATAATAATATAATGTTGAAATTCGCTACCAAATAGAGACTATTGCGTTATTTTTAATTGAATAACGCGCTTATATTTACACATTAGTAACTTTCTATGTGCCGCATAAAAGAAAAAGTTTGAAAATCTAAGAATGCATATGATACAATTTCCCGTGCAAGAAATCGCGAAGTTGTTACTTTATAATATACAAGCTTTTACATTTTTGCAATATTTTCATTAGACGCTTAAATTGGTCGGATTTAACTAAACCAAAAAGCTTGTGAATCTTATCTCAACCAAAAACAGCAGAAATATTTAACTAAAGAAAACAGCTATAGCAAAGGTTTAAAATTAAATGATCATTCCAACAAGAATTGCCTTGGATGAAGTATCTGTATTTTTGTATCTTCAAAACTTAGCACGTTTTAATTTCCAAGTAATTTCATTTAGCGACTTTTTACGAGATGATATACATGCATTTAAGGGCTATTATGCTTGCTTTAATGGGAAATTATAATATTTAATAATGTTTTTAAAGGTTGGCATATGATAGTAAAATTGGGAAAATACACTATGTGTAGATAGAGTCTTCGAAGCTTTTCTCTCATTTTCCTACCATCCAAAATTCTTAAGCTCATTTGATATGAAATCTCTTAAAGAGGGGGACAGAAGGTTAAACCAGGGTACTTGAGGTACCCCACAATGTCATTAACGAAGTTCACATTATTACTCTTCCGGTGGTAATTTCGCGATATTCTTTCGTAATGGATGTATTCAACTTAAAAGGAGGCTTTATGTAAAATTTGAAACCCAAACATTTTGGATTGTGCTTTGACATGTCAAAAAATAAAAAATCACCCCTACCATATTTTCTCTCATAAATCTCATAAAACGCTAAAAGACGTAATTTTACATTTTATTAAAGGAACCCAACTACTCATTTTCATGTTTACATTTTATATGATATGCAATATTTTCATTTAAACTTCAAACACCTTTGGGGGTTGATTATTAATAAATCTTTTGTTAATGACATTAGAAGGTATGAACAGATAATGAATTTGGACGGTATTTTTTTAAGATATAAACAATATCTTAAAATAATACCTTCCAAATTTCACGTTTCTAGAACAAGCAGTTGAGGATGGATGTTGAGGTTGAGGTTGGAGGCTAAAGTATTTTTCATTCACATACCATCTTTGTCGTCTGATGATTCGTTTGTCACAAACTATAAAAAATAATGTTTAAATTTCTTTAAAAATCTCAATCACAATAAATTTTGTCCATAAATCCAATTCTCCTTATATAATTAAATAAAATATCCGAGGTTATATAAATCCCTATCTGTAGAAAATTTCTAAATCTCCTCACATTCACTGAAGATGATAAGAGAAAATCGTGATCATTAAGCTTACTCACCATCCTCATATCGAAGACTGGAAAGCTACTGTCATACTTGACTAGAGCCGCAAGATAAGTTGGCGATATATAATTACGACTCCCCCGACCCATCTTGATGTTATCATTGGCTCATTAAGGACGACAGATGACGGTTTGCTTTGCTAATAGCAATCCATGCATGATCGGAATTTTTCTCAAATCAGAGAGGAGTAAAATTTAATAATAATTATTTTGCGATCAAAAGTGTGGGGGACGTGAAGGTCCGGATGGATTACTTTGTAATCTACAAAAATTAATTTTATTCATGAATTTGTATTAGAACTCAATACATTCTGAAAACTTTAGAACAAAATGTAAATGTTCTCTTGAGATATGATCACTACAGGTGCAGAAGGGCCTCATAGAGGTATAATGGCAAGCGGTTGTACCTATGGCGGTTTAATGACGAACATGTCGTGTGTGTTTAAACCGCTATAGAGATAATCGCTAATCAATTTAGAATAAAATGTGCCGACAATTATTACTTCGGTTTCATTAATTTTCATATTTGAATTCTTTTTCAATGTTACACAATACATATACACTAAATATTTACAATTCCTATCGCAAAGGTCGAAAACATATAAATCGTACTAAAATAAAAATGCGCTACAATATTTATTTTCTAGTGTTGTTTCAGTTTTAGCACTAAATCCATAAATAATGTTTATTAACAACTTTATCACAGAACAAAACTTAAAGATTCAAATTTATCTTGCCACATCCCTTCATTTGGGATATGGATAAATAATACTGAAATGGGTACATTATTTTGATAAGTTACTGAGAACTTAGTGTCTTAAGGAATAACTAACTTCGTCGATAAATATTTTAATGATTCTTTAATTGTAATTTGCGCTTTAAGATTGCGGATGTCGTACTTGTTTTCTATTTTCTATTTGCTTTCTGTTTCCGTAATTTTTATATTTTTATTTTAAAATAAAATTAATTAAAATTTTCACATTTTCATTACATTACATTTATGAAAATCAATACCGTTTTTCTTTACTCAAATTTATGCCATATATTCATTAGATTAATAAGTCGTTTATACCATTTAAATGAACAACGATGTTTCCAACGCGTGCAAACTAGTACTCACATTATTTTAATTTTAATGGTAGGTCATCTCACAACGTCAGTTGCATTCGTTATTTGTGTTTCTTCCCAATCGGTGAAAAGAAAAAGAAAACAAGACTAAAAAGTACCATGTAATATCTTAAGTTACCGAAAGTGGAATCTTCTTGTAGGTCACCTTTATTGAAAATACAAAGAACATTTGTCACATTAAATCCTCTTTGTTATTTTACTATTGAAATCCATAGGACAATTAACGTATTCATGAATGAAATGTTTATTTAAGACTATGGTTAGCTACGAATCTATAACAGCAAGTTATCACTTAAGAACTATCACTAAGAACGATCACTAACCAGCTTGAGAATCACATTTTTCCATTTAACACATGTACTTACAGTAAATTAAACCTAAATTTGAAAATGCCTTAAAAGATTTGAATGAAATTTTAATTGATTATTAACTTATAATTACAAATAATACAAGCATAAATTACATATACTTGCCTTATGTAAGGAAGAGATTAAATTTTAATTTAAATATTTATTACAAAGCATCATAAAATTATTTCGTTTAATTGCTTATAAAATAAAGTTAGGTTTAAACTAAGAAATTAAAAAAAAGTGAGGCGAACAAGAAAATATTTTTAAAAAATATTTGAGCAATTACCTTAGTTGATTAACTACTTAACTAAGTCTCCATATAATTCTACTCCACAGGACTAAAGCGCAAGGCTAATGCTAAGCTGGTGGAAAATAAATTTAATGTTCTTTACCTTTTTAAACCAGGATTATATCTACGATATTTATGAGAATGTGATCGGTAATGGAACTCTGTTCTGAATATTTTCAAAAACAGGGGGAAGGCTAAAATTATCTTAGTTTATTACAATAAAGACTTGCAAGTAGGTAGAACCACAAGCATAAGAATAAAAGTTATATTTAATTGTAACGTTCGGGAAATAAGATGATATAATTTCAGATAAGAGCAACTGGCGAAAGTCTATTGTAACGCAAAATATTAGCTGTATCTCGAATAACAAAGAAGGATTTCATTTAGACTTAAAGATTATATTTTTCTTAACAATTTTCAGATGAATTTACTTGTGATTTACAAACAATGGGCTGAGATTTTCCATCTCATTATGTACTTTTATTTTCCTATCGTTATTCTATTTGAGAAGTGTGCTACGCAGCACTCGAATGAAGGCGATGTCCAATGAGTTCTTTCCAATCTTAGCTTGAAGATTTAATAGATGAAAATATCTCAATATTAAAAATTAACGAGTGAAAAGATCTCTTTATCCAAAAATCCTTTTACAGTTCAGACAAATGTCGGTTATTCATACTAAACATATATTTAACTCTTTAAAAATGCTTAAAAATATATGTTTTCTGAAAAGAGAAAAGGCTCACCTTTATTTTTTTTAATTAACCATTATGCTATATATGTATAAGATATTTAAGTTTCAGGTATGTATACTGATATTAACATAAATTTAACCATTCCGGAAATAAGCAATAATAACAAACAAAGAGATATGACTTAATCAAGTTTCAACATACTCTAAAGGTGTTAGATCTAGAAGCGGAAACAGATAACGGTACCTCTTTCATTTTGGTGTTTGAAATCTGAAACTCAACAAATTAATCCTATGTGACATATGGCGTAACGTAAAGTGTACGCGTAAATGTTTAAATTAATATCAGCGTTTGTTAAGCTGAAATAATGAAAAACCATTATCATGCAATGTGAAAATAAAACTTTTACTAAACCAACCACAATTTGAGGGTGTGACAGGAGTTGAGTAATTTTAATTTTTTTCCAAACAGAAGTAAAGGCAACGCCTCTGCTGAGTTAGCTGCCACGCAATACCAATATATAATTTAAATAACCGACGCGTTCCATTTTATTTCATCGTATTCGTATGTTTCTGAAATTAGACCGAAGTAGTCGAGTTATTAAAAATGACACATTTTTTTGATTTGTATCAATTATTTATCAGAATTATGAGATAAAATAATTGCTTAAAGAGTCAGGTAAATGACGTCCATTTCAGGATTTTAAGCATAATTTAAAGTGTACTTGCATATGTAAAATAATTTAGTTTTTTATGTTAAATAACTTTTAAAAGTTATGTTTTTATCGGTTTGAATAACATAACATTGTGTTTGCCAATAAATTATGAGCGTTTTTAAACAAAAAAAATATAAGAATATTTCAGCTTATTGTAACTAATATTAACGGATATAACCACCATCATTGACGATTATCCATCCCTATATATTTGGTAAAGAATATATTGCATAAAAACAAAACTCGCAGGTTTTGAGTTGAAAAGTTTACAATGAACTCTCCGAGATAATTCTCATAAACAAAGCGCCACTTAATAACCTAAATAGATGAAAGTCGGAGAGACCAGGTCTGATAAACCATATAAATGCAAAATTTCCTATCATATATCCAATAATACTAACCTTACGATTCTTCTAATGAGATATGGACATTATCACGCAGAAATAAAACTTTGTCGTATTGTAGACGTTTTCGATAGAGGTAAATTCCAAATTTTGAAGCTGGCTGCAGTACATTGTTGTAGTAATGATTATTAATTACCAGGAAGTTATTCCTAATATGATTCCATGAATATTGAATTTTACTCTTTACACAACCAATATCTTTACACAAACACCCAATAACTTTACACAAAAAAAATACAAAAAAAAATACACATACAAAAAAACTAATCTTTACACAAACAATAAAACATACACTACTTTACACAACATTATCTTTTCATGATGGGCTTCCTTTTTTTGTTTCACTCTACCCAATTCTCTTTTAACCAAATTTTCATTTCAGACGCAATTTCGGGTATGATTCATATACACAATTCACTTCTCATCCCCAGTGGTAAGGTGGTCCAGCCAATTGAAGAATCACTCAAAAAGTATGTAATTGAGTAGATCCTGGTTTAACTCATGGCCTATCCAGATACTATATTTTAGCCTTAGCCAAATTACACAAAATATTTCTTTACTGTACTCTAACAGCAATTAAATTGAATAGACAAAGCGCACGTCGAGAAACTGAGATCATTTGCAGTTAGTGATTATAACCTGTCGGTCGACCAGACGTGCCATTAAGGTATAATTGGCACTGCTCAATCCTTAAGATCGACTTCTTTTTATACCTTCAAACTTAGTGTTGGGAGCTAATCTCTGCTTTATATATGGCTTCCGCTGCGAAATGACCAAAATATAAATTTATGAACGCTGCACACACATCGGCTTTTAACCTAATATTCATAGAACACGCACATGAATTATTCGCACATATGTTTTAACGACGTCTACACGTCAATAGTCAAACTACAAATGTATATGGCGTTGAAGAACGTAACGTATTTTTAACAATATAAATATTACTCGATCGTAGAATTCGCGAATCGTAGAATTCACGATCGTAGATTCACGAAGTTTCTCGAATATTCTATATATATTTTTAAACTCTTTTTACTAGTTAGTCAAACAGATAATATTGGTGAATTTAATTAACAATCATTAAGAAACTTCACTCATGTAAATAAAACTTGGTGATCAGCGCTTCGCAATAGTGTGAACCTTACAAAAGTATTGTATTGTCAAAAATGAGCCACAATCCTCAGAAGTAAAAGAATAACGCAAGAAGAAGAGAATCGAATGTGTATGCAAGATATCTGCGTATATATAAGTTCACTTACTGATCCGTTCTCTAATATCAACTAATCATTAGTTTGAAAAAAAAATTGTAGTAAATTTCAGACTTGACTTCGAATGTTATCTTGCACCATATTCCACTGATCTTTTATTACAATTTTTGCTATTTTCTTTTTTATCAAAATTGAATGTTATTATTTTTGTTTTGTATCATTAACATCAATTTTTACTGAAATGAAGGAAACAATTAAAGTAATTCATATCGTTAGATTCGTTTAATTTTATGTATGAATTATTATTGAGGAAAATTCTGATAGCTTTGTGGCAACCAGTCAAATGTATATTGATCCAATTTTATGAATAGTTATCTTATTTAGTTTGAATATTACAACATGTTTTGATACTCACTACGAATGTTTCTTTAAAATTCAATCCATTAAACTAACTATAAGTCTTGGTCTTATAAAATACACAATCAAACATTCACAGTGGCATTTATATCTTCCCATTTCTCTTAAAAATTACCTCTTTTATACAGGTCTATTCAGAAAAAATAGAGCAGTTGCAAAGAAGCATCGTATCAATGCAAATATCTACATGAATCAATTCATGTACTAAACTTATGTTTAAAGTTTTTTAACTAAAATAATAAAGTTACGTAATTTATATAGTGACGGTATTGCTCATCATACCTCAACTAGTTATTATAAAAAATAGGTAAAATATATACAAACTTATTAAGATATTCATCATCTACCAACAGGTCTTGATATACATATTTAATCAATATTCTAAAAAAGTCTCCCCAGCTAAATATTTGGAATAATTGTAAATGTTAATAATTTCAGCTGGTACAGATTATATCTCAAGAGAAGCTGCGATATATTGTCAGATTTTAGGAGAAGAGGTGAAAATGTCAATAACGTTCATACGTTACGAAATGAGCTATAAATCAAGTTTAAAAATAACGTTGAATGAATTTCAAAGACGTTTCCGCATCGCATCTTGTGCAAGACTAGATTAACCTAAAAATGATACTAATACGGAAACCGCCTCATGAATTTTAAAGTGAGCATCCTTTTATTTCTCCACGCATAATGCAATCATTCAATGATGACCTGCTCCTTGGTTATATTTAATTTAATATTCCCTTATCGATTGAGATAATAAACATAATTTTTCTGTTAACATAGCTTAACAATAAAATTATTTAACCATCACGAAATTTCCAGGGCTTTAAAATCTACGGACTGGAAATTTACATTTATATTTCTCTTGGCTTCTAGTTACGAACGCATTTTTCGAAATTCAACCTCAAATTTTGAAAATAGGAGAAATATTGTTTGGGAATTTCGAAATAATTAAATATTAAGATATAAAAAATTGTATTTAGGCTATCCGTTAGAAATAAAGTAACACTTATTTTTGCATATTTAGATATCACTAACCGTAACTAGTTATTATAAAAAGCCAATAAAACAAAATTGAATCTTTATTATAAGAAGCTTGAACTCGCCACTAACATGAAATATATCTAAAAAATGTCCAAAGCGAAAAATTCTAACTATATTGAGTGACCAATCCTCAGACATTGAAAATTAATTTATCATTGAATCCTACATATAGCAAAATGAGCGACTAATCAACCACAAAGAATGGGTAAGTAAGAGAAGTAGAAAGTAAAATTTACACCGCAGAGAGTGCTTCTAAATACTATCTAGAAAGTACTTTACCTATTTAGATATAAATGATTCCATATTCCGAAAGATGCAGAACTCACCATAGACCACATGATTTTTAAAGGATGTAGAACTCACTATATATTATATAGTACATGCACATAAACAAATTTGCGCGTCAGCTTCGCGTGTCTGGAGTTTACTCCTTATGTACGATTGTCTTATAATGTATAAAATAGGTAACACTGTATATAAATATAAATATCACTAAATGTAAATGTTAATTATTTAACAAAAAAATGCTGATAATATAATTTACACATCAAAATTAAAAACATTTAGTGACGTCAGACTAAGAAGTTACGAATGTTCATATGACATTTAATGATTACAATCCAAAAATTCTATTACAGAAATTTAACCTGACAAGCGACATGATTCCTTTTACTTATAGCTAGAATATTAAAACGTATATTAAAATTAGTTTGCGCTGGATGGCTCATTTTCCCTATAGCCAGAATGATAAAATTTACATTCAATTAATTTAGACTAGATGATATAAGCCAGTGACTGCTTTAATTCAGGAAATCATGAATAAATGTTTATTCTTAATATTTGGTAACTTAACAAATAAATGCAAAAACATATTGTATTCTGACAATTGAATATGAGTACAAATGATTACAGAAGCTACATTAAGTAACAATTATGTTATTGATATGAAATATATGGTTCAAATTCATAGCTTTCAATATGAAAATTCTATTTCATTTGTTAACACACCATTTCACTGAACATTTGTTTTATTAATATCTTAATACCATTACAGAGATTATTCGTACTAAAAGTTTTTAACAACAATATATTGTTTGATAACCCCACAATTCGAATGTGCCGATCGTATAATGATATAATATCTAAACATCCGTCCTTGGACATTTTTGAACCGAAATTATTAACATTTAAAAAGGAAATGCAAAATATATTATTTATAAATTAAAACTAGCTACGATAGAACTAATATTTTATAACTTTAATAATTGTTCAATACATTTTGTAATATATTTTATAACAAAAGTAACTCTTGAAAATGTACACATAAATACTGTAACCATTTTGTGCACACATTATTAGAGGTTTAAGTATAGTTTTATACTCTGTTCTTTTTATTATACGTCTATGTGGCTGTAACTTATTTTATGAGCCTTCCAATAAATAAAAAAATAAATTTCATTTCCATTATAAACTAGGACATTTGACTGTACTTACCTTTCATTATTATATTTACTAGCATTAAATAGTTATCACGGCATTTTTTTCATCTTCACGTTTGCTCCGTCGATGCGTTTATTTTCAGTTAGATCTTTATGAGAGACGAATATAGTTACCCTGTTTCCGTGTACTTTCTTTTGATTGTATTAATTTTACTACTTTTGTTAAACGCAATACTTCCAGTCAAAAAAAAATTCGCTTACAACTGTCAGTAAATAATTCGATATGTCAATTAAAGATGTGCCTGAAATTAACTGACTAAGGATCTAGGATGCCAAATATATTTACATATATATTTATATATATATATATATATATATATATATATATATATATATATATATAAAGTGAGATTGTCTAACAGTAAAAGTCAAAGTTTTCATGGAACCAAGCACAGTTAGCATTAGATATAGAAATATTAAGTGGGAGCCCTGTTATGCACCATCGATCAATTTTGCATTCATTGTTAATTATAGGAAGATATTTTATTAGGATTATGTTATAAGCATATCTCATATAGTCAAAATATATTTAATAGTTATAATTGAGTTGAATGCAAGATAACCAAATTTTCAAATTTTATAAATTTAACGCGGGATTTATTGCAGATTTTTTTACAAAATGGAATATACGATAAATTATATGCCTATATCTGATAACCGATGCACAGTTACAAAAATTGCTATGTCAAACCAATGTAAAAAAAATTAGTTGACTAATGATAAAGAAAATATTAGAATATTTGAATTCGAAATACACTTAGTAATTGAATAAAATAGATTTATCATTTTGAGTCATCAGGAGAAAAAATTTAACACAACGAAAGTATAAATGTAAACCTATTAAATAATGGAATTAACTTCTTTTCGCTTCAAAACAAAAACGATAAGAATATAGAAAAACCCAGACGGACACCATTAAACTCTATTACGGCATTAATAACTGTCGACAACCTTTTTTCTTTTACATTATAAAAACTTAGAGCTAATTTGCCCGCATTAGAAAAATATCTAGAAAACTACATAAGACCTTAATATAATAAATATATAGTTAATATATCCAAGAAAGAAAATTACATTTTTGTATAATATTTTTCCCGAAACGAGCTATGAAGTAATTTTTTTTGCCATTTAGCAAAACAAATTATGTAATGTACTTGTACAAATCCGTAAATCAACAAATACATACCTGTTAATCACAGATTATCTTTTAAGGGTAAATCTATGCCAGTATTTTATCTTTTAATTAATTCAGCTTTCTTATTTACTTAATTTGACAAATATCTCATCGCATCTTCAATTGTTATCGTATGTATATGTAGTGTAGAGTAAACAAACTACAACATAATACTTAGTACAATACAAAGCATAATGTAATATTAAAATGGTTCCTTTATCCGAATAATTCCATATTCATAAGTTTTATATATGTACTTAGGTGTGTTCTATATGAAGAAATTGTTTGTTTATATTTTTAATTTTTTGTCATAACAAATTAAACAACAGCAGAATCTTATTCTTCATCGTCAATAAAAAAAATTTTCATTCCCGACTTTTTTCATTTTTATCACGTCAAACCTACCTAGCAGTAGCAGACCTAAAAATGTTGCGAAAAGTAATAAAACGTGCAAGCAGACTATATATTTTTAAATGTTTTGAATTATATGTTTCTGTAGACGCAAAGAGAGTTACTCGAACCATGATCGTTATTACGTGAAATCAACCTGAAAAATATTTTCTATGCTATAAAATATAACATAAGAAAATAATTTTAAGATAATTCTATTCATTTTAAGATAATTATATTCTTTCAATTATCACGAGTACATTAGACTCTCTGTGTACTTAGCAGTTTAATCATCCCGTTTTTAGCGTTTTGGACAGCTACGAAACCCTATTTTATACGAATTCTGACTCAGACTTAACCTATTTTATTTTACAAGCTACAAACCATCGATCCTATCAAATATTATGAATAATACGATTCACCTGAAGAAAATACTCTATTTTTTAAAATATTCACAATACTTTATGATCCATTCTAAGAATTTATAAAAAGGATTTTCACAATACTTTGTGATTATTCATATAGTAAACTATAAAAAACATTTTATTCTAATCTCGTTTCCATCACAATAACGCGATTTCCTACCACTACAACGAATTTGCATCCAACGTTAGTTACCCTTTTAGTGAACTTCCGGAAATCAATACCGAACTTGACGGACTTAATGCAGTTTGAACCGCTCGCTGCGGTCCAAACTGCATTAACTCAAGAGAGAATCGCAAATATGACACAAACTACTCTCTGAACTCTTATCCATATAAGTAGATATAATATCTTATCCATATAAGTAGATATAAGATATAATATCATTACTCGAGTTTTCCAGTAAGTCGTCAAGAGGAAGACAGCGTTTGAGCGGAACTAAAGACTGGGCGGCGTTAGAGGTCCTTCCGTCACGGTCTAGATAAATAACTCATGTCCAGAGGAGTAGTAATTTGTATAAAAATCAATACATAAAATTAAAATTGACGTTTCTCCGTGATTTTTAAATTTTTGAATTATAGCCAGTTTAACCTCTTTTTTTATGATACTTAAGTAAAATGTATCCTAAGCATGAATACTCTTATAGTAAACAGTACAATATAAAACTTTCAAATTTTCCATATTGACAAAGAATACAAACCCGTACATATTTCAATTGTCAACACTCAAAAATATTTTCAGAGAAAGTTTAGAAGGGAATAGGAAAATTAATTATCCGAAATTTTTTAATTTTATTTGTGTCAAAAGGAGACGTTCTAACGATCTGAAAAAAAAATTTTTTTTATATAATCGTAAGTACACGTTTTCAATTATTTCAAAAATATTTTTTATGTATGTAGTGATGATTGTGATGATCTCATCTTCTTGAAACTTTTCAATGGGATAAAATAGGCCACAAAACTGAAAAGATATGACTTTTCAGGCTGCGGTTTTCTAGTTTTAACTAACGCCTACTTTATTTTTCTTTCTCTAATGGCTTATAAGTTTTTTAATGTGCATCAATCTGCTATTAAGATTCTTGGTGTTTACACTTTTAGCAGATCCGAGGAATCTGATCCAATAATTTTCTATCCATTAATTCAAGTAACAGCTTTTGCTTAAAATAATTTTCTAGGTCTTTTGCTGTTTATTTTCTCTACATGCTTAGAAATAATCAGATATTTTAAACTGTTCGTTTTTCACTTTATAATTCTCCTCTCATCTTCTTTTCATATTTTCAATTTTTATGCATGTCTTAATTTTTTTTATCATTTCCCCTTCCATAACATATATTTAAAATAATAAGGCTTTAATTACAATTCGTCGTGTTTAATTACAATGACGATAGGACCGTCATCTAACACGTTCCTTAATACAGCCATGCTTCTATAACTTGATCACCGATATAATACAATGGTCACTGAAAGAATTACAAATATTGCATAGTTAAATTCTAAGGAAGTAGTTACAACTACGCATACACCACTCTACAGATAGAAGGTTATAGTTACAACTAGCTACAAATATACCTCCTTAGGGACAAGGTTTTGTAGAGACGACTTGAAACGATCTTTACGCCTCTGAATTCATGAATTTTAATGCAAACACCTGAATTTATCATTCTCGTCATAAATATTCATCAAAATGAAATTATCGTTGTTTACAACTATCCCTAAGAGTATATTTATTCAATAAGATGAAGGTGAACGAGAGAATAACAATCAGAGTCTCAGACGATTTATGAACATTTTAAAAAACAAAAACAGTCTCCTTTGTCTCCATCAGTCATATTTCTATCTATCTGTCATAATTTCTTGAAGACTTATGAACAGAAAAAGGAAAAATTAAAAAACAAAAAACCATTTAGACAATAAGAGCCCTGTCTTTACGTTCTCTAGTCACAATTTAAATGAAATCAAATTAAAATTTAGAAAAGATGACAAAAACTATAAGGATTCCGTAAATGCTTAAGCACTTATAAACTTCTAAGGATACATAATATTTCTATTAAACTATTCAAAATATTAATTTTTTACTATGTAAATATATTGCCCACTATATTTTTCACAGCCATAAAAACATGATGCGTATTCCAATAATATTATTTATTACCATGTAAATGTATTAATATATTGCCTAGTATACCTTTCACAGACAAAATAAATATACATTTTCAATTTCAAATTTAATTTCACAGTGGATTTATGTCACTTATATGGAGATTCTATGAATTTTTTACCGATCCAACTACTAGTCATAAGTCGGTCGACTATTGTTGTTGAACAAGTAAGGCCTATTTAGTTGTAATAATTTTCTTTTTTATTTCGTTATGTATACTGCTATTTTCAATCCCACATAACTCTTAACAAAAGTTACTGTTTTAAATTTTCAAGCTTTAGTACTTCGTAAATGGATCCCGGTGTCGAAAAGTTACAATAATTTTCCACACTATTGATGTATGATCTACGAGAAAAAATGTATGATCTACGAGAAAAAACTTACCCCCATTTTAGATGTACGGATGTACCCTTAAACGATTTTTAAGATTTTACTTCATAATTTAGTAGGCGTATTATATACATGTAAAATCTTGCCAAATGTCAGCTTTGTAAAACTAATTGCCTACAAGTAAAACGGTTGTGACATACAGACAAACAGACGGACATTAGGAAACTATAAGGATTCCCAAAACACTCAAAAATTTTTTTTAATATTTCCAAAAAGTGTTGACGAATGAGTATTTCAGTAAATACATTTTCTTAAATGCGCTGAAAGTAGAAATGTGAAGTTCTATAAATATAATTTGCCACTTTTTTTTATTCAACTTGGATGTTTCCGAGCAATTTTATTAAAATTACCCATACTTTCAATTTAAATAATTTACCATAATAAATGCGGGCTATAAATATAATTAAATAACTTTGTTTAATTTTCCAAATCAACTATCTTTTCTGAGGTAAACTTGCTCGCTTTTAGCAGATTATTTTTATAGAATGTGCAACGTTTCATTTAAGAAGCATAAGCAAGCTTCTTTTCCGGAACTGGATAATAAAACCAAATATTGTTTTTACAGGATTCATGACAAAGTACAACAACTTGTCTTATAAAACAGAAAAAAAATGTGACTTTCATAACCTTAATTGCACATTTTTAATAAAAAATATCTTAAATGCTTAAAGTATATCGTATGAATAACATGAATTTTCTCTTAATGATTCTTATTAATGTATTGCCAATATGTTAATTTTTGCATTAATGTATCTTTTGGTTCCTGTGAGTATTAAAAAAAAATATATCGATTACAGCTACGCACGTTGAATCGCACAGTGTTCAGTCTATGTACGGTGTTCAAAACAATTATTTACTTATTTTGTTTTTCGTTTCCCTCTTTTCTTCTTTTTCGATTTAACATCCGGTTCTAAAAAAATAAAAAACGGTTCCAAGAAAATGTTTTATGTAATAAGCTTTCTTTTATAATTTAAATTACCATAGATTTTCAAATACTATTTAATTTGGATATTGTACAAGAAATTTTGATTCTTTAAAAAATAAAGTAATTAGAAAACGAAACTTTGAAAACTTCACTCAAGGTAAAAATTTAAGAAAAACCATATTCGGCACCCATATGCGTTCATGACGAATACGAAGGCATTTATGTATAGGTCATAGTTAGTTCTATTGACATTCATTAAGGACATCCGTCAAGACGTCGCCCCCTCCTTCAACACAAACAGATTGACATGACGGAATTCATGAATTTTAATGTAAAAAGAGAAGTCGTTGAAAGAGAGGGACATATTTATTTTAGGGGTGTTTTAATTAACGTTTAATACAAATTGTATGAAAAAGTAGAGGTTACGCTTTCAAGCTTTCAGACCTTTTATCAGTAGTCTAATAAATGGTGCATTTTAATCATTTATCATTCCCTCCAAGTATTTTTTCTGAGAAGATAGTTCACCAGGTCAACATTAACATATATTATCGTACCTCGACTGTCATTTTAAAACTGATGTACAACGATCGGTTTTCTCTCATTAACTGTGATATATATATATATATATGTGTATATATATATATATATATATATATATATATATATAATACAAAAGGAAGTCTAAAATAAAATTATTTCAGTTAACGGCTTTAATATGAAAAATAATTATCTGTACCTCTCAAAATGTGGATCGCTGTAACAAAAAAAAAAGAAAAACGATACTACCTTTCATACAAAACGCAATTTACTCGCTTTCATTTATTTACACCAAGGTTTATCTAAATTTTGAACTTGGTATTTAAATAAGTAAATTATTTTGTAAGAAGGGATTCCTTTCTATAAACTTCTGAACCAATTGTTATTAGTACAAAAGGAGCTTATACATGCCAACATTTTATTAAAAAACCCGGTCAATTCCATATTGGAATACGCGTAAAGAATTCCACAGTTGTACATTTCTCTTAAAATTGTTGTTGCTATTAAAGAAAAAAAATTATTTCAAATTTTTAATTAAATGATATTATGGAATTTTCTAATAGTTCAGAATTTTCCCTTATTTTCAGATTCGTGGTTGAAAAACGAAAGTGAACAGGAACACACTGCACGTTACATTAAAGCTTAAAATTTTGCAAACCTGGCTTAAAGTGAAATGGAATCTCATTTCCCTTTGAAAGATATATCCAATGATAGTTCATTTGACACGAAGAGGGGCATACGATTTTCGACCTGACTTTGCATGCGTGAAAATAGACATTAAAATAAAATTTGTTTATTAATTTGCTATATATTACTTGAGATCTTAATACTTTGACAAAGGGACGTATGAATGGACATGAAATTACAAGGCTTATTTGTTACAATACAGAATCCTGAAAAGTGTATTTAACGTGCTCACACAGGGTTATCTTCTAGCACTTTGTGCGGCGTTTCAGAAATTATGAGCGAAAATTTTATCAAAAATTATTTTACAACTCAATATTTTACCAAAATTTCCAAAATTAAATAAACCTCTTAAGTTGGAGTAGAATTCATACTATTTCTTTTTCATACTTTTCATTGAAAAAAAAATAATCCAAAAGAAATGCGGGGTGGGAATGAGTGAGAAATCCGTTTATTCCTTTTGGGATAGGGAACCCTAAGAAAATAAATTTCCTTAGTATTCAGTAGGTAAGTTATAAGCATATTAAGATTCAATTATTTTCCGGAAAGTTAAAAGCAAAGGCTTTGGGATTTGGAATTGAAACTTCCCCAAAATTTAAATTTTTTGATATTAGTAATATTTTGCATGAAATATGTGAGAAAAACCCCAGTTTTCTTATTTTTTCATTCCTTACCAAAACTTTAGTGGTAGAAACTTGAAATTATTTTTAGACTTTTCCAGTAAAATTTACAAATTTAGGTTGCCAAATAATCTCTTTGTTTAACGACAGATCAAATAAAAAAAGAGATTATAGCGTCCATCGCATTTTGCAGATACTCATTAATTCATTTTTTAATGCGCAAGTATAATCTAAATTAATAATGAGAATTAATAAATTATGTAAGGCAGAAAACTCTTTAAATTCATTTATTTCTAAGATGTGAAAACTAGAAAACCCGATATATATATCCTTATAAATTATTTCTAAAACTAAAGTACATGTGCTTGAATAACTGTTAGGCTTTTTATTTATTACTTAATACTAAGTTATATCGTAAAAAAATGTGAAAATAAAATCACTTTCACCATCGGCAACAGAATAAACGATAAACAATTTCCTTACCTGTGTTTATTTTTATCTTTGGATCATAACATCGCCAAGCTTCTTTTGCTATCTTTTACCAAGACTATCACCGGACATCTTTTCATTAGTACATTAATTAATCGAATCAACATAAATTTATACATAGATTCGACAGACACGTAAATGCAAATATTTGAAAGATTCCAAGAAAGGTCTTTTCACGGAGTAATTACACCAATAATTAACGACTTCTAAGAAAAAGTGATTTAATTACGGATCAGCGGAAAATTTTAGCAAATTACGTTTAATTTCGAGGAATATTCACTTGGAAATGATGACTTCTGTTTAAACATTAAAATTCATGAATTCCGTCGTGTCAGTCTGTCTATGTGACAGGAGGGGGGATTACGTCATGACAGATGTCCTTCGTAAATATCGACATAACTTACTATTAATGTAACGACTTACCGTATATACCGCCGTATTCGTTGTGAATATGTAGGGGTGCTTAATATGGCTTGTATTAAATTTTCACCTTGAGCAATCAATCCGAAGTTCGGTATTTTCGAAATTTTATTTTATAAAACTATTAGAATTACTTGCATAACTTCCAGTTTAAATAGTAATTAAAAATCTTTATTTACTATTAAATGGAGTAAATATAAACGAATTTTTATTTTTGCATCTTTATTGATTAAATTTCGATAGTAATTTAACTTCCACAAAAAAATTTCTTATGTAAAATGTTTTTGAAAATTGAAAACCACAAAAAGCCAAAACAAGTATTTTATACTTAATAATTATTATTTATTTATAGTCATTATTATTATATTTAATACAATACATTAATTGAACATTTTGTCATCCAATGCCAATTGCCGTAATCGATATATTCCTTTTTATTATTGGAATTAAAAAAACATGTAATACCAATTCATTTTTAATTTCTGGCTATGTGGATACACCAAAAAAAGTAATTAAAATAACCTATGTCTTATCTGTACGGTATGGTTTTTATCATTTAGGATTATCTATAAAATAAAATGGGTAATTAAGTTAATAAAAACTTTACAAATTTTATATTGAATGAGAGAAAGCTGTTCTGCATCATGAATACTTATAAAAAAATATTAGTATTATGCATTTCGGAAAAATAAGCTTTTTTAAGCTTTTTAAGTTGTCTTTCTTATTCTATAAAAATTGTCCAGCCACTGTTGGAAGGTTTTACCCACTTAAGGATTCGTAAGAGTCTACATAATTGAACAATTAAATAAAATTAAAAAATAACTAAAATGTGACACTATTGTATTTTTGATTAGTATTTTTATGGCAAATTATTTAAAAAGACAAAAAGACACAATTCTAATGCAATTGCCTCAAAACACCCAGGTTGTAACATTAAAAAGCAACAAACTGAGTTTATTGAGTAAGACATCTGTTCGCTTAGCGTATTGAAGTAAGTATATTTACTGTGAAAATTATTTCTGTCAATATATTGAAAAAAATTAGATACTGTATAACAGTGTAATGTGGTACCTTTAATATTTACAACCGTGCAGAGCTTGATTTACAAAACAAAATTTTCAATTTAGAAAAAAAACTAACACAAACAATGTGAAAAATTGGGAAAATGCTTAAATTTTTGTCCTAAATTATTATATGTTACTAAGCTCTTAATATGCTATGTATAACTTGATATTTTTTATCCAAATGCGGCTAATATCCGAAAACGCCGAATTACAAATTACACTACGCACCAAGCTATTCACTATGTAATTTTCATTGTGTTCACGTACGTGTGTCGATGTACAATTACACACGTACCTAAATACAATGAAAATTACACAGGCGATCCACTTACCGGCGATCAACTTAAACAAATGTAAATTTTTATATTATAAATACTCCCTTTATGAATCTATTTAGTATTATGAGTACATTAGAAGTTAAAATTTTCAATTTACGTTATAAATTATATTAAATAATAAATTTGTTTAGTGGCAACGACTTCAAAAAAAAATTATTTGGTTATTTATTGCAAATAAGTTTATTAAGCTTTATTATCTACCTTTTTGAAGTCGGTTTTTTAAAAGATATTTTACCTTATATCTAATACCTCATTAAAAATTATATATTACAACGTTTACTAATGTTACTACGCTACATTTTATTAATCGTGTTTTGTCAAACATTGCTAAATATCTTGACATTCTGTTCAATTCGTGGCTGCAATTATCTTTTGTCATATTGCTCTTCATTTATCATTAAGTCCTTGAAAATTTATATATTTATAATACATTTATTTAAAAATAAAAAAAAATATTTAAACATTTGTAATAACTTCGAGATGTTTATAAAAAATAATAATTTTTATAACATCGCTTGGATTGGGAACACAATTATCTCTTATAAAATAATAAGAAACAATATAATAACAAAAATAACTTACAATTATGTATTTGTAAAACATTAATATCAAAATCATTCACAAAAGCATTCTTGTATTTGAATAAGGACGGATGCATACAATTTTTGATAAAGCTGGCAATTTAATAAAATTGTCTACCATAAAGAGACCGAAATTTACTGTGTTGATTTGAAATCAAATTAAGATGATAGCATTTTAATATAACTAATGTTGTTTGTTATGGAATGGACTATACCTACGAATTTCATAAGAAAATTTTTCATTATGGCGTTCGGTTCGCATCATGCATATAAACATTTCTGCAAAATAATAATTTATTTTTAATTCAACAACGCGAACTGATAATAATGATACTTATCAGCTATAGAGTCATACAGTACTTTATTTATCACTAACAGAGTCATACAGTACTTTTAACGTTTCAATAGGAAATATCCATTAAACACCTTAAAGTATGTGACCGGCCACCCCGAAGCACCCTCGTATATTCTCCATCCGAGGCAATTTGGTAAATAGATTGCCCGCGACAGTTTGACAGCGAAGGGCGACCAAGCGACACCGCCACTTGACGACAATTACCCGCGACCCGTGTCACTGCGCTCGACCCTGGTTATCGATAGACGAAACAATATGTCAATGCTTTCGTTGTTATACTCTCCAAGTACCGGTCACTTATATCTGTCAGGGGTTTGATTTGAGATTGCGGGTTGAAGGCTTTCAACATTTTTTTTTATAATGTATTAGGAATTTATCACAAATGCTTAATTATTTATTAATACTTTATTTTAATTAGAATATATTTCATTCATTTAGAAGGAATCAAATTATAAATGAAAGTATATAGGATGATAGATAATTGCAGCAATAAACTGAATAGGATATTAAGAAATTTAATAAATCTTAAGTAATTTTTGATAAAATCATGATCGATGTAACGTAGATAATGTAGAATAGTATCAATGATTTTAGTTTATAGTTTTGAGTCATAGATTATACATAACAAAAATGGAATGCGATGTATTATGCGATGGAATTATTTACTGAATAACTAAGAGTTGAGGATATTGTAGTGCTGCGTCAGTAGTTAGTTGAATATTGAGAATATTGTAGAGAAAAAGATTGTTAAAAAAGTATTCTATTATATGTAGCATGTTAAGTATAAAGATTTCAGTATTTTTTAATAATTTTTCTTTTGTGAAATAAAGTGATTTCTTGATTACTTATATCACTAGCGGATTAAAAAAAAATTCTAATGTGTAAAATATTTGCTGTCTAAACTTTTTAGACTTTCATTACCCTATTATATTTACAAAGGATGAATTTTCTTTATATAATTCTTTATGTATTTTGTCGATTTATTAAACTAAGTAATTACAATGGTTCTGTATCTTAATCTAATTTATGGAATGTTACATAGTTTCACCAACTCTAGAAATATTTGAGATTTTTATGAATTAAAATTGTAACCAAAAAACTTGTCAAGCACTAGTGGAACTCGGGTTCCGTACATATATAGACATTACTAAAAGTTCTGTCGCACATAATATTCCTATTAAAAAATTTTAATTTTGTAAAAGAAAATATGTTGCCTCCTACGTATTTCACGAGCGCATATTTAAAAAATATATTTTTTCAATGATGTAACTACAAATAAACAATTTTCGGATTGTTCTTTTACTTGTGAATGGGACGTACGCTATAGGCTTTGATTTCTTTGCTAATGTAAAAATATGTGGTGTAAATGGCCGTATTTTTAGATTGTTTCTTATTTCGTTGACATAGAAACTTTATTTACATCTCAAGGGATCGTAGAGCATTTAGCATTAATTTCAAATTGATACACCCACGCGTTTCTGAGAAAAAGGGTCTTCACAGACAGACAGATAGATTGATAATTAAGTAATAATAGAAAATTATTTTTTCCCTAAAAAAATAAACACACGTTAGTCTTTTATTATTTATTTAATGTGCAACAATAATGATTATAGTCACATTATTTCTGCACATTAGAATTTATTTCACGAGTTACACACAGAATCGATTGTAAATAAGTATTTATGGGAAGATATATTATATCCGTAAGTACTGAACTACGGAGTAACGGTATTGACGGTATTGTCTTCCATAAAAATAAAATTATATCTCTAAATAGTTCCATCCGCAAAAAGCTACCTGCGAAAACAAGTAAAAACATAGGGTTTAAATTAATAATCTCCTTCTTAAGTTAGGTTTAAAAAGTATGATATATGGCCAATTATTTTAATTGTCTTCACAATGATATGGACTGAACAAGCAGCCGATATAATTTATTTATAATGGGTGCATTGTGTGTTTTACCATTTACTTCTTTATGACCCCATGCCTTATCTCAAAGTGCAATATATTAATAAATATATTACTGAATTATAAAGAGATGATGGATTTGGTGAATTATAGCGCCCGCACTAATACAAATCACTAGTATCGTTTGCTGTTGTGTGGATCTTTATGTAATAGTTATGTTATTGAAATTCGTGGCCTTTGAGGGAAAATTTGTCTATTCGTTTGATATGGGTACCCAAATTGCTTTAACAGACATTCTTTGTTTATTTTTAATAACCTATTATAGAAGTGAATAAGACAACATTTTAAAAAATCGAATTGGCGACATGTATTCAAATATTCTTCTAAAATTATTAGAAAAACCAATATACAAATATTAGGCAAATATATGAATTACAATAATACTGTACGAAAAATACGATTTTACTGCTTTTTACATCACCAATAACTTTGTACGTATGAAAACGAAAGCTTCATCTCACCTGTCAATAGCCGGGTTTCGGGTGTCCCGAGTAATTATGAAGTGGCAGCAGTATACGACCGCACCCTACTGTCAACTTATCTTTGACAATCTATTTGCTAAATTGCCGTAGAGACCGTAGGCGGGTGTACTTAGATAACAAGAAGGGAATGGAGGAATAAGTTTCTATTTTTAAAGGTTTATATGAATGTGTATTGACGTATTTGTTTGTGCTAATGTAATTGTCTTGAAGTGTTTAAGCAAATATATTAACCTATTTGTATATATCTGTCTTACAGCCAACCAGAACACCAGTCCAGCCCCACTCCGGCCGGGAATCGAGCTCAGGCCCCCACTGTGAGTCGCGCCGTCAAATGTCGTATGTCTTATAATCAAGCCAATACACCACGCCGACGACAAATAACAGTATCTATCTGCTGTTCTGAACTACAGATATCAAATAACTTAGGTTGTTAAAGTAAACAAGAAAGTACAATTTTTTATTATGGCTAATCAATATTACCTTAGCATATAGTTTAAAACTGTCAATGCTATACTGATGATTAGCTGTATATTTTTTAATAATTTATAAAGAATATTATTACAATGTAATACGATTTAAGTTGTTCACAAGATGTTTATGTATATTTAACGCGCGTGCTTATCAAATATTTTAAGTATCCTCGCAGCAAATCCATACCTATTTCATTTATTTGTATTGTTTCTCAGAAATTGTGAGTTTGTAACTTTCAGCGTATAGTAGAAATTGTAGTTATACACACACACACACACATGCACGCACGCACGCGCTCACGTGCGTGCGTGATATATATATATATATATATATATATATATATATATATATATATCTGTCTGGGAATAACTAAAAAGTGGTAAAGCAGTACTTGGTTTTGTTCATTGCCTCAACATTTTTACTTTGTTGTTATTACATTATATTTTACTTTTGATATGTCAAGTATTAGTGTGAATACTGGTAATGTATCGACAGAAAGCCACTATTTAATTGATTTAGTTTTAGTTTCCCTCACTCCAACTGAACTGAACAGCTTTAAAATTATTCTACTAAAGCTTTTAGTATTATTAGAGCCCATTCTTATAGCTTTCTTATGTTTCGTACGCAAATCGGTCATTCTTTCATAAAATGAATGTCAAGTAGTTAAGGCTTAAAAAAATGTTAATTGGATATGTATTCATCGTATGGCTATTAACACGCATTTAACTGATCACATACGCACAAAGAAATTTTAATGAACTTTCGTATTTCACATAATAGTATATTCGTGCAGATCTATTCTATATACACTAGTATAGAAAGATTCAAGCTGTGTCATTACTGTATTAAATTAAATTTATAAATGTGTATTTATAAATGTGTAACGCAATGCAATCTAATTTAAAGTTAATCTATAACATAAAATTATATCTCCACGAAATGTGTCATATTGTGATGATGATATAAGGCATTACCCAATTCTGCCTCATCTTGCTCAATTTTTGATGTACCCGCCTCGAAACAAGTTTCCTTCTTATGAAATCTCTTAAATTATCTTTTTTCTGTTTAATAATCTAGTAAACCTTAAATAATCATTCAATAATGAGTATACAGGGTCATCTCTGAAAAATTATGTACTTTTGTCATTCATAAATCAAAACTGTAAGCCATTAAATACAATAAATGAATCAGTACGTTAGTATAGTTACTTCTCCATAGCGCTCGTTATACCCTTAAATAAAATGGTACACCATTTATCCTAAATATTTAAACCTCTCTCTGTACTAGTTTTTAATTACATCTCACTTACTTTCCTTTATAATAATACGAAATCAACATCTATAATTGTTTTTTTCGTGTGTATTAATTACTCTATAATTTTGTTTTTCTTTTTAACCGACTTTAGAAACGTAGTAAGTTTTCAATTCGACTATACTTTTGTGTAATTTATCTCATTTCTCTGGCATTTTTCAACAAATTTGGGTGATACTTTTCGTTTTTTTTGGGGAAGATATATACCCCGAGTATAGTTCCATAAAAATTTGGTTAAAATTTGACTATCGAAATTTAAAGTATAACACAGCGTTCTTCAACGATGAATATCAGATGATCATGATCATGTTTGGATGATATAAAACTAATGATAATATAATGAAAAAGTCTCTAAGTTTCTTATGTATTTGTAAGTACCTGTATATACTTACTTAACTATTCAAATTATCATTTCTTCCTTACGTCAGGACTAGTGAAACGAGTCCAAACCCGATAAGTTTCCTCTCCATAACTGAAGAGACCCATAACTGAGAGTCTCCATAACTGAAGATATATTGCTCTTAGCCATGTGAAAACTTTAGAAACTTTTTCCTTATATTATCATCCAAACATGATCATGGTACATCTGATGTTTATTTTTGAAGAACGCTATGGAGTATCTTCAATTTCTATAGTCAAATTCTAATTAAATTTTTATGGGACTATACTAGGGGTATATACCCTTCTCATAAAAAAAAGAAAAAGTATCACCCAAATTTGCTGATAAATGCCGAAGAAACAAGATAAAGTACACAAAAACACAGTCAAATTGAGATCCTCCTCCATTTCTAACATTGGTTAAAATGAAAAACAAAATTAAAGAGTAATTAAGTAAGACACCCGAAAAAACCATAACACCCCATAAGTTTATAGTTATTGATTTCGTATTATTATAAAGGAAAGTAAGTGAAATGTAATTAAAACTAGTACAAAGAGAGGTCTAACTGTTTAGGACAAATGGAGTACCACTTTATTTAAGGGTATAACGAGCTCTGCGGAGAAATTACTATAGAGAAGTAATTATACTAATATACTGATTTATTTATTAGATTTAATAGCTGCCAGTTTTGATTTATGAATGACAAAAGTACAAAAATAAAAAAGATGTAATTACGAGATTTCATAAGAAGGAAACTTGTTTCGAGACGCATACATCAAGAAGTGAGCAAGGAGGGGCAAAATTGTACAATGCATTACGTCATCATCGCAATCTGACACATTTCGGTGAGATAGTTTTACGTTATAGATTAACTTTGAATTAAGTCTCATTGAGCTATAGTTTTATAAATATTTAATTAAAAACAATAATAATACAGTTTGAATCTTTTTATTCTAGTGTATTCGATTGAACAGGTCCGAACAAATACACACTTATGTGAAAGGTGAAATTTCTTGAAATTTCTTTGCATGTACATTTTCTGTTAAAACGTGTTAATAGCCATACGAGTTAATCTATAACGTAAATTATTTGATACTTATCCAATTAACATCTTTTAAGACTTGTGTATTCGACATTCATTTTATGAAAGAATGCGTACGAAGTAAAAGAAAGCTATAAGGATGAGCTCTAATAATACTAATAGCTTTGATAGAAAAACCTTAATCAACACTTTTATTTTTTAACATCCCATCCAATTTTAAAGCTACCCATTGGAGCGACGAAAACTTAAAAAAAATTAAATCAATTAAATAGTTACTTTCCGCCGGCACATTACCAGTATCCATACTAATAATTGGTATATCGAAAGTAAAATGGTAATGGTAATACAAACAAAGTAAAAATGTTGAGGCCATGAATATAATCAAACACTTTTTAAAACATTTGGAGCTTCGCACTAACCCTTTTATAGTTATTCCCAGACAGAATCTTCAAGAAACACGGTCGTGAGACAAAAAAAATAACAAATCATATGTCACTTTTCCTATTATGACATTTCTCTTTAATATAATCACGTAATACTAGCAATGCAGTTTACTTTTCTATTTTAATATATGTATATATATATATATATATATATATATATATATATATATATATATATATTTACGATTTCCGAAAAACAATAAAATTAAAGAAATGTAATTAAACTAGCGCGTTAAATATACATAAGCATCTTGTGAGCAACTTAAACCTTATTTCATTGGAATAATATTTTTTATAAAATACACACCCAATCATCATTATAGCCTTAAACGTTTTAAACTATATGCTAAGTTAATAGCAATAAGCCAAAATAAGAAATTGTACTTTCTTGTCTACTTTAATGACCTAATTATTTGATACTTATACTTCATAATAGCAGATAGATGCTATTTTTTGTTGTCGCCTTGGTGTATTGTGTTGATCATAGGGCATGGGACATTTGACGGCGCGACTCACAGCGGGGACCTGAGCTCGATTCCTGGCCGCTCATCAAATGGAGCTGGACTGGTGTTCTGATTGGCTGTAAGACAGATATACAAATAGGTTAATATATTTGCCTAAACATTTCAAGACTATTACATTAGCACAAACAAATACGTCAATACACATTCATATAAACCTTTAAAAATAGAAACTTATTCCTCCATTCCCTTCTTGTTATCTAAGTACACCCGCCTACGGTCTCTACGGCAATTTAGCAAATAGATTGTCAAAGATAGTGGGGAGCGGCCATATACTGCTGCCACTTCAAAATTACCCGGGACACCCGAACCCGGCTATTGACAGGTGACAACATATACTTTCGTTTTCATAAGTACAAATGTAATTGCTAATGTAAAATGCAGTAAAATCATTTTTCGTACAGTATTATTGTAACTCATGTATTTGCCTAATATTCATATACATGTAGCCAATTCGATTTTTGAAAATTAATTTGAAAATAAAAATTGTTAGCGTATAGTTTAAAACTGTTAATGCTGTAATGACGATTGGTTGTTTTTTATAAAAATTTATAAACAATTAAATGAAACTTGTGATATGATATTATTTCTACTTTCTCTGAGTTCTTTCCCACGACCTAAGTTTCGTTGTATTACAACATCTACAGGTGGATTATAAGCAAAAATTAACTTTTAGGAACTTCCATCAGCATTTAAATGGTGTTGAAAGTTGATTATATATAATATGTTTTTAAAATTATATATCATTGAATTAGACGCGCAAAAACTGGTTTTGCTCCAATTTTATTTTCATGGAAAGGTATGTTAAACATTTTTTTAATACCTAGTAACTGAGAAATATATATGTATAAATATGAAGCAATATTTCATGCCCATAAGTTAAAACCTGTAGAGACTATGAAGCTATGAGAAACGGGTGGAAAAGAATGTCGAAATTACAAAGGTTTCTTGTTTTACTACGGAACTTGAAAATACAGCAATACAAAGATTCACATGTCTTTAAAAAAAAATGAATTTGAAATGGAAAATTTCAAATAAATGAATTTATAATAAGTAAGCGGTGAAATTAGATTGCAAATCAAAGCTTGAACCATCTGTTTGAATTGGAGTTTTAAGTTGTTAAATCGATTTAGTTTACTTTAATTAAAGTTGCATATATTTGCATAAATCAAATGTATGTCTTGAGCATCTGTTAGTGTTACAAGAATATTAATTACTTTGTGAAAATATATATTAAATCTTTCGGTTTATTGCAAGTGTTTTTTATCGAAATATTTAGAAGTGTATTTTATTGAAATATTTATAAGTGTCTTTTATTGAAATATTTACAAGTGTTTTTTATTGAAATATATAAAACTTTTTTTGGCGTGTTTTAAATTATTACTTATAGTGCATTAAAAATGTGTTATTATTCCTTTTATACTTAAAGTGTAGGTTTGTGGTGACTATTAATGTTTCGGGTTATTGTAAATATGGAATAAATAAAAAAAAATAACTTTCCATGAAACCCTTCCATCCGATTCAATTTTTTATAAAATATTTCTATTTTTAACTCTCAAACAATGTGGCAGTGGAAATTTGGTTCATAAATTAATTCGCAATTGAAACTTTATATTTTCGTCATGTTTCATATGTTTCATTCAGTAAAATTGTTATGAAAAATTTATATCTTGGACAAGGAAAATGCAGACAAGGAAATCGAATTTGTTGTTTATATGGGAGTACATGAAAAGTAAATTTGGTAAACAAATTTATAAAATTTGATATGTTCCGTTTATTGCTCCATTTTCATGACAACTTTAAAAATAATTTATTATTGTTTTAAAATAATTTTAATCAAATGCTTTTTCAATGTATCTTTAGTCACAGGCGATGAAAACAAATTTTTACAAAGGTTATATAAAATTTACATGAACATGACAAAAAGAAATTAGGTCCTTCGGTATTTGGTTATAATAATAAATCTGGTTATTTGTTGCTATTTGAAATACTAACGGCTAACTTTTGATATTGAATCCTTATTTTTATCTCCATTAAGACGTGGTTTTGAGTTTTATAAGGAAGTTTAATTATCAACTTTTTAAAATTTCTTTCCACACCATATTGATAATTTTTACCGACCGCTTTGGATTTCATTATTTTACTCTTAGGCTGATTGACTGATGCCTCTTCTGAGGATTGCCTGAAGCTGAATTAAAAGGAACTTGGAAATAAAACGTCAGGCCTTCACACAATCGGTAATCGATGTAACGGTACTGCTTTTACAAAAAGTAGAGTTGTCGTTTAGAGCTATATAGAAATCAGTTTGTGGTTTCATATGAGCAAATGTTCAGTGCTGAACTAGTTTCATACAAAATTGATTTGAAAGTTTGATACAATTTGCACCTGGTTCTTGTTGGTCACATGTTGAGTGTAAAGGAAAAACAATTTCGAAAGCTTCGTTTCGTTTATATTAATGCATTATTCATACTCAGTTTCAATAAGTTCGTATTAAATTATTTTTTTTGAGAATTTTTTGACATTTAGATCAACCCGAAGTTCGCTACTATTGAAGAGATATTTTATATATATGTATATTATATATATATATATATATATATATATATATATACATTTATGTATATATACTTGCCGTCAATCAAAGACCGAATACCTAATATTATATTAGGTGATATCAATGCATGAAAGATTAAAGACCTCTAATATTAGGTGACGAATATGGCGCATTCAACAATGTATATACTTTTATCAGACTCATCTCTATAATTTACTATGCTCTATGCTCCGTATCTAATAATTCACTATGCTCTATCTTAAAGTGAACTGTTATTTCCAACAATACACATTTAAATATTAATAAGGACTATAAGAAGAAATACTTCGTACTAATTTAATCACACTTTGATATCACAATCTTCGATGGTTCGAAAGAATTGCCAAATTTTTCCTTTATCTGCTATTCCCCACATTATTAAGTCATAATTTATTATTAATTTCTGTAACAAGATTTTGTTCTATTGGAGCATCAAATATTGTATTGTTCCATCAATGTTATTTTTTATAGAAGCCAGAAAATCTTCACGGCCAAAAATAGTATCGTAAACATTGTTGTAAAGGATTAAATTAAATGCGACAGTGCAGAAGTGCTCTACAACTAAATAACACGTGACCCACTTAAAGATCAGACATAACCTGATTATCGAGATAAATGGAACAGAATTGAACGGAGCAAGCGAGTTCTACGTTACTTAACGTTAATTGCAGCTTAATTAACATTGTTGTGTTAAAACTTAAAGAGGTTCGCTTAATTTTTATTAGTTCGTCTTTATAAGTAGTTCCTAACGGTGTTTTTTTATTTTGATATTATGTCATAATGTGGTACAGCATCTTACTCCGATACTTTTTTATTTTAGCAATTTTATTTTAAAATAAATTGAAAACATCCTTTTCAAAAACTATGGAAAAATTGTTCTCTTTTTATTCATTGTATAGAATTGTTATTTTAATTATTTTTCAACAGCCGATCTAGACGCGTTTAGTACAAACATCAATGGACTAATAAAATCCTAACTACTAGAAAAAAATAAATGGACTAAAAAAGTCATTTTCACATGTAATTAAGACTAATTTCTCTGTAAGAGGTTTTTTCAGCTCCAGAGTTTCAGATTTCAGACCATTATACTATATAAATAAATTATCTATTCAAATACGTGGTTTTAGTGTTAATTATATTTAATATTAGAGTAGTCGTTTGTTGTCTGTGTAACAATGCTATGCCAAAACTTGCTATTTTGGTGTAATCGGTATCATTTATGCATTGTTATTAATTGTACGGCTTAAAGTTTCACAACAAGTTATTTATGAATAGTTATAATTATTGAAAATTGAGATTTAACCAGTAAATTCCTTAAATGGAGGATGTGAAACCAAAGTTTTCTCGAATATATTATTCACTTGAAAAAATTGCTCTATTTTAATTCTGGTTCTTTATCCTTTTCTCCAATCTTTCCTCCAATAAACCTATTTACGTCAATGTTAAGAATTTTCTTATATTCTTTCTAAATTTATTTAAATTTTATTCAGTATTGATTGATAAATTTTCTATTATTTTGAATCTGACTGGCAATATAATTCACTTTACCTATAACTAGAATGTCAAAAAGTGCGTCAAATTAGTTTGGACTGGTGATATAACTGGAATTAGTGATATAAGTCAGTGACTACTTTATTTCAGGAACTTCCTGATCAATACATATTTATTCTTCATATTGGTAATTAAACAAATACTTGCAAAAACATATTGTATTCTGACAAATTGAATTCGTAATTGGTTCATAAAATGGTGACAAAAACTAAAGTAAGGAAAAATTCTGTTATTAAAATGCATTGTGAGTAGCAACATGGTTTGCTTGGCCTATAACTAGAATAAAATCGTGCATTAAATTAGTTTGAACTGAATGATACAAACCATTCTTTCATAGAGTTTGAATTTGAAAATCATATTTCCTTGGATAATGCATAATTTCAATGAACATTAATTTTACCAATCTCATATCAGATCATAAAGTACATTTATAAACCCTTATTAGCAAAACTTGACAACATAAATGAGACTAAAAATTAGTAAAAGATTTCTACCATTTTTCGTAAGTTGAAAATATTAACATTCTTTAGATCCTAATGGTCTGCTTGTACATACAACAAAATAATGACTATGAATTATCATTTGTCTGCTTGTACATCCAACAAAATAATGACTATGAAGTATCACTACAAAATAGTGTGAGCATAAAACACAATGTGAGCATAAAAAATTACAAAAATAAAAGTAATGAAAATAAAAATAATACAAAAAGTATATAAAATTTTAAGAAAACCGTTTAAGAAAAAAACAATATTTGAAGACTAAAAATAAAAGAAAAACATGATAATAAAAAAAATTAATATTTTATAGAATATTTTGCACTTCCCACTCCGCAAGTTCAGCACGAGCTTTCACTTCTCGTGCTTGATACAATAACATTTTCTTCCAAATTTCGTGTATTTCATTTTCTCTACGTTGCCTCCGCTTTATTTCCTGCTTCATACAATTTCTTTTCAATTCTCCCGTCTGAAGCAACTGACGTTGGCTGAAAGTAAGCCGGGATATCTGAGTACGGGCTGCTGGTGCGCTTCCTGGGTAGTGGTACATTTGTGTCCACATCTGACATGGTTTCTTGTACCTCAACTCTAGGTTGACCAGCAGAAATATTTTCCATTGCTTCGGACGATGTTGGCAAAGTTTCCATGACTTCAGCGAAAACTTCACTTCTACACGTCGATTGTTGCTCAAACGGATCTGTAGATAATTGACTCTAATTAATCCAATGTCAATTTATGAATGCTATAAATTCAAAAAAAATTTAATTTCAATAATTTTAGCATATCCATAGAAACAAATTTTTACATATCTATAGAAAAAAATAAAATAAACAAAAGTCCAATTGAAAGGTTCTTTTAAATAAATTGTATAATTTAATTTTGAGAGTGATTTAATTATAAACTACTTTCGTTTGTAATACTGCTTATTCGTATTGAATATAAATCCTAATAAATTTATCAATAAATTGATATAAATTTTTCAGTACCCCGTTACTATGTTAAATCGTTTCTAAAAAAACCATAGATAAAATATTAATTGTACCCTTATTGAAATATGAGTTGCATACCTTGACTGAATTAGCGGGCAGAATTATTTGAAGGGATCCTGGCGCTATTAGAGAAACTACCGGATCAATTTCTATGTTGCTAACGGCGTCTCCTCCGCCGGTGGCCATCCACTGTTGCCTCTCCCTTGCCAACTGACCTCTCTGCTTGGTTTTTTTATTAACTCAAAGTCGGCACTATTGACTTCCAGGAGCTAAAGAAACAAATCAAATATACGTTTCTTAGCACATTATTAAAACAAAAGAAATTACATTCGTGCAAATTATTTAATTTTGAATTCTATTTTCATTATAAACATGAACATTTGACTGTACTCACCCTTTTATTAATAGTCCCAAGCAATTATTTTTATTTTTACACTTGTTCCGTCGGTGCGTTTATTTTCAATTACATCTTTGTAAGAGGCGTATATCTGCAACAATGGATTCTTCTCCGTTTTTGTGTAATTGTTTTTCCTTATATTTATTTTATTATTTTGTTAAATGCAATACTTTTAGCCACATTTATAAACGATGCTAACGACCGTCAATAAAAAATTAGATATGTCAATTAGGATGTGCCTCAAGTTAACTAACGATTTGATGCGCAGTACATACTGCGCAAGACCGAAATATTGAATCAAAACATAAATCTCCAACCGACTAATCTTTGATTTTCAAAAAGTTAATATTGGATTAATATGCGTCTATTAAATCGTTAAAGACATAATACAATGATTCATACTAATCTAGATTTACGTAATTTCGATTTAATCTGGTTTTATGTTTTGTCTATTAATACGAGCCTTAGTATTACAAATGCATCGTATTATAACTTCCAGATCTTTTCAAATTGCTGAATGTTATTAAGTTTAAAGTTGAAAATTTTCACGTAGATTCCAAAAATTGGCTTAGTCTGTTTTATAGAAAGATCATTATTGATATAAATAAACCAATTGTTAACAATGATACGAGAAGAAGTACGTTAATTTACTTATTAACTGAGATAGATTCCAACAGAGAATTTACGAAATTACGAATTTATGTTTACGAAATATATGTACTATTAGATGAAATATATTAACCGATTCAATACTATTTGTAATGGATAAATACTTGAACGAAAAAGCCAAAATTAACCAAATCACAGCAACATTTTCGTTACCAATTTATCCTGATCTTTACACAATAGGGGAAAATTACCACTGATATAAATATATACCTGACATAAGTATATATAACCTAAGTATACAGCCTACAATACGCTTCCCTGGAAGTATCAATTGGAACTAACAGTGAAATCCTGGTCAACACGTCACTCAATATGAGCTCGTTAAAAATGGCATAATCTGTCAATCGTCAACTTCACGGATGACTCGCGCCGCCAGTGCTTTCCACGAAGTGTTACGAATTCAATATTAATCAAACTTCAGGGAAATATTTCAAAACATGACTTCGTACTTCAGCTATCTGCTCGAAAATGAAAACTATGCGAAGTACTGACAAGCTTTTGCGATTGGTTTATTACTTGCGCCATTTGTTTGACCACTAGCATTACTGTGCGTTTCAAATTATTAATTGTCTGCTGTATTCATCGTCGCCATTCAAAGTTTCTCGTGAAATGTGTAATTTTGCTGAATCAGTGTAGAATATTATTGTGTTGAAAACAATGTTTTAAAATTTTACTCAAGTGCGACTTTGATTTTCGCGATTCCCGTTATAAACAAAAATTTGAAGTTTTACGGATTTAAAATTTTCTTATTTCCTTAGTTTTCTTGTACATATTCACCCGTTTTAATAATAGTACGTATTATAATAGTACGTATATTTGTAAAATTTACGAATTTATGAAAATTTACCAACGAAATCAGAATCAAAGTGTTACCTGAGTTCAATTACCAATGTTTCCTTATTTCAGATACTTGTGTCTGAATATATGTGTTGTTTTGTTTTGGTTTATAATTATTTTCATCCGAAATACCTTAATGGCATATTGGGCTGAACACGATACAATGGTGATGTATACGATACAATGAATACATAGTAAGTTTGTACTTAATTAGATTTGCACGTAAATAATTAAATGACTATTTTTGGAAAGAAAATTCATATTTAGGAGCAAGATAAATACGCTTTGTTTCAAAATATCATACCGTAGGCTCTAGAAAAAAAGGATTAGATATATGCAGAAGCAGATTTTTTTTGTTTAATCTATATACTTGTAACTATGATTCATAAATTTGGTTATTACTATAGTGAGAAAATGAGTTATGAATTATTAAAACAATGGGGGCTACTTTGAAAACAAATATTACTAAAGAATTTTTATTTTTGAATTTTTAAAGTAATAATGCATGGCTTTCCTTTATCTATGATTTATAAACATGAAAGTAGTTTAAGCTTATATAAACTCATATCATTTATACCAATGAAAACTACCATTTAAAAAACAAATGGAGTTCTTCCCTTAGTTCAAAGTTCATGCAAGGTTTCGTAGGACACGCGAACTCCCATAATGAGCAAGTGCTTTGTATGATTGGGGTTTTAGGTAAGTTTATAACGATACATTTTATTTCCGTAGTATGATATTTATAATGAAATAGTAAATATTGTTTTTTAATAAACATGTCTTGAAAATATTAGCAATTTTTTAGAGAAAGTTTTTGATTCCCGATATGAAATGCACGTGGACGAAGTGAACGTGCGGTTAGCGGAAACGATTCAAACTACCGGAAGATTAATAAACCGGAGATTAATAATTTAAATATTATTAAAAATTATTTGATAAGACCCGTACTCGACGTATTTTTAGAGATTTACGTCAGTATTTGAAACGGATTATCCTGATAGTCATATACAAACTATTAATTTTAACATTAAAATTACACATGAAAATATGTAAGTCAGGAAATTTTAATAACAATTTTAGTAAGCAATTTACTTACATTTGCCCTTAAATGCTATGTGTATAAATGTGTGTGTGTATGTATATATATATATATACATATATATATATGTATATATATATATATGTGTGTGTGTGTGTGTGTATATATATATATATATATATATATATAGTATAACTTGTGAAACTAATTGGGATGAAATTAATTTCAACTAATAAATTATATTCTGTGACAAGAATTTGTTGGTGAAAATCATAATTAAGATATTATATATTAAAATATACTAAAAAAAAAGTTCTTCACGTTATAATTTTTTCTGAAATCTTGTTATTTAGCGGGAAAACGTTTGTTTTGCAATGGATTCATATATATTTTATTTGAATAAAATTTGAGAAAACAAACATTGTAGATACAAATATGCCGTTTTTAATCCTTTTCACTTCATTATTTAAAAAATGTTACAAACTATCTAAAACAAATTATCCCTCGCAACTATGCATCGTATCCGCTATAATAAATACGTATCTTTATATTTTGTACTACCCCCAAATGCAAAAGCATTGTACGATGTAATGTATGTTGATTTTAATTGACAACATTAGTCGATTCATTGAATTTTGAATTTGTAATCAAACGACTCTTTTTAGGCGCCGGTAATTTTTGTGGTACCCTAGTTATAAGAAACATGGTATATGACATGATACTGAGAAACTTCAGAGGTTCTTAAGGGTTGTATTCGAATATTTTTCGGGTAGGGCCAACAGAAGTCTATATTAGCGAGGATGCTTTACAAAATGTTGGTAAATTTAAGCACCCGATTTCAAGTTACAAGCCAGAAGGGAGTTTTCATTTCCTATCTACATTTTACGAGAAGTAGGTAAGAAAAATTTACACATATTAAACTTTTTATTGTGAAAAAATATATATTTTTCAAAGGATAAAAATGGAAATCGGATGCCAACAATAAAGGAATAATGCGAAGAAAACAAAATGGTTAAAACTAAATATTGATACACACTTTAGGCAGGTAACAAGTACTGATATTTACATAAAAAAGTGTATATAAAAAAAAAAAATAACGTGTTAAACTAAAGTAAAACACTTGCGAATTTAATTTCTTTTAAGGATTCAATTTACCGCTTTTGTCTACCGCCGTTTTATTCGAATACTCTCTTATTTAAGTTATTCACTTCAGAAAAAGAAGTGAAAAAAGCTATGTAATATGCCGTTGATTATTTATTTAACTTCTATAAAGCTATTACATTGAGTTTATAATTGTTTGCATAAACCGATTTCATTTGTATGTTTTGGAAGGAAGTATCTCGTTTGAGCTAATGAAAAGTTGTCCGTGATGAAACGTAGCATAGGTAAGATGTACCTATAGCGTATACTCAATTACCATAATATACTAACAACATAAGGCCGTAAATTGTAAGCTACAAAATAATATCAAATATAGAATAGAATTCAATATTATTTAAACAGATTAAAATTGCCTTCACTTGTAAACATTAATATACAAATTTGAAAGACATTCAAGATACTCAACATAAACAGAATATATGTTTCTTTTAAAATCCAACATAGAAACAATTAAAAATATAATATCCATATTATATAAAAAAATTTACAAAAACAAATTGTCATGTCTGTCTTTCTATCTTTATGCCATAGCCGTGCTATTCGCGGACTATAATTGCTATAAGTTATGAAATGAAATGAAAAAAGTTAGGTGTCTCCTAAATAGGGATGTTGTTTTTTTAGGATATCGTTAAATAAGTGTTTCCAAAATATCTGTTTACGAAATATTAAACTTTAAATTTAGATTTATATTTCCCCATGCCCTCCCAAATAAACCATATTTTAATATCTGAAAAGTATTCACAGTTATAGTACGTACAACGAAATTGAAAGGAAAATTAACACTGCTAGGAAGGCTCTATTAGTATACGAATAATAGTAATAAAATCATTACGCTGGGTGAAAAATCGGGTTCAGAATTTATCTGTCCAGCCTTAAACTATTATACTATAAACACAATCAACTATGATCAATCTACCATATGATTTAAAGAAATATAAATTTAAATTGATCCGCTGTTTCTCATCACAACTAATTTCACCGTCTTTGAATTTCTTTATTAGTGTTATTAATTACCTTATTCGTAATGCACGGTTCCAAAAAATATAAGAACCATAATATATTTCCGCTAAAAACAGCGTCAATATTTTACCCTTAAATTGAATTATAATTGCTGTGTACAAAGATTTCCATTCAATTAATTAATTTTTTTTACGTTATTTTAATTGGATTTAAATATTTTCTACCATCGGACGACGTATCGATAAATTTAGGCTTGATTAAAAAGGTAAGCGATTTTACAAGAACACAACTATTAACGTATGTATATATATATATATTCAAAAAAATCAAGTTTTAATTGTTTTAACTCTCAACCCATAATATCATTATATCTACCAAAATAATAATTCGTTTTAAATTTCGGATTTTTTAATTATTATTTAAGGGTCGCTACCACATCATAAGAAAAAAAATAAAATTTGCACTTATTGCGATGTTGGCTATGGTTTACTTATACAACTTTTATGACGGTATTTAGTTGCTAACGTAAACAGTTCTTTGTTTATTCACTTCGTCGGCACCTCAGTGCTCTCTATAGATACCCACAATTTAGGTAATATATTTAATATATTTGGCGTTAATTTTGTAGAAATTCATTGTTCACATTTAAATGAAACTACGTGATGTAGTATTATTTCTAATTTCTTTAATTTCTTTACCACGACCTAGGTTTCGTTGTATTACAACATCTTCAGTTTCATCATCATCATCAAATTTGTTCATTCATCAAATTGGTAATACAACGAAATCGTGGTAAAGAAATTAAAGAAAGTAGAAATAATACTACATCAGGTAGTTTCATTTAATTGTTAGTTAATATAAACAAACCATTGCTTTTTTATACACTTATCCAGTGACGCTATCGTTGCGAGTCAAAGTGATTGTGTTTGATTGTAAATGTGATTACTTTAGCTTTATTCTCGTAGTTGTATTTCTAAAATGACATCGAATAATATAAAAACGCGAACAAGGACTGAAATATGGTTAATTGGACAATCTCGTTCCGAATTGGTGCAAACAAAATTACCGTAAGTGAAAGAAGTAATGGTTTATTTTTTCATTATAAAAACGTAAAGAACAACACAAATAGAGAATCGGCGTCATTGACAGCAAGTGATGTGATGACACTATGGAAAAAAAACAACTATTCCTACCAAAGAAAAACAACATGTTATCACAAAAATATTTAAATATTTCAAAGAACGGCAGAATTTAAAAAAATAAAGAAAATAATGCAAAACTCTCAGCAGCAATAAAAGAAAAAGAAAACAAATGGCAATAAAATTAAAATGTTTTGTTTGATATTGCTCACTCAAATACCCTTAATATGATAACTATTGAAAAAGACAAACAATTTCTTTTAAAACAAAGAGAAAGCAAAATTGGTAATATCGATAGAAGCCATGCCAAACAACTTAAAAAAAAATTTACAAAAAGAAGCTAAGTTGCAAAAGATGATAGAAAAGGAAAAAGAAGCAATGAAGAAATTAACTGAGAAATGTGATTATCTTCTTCAGTTTCTTCTATAGGGAATGAAAATGATAGCGATATAAGTCAAAGTCATCCTATATCAGCCAGGGCTCTCTTGGAGTTATGGTTTTACTACACCACAGAAACGAGGCCGAAAAAAGAATTTTAGATTCGAGTTTAGCTATTATTCTTGATGTCGATAAGTTGACTGACCGAAAAGCAACTGTTGTTTTGGCTTCTACACTTAAACGTCTGGGCTGTGACGTATCACAATATAACGTTAGCTATTCTTCTATACGTCGCCAAAGAATGGATATTAGAAAATAGATTGCTGAGTCTATTAAAGTTGATTTCCAACCACTAAATACACTTACTGTGCACTGGGATGGAAAAATGCTGGAGGACATAACCGGTCATGAAATAGTGGATCGTCTACCAATCTTGGTATCTGGAAAAGGAGTCGACAAGCTCTTGGCTGTTCCCAAGTTTCCAGATGAAAAGGGAGAAACAATGGCTTCTTCTATTTTTGAGACTATTTTATCATGGAATTTATATGATAAATGAAAGCGATATCTCATTTAAAGTCCCTGCTGGAATGCACCATGCGCCATGAATGGCAAAAGCTATATACGCACTGAAAATGTTTTTGTTTAAGCATCAGATTAAAACCACAATTAAGCAAGCTAAAGACGTTACAGTTATTTGTATATTTGTTGAAGTTGTTTACCCAAAATACTGGTTTATAGCACCAGTGGCTCATATGACCTCAGTGAATGACTTACAGATATTAAAAGATTTGGTTTATTTCGAAAAATATAACACAGTTGTAGCCAAAGACGCCATGAAAAAAATGTTAGGTCATCTTTGGTATCTTTCCTAAGAGCTAATTACTTTAGCTTTTTTTGACAAACGAGTTTCTATCAAAACAAGACGTAATATGATTTTGGCTCCGAAAACTGAAGGAACGGAAAACAATCCGACAAAGGCATCCTTTGAATATGATGCAATCGTAAACAGAAAAATCGAAGATCTCATATCAACAAACACTATGATTTTTTCCAAAATCACTGGAATTTCCTGCGAATTCATTCAGAAAGATCCTGAGCTATAGGAACAGGAAGAAACCTTTAAATCGGCTAAAGAAATTATACAACATATGAGAGTCATTAACGATATAGCTGAGAGGGATATTGCATTGATGAAAGAGTACAATCAATTATATACTAATGAGGAAGAGCAGAAGCAATACTTAATGTTGTTAGTTAAGAATTATAGGAAGAAAAACCCAAATTGTAATAAGGCAAATCTACTATATATTTTTTTCTTTTTACTTAGGTTTCGTTTAGATGGGATATTAGCAAAGATTCCATTCTGTATTAGCAAAGATTCTATCTTTGCTAATATCCCACCTGAAGATGTTGTAATACAACGAAACCTAGGTCGTGGTAAAGAAATTAAAGAAAGTAGAAATAATACTACATCACGTAGTTTCATTTAATTGTGAACTTTTAAAAAGTTCCAAAATAAATGAGTTCATGTATGTTGGAGACATTTTTCATCATTTAATATGATCATTGCAAATGAAGAAATTATTTCAAGAAAAAATAATCTGTTTCTAGTATGAATTGTTTCAAGGTTTATTTTTAATAGAAATTATCACTATGAAAATATTTTTTGCAGTCTATTTATTATTACCACTTTTGATGACATATTAAGAAATAGTTAAGAAATTTAAAAGGTTTTTATGCAATTATAAAATATACTCTTCTTATATATACACATCTTCTCAATATTTCCACAGCGTACATTTGTAAAGAAAAATTATACCAGCTTAATTTAAAAAAATGAGGATTCAAAATGAACACACATAAAATGAAATAGTCCTCGCAAACTGATTACTGCTTTTCAAAATTTTTATTTGTATTTTTTAGACGATTATTGGAATTAGCCTTGGGCAATAACTATTCGAGGGTATTGTAGTTCTTTTAACAGTTTTATATATTTTTTGATAATTTTACTTTTTTTATAAGGTTTTCATACCCCATAATAAAAACCGGAATCTTTATAAGATCACTGACGTGCCTGATTGTTTGTCTATTACAATCCATTTTCTTCAAAAACCACTACATGCAGAAACTTAAAATTGTATACATGACCTACATAAATTGTATACATGACATACATTGTATACATATAAGACATGTTAACCCGCACATATCAGAAGTTAATACCCAAAAATGTGGATATCAAATTCTTGTCGAGCAAATTAAATACTCGGAAAACGTTTCATTTAATTCCATATGGAGTTAAAAGAAGATTTGTAGAGGCTAGTTGTAATCTCTCCCAAAATATTTTCATAATATTATAAAGTATATCTTCAAAGATACAACGAAAAATATGTTCTCCTCCTTAATTCTGAAACTACTCAACTTAAAGGTTTCTGGAAAAAATAGGGTTTCTAGAAATCGACGTAAAAGTTATAGGAATATTACAGTGAGAATTCTAGATATCACAATTTTTAGGGTTCCATAGCCAAACTAGGAAATGTTATAGTTTCGCCATATCCATCTATCCTTCCGCTTGTCTTTCACAGCCGTCTCACTCACTGGCAGTCTATTAACGCTGTAACTTTAAAATAACTTCAAATGTATATAAAGACTATAAAGTAATGAAATAAAACCTCAAAAAATGTTTATCTGCCCTACATGTTAAGTGGGAATGAAATGTTTTGCTTATCTGATTATGTAGTTGATTTTATATTTTCTTTACAATAAATGTATTGTATTATTTATACCAATGAAAATATGAAAATATTATACATTTTCAAAAATACTGAGGTATTTCATGAACACTTTTTCGATGCAGAGGTCCATTTATGAATTAATAAATTTTAAAGCAGTCATTTTTGTTAGAATTACGCCTCCTTACAAGGTAAACCACTATTTTTGAATATCTGAAATGTATTCACAATATATAACGAAATTAAAAGTAAAATCATTATAATTTAGTGGGTTCTTATAGTTTCAAATAATAGTTGACCTACTTATGACAAGTTGGATCTGTAAAAAAGTTCTAGAAACTCTGTGTAAGTGACTTAAATAAAATCCTAAATTAATTTGTATATTAATTATATATATATATATATATATATATATATATATATATATATATATATATATATATTTACTTTGTGAAAAATTAATATTCGTAAATAGTTTACATATATGTTTTAATGGGTATTAACATTTTATCAGTGTTACATTTATTTTTGTTTTACGATAATACTTCACATTCATCATAAAATATAATAGTTATATGCCGTTTTTATTTTTAATGCCGTGTCTATGCCAAAAATAGATATTTGTAAATTTTGTGTGTTGCTTTTTTATTTACCAAAAAGCGATTTATTTTAGTAAATTTTGAGAAAGCTTAGTAGTTGTTGTAGTAAAGTTCTCAACATCAATCTGTACTTCACTTGATCATTTTACATTTTCGATTCGTTATTGATTGTTTGAGTAGAGTATGAGTCGCGTATCCCGCACTCTGTATCACTCATCATCTGAGTACGCCTTTAAATTATTCTAAGTTAAATGTAGTGTGAATCATATACTCCATGTGATTCATGAAAGCTTAAATGGATGAATATATCTTACTAGTCAAAAGCCAGTTAGCCTTTCACCGATGATTCCACACCCAACTGTAATTTGTACTTGTACGTGTTGTAATTCAGTAAAAGCTGGTAATATATTGAATATAAATAAATGAACATGGTTACTACATTCTAATATGGAGTCCCCTCTAAAATTATATATTTAAATATTTTTGAGTTTTAACCATTGAATATATGGGAGTAATCATGCTTTATCGAGAGAGGTACGGAGCCTTAAAAGACGGATTACGGATTCAGAATAGAAGCAAAAATAGCTTTACGTACATAAAATAGAAGCGGGTAATTATCGAGAATGAAATCAAAGTAGCCCATTAATTTTAAAACAGCACATAAAAGCAATGTCCAATTTTACATAAATAATCTAATAGCTCATAGAAGTGGGCTCGCTTGATGATTAATTACAAAACTTTTACTTTTCTTTATACCGACGTGAATCATCTAGCACTAGAGAATACATAAAACTCATTTCAATTCAGTGTTAAAGAAAAGTACAACCTCGATAAGCACTTTGGCAATTTCAATAAGCCACTGCTTGAAATTAAATCGATACTTAATTTGTTATAAATTAAATTATCTTAACCAACTCAATGAGAAGTTGCACTGGTTATAAAGGAACACATGAGAGGTGACCTACCAACGAAAATAGGTCAACGATTATAATATATTATGTATATCGATTGCGATAACGTCTTCCGTCGCTAAACTTATCAATTTTACACTCTTTTAAAGGATTCACTCTTAAGATCAAAATCAAATGGCGGACATAAAACACGACTTAGGCGTTAGAAGCTTGACAAATGCCAATGTTGCTTGTTTAATAGAGGTCTTAGTTTCGGAATAAAGTCAGATTCTTTAAGTAGACGCAGTATATTTCAATGTACTTCAGCTAACAGAGTGAATTTCTCGCAGATTTTCTTCCTCACTGATGTTCTTATTTAGCATTGGCGTATAGCTGCTAATAAATGAAGTTTAATAGCAAGAAGTAAACACCATATTAAATATTAATATTATTAAAAATAAGCCCAATTTTATGTTACAAATTAACAATTTCAATAAATATACCATACACCATCCTCCCTCCCCGAAATTACCCCGTGTAAATCTTGGAATCTTTTTACTGAGAAGAATATTTAGTATACTCTCAGCGAATAAAACTATTGAACGTGTATTGAATTTATTTTTCATCACTTTCATTATATTTTCTTTTTTATTTAAATGTCAATTACATTTTCATCTTAAAAATTGGTGATCCACAATATGCAATAAATAAATAAATACGATAGAAATAATTGAACATATTCTAAAAAATAATAATAAATGGCAGGAAAGATGTTGCTTGGTTCAATACTTTAGTAGTGACTGAGTATTTTCTTTCAACTTTTAATTATATTGGAATCGATATATTCACTTATCTTTATAACTTATTCTCAAATTTCTACGTTATTCGTCGTACTTGCTGATCATGTTCTATGTTTTTTTTCAATTCTATTCTATTCTTTCAATTCTATAAAATTATAGAACACATATATATCCATAACTTAAATCATTTCTATATAAACTAAAAATATTACATATTATATTTGTCATATAACGTGGTTAGTATTTAAAAAGAAAATTATTCAATCTTATTTCGCAACGAAAATTAAAAGTAAACAGAAATCAATTAAAAGTTCATAAGTTTTTTCTAACTCATTTTCATTTAATATAACAGATTCATAATAAACACAATTATTCCAAGGCTAAAATATACACGCCAGCACAAACTGAAACGCAATTTTTCTAAGCACGTGACTGATTTCTACTTTTATTCATTGCTGTTACCTAATTAATACAGGAAAGCTCCGTCAAAGCTCCGTAATTAAGTTATCACGATGGAAGTTATAACTTGAGGGGTCTCCTTTCGAATTAATTCTTATTTGGGACGACCCAATTGGAATTCGCCTCCATGCTTATTTTCAGAGGGAAATTAAGTTTTAAGGGGAATTAATTAAGTGCCTAAAATTAAGTCTGCTTTATTTAAAAAATCGTTCTCATTATTTGCATTATACGTTTAGAAACACTATTTTTTGTGAATTTTTAATAATAATTTGTTAGCAACGACCTGGTGTGCATATAAAAATTTACTATATAAAAAAATAAGTACTATATTAAAAATTATGTAAAAAATAATAAGTAATTTATAAATGAGTAATAACGAAATTGTTTAGAAGTTTTGAACGGAAAAACATTGGTGATTTCATGTGTAATTTATCTGTTATATCATTTAATTGTTATAGTTACGGATACTACAAATTTTATATAAAAAATTATATAATATGAAGGGAACATAATTTATTACTTATTCTGAGTTGCCACTTTTATTCTAAATTGAAAGCTACTTTGTATGGTAATAACGGATCGATTTAATTAGACCATTAATTGTATAATATAAGCAGCATTCATAAAATTTTCTACGATTGATAAATAACGATGAAACATTTTTAGAAATTTGTTTTTGAACTCTGTTGCTACTGTTATTTAGTGATTAAACAGTTGAATACTATGGCAAACTTAGGAATTGCTATATAATCTTGCGCGGAATTGCAAAAATTTGATGACTTCCCTTTTCTATTTCCCGGCAATTTTCTCTGAAGCATATTTTTATCTTAAACACGTTTACATTTCCTTTTTGAGCAGGAAACGATTTTTTATTACGATATTGGAGAGATTAGATTTACATGTAAACTGTAAGAAATCAAATACATTTTACTTCTAATGTACATTGAACGACATACTCATATGAATATACAATCATCATTTAATAAATTTTATTGAAACCATCTGATATTAATTTACGAATTTCCAGACTAGTATATATATCTACAGCTAATACTTAATTCACTCACTTAACTCCTGAGGCCAGGTAAAAGTTGTGTTAATCTTATATGGTGATAAGAAATTATAGTTTTATTTCATTTCGGACATGTCTATATTATTTCTCTACATCATGCATACTTACGGATTGTTACAAAATGTATATGCGTGATAAATATTATATTAGAATCTCTGAAGTTTTTGTTTACGTCATATACTTATACCACAACACCAAAGTAAATGTATAATAGTGTGGGATTTTTGACGTAATAATGGGATCCTTTTTCAATTTTTTTTACTCTTATTTGTTTCCTTATGGAATCGATTAAAAGATCTAAAGTTAGCTAAACTGTAGTAGAAATGCCAAAAATTTTTATCAATTTCTTAATTTTCCATTACCTAGAAATTGACAGAAAAGATAGAGTGAACAAAATAAACTAGTTGACTAATATTCTTTGACCTAATGGATTTAAAAATCAAAATTATGTTATTTTCTAGTTAATTGAACTAAAAATTGCATAAAATAGACAATAAATAAAATGATGTCCTCAGATGCCCCAAATTCTTCACATGACATTTACGTACTTATTTTAATGCGTAGTATCATACATATTACATGTTATAATATGTTAGTTGTAAAAGAAATTCGTGAAGCGTGTAATAGTAAGCAGCATGTACAGAAAACGATTACCTTAGAATTTTAGTGACGTATTCACGGTTCATTGACATTATGCATAGGGTCATGTTTTATGCATCATTTAAATATTTCGTAGTTGTGAGTTTTTTGACAAATTTCATAAAAAGTCAATTTCCTATATATATATATATATATATATATATATATATATATATATAATTGTTATATGTACGTATCAGCTTTTTGATGATTTTATTAATTAAGTATTATTATTTCTGCAGATTTATAATTCATGTTGTAGTTATATATGGTTTATATATTTTTAAAAATGATTAACTTGATTCAAAATTTAAATATTTTTATGGTTCTTTTCATATACAACCTTTAAAAAATAAATTCTCTTTCTATTCCGTGATTACTTATAGGCGGATGGTTTTTTTTTATTTTTTAAACTATAAATTTTGTTAAATAAAATAAATATTCATTGTGCGTTACGTTTGTGTATATTATTAAATTAATTAACTAGTTATAGATAAAAGTCTAACAGTCACATGTCGAAGTGATTTTGGTTTTTCTAAGCCATGGGTGTTTAAAATATGCCAGTATTTTAAGAGTTAGGACTGCTAGCCCCAAACCTGATTATATATCCGACGATACATATTTTGATTTATAGATCTGTCAAATGTTAGTTTTGTCTGTAAATTATCACTCTTAAAGGCTCAGTCGTGGATCAAATCTTTACCACGTTACACTAATTCAAATTTAATATTTGAATAAAATAGTTTAATCTGCACGCTACTAGACTAAAATTTACGTAATTATTTTACACAATTAAAGGAAACTACATGATGTAGTTTTATTTCTACTTTCTTTAATTTCTTTACCACGACCTAGGTTTCGTTGTATTACAACATCTTCAGGTGGGATATTAGTAATGATTCTTTATAAAGATATTAGCAAAGATGCTATCTTTGCTAATATCCCACCTGAAGATGTTGTAATACAACGAAACCTAGGTCGTGGTAAAGAGATTAAAGAAAGTAGAAATAATACTACATCACGTAGGACGTAAATTAACGCCAAATATATTCAATATCAGTAATTATTTTAGTCGAATGTTTGCTTACGTCATGTACTTGTACCATCTGGTAGTTATCCCGTTTAAATAAAATGTAAACTTTGGGATTGTTTACTTTGTAAGGAGGCTGGCTTGCAATTTTTAAAAAATATCAAAAAAACCTAAAGCTAGCTAAGTTACAGCAGAAGCTCCAACATATTTTGATAACTCACTTAGTCAAACATTAACTTATATCGTACGATACACATAAATTATATCAAAATACAGATTTATCAAATGTTATTGCTACCATGAATTCATTATTTATCAAAGCTTGATCACGAATCGAAGCTCAAGTAAAATTATGGCAATATTTTCTAAGTTACAATTATTTAAATTCTCTCTCACACAGTCTGCACTCTACTGCACGCTGCGGAACTAAAACAGTAAATTTTACTTTTGATTGGATAAATTTTAGTTTAGGCAACACGTCACGTAAATACACGACGAATGTAAAGAGGTGATATTGTAGGAGATACCTATATGTCCTAACTACCCCTTATTTTGCTACGACTTCCATTAATTAAAAGGTTTTCCTCACAATCCTACCTCTTTTCATCAAGCTACTGATTTTCATTGTACAGGCATCAAACATTACTCTCGTATCTGTTTTTTTAAACTAATTCTCATTAAAAGTCATAAAAATTATAAGTAATGTAAACGTTTGTAATCTGCCCAAATATTACTTTCATATTATGTTCATTTGGGGATGTATATTAAAATTAAAACGATTCACTGAAGTAACAGAAAATTATATTTTTATATTTAAAATAAATAATCTAAGCGAGAAATTTCAATTTTTGTCCTAGCCCATCTTAAGCCTTCCATGTAAGAATATCTACTTGCCGTTTAAGCAAGCAAGCCCAAAACTCCAGGTTTTTTAATTGTACTATGAGTAGACAAGATGTCATGCCCAGAGACATACTTGTAACATTCACCTAAGCTTCATGTGATACTCTTTGAACTAAACCTTATTTTACCTTAACTCCCCGTCAAGCATCTATTACTATAATGAACCCTTGAGCTGTTTGTTTCCCTAATGCTTATTTGAGAAAAGCATTTTAGGAAAAATTCGTGATGTGGGACGGCATTGGAAAACACAGTACTGTTACATGTTTTGGCAACTTTGTAACTTGCTCTTTCAAATGGTAACCTGCACGATACATGAAATTAAAAAAATATTGAAAACTTTACATTTCCACTTTAAAATTTTAGTTAATATTTTTAGTATCAAGTGTTGGGACGTACACAGCTTAATAGCTTTGCCACTTATACCAAATTTTCACGTCAAATATTTTTCATGAAAATTTTTGTAGATATTTTCACCAATTTCTGTAGAACCGTCTTACCTAAAATTCTAAAATAAAAGTTTCGATATCCTTATAAGTACGTTCTTTCAAGTGACATTCCAAACATGACATGACATGGAATTGTTTCCCTATCTTTATTTTTTCCTTTCAATTCTATTGTTTCACTGAAATTTCAGCATAAATATTTATGAATGTCAACTATTGAAAATATGTGAGGTAATATGTTTTACCACTATACTAATTTTCAACGTTTTATGTCAAATTCTTTCGTGGAAAAACGGCTGTGACAGACGAATAGACAAATGGACGCGTGAGTAAACTTATAAGGGTTGCAATTTTTGAGTAACCTTATAAGGGTCATATTTGGAGTCGCTACAAGACAAAGCAAGTGGCTTTTTTGAAAAAAAATATAAGTACTTACGACATGAGGGTCGCGAGAACATTCTCGGATATAATGCGATTTCCTCTCAATTTCAATCGGTGAGTGCTGTTGGCAATAGTGTTATTGTTACAGTAAAGTGGAGAAGGAAGAATAATCTTATTTTCACGTTGCAATTTCATTATTCCTTGAAAGGACAAAGGTTGTAATGGATAATGGAAATATATTTGCCAACTATATACAAAATACGGCGACAGTTAAAGGCGCGTTTTATTTATTTACGAATTGTTAGCATGTTGTGGATATTACAATACTACCATAAATGTAAAAGAAATATTTTAGAAATATTTCTGTATCAAAGTTTATTACAATTGAATTCAATAGAACCTTTTCAAAAATTAAATGTTTCATTTATGAGACTTGTCTTAGAATTTTGTAATCCTTCGCGTGTTTACATGGACTGACATAATATCCTAATCTTTTATATTCAAATATTTGTCGAGATTATCACCTTATTAAAAAAAGTTTTTTGAACTAATTTTCATGTCTCTCATTGATATTTCATTAGTATTAATCAAAATTATCTATAGGTAAAGATCATAATTAATAGTAGGTAATAATCAAACTATAATTATTCACTGAAAATGTATTTCCATTTAGCGCTTTTACTAGAGGATAATATATAGATATCATATAAACATCAAATGTACCAATCGTATTTATATGCTCAAGTTATTTACTCATGGAATAGTATAGTCGCGTGCTGTTACAATTTGATTAACTAAAATAAATATCCATGTATATTATTTTACGTGATATATAATACGTGAATCTTACTTTAAAGCTTCAATAACATATGCATTATATAAACAAAGAAATTTACTAGAATATCCATATATCTAATGCACATGACACAAACTTCCAAGCCACCTCAATTTGCATCTTAATATAAGATCCAATATCATATAAGGCTATTTATGAAGAAGAGCACTGATAGACGTATTATTAATGTATAGCTCATAATTCAAAACGACCAAAGTTCACTTGCAATTGTAACTTATAAATAAATAATTCATGTCAATAAAGTTTATTTATTTATATTTAAGAGAATGGTATTTTAACCCAGAAAATTAATTTGTTTTTTTTTTTGTACTTTAGTGCAAACCGTATTTTATTCCGTGTTTTACAAATTTATTAAGAAAAGCTTATTATAAACACAGGTTTGTATGAGAGACGGGGGTGCGGAATGAAAATTATTGTTGAAATTAAAGACATGAAAAGGTTATTCTTGAACAATTTTACATGTTGAGCGGTTAATACAAATTATTACAGGTTCGTATTTTATTTTTCGTCCGGATAACTTGTGATATCTAGTACTGCGCACTTTAATTTAATCTCCGTGTTGCTACAAAAAACTAGACATAGACTAGAAATTATTTTATGCCAATTAATTTAACAATGGATAATATCTGTCTAAGGAATATTGCATCTTCATACATTCCCTTGTCAAGTGATTACCGCTAATATATAATATAGTATCATCATCAGCATTAAATTTTGACAAGCACTTTTATTTCTTTTATTAAATACAATTGTGTAGAATATATTTTTATAGCAAAGTATTTGCCGAATAACTTTACACCAAACATCAAACTGTAATATTTATTGTCCTGTGTTTTTATGATTTAAATCCAGGTATTGGATATTATGGCAAGTCTTTTAATATTTAAGGCAAGTTTTAATAATTAATTCCAATTTTCGCTACTATACAAACGGCTAATTAAGTACGTAAATACAGTTTTAAACATAATAATTTGACTAATTAAAGTTTGCGTTAATACCGTCCTTTAGGATATTTCCAAAGTATTAGGACATTATATACTGTTTCCAATCACGGATTAAGTTAGAATTCTAAAACCGCACAACTGATGAGAAAGCTCTCGAACGTTCATTATAGTAATGGATATTTGATGAGGTCGAATTGGATTCAAGACCTTCCTTGATGGACAAAGCAAACGTTTTTCGTAGTAACAAAATGATGTAGTAAATGTCCCAAGAGATACGAGTATCTCCGAGGGCGGGTAATACGCTCCTCGCCTGCGGATAATCGATCTGTAAGTGCTGAGGGCAATTCCGTTAGAATGTTATTGGGGCACTGAATGGTAGAGGGAAGAACATTCGTGTATTTTTGGTGTGATTTCTTTTTTGGTTGAAAAGAAAAATATAGACGGTGTATATTTTATTTTATATGATGTCTCTATATTATGGATGCGTGTCGTGATAACAAAATTGTCGATGCGATGATATGAATGATATCGAAATTAAAATTTATCCTGTGTATGAAAATTTGCACTATATTTTAATTTGGGTGTCATTATATGTGACTTATTTATCCTTCAGTTTTATAAATAAGTTTTGATTAAAAAACATTTCCATTGACTAATTTCACCTTATTAGTATGTTCTTTATAAGTTTTTTATTCATAAATATACGACCATGAAAAACAGCTACGTAAATCGCAGTAATTGCCTTTTATTTTTCAGATTAAGAAGTAATTAATTGTATAAAAAAGAAATAAGGATTTTTAGAATACAGTTAACGATTCTTGTTGCTGACTTACAGACGGAAAACTTACTATGAGTTGGCGATAGAGAAATCAATATTCCCTCCATACTAAATCCTTAAATACATTTTTTACTTGTATCTGTACATATCAACCATAAGTAGTACAGACAACATAGTCACTTTTAACATCGAGGAATGTCGATTGCTTACATAATGCATATGCTACTGAGATTTAAAAATAAGGAACTGATAAGTATCTGGATTTAGTGGAGCACATTATACTTGCATGTGACTAAAATATTCCGTTATTGTTCCATTTGCGCATATAAAGTAATCGGTATATTTATTGTTTTTATTACAGGATAATATCTATATTAATACCTATACCTACATAAGTCTGTAGTAAAACGATAATTGATCTTCGATCAAATGGTAACCAAATGTACATTTCGCTATGTACCCCTAGTTAATTATGATCTTTCAAAATGCTGAAAGTTCAGACAGAAAAGTTAAAGTCAGGATTAAGACTTCATTAATCAAGTGAAAGTCACGGAAAATATCTTCTTTATAAAAATATTTATTGGTGCATATAAACCTTAAAATTATATCGAAATTCCGAGTCAACTTTCATTAACGTATGATTTGACATTTAAGAACTTGTCCTCGAATTGAATATATCGTTGACCTTTAATCCAGAAATACTTAAAAATGAGTTTTTTTCTTTATGGCAGTTTTATAATATCCGCAATATTCTGACAAGTTCGAAAGAAATAAAACGCGCCTTTAACTGTCGCCGCATTTTGTGTAAAGGGGAGGAAAATAAATTTCCATTAACAGCCTTCATCCTTTTAAAGAATAATGAAATCGTAACACAAAAATAATAATATTCTTCCCTCTTCACTTTATTGTAACAATAACAACATTGTCTACTACGTTCTCTGATTGACGACATACGGAAACCTTGTTATACCCGAAAATTATCTAGCGAACCTCCTATCATAGTACTTGGCAAAAAATCTGTTGTATTATGTTCAAATAAGCCCCTTGCTTTGTCTCGAAGCGACTCCAAATACGACCCTTCATTAAACACTCATCTTGGTATCAAATTTTGAGAGCTTTTTCTTGTCGACAAGATGCAACGTTTTAATGTAACTCGATGTAATGTCACTTAAAATTAAGCTTATTAATCATTTCCATCAACCTAAACGAAATCCAAAGAGAATACCTAAATTGGTTGCCAGAATAGCTAATGATTTTTCAAAATTAATAGGTTATTGGTCTAAAAATCGATGTTAGAAACTAAATTTGGTCTTACAGATATGTTTATTACTAGACACCAGATTTAATAATTCCGTATTCATATTACCAAAATTATTTTCTTTTATTTTTATTGATACGCAAAATTTGGCAAGATTTTTTGTGAAATTTGATTCTTTACCCCAGAACATTATTTTTTAATCTTGACAACCTAATATATAACCTATAATAAAAATCTTCAATCCCTAGATATTATTAATACCAAATCGCCATATCAACGCTTACTACAGCTCGCATTGTATAATAACTGTCTCGACATGTTTAAGTTTTCGTATCGCAAAAAAAACAGAACACTTACAAGATCATTCGGGCGTATATCCGTTATGAAACCGATTTTTCTCACCCGCATATTTCCAATAATTAACACATAAAAAAAAATTAAATGGAAATATTAGAGGAGAAAATGAAATGCTCGATTTTTTTTTATCCATTCTCATTGAACTTTTTAATTAAAAGGGCGGATTTATAAGAAGGTCATAACTAGTTATTTTAGAATTGTGCGTAATAGAGCCTTGAAGAAATTGTGGAAAATGTCTACAAACAATTTCTCAAAAACAGATGTGAAAACTAGAAATTTGGATTGTTTTTAAATTTGTGTATCTTGTATTCATATACCATTTGAAAAAGATGTTATAATTCCAAAGATTATTACAAATTTAATTGGTTTTTTGGAATATTTATATTTTATGCTTGTGGCAGATATACCAGGCAACATAAATTGTTAACTTGTAACTTAAATGTTTATATATATATATATATATATATATATATATATATATATATATATATATATAAATATATATAGATGAGTTCTACTCGCACGTAGTTTCGTATAACCCAATCTACAGCATGCCAAATCTGCAGTATTCTCGAAGTGAGCACTTATATTGTTTATTGAAAAAGAAATTTATGGAAAATTCAACACATTCAGAAATAGAATTACATACATTAAAACTTTATAGAGACATGGGCACTGTTTTCAGTCACAATCAAATTCATCCTGATAGTGTCATAGACTTTCAAGAAATTTTATTTTATTTAAGTTTATCCGTAGAAATACATACAAACGTTTTCGAAATACAAAAGGTTATAACTTACATCTAAAAATATACACAAAGTTCGAATGCATGTTCATAAATCTTTATCCGAAATCAGCCATTAAATTTCGTTGCACAGTTCAAAATGGTCTTACTCGCTACTCATTACTGAAGTTGACTCTCGATACCGGACAATAAAGAGACATAATACATAACATAATATATAACACTACGAAATTCATTATCAACTTAATTATTCATACAGTTAGTTATTATTTGTCTTCATTTCTATATAGCAATACGCTTAAGGAGTTGCCTTTTTATTTTGTTAAGAAGGCAGCCCGTTATTTAAAAAAGAAACCACCTAAACTCGATAAGTCATTTACCCTTGTTACATTGTGGAATACATAGCAAGAAAAGAAATCACGTTAACTATTTTTGTCTCTGGCGACAGACTAAATTATCACAAAAAGCACCACCACAGTAAAAACTATTGTTAGTAAGTAAAAGGCATTTCACAGCCGTGGACACACAGTCATCTCTCACTTAATAAATGTCATCTCTAAGTCATCTCTAAATGGAACTAAATTTAGGAAGACTTTAAGGATATATTAAAGACCATTAATGTTTATATTTCGCAATAATTACGCTTCAAAACATATAAGATTTTCGTATTATATACGAAAAACTAATCAATATTTTGTTTGCGTATGTGTGTGTGTATATATATATATCTATATATAGATATATATATATATATATATATATATATATATATATATATATATATATATATACATTATTTGCGTGCATATAAAAACTGCGTATCAGTTTGTGCCTGAGTGTGTAGTGAAGTAGGGGACAAAAATATTTAAATTTTTAAATAATTGTCTGACTTATGTATTTATTTAATAAAATAGTAATGGGTTTGTAAAGTCTTTACACTTTCATTTCTTTTATGCTACCTCTTAACTTTCTAAGCGAAAAAAGATGAGACAAGGGAATAATTTTCAGTGATAGATGAAAATCTAGTAAAAATTGAAAATTCTGGTCACGTTCCATTAAAATTATTGAAAGACCAATATCATGTATAACATTTTTATTTTATACAAAAATTGGTGTAAGTCTTGGATATATTTAAATAATCTTATAGAATTACATTTAATCCGAAAGTCCGATAAACAACTTACATTATATAGATAATTAAGGTGCTCTCTAAAACTAAACAAGTAATTATATACATCCGAGTTTCGTTAAGAGTCAAACAATATCGGATTCAGTTCATTGGGAAAATATCGAAACAAGCAATACCTTTTCTATCATCCGTTAGTATTTTCTCGAATACATTCAATTTTTTTTCAATGAACTAGTTTTATTTATTTGTTTAATACACATTTATCTACATATTACAGGTTACCAATTTATTACAACAAAGAATTAATTGAAATTTGATAAAATTACAAAAATGATATAAATACAATTCGTATCCAATATTCTTATTATAGTAAATGTGATTGTAAGGAAAATGTTCACAAGATTTATACCACGACACAGTATATATACGGATAGCCCCTATATAAATTACTTCAAACATGAGTATGGCAGATACTGCCTCTTAGCGATTTTTTTATATAATTATTTACAACATCCAGTGTGTTAAGTAAAATTGGCAATAAAGGTAGTTCCAAATTGGAACCTCGTCTTAATATCAATTATATTATGTATGAGCTTCACTAATTATTGTTATATTTCGTTTATTATCGTTTATTATATGCTAAATGACAAAAAATAGCATGCATGACCGTAAAAAATATCGGTCAGAAATTTATTACGCATACGCAGAATCTGACCTAATTCCGGCATTAAAATGTCTATTAAACAAACAACATTGTCCTTCATCAAGCTTCCGGCACGGAAGCCCTGTTTTAAGTCGGCAATTTGATTTTCATTTTGACAGTAAATCCTCGGAAAAAGTGCAAAATTTAAAAGTTTGTTAACGAAAGAGAAAATCGCAACTGATGTACATAATGTATTATGACCTACTTCCCTTGTTGGATACCAGCGCCACTTTCCACTGTTGTTTAAATTCATTAAACTGGTGATAAATTAAATACCAATTTATTTTGAATAAAGGCTATTGAAAGTGCCTTATTTACCTCGAATAACTTAACTATACGATATATTAGGACCGAGTTACCATTTTGGTTGCTTATAGTTAAAATTCGACTTCATCCGAACAAGCAATACTTATCAAGATTGTACTTTTCTTCAACACCAATTTGAAATGAGTTTGTATGCGTTATTAATTTAAACTACGACAGTTAATACTCAAAAACACTTTTATAAAAATATAAAAGGGGCAAATGAAATAATCGACATTTGTCACGTGGGATATAAATTGACAGAGAAAATTGTAAAGATTCAAAAACGTCTATTTAGAGTTTTATGTAAAAAATTCCGTAAATATTTTAAAAAATATACATGCCATTTTTCTCGCAAATAATTTGACTTCGAAACTTGAAATTTAGCGCAGCGATGATATTAATTCGCATACATTTGAAAAATTAAAAATAAAAAATATTTTTATAGAAATTTTACAAGCAACAAATAAGGTATATTTTGTTTGATGCCAACATTATGTTGGATAGAAATTGAAAAAGAAGCTTATGGAAAACAAAACCTTTACATTTGACAATCGAAGAAATAATTTCACAAACAAAACATCTTGTCCGATCCTGAATAGTAAAAAAATCGTAAGATTTCCCAACAACTGAATTTAAATAGTGAAAATACAGGAAGATAAAGAATACAGTTTGACGTTTGATAGAGTTTCATATGGCACATACTTTGTAAAAAGGACACAATCTTACTGAATATATTTATATTTATATATATATATATAAATATTTACGTGCAAATTATATAATATATTTATTGATAACCACTTATTAACAAAATGTTTGAATTAGTAGTCTTTTTTCTATAATTTTTATACGTCTGTTATTCAATGTTGAATTAATCAGCATAAAAGAAATTCTGAGGTCGGACGGCGCAGAAATGAGTTAATTACTTAATTAGTAACAGAATCAGTCTTTACTGAAGCCAATTGTTTTTTTACTTTTGTTATGAGATCAAGTGTAGGTGTAAAGTCTTAGATGTAATCGCTCCATACAAGAAAATGCTCTTTCCTGCCCTTTAACATTAATAATTTTTTGACCCAACCTTACAACAATTCTATAAATCAAAAGATAAAATATAATTTGCAATAAATTAGAAAAAAATATTAAACAAACATTTGGTAATACTTTCTCCAGACCGGAAAATTGCGAACTTAAAATCTAACGAATACTAATTAAATAATATATGTTACTACTTCAATTATGTACATAAACTCCATTGATAAACAACGATTAATAAATATATTCGAATTATTGAATCAATCTTATGGCCTATGTTCCCTGTAAATTATCCACCCGCTTTCCGAAAATGGTTTACACGAATAAAAAATATCATTCATAATATTTATAATATATATCATAAATATTATATATATATATATATATATATATATATAATATATATTTTTTTTTTACAGGTATAAAAATATCACAAATTTTTCATAAATACTTTGATTTAATTACTCATAATTTTTTTACTATTATATAATTTGCTCTTTTAATATCTGTTGTTGAAAAACGCTACGTATATAGTATTTTTCAAATAGACCGGGCAATAAATATAACCAAACCGTAGTTTTTCATTGAAGAACAAAATTAAAATAGTTTTGTAATTTGTTAAAAGAGGTATCTTCAATAATACACCCTAGGTCAATATAGAAAAAAAATATTTTTTTGAATCAACAGCATCACCCATTGATTGATTTTTAAGAGATAATAAAAGTCACGGAAAATACATTGAATGTTAACAAGTAGGAAAACACACATTAGTTCATATAATCATGAGAAGGATATAGAAATTCTAACTCCACTTTCATTAACTTATTCGATTTTCGAACTCAATATATTATTGAATTTTGTCCAAAAAATTTTCGAAAATAATTCTTCTTTATTCAAAATTCGTAACATTTAAAAAATACTTCTTTTCTATTTATGATAATATTGTAATATCCACAACAGTCCAACAACTCCCAAAGAAATGAAACCCGTATATAAGTTTCGCCGCATATTGTATATATATATATAGCGGAAAAAGAAATTATCTTTTACCCTTTATTTCCTTTTTAAGGAAAAACGAAAATAAGAGTACTCTTCTTTCTCCACTTTACTGTAACAATAACAGCATTGCCTACAGCCCTTACCGATTGAAAGCAAGCTGAAACCGCATTATTCTCGAGAATTTTTTTGCGATCCTCATTTCGTGGTACTTGGAAAAAAATAATCTGTTATATTATTTTCAAATAAGCCACTGGTTTCGTTTAGAAGCGACACCAAATGCTCCCCCTCATTAAACACCCATCTTCGAGATAAAATTTTGAGAGCTTTTCTCGTCGATTAGGCGCAACGTTTTAATGTAACTCGATGTAATGTTACTTAACATTAAGTTTGTTAATAAATTTAATCAACGTAAACGAAATTCAAAGAGAATAGCTAAATTGATTTCTTGAATAGCTAATATTTATTAAAATCAATACGTTATTGAGAATTTTAAATCGGTTCTATTAAGAACATCTGAAAGCTTTTCAAAACATATTTAATCTTATATAAATATTTAATTTGCAAAAAAACAGACGGTAACGATCTGATCTGATCTTTCTCTACATAAACACTGCTTATATATCTCTTAGCATTCTATTAATTTTTCGTTTACAGGTAATTCCAATTTTGCAATGACATTCAAGGAACGACAATTCATGAAATGACAATCGTTCAGTGACAATTTTTTATTTGGCGTTACTTTTGTAGAAATTCATTATTCAAAATTAAATGAAACTACGTGACGTAGTATTATTTCTACTTTCTTTAAGTTCTTTACCATGACCTAAGTTTCGTTGTATTACAACATCTTCAGGTGGACTATTAGCAAAGATTCTTTGCTAGAGAAGAATCTTCGCTAATAGCCCACCTGAAGATGTTATAATACAACGAAACCTGGGTCGTAGTAAAGAACTTAAAGAAAGTAGAAATAATACTACGTCACGTAGTTTCATTTAATTTTCAATTTTGGACAATTTTTATGTAAATTCTTCACTAAATGAGAAATTTTTGTCAAATCTCTGAGTATTATTTAAAAGAGTAACGTATAAGAATGTGATTTTATTTAAAATAATTCTAAAGAAAATTGCTGAAAATGTTTTCCGATAATGTTAGAAATGATAACTTCAAATTTGAAATAATGATATTTAATGTTAAGCCGCATGTATATCAGTAGTTAATACTCAACATTCATATGGAAATTTTAGTGTGTTATTTCACGCAGTAGTCAATTTTTTTTAATGTCGTATGTCTTGTGAGATATCATTTGAAAGGACAAGTACTAAGGACTGAAAATCTATTTTTTCTCCTTTGAACTAGTTGCAAACTATTGGAACTTTGACGTAATAAATTATATATATATATAGATTTCTATATATTTTTTTAGACTCCTATTTGTTTCCTTATAGAATAGATTCTTTAATTTATTGACTCTTATCTGTTTCCTAATAGATTTGAAGTTAGCTGAGTATTCCACTACTTAGATAACAACAGAAAAGATTAAGTTAATACAATGAAATGGTTTCCTAAAATTATTTGAACTAACGGGTTAAAAATTAAAATTATATCATTTTAGTTCACCCAAATAACTAGCACATAAAATAGACAATGAAGTATGTCCTCACATTCCCCAAATTCAATACATAATCTTGACGTTTGCATATTTATTTTAATGTCCAGTGAATGTGTAGCATAACGTTACTTCTAAAAAACATTCGTAAAGCGTGAAATAGCAAGCAGTAACAACAGAAAACGATTATCTTAAAATTTTAGTGACATATTCACGGTTCAATGATATTATACATACATAACCCCATGCATTATTTAAATATTTCGAAGTTGTCAATTTTTTAACAAATTTCATAAAAAGTAATATATAATTAAAGTAATACAGTATAAGCTTTAATATATTTGTATAAGCTTTTTTAATGACTTTATTTATTTATTATTATTTCGACAGATTATAATACATATTGTAGTTACATACAGTGTATTTATTTTAAAAAATGATTTAGTTGATATAACATTTAAACATTTTGTATGATTATGTTCATAGTACAACCTTTGAAAAATCCATTATGTTTCTATTCTGTAATTACTTAATAAAATTTTTTCTTTACATTAATAAATTGATTAACTAATAATAGACAAATGTGTAACAGTCACATGTCAAAGTGACTGATTTTTTTAAACCCTCAGTGTTCAAAACATGCTAGCCTTTTAAAAAATAATTAGGATTCATAGTTTTAAACCTAATTAAATTCTAACCTCAAACAAATGTATTTATGATATAATTATATATCCAGTAAATGATTGCTCTTAAGCCCTCAATCGAATCTTTAATGAAATTATAGAAATATATCAAATTTTACACTAGTTGAAACTTAATCTTTAAATGAGGTAGTTTAGTCTGCTACTAGACTACAATTTACGTAATTATTACAACAGAATTTTTACTTACGTCATGTACATGTACAACTAACGCCACCTGGTAATGATCCCGTTTAATGTCGAAAAAAACCTAAAGCTAGCTAAGTTATAGCAGAAGCTCTAACATATTTTGATGACTCACTTAGTCGAACACTAACTTATATTGTACAAACACATAATACGGGACTAAAACAGTAAACTTTATTTTTGGTAGGATGAAAATTAATTTGAGACGTCACGGAAATACACGATGAACGTAAAGAGGTAGTTATGCAGAGTCCGCGCTGTATTGTACCCGAATATTAGTGGGTATACTTGTAAAAGCAGCATATCTGGAGTATCTGTGAACAGTTAATTTACATAAAATTATTTTTAAAAACAAAAAATTATTTGGAATATAAAGTTTCACTTTGTGAGTTTTCATCAATATTTCGGAAGTAACTGGGGCTTGCATGGTTAAATATTTATTTTACAATAAACATGTTTACATGTAAATATGATGTATAACTGTAAGTATTATTTGTATCCTTCTGGTAACGTAACAGTGAAGATATTTCCAATCATTGTTATTGAAACATTACGTTTTAATTTTTGTGATACTTCACATCCTTTCTTTACTACCACTTAAACTAACCAATATAGATGTTGGTAAAGAAAGAACAAAATAAGGAAGCAGCCAAAGGAGCAAAGTTAGGTTGTATAAAGGTTTTGGAGGTTTTCTCAGTAAAAGTAGTACAAAGTTTCAGAATAGTCTAATAAAATAAACAGGTTTCCTGTCCACGTAAAAGTGTGAAAATTTTAAAATGAATAAAATTAAAATTGAATACATACCCATTATAAAAATGCTGTCATTGTGGGACACATTTCACGTTGAATTGCGGAGGAATATAAGCTGTAAAAAGGGGACGACAAGGTAGAAATACTTCGCCAAGTAAAATATTTCAAATATAAAATGGATATGAGATGCTTAAAATATAATATCTCGTTAAGGCTTAAAAAGTCGTATTAATGTGAAATTTTTTAAGGTGAAAAAATCTTAAAAATTAAATGGGAATTCAGAAGATGTTCACGCAGATACCTATTTGTTCTAACTACCCCTTTCTGTGCAACGTCTTCCACTAATTAAAAGGTTTTCCTCATAATCCTACCTCTATTAATCAACCTGCCGATTTTCATTGTGCAGACCTCAAACATTTCTGATTATAGTAAGTAATGCAAATGTATGTAATCTGCCTAAATATTACTTTTATATTATATCCAAGCTATTTAGCGTTATCTATTAATATCAAAATAATTCACTGAACTGAAGTATCAGGATGAACGTTAATAAAACTTTTGCCATAAATTCGGAGAGAATTATATTTTCATGTTTAAAATGAATAATCTAAGCGAGTTTAAATAATTAATTTTCATGTTTCAAATGAATAATCTAAGCGAGTTTAAATAATTAATTTTCATGTTTTAAATGAATAATCTAAGCGTAATCTAACACGCTACACGATATATAAAATTTAAAAAATGTCGAAAACTTTATTTCTCCACGTTAAAACTACAATTAATATTTTTCAGACTCAACTGTTAGGAGCAACAGTTGAGCAAGAGCAGCTTAATATGCTTTGTCACTTATACCAAATTTCAAATTTTCACGTCAAATATTTTTTGTGAAAATTTTATGTAAACATTTTCAGCAATTTCTCTAGAATCGTATTGCGTAAAATTCTAAAATAAAAAGTTTCGGTATCCTTATAAGTCCGCTCTTTCAAGTGACACTCCAAACATTACACAAAATGGAACTTTATCTCTCTCTTTATTTTTTCGTTTTTATTCTTTATTTTACTCTAAAATTTCCATTAATATTTTTGAATGCCAACTATTGAAAATATGTGAGTTAATATGTTTTATGGTAATTTTCAATTTTTTGTGTCAAATTCTTTCTTGGAAAAACGAGTGTGACAAATAAACGAATAACAAATGCGACGACTTTAAAAGGGTACCAATTTTTATTTTTATGGTACGAACCCTAAAATATAGTTTGTTAGGTTATGTATGCTCGTATCAAATTGTTAATACCTGTTCTATTATCGATACATATGTCTATAAAGCCAAAATTACTTTCTCTTCCATAACCTAACCTGATCGCCCTCATCAATAGGTGCGAATTAAAAATCTTAATATGTATTAATTTTTACAAACATTAGCGATTTAGTTTAGTTATTATATTTTAATTTTGTTTATGTTCATGGAAATCCGACAGTTAAAACTTGAACAAAAAGATAAACATAAGATTCCGATTCACAATTAAATGAAACTACGTAATTTAGTATTATTATTACTTTCTTTAAGTTCTTTACCACGATCTAGGTTTCGTTGTATTACAACATCTTCAGGTGAGCTATTAGCAAAGATTAACTCTTAGGAACATCCAACGGCATTTATATGTTTCAAACACAATAGCCGAAGCAGGGTTTGTGTGGGTTTTCCCACTGCTTATATTAGTGAGTTCATTGTAGGGGAGCGGTGTAGGTTTTATTATATTTCCAAGAGTTATACAATATACCAGTATTTCACCCATCAATTGTCACAAAACTGTACCATAATAAATTAAGAAAAATACTAATACAAGAAATATACCCGGTCGTACCAAATAATAATAATACTTACTATAAATCTATCCCATACATAGGTAATGTATAACTAAAATTAGAAAAACTCTTAACTAATAATAAAAATATCAATAATACAACATGTGCTTATAGCTTTAAATAACTTGGGTAAAACCCTTATTAATAATATATTCAATATGAGATTCCGAGTTAAAACTTTCTGTCTAATCGACAAGAAAGAGGTCTTAAAATTTAATCACAAATATATCTACTTAATGAGGGATCACATTTGGAGTAGCCACAAGACAAAGCAAGTGGCTTATTTGAAAAAAAATACAAAGGATTACTTTTTCCTAAGTACTTATGACATTAGGGTCGCGAGAACATTCTGGGGCATAATACGATTTCAACTCGCTTTCAATCGGTAAGGGCTGTAGGCAATACTGTTATTGTTACAGTAAAGTGGAGAAAGAAGAATAAAAAGAATAATTCCTTGAAAGGACAAAGGTGGTTAATGGATAATGGAAATATATTCGCCAACTATATACAAAAAAGGTGACAGTTAAAGGCGCGTTTTATTTATTTGGGAACTGTTCGCATGTTGTGGATATTACAATACTATCATAAATGCAAAAGAAATATTTTGGAAACATTTCTGCATCACAATGCATTACCATTGAATTCAAGAAATTTTTTTAAGAATTAAACGACAAATTTATGAAACTTGCTTTAGAATTTCGCTATCCTTCGCATGTTTGCACATGGTCCTAATCTTTTATATTCAAATATTTGTCAGGTTTTTCACTCAATTAAAAAAATTTTCTGAACTAACTTTAATTTCTCATTGATATTTCAGTATTTTAATATAATTATCTACAAGTAAAGATCATAATTAACAATTAAACTATAATTTCTGATTGAAGATCAATTTCCATTTAGCGCTGTTCGTAGAGAGTGATATATAGGTATTATTATAGAAATAAAACATTAAATGAGCCGATCATATTTTAGTATGGAATAGTACAGTCGCAAGCCGGTATAATTTAGTTCACTAAAATAAATTTCTGTCTATATTATATATCATATCATTATAGGTTATGTATAAAACATGAATCTTCGGTTAAAGTCTCAATAGCATATGCATTATATAAAAAAAAAACTTTACTAGAATTTACAATTACCTAATGTACACAGCATAGCTTGGTTTAAATACTTATATACGGTTACAAAACGTATTTAAGAATTTATCATATAGGAAATATTGATTTTTAAATTTCCGAATCACAGTGAGTTCTCCGTCAATAAATTAGCAAGAAGAATCGTTAATTATAATTTTGTATATATACATATGTGCCAACCTATGCACGTACGTATTTGTTTTATTTCTAACTACTAATAAATTATTTTTATTTCTGCAGGTAATATTCTCAGATTAAATGAAATTCTTTGCAAAGCCTTTTTTTATAAAAGTATTTGCCGAATAACGCTCTCAAAAAATCTCACTGTAATGTTTTAATGTATAATACGTTATCATCAGCATTAACTTTTGACAAGTTTTTTTAATTTCTGCAGGAAGAGAAGATTAGATTTAATAAAACTATTTGGAATGCCCTTTTATCAAACTATAATATTTTTCGTCGTATTTTCATCATTTAAATCGAATTATTGGGCAAACACACGTGATCAATTATAGTGTATGATTGAACATATCTGATAATCTAATGATTGAATGTGTTTATTTGATGTTTTAGAGTTTTTTTCCTTGGCACTCTATTGTATTATTCCTTGTAGATCGGGAAAGATAGTTTATTCATGAAATACATTCTTTTATTGTTAAATGAAAAATTTTTGTTCTCTCAGGTGTTCAAAATTTTTTTTTGTCTCTACCTGCCTGCGCTTACGTAGTCATCTTTTTGTAATACCAGCATCTAGAACCGAATTATGATGGCTTCTAAAGTAAATACGTTTACATTATTTGGTTGCGATTTATTTACGAAAAATAAAAACAAATTTCTTAAAATACCGTAGTCATTGTGTATTGAAGCGTATAAGAATAATCATGCATACGACATTTATAATTATTCTTCGCCATAATTAGAATAATTTGTCAATAAAATGAGAAGGTATATTTTTATTAACACATGTGGATATCCAACGGTAACATTTCTGTAACTGTATATAACTAATTAAATAAATGAAATTATTATTTTTTTATTTTAATTAGAACCTATCGTCACAATAGTTGAATTTTGTTAAAAATCCCATAAATATTTGGTGGAGAATAATAGTGGCAATGCCCTAAAAATAAAATCCTATAATCAGTTAATAAAATATTTTCTATCTGCGAATAATCGGCAAATAATAAATTAAATGAAATTAGTTTACATAGAAAAATCTGTACAATAATTGAAAATTAATTTCAAGATTATTGGTCAACTAAATAGAGTTATTTAGTTTCGATGTCAAATAATTTAGAAGTTAACTTAATAAATCTGAAGACGAGCATTGTAATAAATCTACGGCAGATTGTTGTTATGCTAAACGACTTATTTATGGAAGTATATAACATATACATATTTAAATTTAACCACACGAAATTTTGTGTTAGAAGTTTCACAGCTGATAAATTATTTTAGTGTCTTATCTATATAGCATATTTATGGCAAGCTTTAATAAAATTAATTACAATTTTCACTACTTCACCTATTTTTATTAAAGTATATAATACAGTTTTATACAAACATAATAATTTGACTAAGTAAACGTAGCGTTAATATCGTCTTATAGTATTACGACATCATATATTGTTTCCAATTATGGATTAAAGTAAAATGCTATACCCATATAACTGATGAAAAAGCTCCCAAACGTTCGTTATAGTGATTCATATTTGATGAGATCGAGTTGGAGTCAGGACATTTGATGGACAAAGCAAACGTTTCTCGTAGTAATAAAATGATGTACTAAATAAATGTCCCAAGAGATACGAGTATCTCCGAGGGCGGGTAATGCGCTCCTCGCCTGCGGATAATCGATCAGTAAGTTCTGAGGGCAATTCCGTTAGAATGTTATTGGAGCACTGAATCGTAGAGAGAAGAACCGTCGTACATTTTTGGCTGTGATTTCTTTATTGGGTGGAAAACCAAATATAGACGGTGTATATTTTATTTGATATGATGAATTATGAATGTCTGCCGTGCTATGCAAAACGTCGATGCGATGATACGAATGATATCGAAATGAAAATATATCCCGTGTACGAAAATTTATACCAAATTTTCATTGAAACTTATTTATCCTTCAGTTTTATAAATAAGATTTGACTGAAGAAAAAATTTCATTGACTAATTTCACCTTATGAATATGTTCGTGATATGTTTTTTATTCATAAATGTTACTACCATGAAAAACTACTACATAATTCATAGTAACTCTCATTTATTTTTAGGATAAAAAATAATTAATTGTGTAAATAAACAAAGAAGGCTTTTTAGAATAAAGTTAACGATTATCCTTGCTGATTTACAGCTTACTATGAGTTGCCGATAGGGAAATCAATATTCTCTGTATACTAAATCCTTAAATACATTTTGTATTTGTATCTGTACATTGCAACCACAACTAGTACAGACAACATAGTCATTTGCAACATCGAGGAAAGTCGATTGTTTAAATAATGCATATGCTACTGAATACCTGAATTTAATTAAGCAAATTATACTTGCACGAGACTAAAATATTCCGTTATTGTTCCAGTTGTGCATATAAAATGATCGGTATATTTAATTTTTTTGTTACAGGATAATATCTTTATTAATACCTATACCTACATTAGTCTACAGTCAAACGGTAATTTATCTTCAATCAAATAGCAACCAAATGTACATTTCGCTATGTAACCCTTGTTAATTATGATCTTTCAAAATTCTTAAAGATCAAACAAAGAAGTTAAAGTTAGGTTTAAGACTTCATTAATCAAGTGAAAGTTACGGAAAATATCTTTATTATGCAAATATTCATTAGTGACAACTTTCATTAACATGTGATTTGACATTTAAAAATTTGTCCTTGTATTTAATATATCGTTGAATTGAATATATCTTTCAAGCGATAATGAAATCGCAACACAAAAATAATAATATTCTTCACTTTATTGTAACAATAACAATATTGCCCACTGCGTTCGCTTATTAAAGACAGTCGGAAACCTTGTTATGCCCGAAAGTTGTCTAGCGAACGTCCTATGGCAAAAAAATATGTTATATGATATTCAAATAAGCCATGCGACCCCCTCATTAAACACTCATCTTCTTGATGAAATTTCGAGAGCTTTTTCTCGTCGATTAGGCGCAAAGTTTTAATATAACTCGATGTAATGTTACTTAAAATTAAGCTCATTAATAATTTCCATCAACGTAAACGAAATCCAAAGAGATTCTTTAATAGCTAATATTTTTCAAAATTAATACGTTATTAAGAATTTTAAACAATTTCTATTCATGTAATAATTCCGTATTTGTACTGTCAAAATTATTTTCTTTTATTTTTATTGATACGTAACATTTGGCAAGATTTTTTGTGAAATCTGATTTTTTACCTCAGAATTTTATTTTTTATCTTGACAACGTAATATTAAATAAAAATCTTCGAACCCTACATATTATTCGTACCAAATCACCACATCGACGCTTCCTACAGCTCGCATGTATAACTCCCTAGACTTAAGTATAAGTTTTCCGTACCGCAAAAAAACAGAACCCTTACAAAATCATTCGAGCGTCTATCCGTCTATGACACCGATTTTTCTCATCCGCATATATTCATTGTTTTACCCGCATATTTTCACTAATTAACGCTTAAAAATAATTAAACGGAATGTTTAGAAGGTAAATGAAATGCTCAATTTTTTTTTTCATTACGTGTCTTGTTGCAATTATTAATTAAAAGAGAGGATTTATAAGAATGTCATGACTAGTTACTTTAGAATTTTATATTAGAGAGCTTTAAAGAAATTGTGGGAAATATCTGCAAACAGTCTCATAAATAAACGTGAAAACTAAAAATTAGGCGTAGTAGTAAAGCACATTAAGCCGCGTATATCTAAACAGTATAATCTCAAGTTATAATAATATCCGGTTTTTTTTATTATAGTTCCAAAGATTATTGCAAATTTGATTGGTTTTGAAATATTCATATTTTATGCTTGTGGTAGATATACCAGGCAACATATGTACATGGTGGAAAACAATATTATTAGTTGTAAATAATTTAATAAAAATACTATATACCCTTAAATGTTTATATATATATATATATATATAGTTCACCAAATTCAATCTCGAAACACTATCGATACATACAAATTTGTATTCCTTTATGTTATTCATACGTTTTCGACTTACAAAAGGTAATAAGTTACACTTAAAAATGTATACAAATTTCGACTGCATATTCATATATCTTTATCCTAAACCAGCGATTAAATTTGGTTGTACGAACCAGAATGGTCTTACTCGCTACTCTTTACTGAAGTTGATTTTCGATACCGAACAATAAAGAAACATAATACATAACATAATATATAACACTACAAAATTCATTCTCAACTTAATTATTTATACAGTCAGTTATTATTTATCTCCATTTCTAAATAGTAGTTCTCTCTACGAGAGCTATCAACATAATATTTCAAATTCTTGATAAAAAGGCAGCCCGTTATTTAGCAAAGAAACCACCTAAACTCGATAAGTCATTTACCCTTGTTACATTGTGGAAAACATAGCAAGAAAAGAAATCACGCGAACTATTTTTGACTCGGACGACAGACTAAATTATTACAAAAAAGTACCAACGCTGTAAAACCTGTTGTTAGTAAACAGAAGTCGTATCACACCTATGGGCACACTTTCCTCTCTCACTTACGGACTAAAAAATACTCTGAATTTATCTCATCATAGCGCAAATTGTTTGTCCTGTCTGCGAAATGACTTGACTCCCACCTCATCAAATACATAATGAACCTTTTCACTTTTTGCTTTTCCGTAACGCTTGTTTGAGCACAGCGTCTTAATGTAATATATAACGTGGAAGGGCGTAAAATAAAAAAAACACAAAAAAACAATACTCTTATAATTATACAATTGAAAACCCTGAAGAGTTTTAAAGAAAAGTTTAAAGAGTAAGAGAGTACGCTTAAACGGAAAACTTAAGTTGGCCAATAATAAAATTGAATTAGCTTGCTGAGAATATTGATTTTAAACATGAAAATATGCTTCTCTTCCAATTAATAGAAAAAAATTTGTTCACGTTCAACCTGAAAATTCAGTTCGATGAAATGTTTTGATGTTAAGAGATGCAGCTAGATATACACACAATATACGATCTAAACTTCATGTGTGTGTAAGAGACAAGAAACATATGGGATACGTGTATAATGTTATTCAGCAGCTTGAGTAACAGAGGAAAGTTTTTGAGGAAAACTTTATAATTAATGAAAATAGTAGTGCAGAAACAGGTAATTAAGATAAATAGGTATTTGTTTAAGGCTGATCTGAATTATCATTGAATTTACAAGATTTTTTTATCTTAAAGGTTTACAAGATAAAATAATATTTTTAAGGAAAACACTTTTTAAGTTTCCGAAAGTGATCAAAATAAATAACGATTAACTATACAAATATTTAAAACAGTGCCACATACTGGATAAGATCAAACTTTTCTTTCTTTCTGACAACCACTTTCATAAATCTTTCGGGTTTTTTATACTTTCTCAATTTTTTTATTTCACTAATGCTGCCACGTTTACTCTTAATTACGATCATGTTATGTATGAAATATTTTACTAAAAGAATAAAACGATTACGTGAATATATACGCAATAAAGTGGATTTTCATATTGATTTTAAAAATGTGAATGAAATGGTGTGTGTGTTGGTGTGGAAGTTCATATTGATTTTAAAAATGTGAATGAAATGGCTGCAGGTGACCCAAATTTTAGGATTGGCAGCAATTATCTTAACTTTAACACTATTCTTGAGTAAACTCCATCTCTATACGAAAAGTATAAAACTCGGTACACTAATTTAGCTGAATGCTTATGCAAAATAATGACGGGTGTAACTGAATCTAGGCTGACATCTTCATTTAACTTTACAGCACACACCCTAGAAAGAATGTAAAAACAGCCAAAGAATGTCCGTATACATATATATATATATATATATATATATATATATATATATATATATATATACATGTATATACACAAACAAAAATCTCGAACTTTTTACTACAAAGATTAAGCTACAATTTACACAAGTTTAGAAATCTCATAACGTCTTTCATGTTGATATGTGATCACGGATATACCGTATATACAGGATCAATTGCGATAATTATGCACCTAATAATAGAATAATAGAATAGGTAAAAGTGACATATTTATTTTGGACATCGGATTTTGTGAGGTTTTTTCGGAATTATAATCGTGTGGTTATTTTATACACATTCCTCTATCCGTTAACCGTGATGGTTGTCAGCTAATTACTAAGAATGTAAAGATTATTAACGATAATCAGATGGCTGATGGAAACAATTAACGGAATTTCCAGTGCGTCTTTACACTACTCAGATATACATATTTTAGTCAGTGAATAACATTTCGACTGGCTACAAGATAGCCGCAGTCGTTATTTTAGGTATCTTATATGGATAGCTCTCATTCGTATGATTTAATTGCTATAATTAATCGAGATATTCACAAGTGAAACTTTTAGTTAATTACGTAAATGAAAATTATATTAACCGACAGAGTTATTTTTTTGACTGGAAGTCAATCACTCAGAATCGGACAACTCGCCAAAGTTGACGTATGAAGAATTAATACAAGTCGGTCTGTTAACCATGTCTATAAGCGGCAATTGATTACTAGATAGGAACTAAGAATACCAGAGGTCAGATCAAAAATGAAGACACAGAAAATTACGTTGAGCGTATTCTGGAATTTTAAAGAAATAATTTACTGAAAATTTCTGGTACATATAACAACCATCAATGATGATCTCTATTGTACAATATTCGAGAAAATTTCAGAGAAGCTAAAAAAAGCAAGAAATTCTGTACATTCTACATTATAATGTCGAACTAATGCAGCACCAACCGACTATAAAAAACTTTTGAATTTAGGCTGAATATCTTTTGTACGCCCTTCATATTTACCAACCTTATCTCCATCCGACAATCACTTATTTCGTTTTCTACTGGCTCATATTTTCGGAAAATATTTCATCAATCTGGATTCACTATGGTCACAACTTGTTAGTCTTATTATTTCAAATCGCTTCACCAAGAATTGTTCGATAATGGGATAGTTTCCTTACCACAAAAATGACGAGAGGTCATCTATAATAACGGACTGTGAATTAAAATGGGTTTTTTTTCTAGTTCTAAAAATATAAATAAAATATTTCTTTAAATTATCAATGTTTTATGTTAAAACCTAACATAAATCTTATGATAAAAGAAGTTTTTATGCTCACATCTTTTATATTACATGATTGCGAATATTGCTTTTGGTGTACGTTGCTTATACATATTATGGCGAACTTATTGCTATAGGTATGCTTCATTTTAATTAATTTTAGGTTTTTGTCCCAAAAACTTTTAAGCATTGTCCTTTGAATGATTTCACTATCTCATTACCATACGTCGGATAAAGACGAAAAAGGTGCATTTTATGTTTAAAGCAAATATATCGTGAATTATCCAATCCTGAAAATGAAACTAAATTTAGAGAGACATTGAGAATATTTTAAAGGCCATTAACATTTATATTTCAAAATAATTGTGCTTCTAAGTCATAAATTTATGAAATGAGATCTTTTTTACCCGCGGCAGGTTATAAAGCACGATGGAAAATTAATGTATTTGATTAGTGACGATATCGTGTATTTAACATCTTGAATAATCGAAAAGAAAATATAGTCACTTTCTCGACGCATAATGGAAATAATAGTTCAGATAAAATCTAATTAATATCTTATTATGTACCAAAAACTAATCAAAAATTTGTGTGCACATATATATATATGTGTGTATATATATATATATATACATATATATATATATATATATATATATATATATATATATATATATATATGTATATATGTATATATATATATATATATATATATATATATATATATATATATATATAAATCCATATACATTACATTATTATTTACGTGCTTAGAAAAATTGAGCATCAGTTCGTGCGTGTATGCGTAGTGATGTTAGAGTAGGAAATATTTCAATCTTAAAATAATTGTCTGAATTACATATTTATTTTATCAAATGATTTGTAAAGCTTTTAAATTTTAATTTCTTTTATGCTGACTCTTAACTTTCGGAGCGAAGGAATATGGAATAATTTTCAGAGATAGATGCTTTTTAAAATCTAGTGAAAATTTAAAATACCGACCAAGTTCCATTAAAATTACAGAACAACAAATATCATATATAATATTTTAATTTTGTTCAAAAATTAGTGTAAGTGTTGGATATATTTAAATAATCTTATAGAATTACACCTGATTAGCAAGTACGATGAACAACCTACATTATATAAATATAATTAAGATATGCTCTAAAGCTAAACAAGTAATTATATACATCCGAGTATCGTTAAGAGTCAAACAATATCAGATTCAGTTCATTGGGAAAATATTGAAACAAGCAATTCCTTTCCTGTCATTAATTGTAATTTATCTTCAATATATTCAATTTCTTCCATTGAACTTGTTTTATTTATTTGTTTATTACACATTTATCTACATATTATAGGTTATCAGTTTATTACAACAAATAATTAATTTAAGTTTTATTAAAAAAGAAACGGTATAATGAACCACGTTCCCTTAAGAAAGAAATACTAATTTCGCCTATTTCCCGAATGTCCCCGGTATTTGTTTCATTTGCACTCGTACAGTACTCTTGCTTTATAAGTTTGAAATTTAACTAATCTAAATATTATACCCGTGATTTACGAATACCAATTAGAATAAGATTCAATTTTTATAGATTCTTCTTTCCGGTTTTTTGGCAAAGAGCTCACCATGAATCGGCGATGGAAAAATCAATATTGTACGTACGTGAAATTCTTAAATATATTTTGTACTGGTAACTATACATTGTGCATAACAATTTACAAATATGAGTAAATTCGTTTGTTTATATAATGCATATTGAGATTTGAAAGTAAGTTTCGTGTAGTACTGACAAATTTATAAGTATCTGATTTTAGTGAAGCAATTTAAACTGGGCAAAGACTAAACACTATTTCATTATTCATCCAATTGCGCATATAAATATGGTCGATACGTTTAATGTTTTTACTACACGAAACTACCCACACATTACCTCTAGTAAGACCTTAAATGGAAATTGACCGTCAATCAAACGTTTTACTTTTCACCCATAGTTAACTATTACCTTTCAAGATACTAGAAGATCGATAAGGAAAGTAAAATTTAAATATGAGTTCTCTTTAACCAAATGAAAGTCATGGAAAATGTATTGAATGTCAACAAACAGGAAAACACACATTAGTTCGTATAAACATGAGAAGGTTTTCAAAATTCCAAGTCCACTTTCATGAACTTATTCGGTTTTTAAACTTTTTTTCTTTAACTAGATATTTTATTGAATTTTATCCAGAATATTTGAAACCCAACTTTAAGTTTTGCCGCATATTGTATGTATAGCAAAAAAAGAAATTCTCTTTAACCTTTTATTTCTTTTTTAAGGAAAAACGAAAATAAGAGCTTAAACGAATAACTTCCTTCTCCACTTTATTGTAACAATAAGAGCATTGCCTACAGCCCTTAGCGATTGAAACGAGCTGAAACCGCATTATGGTCGAGAATTTTTGCGCGACCCTCATTTCGTAGTACTCGGGAAAAATAATCTGTTATATGATTTTCAAATAAGCCATTATTGTTTCGTCTAGGAGCGACCCCAAATATGAGCCCTCATTTAACGCCCATCTTCGTGATCAAATTTTGAGAGCCTTTTCTCGTCCATTAGGCGCAACAGTTTAATGTAACTCGTTGTAATGTTATTTAACATTAAGCGTATTAATAATTTCAGTCAATGTAATCGAAATTCAAAAAGAATATCTAAATTGATTGCTTTAATAGCTAATATTTATCAAAATGTACGTTATTGAGAATTTTAAATAGATAATATTAATGACAACTGAAAGCTTTTCAAAACATATTTAGTCTTACCTAAATATTTATTTGTAAAAAAACCGACAGTAACGATTTGAAATGGACATGTCTTTCTCTACATAAACCGTGCTTGTGTATCTCTTACCATGCTGTTAATTTTCGTTTACAGGTAATTCCAATTTTACGATGATATACAAGCAACGATAATGCCTGAAAAGACTATATAAATTTTACTTTCTTCACTACATGAGAAATTTTATCGAATCTCATTACTAAATTAAAGTCTGCAAACCCCTAATAATACCGAATTACCACAATGGGCCATAAAAATAAAAGACGGAACCCTCACAATATCACTCATAGATTCCGTCTGTCCATCTATTGCAGCCGTTTCTCTCAAAGCCCATTTGATCCAGAAGGTCGACATTTGGCATAATTATAAAGCATATTAACTCATACATGCTTATATGCTTACAATAGTTAACAATAAAAAATGTTCATAGTGGAAATATAAATATTCGAAGTTTTTTCATTTTATTTATCGTTGGGAGTATTATTTAAAAGAGCGACATACAAGAATATGAAAATTGAATTTTCTTAAAACAATTATAAGGAAAATTGCTGAAAATATTTTCCGATAATATCAGAAATGTTAACTTATAATTTGCTGTAATGATAAATAATATTAAACTAACACTCAAACACTCAAAAACATTAATATGGCAATTTTAGAGCGGAGTAAATAAGTTCTCAATTTTTTTAAATCATGTCTTATGAGATATCATATATCTTATGAAATATCATTTGAAAGGACAAGTACTAAGGATTGCAAAACTATTTTTTTTGGAACTTTACACAAGATATGTCTGAAAATATTGTGAATGGTGGCCAGAAAAATATATTCGCACCACAATCTATCTCGGAAACAGCCAATGAAAAAAAAACAATTTACCGAATTTTACCTAAAGTTTACCGGAAAATTATAGCGACAATTCGATATTTCTTGTTTTTAGATGTTGACGATATTTTTAAGCCGGTGACAGATACACTAGGTAATATTATATATTGTAAATCGTTTAATAAAAATGCTACATTCTATTAAACGTTTATATATGTCTCAGTACGTATAGACCGAACACCGGTATTACGAGTTCTACTCGTACTTAATATCGTATAATCCGCAGGATATAAATTTGAAACTAACACATGAAATATTCATGAAGTAGTGAGCGGACATTTGTGGAGAATTCAAGATATTCGAAGACAGTGCATAAATTTGATCAAGAATTTTTTTTCTAAATTGTTTTTGTTTCGTTTTTTTCGTTTTTTTTGTCGAAAATGGTCCTACTGGTTATTCATTACTGAATTTTACTTTCAATACCGGACAATAAAAAGACATAATAACGTATAATAAAAATGATTTATTCACTTAATTATTTATCTGGTCTAAATTAAACATTGACATCTCTTTGTTTCTAGACAGCAATACTCTTTATGAGACCCATATACGTGATATTTCAACACGAACAATTATTTTAATAAAAAGGAAACATATTATTCACAAAGAAAGGACCACCTAATATATGTTAAGAAGATAAATCACCATATCTACTTTCACCTCTTTAATGAATATACTAAATTATCACAAAAAAGCACCATCACTGAAGAACTTATTGCCAGTAAGAAAAAAAAATATTGCTCCCAGGGACATACATTCATCTTTCACCTGGGAAACAAAAAAAATACTTGTTAAGCTCTACATCATTCGTAATTCGTAATTCGGAACGATATTGGATAAGATAGTACTGTTATAATTATTAATTTAAAAATCGTGAAAATTTTTCGGGAAAGTTTATACAATAAGCGAACTGGCTTAATTAGAAAGTTTAAAGGATTTAAATAAGGCCCATATTAAAATTAAATTTAGCACACTTAAATTATTTGTTTAAAATATAAAAATATAATTTTCTCCAAATTTACAGAAAAAGCTTTACCTATGTTCATCCTGAAAATTCAATTCACTGGATCGCTTTGACTTTAAAAGAGCAGTTAAACAGCTTTGGACACAATCTGAGCTTGTTATGTTACGCAGATTGCATACTTCAATCTTTCTCAATATTTATAGTAAGTTTTATGATCTTTAAGGCGAATTAATTTGAAAAGAAGATACGAGAGAAATGTTTGATACCTATGCGATGCCAATTGACAGTTTTAATAATGCGGGGAGTGTGTGAGGCAAAATTCGACTAATTTTATAGGGGAAATCGGGATGCAAAAAAGTGATTCGGACAAATATTTGGTTAAACCTCGTTCGAATCTTATTTAATTATTAAGACTTCTATCTTATAGGATTGGTAGAACTTCTTAAATTTAAACGGGATCTTATTTTTCCCATAGTGACCAAAATAAATATATAATACGTTTAAATGGAAAACAATACCACATACTTGGTCATTCCATTTTTTCTCACAACATACATTTCTCAATTTGCTGCATTTATTCAACTGTGTAATTACTAATGTGAATAGTTACTAGAGTGTGAATAGTTTACAGTAAAAATTAATTACAAAAATATATCGTTTTTAATTTGTGGAAGTAAAATTTATAAATGTGGTTTGTATCATATAAATAATTGCCTAATTAAGTTGATCTTTTCTTCTGATAAAAGATAATCGATTTTCCCTCAGAAAAGATATCGCCTCCTTTTATGACATTGTTTTCCACATGAAGTTTGTGGAATCCATGACAATGAAGATTGAATGACATAACTGATTATTAACTATTCAATCTCTTTTCATTGAAAATTCTTAGAAATTCCATAAGTTTTTGATAAAATGGCAATTATCAATTAAATTACTTAACTTAAAAGTTTGCTTTTCTGTTAGCAAGTAACATTAGCGGTTAGTTCCAGTACTTACCATTTTATTACACATTTTCGTGAAAGTTGGCATTGAATTAAAATAAATTCTTTAAATTTGTTAAAATTCCGCATCTTGTCGTGCAATAAAAAAATTACTGAAAAAATACATTTTAACGAATTATTAATACAGCATTAACATTATTAACTAATCCATAAATAGATACTAAATTCAGAGGGATTTATATATATTAAAGACCATCAATAATTATATTTAGAGTTATTTACGCTTATAAATCACAACAAATTAATTCTAAATTATCATATATATGTTTATAAAATTATATCTTTTCTTTCGAAACAGGTTAGGAAGCATAATGGAATAATTCTTATATTTGATTAGTAACAATACTCATTATGATTTTTTCTTGAATACACAATTAATATTTTTTACATATACCTAAACAACAAATAGATTTATATCAGTATACAGAGTTAATTTTCAGTAGTACATCCTTCGACACACAAGGACGGAGAAGAATTCCAATCGGGTAATTCATGGGTGGAATTAATTCAAAAGAATTGACATCTCTGAAATTATTACTTCGCTCGTAATAACTTAATTATAAAGCTTTCGTGAAGTAATTAGGTAACAGTGATGAATAAATGTAGAAATTATTCACGTGCTAAAAAAACTTGCGTGTCAGCTTTTACAGACGTGCTGACGTACACCTATTTATAACTACGAGTCGCAAAAATTTTAGTCTTGAAATAATTACTTTAATTGTATGTATGTTACATTAAATGAAAATGATATTGAAATGCTTTCTAACTTTGATTTGATTTCTGAGTTGATCTAATTTTAAATAAAATGCTGATAACTAACAGTCAAACGTAAACAATATAATGAGTAATATTTTAATTTAAAAATTGACGTTGGTCATGTGTACGTACGCATTCTAAGAATTGCACTTAATAAGTAAACACGATAAAAAACCTACTTTATGTAGATACCCAAGAAAATGATCTAAAACTAACTGAATGTTTATATCCACCCGATATAATGACTAAATTAGTTTCACGGTATTCTTAGATATATATTAGTATAATTCAAATTTAAAGGAAATATTCAATTTGTTGGAAATATATTGAATCAAACAAAACTTTTCCTGTCTAATACATGTTTCATCATATTTATTTAAACACATTTTTTCAAAACACTACAGTTGATCAAATTATTACAATGAAAAATAAGTGATATCTAAATAAAAAAACGATGTAATGAAACTAATAAAATTACGAAAATTAAATGCAATACCAATTCAGTATTTCTATTCGTCAGAACTGTACAAAATATTTTTTTGAGGAGGAAGTTCACAAACCACGCCACAGTCGGTTGGCCCGACAGAATTTAATTCAGAACAAAGGACGACAGATAGTTTGCGCCATTGAATTTTTTTATGTACTTCCTGACGACATCCAGTATAGACATAAAGGTTTAAGTGCTGGAATTAGGTCAGGTTCAGTTAATAAAATTTGATAAAGAAATAGCTCCAAATTTGAACATTGTCTTAATCTTAATAATTTTAAGTATGGACTTCGCTGATTTTTATTATATATAGGAGAAATTTTAAAAAAGAACAAAAGAAAGTCGGTAATATATCCTTTCCTCCGAGCTATTTTCAAACAGCGTTTCATAATCTACACTACCGTAAGCTTTATGGTAGTCGAACTACACTGCGTCTACTTGGAGAACCTGACCTAATTCCAGCACTTAAACCTCTATTAAACAAGCGAAATTGGCATTTGTTAAGCTTCCGGTACGAAAGCCGTGTTTTATGTTGACAATTTTGCAGTAAATCCTTTGAAACCGCGTAAAATTGAAAAGTACAGCGACGGAAGAAAAAATCGCAGCTGATATTCGTGATATATTATAATACTAAATCTACTTGCTACGTTCGACGTCAAGGTAACCAGCACCACTTTCCACTATTGGTTAGATGCTTTCAATTTATGATAAACAAAATACTGATTTCCTTTTACTAATAACTTTTTAAAATTGCCTTATATACCTCAAATAACTTAAATGAACAAACGTTTAGGGCTAATTCAGCGTTTTCATTTCTTAAAGATAATAGTCGATTATAGCCGAACACACAATGCTTATTAAAGGTAATTTTCTTCAACACTGAATTGAAATTAGTTTGTGTGCATTATCTAATACTAGAAGATTTAATATGTGGGAAGAGAACTAAACAGTTTATAATTAAACGCCAAACGAGCGCATTCCCGTGGACTATACAAATTACTTAGATCAAATTTCAAGTTAACTTTATACGTCATTTTAAAAATAATGAAATAGCGTGTTAACTGCTTTATTTTCTTTACCATCATTACCCTTTTACGTGCATACGTAAGACTACTTATATGCTTTAGTAGAACAAAATGGAACCCTGATAAGATAAATAGCATGTCCGTTAGTCTATTAGTCTGTCAGCCGTTTTTCTTAGAAATATTTTAAGGTAGACAGTTTAAATTTCGCATTTTGAGTCGCGTAAAGTTCAAGAGATAATCCACAAAAATATTTACTTAAAAATTTTAGAGGAGCACATAAAATAATCAGTTTTTTTTACCTCGCATATCACGTGAGATATCAATTCAAAGAGAAAGTGGCAAAAGATTCAAAATAATTTTACTTCGAACCATATATAAAATAACTCCACGGAATATTGTTAAACATTTAACCGCCATTTTTGTCGGAAATGTTCGACGTAAAAACTTGAGATGTGGGAGAGTGTTAAAGCATATTACTTCGCACATATTTCACAAATTATGAATAAAAAATATTTATATAAATTATACCAGGAGCAAAGGAAATAATAGATTTTTAAAAATTTCTAACATGGTTTTTATTAGATATAAATTAAAAAAGTAATTTATAAGGATTCAAAAACGTTTGTTAATGACATTTTACGTGAGGCAGCTCCAAAAATATCGTTGAGAATTTCCTCATGAAATAAATATATCCTCTCACCCTAATCTTCAAATACTATATTTAAAATTATAACAAAAACAGCTTTACTAGAAGTTTATTTAAAGTTTATAATATTCATAATATTAAATAAATTTTACTGGGGGCAAAATTTCAGATACGAGAATTTATGCAGTTTACAAATTTCAAATTCCTCTATGTTTAATCTATTCTGTAGAAATTTGTTTGCAAAAACCTAGAAGAAAACTTTCACTTTTATTACTATTTTTCAACCAAAGATTTATGTAATACTTGGCTGAATTAAACTATTATAACCATAGGCACTAAGAAAAGTTATATTCAGTATTATTTTTAAAAACTCAGAGCCCCCCCTCCCCCTCTTGCAATTATCTAAGTATGAAGTATGTAATCCGTAATTATTCAATAGAAAACTTATATTTCAGATTCAATAATTGGAGTAACTAAATTTATTTACTTGTAAGCATTCAAATTTTTTTAATTCTATACATAGTTTAGGGTATCGTTTGAAATATTTAGTTAAAAGAATCTAAAAAAATCATTTTTTCATGCATTTTGTAAATATATCTTTGGAAATATACTGAAAAATTTGCAAAAAAAACATGTTCCCCTCTCTCATTTTTTATTAAAATGTGAGTTTTTCAGAAACCTACTCAAAGTTTGTGGGAAAAATCTAGAGCGATGACTCTATTTGTTATAATGTTTTAAAATGCACCCTATTTTTACGCCTGTGAAAGTTGTGTGAGGGAATATATTTACGTTGTAAAATATTAATATTTCTAAATAGTTTAAAAGAAATACAACGACATTTAAATTTTTAGAACTGCTCAAATGTGTACGAAACCCTGGTAAAGCAAGTTCTGATAGTACTTGAAAGCCTTTTTTTACTTATGAATAATTACATATCGAGATTAAATGAAAAGTTACTAATTAAATTAAAAAGACTAATTATATGTCGTTAGTTAAAAATCTATAGATATAAATAAATTATTATACACTGTATATCAATATAATTCGCTTCGAGGATATGTCATAAAAAGGTAATGACCATGTAAGCACAGACAGGTACAAAATAAATATTAATGATGGAGCATACAACCTTTCCATTTGATAACTAAAGAATCAATTTCATGAATAAAATAAACTTTTTGATGTACAATAAACGTCAATTTATATATTTATACATGTAATCGATTCTTCCATTGTTAATGGAAAGATTCTATTCTGGTCGGTAATGCCCACAAAAAAGCCGTTAAAAATAGAATGGGCATTTTCAGTCATTAGATTTCCGGACTCGTTCTTTTATAGATTATATTGAATACATTTGGCGTTAATTTTGTAAAAATTCATTATTCACAATTAAATGAAACTACGTGATGTAGTATTATTTCTACTTTCTTTAAGTTCTTTACCACAACGTACATTTCGTTGTATTACAACATCTTCAGGTGGGCTATTAGCTATAATCTTTGCTAATAGCCCACCTAAAGATGTTGTAATACAACGAAACCTAGGTCGTGGTAAACAACTTAAAGAAAGTAGGAATAGTACTACAGTAGTAGTTTCATTTAATTGTCATAGATTATACTTGGTTACGTGCGGGTTACCAATAAAAACACGGTACACTCATCTCATTTTTTTTCCAATAGTTGATGGAATCCATCGTTGTAAAAACCACCTATTGTACTCGTATTTTACAAGTGATTTTAATTAACCAACTCATGGTAATGACTCAACACTTATCGATTCTTCTCGCTGATTTAATGGCGAAGAATACACTGTAAATCAACTATAAATAATGCGATATTCCTGATAAACTAAACCTTCAAGGATTTAAAGTTTTAAGGATTTAGCTTATCGACATATGAAGTTCCTCTTGGATTATTCAATGAAACAAAGTATTCTCAGTATAACAAACTCTTGTTTAAAGTAAATGAAATACAATTGAAAATACAAAACAAAAGTAGAAAGAAAAACTCATTCCATTTGTTTCTCAAGCAAAATATATTATATTTAATTAAAAAAGTTGGTAAGACTGTAATATTTTGATATTATATAACTTCAAAAAATACACAGATTGTCATTTCTGTCTCCGAAGTAAGCAACTCAAATAAGAAAGTACTCAGAAATAACTATGCTAAGCAAAAGTGGTAAAGTGTATTTTATTTCAGTTGAACATGTTATTTCTTTTTTATGTATACTTTTTTGAATCAAAATATAAATACATACAGATTATCTCCTTTTGCTTTATCGTAGTATTCAGTTTTAACAATTTTGTTTTATTCCCATTAATTTTTTACTATTATCGTTCAGTTTGTTATTGTGTATTGAGAAATAAATATTTACCGAACAAAATAATCCATACCGTAAATTTTCATAAATATAAACAAAACAACCACTTTGGTTAAAACATCGCATCGCAAACCATTTAATGGTCAGCGGGTAAAAAAATTATTTAATTTTTATTCAACGAATGATTATTAAGTATATTCCAGTTTTCCACATTTTAATACGTACAATTTCTTCCTGGCCAATATACGTTTCACCTCTTGCGAAATACATATAGAATATGAAGTTATTCTTGTTCAAAGTCATTTCTTGTTCGAAACTTTAAATTCAGTTCACCAGTTTACAACCCTTTTGTAATGTGCTTCTAGCCTGTAAGCTTTTCTTAAAGGGATCGTCGCAACCATAGACTAATATTGGCTTTTTTCCAAACGTATTCGAATACAGCCACTTGGAACTCTTGGAGTTTCTCGGTGTCAGGCTCGATGGGTATAACATATATCTTAGGACCAGAATCTTCATAAAATTAACGGTCCCTTAAGAGGGTCCATGTTCGTTCACAACTTTCAAATTCAATAAATAGAGTAATATTGTCCCTCCAAATGAGTATATAATTACACAGTACAATATTTTTACATTTGGGGGTGGACAGAATGTAAACATTTTTACAATTTATTTCCGTTTAGTGGTAATGTATTTTTTTATTTTCTAAAAGAAAATATAAGAATTAAAAATGATCCCAAATTCCTTTCTACTTGGCACAAAAATTTGCGAAACTAAAATTGCAAATCAAACATTTTGCCATACAATCACGAAGGTTTCAAGAGAAGGATAACATGAAGAGCTTTTCACTTTTTCTCAATAAATTTTGACATTTAACTACTTAATTACGATTTCCACCAACGAATTTGCGTTGTAGGTACGATTTCATTAATTATTTTCTTAATTTCATAATTTATATGACTTTACTCACTTTCCTAAAGTTTTTACTGCTTTAATTAAATATTTCTACTACTTTCATAAAGTAAAATCCTTACGTTGTGATTAAAATCGGCTTCAAAATTTATCTATTCACCCTTAAACTACGAAAGTATTAGCAAATTCACTACTTTTGATGCAAAATGGATTTAAAAACTAATCAACCCTATGATATGAAGAAATATGCAAATATTATATATTATAATATGTAAATATTTAAATAATAATATATAAACATTTAAATTGAAACATTTTTTCTCATACAAACTAATTGTCATTACATCTTATCGTAATCAATGTCTCTTAAGAAGTTTACCAACCTTTTTAGCCGCTCTTTAATTGCATTATCCTCAATAAATTAAACACGTGACACCCTTCTATTCAAAACATCTTCAATATTCCACCCTTAAATGCTCAGTTAAATTTACAACCCTTATATGTTCCAGATATGGTGTATCAAAAACACAGGTCTGATTAAAAAGTGTTTACAAGGGCACAATGTATAATACATACATATATTTTTTGTATACATATAGCACGTAAAAATACGTATAAGTAGGTCTTATTAAGACTTACATAATAAATTGAATGACGTATTATTATATATAATTTCAATGAAGAAATTAATTATAAATGACCCAGGATTATTAGTTTTACTACTAACGCGAGAATGAGCACCTTAAACTAATCTTGAATCCGTTTTATTCAATATTGAGAACCAAACATTTGCTCTGAAAAGTTTTTAATATTATTAGAATTTGTTTATTAAAAGTATTATTTACAATCTCATGACATATCTCATACCATAGAAACAAAGTATCGTTACAAACTTACCTATGTTTAAATGAATGCCACATGTAGCGCAATGGCACAAAGCACGTGTTCACTATGAGAGTTCAACGTGAACTCTCCGGAACGATAGGTAAGTTTCAAAATAAGGGAGGGACTTAATTTGCATTTTAAATAGTAGTTTTCATTGTATAGATTATAATAAACTCAAACCCTAAAAATAAGTTTATGAATATAAACCTTTAATATAGAAAAGCAATCATTATTTTTTTCACATTCATCAATAAAAATCACTTATTAAAATTGATTTTAAAGTAGCGCCCAATTTTCAAGTTTTCCAACTTTCTATGGTCTAATAGAATTTAGACTTTGGTAACTTTTTATATAACTTAAAGTTGCATAAAACTGGTCTTTGGTTATTTGCCGTACGATAAACCGATTTTAGATCACTCTCATGTCACCATCTGTCTGTCAGTACCCTTTTTTTAGAAAGTATTTAATATAGAAACTTTAAATCGACATAGTGGCAAAGTATATTGATCGACATGTATGTGTGACACCAGTTCACACTTAAATACATCTGGAATTGTTTGAAAGGTCAAATTAAAATATCACCTATTTTTTTAATTTCATATTTTGTATGCAGTATTATTTAAAAATTTATGATAATAAGGATAATCAACGTAAGGATCAAAAATACTTCCTTCGTTCATCATTTTAAATGGCATATTTCCAGATGTATCATTAAACACGTCATATATTTCAGAAGCTACTAACCCGAAAATTGTGAACAAATGGACTTTCTAGCAACTTTAGAATATTTATAGAAAATGATTGCCTTAACTGATATGGTTTTCAAGAAATGATATTTATGTATATATATATAAAGATATATATATATATATATATATATATATATATATATATATATAAAGATATATATATATATATATATATATATAAATATATATATATATATATATATACATATATATATATATATATATATATATATATATATATATATATATATATATATACATATATAAAACAAAAATATAATAGTACTTTATTATAAATTAACTATAATAACATAAATACTGTGCTTATGGGTATAAGCTTTTAAAAATAAGAATAGTTAGAGGTCTACTCACAAGTAACTCGTTTTTTTTATTAATCTAATATATGCTCCTGTTATATCCTCTATTTCTATAATTTACCCTGTGGGGTCATTCGAATCGCCTGACAACCCTTGTGGTTCCAGTTATTGGTCATTCAATAATTTTATGTTCAGTCATAATATTACCCTTGCTTATCCTCCAGCAGTATTGCGAATTTGAGGGATAAAATTATAATTAAGTTGCAGGCTCCTTACATTTATCTTAAATGTTTATGATAAAATAAAAAATATACTTTTATGAAAGGTGTTAGAAAAAATAGTACTACAAAATTTACATTCTTCGTACATTAAAAAAGAGAAAACAAATGAAATTATACATTAAAGGCGACATTAAATTATAAAGAACATGCATGCGGCGGAAGTCATAGTAATCGCTTTGATCGATTATTTATATCGACGTATTTAGATTGCAAGAGAGAAAATGTTACTATTAGACTAATCCAATCACATAGTTTAGGCAGTTAATTACAGATTTTGTAAATTAGGTTCCTCGGCTTCAATATTTGGCATTAAAGGTAACAATGAAATAAAAACATACTCATTCCTTGGGTAGTTGAAAAAATGATAGAGTCTGTATGGGAGTTGAAAGGTTCTGATGGTACACCGCGACGTACCATTTGGACAAGTTCGCGCTTTTTCGGCTCTTTCCGACTTAATTCAGCCAGCTTTGCGTCTTGTCGACTCTATCCGACTTAAAGCTTCCCTTTCTACAACACTACATAAACGCTAATTTACGTGTCTGTTAATGTATCAGCATTGCTTCTTTTTTACTGACGTTTACAACTATACTCGTTTATATCGGTGTTTACAATCTCCGTTATTGAACAAACAACATCCTAAAAATATTTAAATATAAAAAAAAATTATGTGTTTCGCATCTGCCAGGTGTCCCATGACGGCTCACTATCTTTTTATTTTTAAAGTCAACAACAGATTACTTTTTCTTTGTCTTAGTGTATATTAATAAAAAAAAAAATTTGGATATTGGAACTTAGTACTTCCGAATATTAATTTCCTATATAACGAAATAAAGATATAATTACTACATGCTTTAATATTTTATATTTTATATATCGAATATATAAGATATAACTACTGCATGCTTTTTGAATTGTGGAAATTTTTATGGTAATTAGGTAAGAAAACTGTTTATGCATTTTTTCTATACGTCTACAAATATTTCTATGTATCTACAACTCACATGCTGTCTAAATTCTAAGTTTCGTCTTCTTGGCTCAAATAGAAGTGCCAAAATAACTTGATTATATAAACGTGCAAAACATCCCCATAAATGTTTTCAATTTTATTAAACAAAATATTTAAAAGTTACGGAACGACGTAGAATTTTATATTTTACAAAAAAAATTGATTTTGTTTTTGTTAGTTTATTGTTTTTCTAATTCCACACAGTTGCGAATTCTATCATTTAAATCTCTTTCTTTTAGATTTTGCTGTTAAATTTTCATACCTAAATGTCTTTAATAATTTAATCTATACTTTTAGATTCCAATCTTATCTTCTTGTCTTACTCATTTCCAATCCCGGATTCATTGCAGCGCGTGAAAAAAACTTAGAGTGAAGGAAACGTAACTATTTGACTTTGTTTCACTTGAATATTTACGTCCCTAATTTCGACCTTCTTAGATGTCTATTGACAAATTTTAATGCGTTTTTTCTAATACGATGTTTTATTTAGGGCACTGTTGGAATCTACCTCAATATAAAAATAAAATAAGAGAATGTGTGAAAGGTTCTAAGCGTTATTTGAATTTTAACTACTTCTTGCATTGCAATTAAAAATTGCTTCATTTATATATGAATAATGATAGGAAATATAGAACAAACTTCTAGGATCAAACAACAGAAAATAAAATACGTCCTTTATATGAAATATTAAATTATTTTTCGCAAATTATTTTTGGAGACTACACGAAAATCCATTCAAATAATCGTGTGAGGACTGGCGTTAAACACAGACATCTACCTATAGATACGTTTATACCGACTCATCGTATCACTGCATCGTTAAACTCAATTGAGGCAAGCAAACAATGATTTGTATTGAAGCGATTATTCGATCTTTGTTCTGTGTGCGCACTGCACTGCTATTAATGGTAGGATGCAATCAGGACGATGGTAAAAATTTTAATTGCTTTGCTATAGAATTGATTTTCTGCAATATGCAAGTGAAACAATACTTGAAAAATAGTAAACTGTTTAAGAATTAAATACGTATGTTATTCTGAACGTGAAATAAAGTAATTAAAAGCTATCTATATTCCAATTTGGCAACATTTTTTTTTTTAAATAAACTTGCATTTGATAGAAAAATTTGTTTAGATAATATAATTATATTGATATGCAAACCTATTGCTGGGAAAACAATAATTTGTAATTTAGCACAAGAATGAAGCAGGTAATTTTAATGCGAGCTGAAATAAAAAAAAAATTTGGAAGTTTTCAAAATTTAGAAAACCAATCAGTATGGAATAAAATTTAGAAAAAAAATCATATTTAAACACAAAATAGGATAATTTATAATATTGACAAAAATAAATTTATAGAAAGAAACATAAGACCAGCAAAGTAAGAACCATAATTAAGAGAGAAAAATTCAAATTAAGAATGTATTTAGCGAAAATAATTTATTTCTCTGAAAATATTCAAGATAGGAACCAAAATTAAACAATTGGACCAGTTTTATCACATCTATGGACTTATATGTCTAATATCAATTTTCAACAATTAGAACTTACACCACAATCATTTTGTGAAACTGTGAGGCATACACGATTATTTCATTCCTACATGAAATACAAGCTTAACCACTATTTTTGAATATCTCAAATGTATTCAAAACATAAAACGAAATTAAAAGTAAAATCATTATAATTTAGTAGGTTCTTCTAGTTTTCAAATAATAGTTGACCTACTTATGATAAGTTGGATCTGTATAAAAGACCTATATCCTCTATGTAAGTGACTTAAATCAAACGTAAAAATAGTTTTGTATCTTAAAATGGAAATTTGTTATTTCTGTGAAAGATATACAGGGCAATATATTTGTATATTTACTTTGTAAAAAATTTGTATTTGCAAATAGTTTAATAGAAATATTACGTACACTTAAATGTTCATAAGTACCCAAATCGGTACGGAACCCTCATGCTTTACAAGTTAATTTATACTTTTATTACATTTTAATAATATGGTTAAGCAATACCCTCGATCATATCAACTAAAAAGCTATGATGTTTTTTCTAAAATAAAGTCACCTTGTATTATGATGTCATTTACACCGATCTAAAATTTATATCTATACATGTGTGTGTGTGTATATATATATATATATATATATATATATATATATATATATATTATCAGTTTTTGGTAAGACATGTATGATAATATTTCATTTATTTCACCTTCAGCAGAGATCGAAAAAGACCGCACATGGCTTACGTGGCTCTAATAAATAAAAAAATTATTTTCAAAACGAGACAATTTTAAATATATTAAGTCACATAGTATACATTTTGTAATGGGGATTAATATTTTATCAGTGTTACATTTATTTCCGTTTTACAATAATACTTCAAATTAATTATAAAACATATTACTCATCATTCCTTTTATCTATGCAAAAAATACACTAGACATTTCTAAATTTTGAATGTTATTTTTTGTTTACCAAAAAGTTATTAATTTTAGTAAATTTTGAGAAAGCTTTGTTGTGTTGTAGCAAAACTCTCAACATCAATTTATACTTTACTTGATCATTTTACATTTTGAACAGTAGTAATGACACAAAACATTACGATGTTATCGATTGTTTAAAGTAGTACGAATCGCTCTCCCGTTCTCTATACCGCTGATCGTCTGCATACGTCTTTAAATTATTTTAAGTTAATTGTAGTACGATTTGTGTATCATTTACTCCATATGATCCATGGGAACTTATATGGATAAATAAACTTTACTAGTCAAGAACCAGTTAGCCTTTCAGCGATAATTCCACACCCACCTGTAATTTGTGCATGGTTAATTCATTGAAAGCTAGTAATATATTGAGTATAAATAAATAGACATGATTACCACATTCTAATGTACATCATATTTTATTGTAGCTACTTCGAAACAATTAACACAAAATGTCGGAGTAATTTATATTATCTTAAATGTTTTGTTTTTCCATTTAATTTCCACTCATTAATTAACGCCGCCTTTTGCGCAATTCAAACTAGAGAGGAGTGGGGCATTTATTTTTTGTAAACATTCTCAATGATATATCTAGAAATATCTTATGTAAAATTCTGGAAAATAGTTATTGAACCTTCGTAACTGTTTTTTCCAGTTGACGTCCCACATTACGTATGAAATTAATAAAAAGAAATTCATCTACTTCATTTGCCCCTCTAAACTTTTACTATTAATATTTTTAAGTGTTAACGTCTGAAATGTAAACAAATTAATGTGTCATATCTCCGAATTTCAAATGTCTACGTCAAACAGTTTTCAAAACAAACGGTGTGTACATTTTCAACAATATACCTGGAATTATTTTCCATCAATTTCTTAAAAAAATTTGTTAAGAAAAATTTTACATTAAATTTTGAATTGCTTTGAAGTTCTCATAACTTCTTTTATCAATTGATTTTAAAAAATATATAACTTTATTTGCCCCCCTAAAATTTTATATTTAAATATTTTTGAGTTTTAACTATTAAATACATATGCGAATAATCATACTTTATCACTATAACAAATTTTAATTTTTACGTTTTCAATCTATACATCAATAGTTGAGAAAATGGTTATGGCAGACGAATAGACATACGTGATCTTATAATAGTTCCCTTTTTTCCTGTAGAGGTACGGAGCCTTAAAAGGTGACGAACAAGACGGATTACGGATTCAAAAATATAAGCGGGTAATTACCGAAAATGAAATTAAAGTAACCCCTTTTTTCCAAAATGGCACATGAATTTTACGTAAATAATCTCATAGCCCAAAGAAGCGGGCTCATTTTATGATTAATTACAAAATGTTTACTTTCCTTTAAACTGACGTAAATCATCTAGCATTAGAAAATACATGAAACTCGTTTCAATTCTGTGTTAAAGAAAAGTATAACCTTGATGAGCATTATGCGTTATAATGTAGTTGACTTTTATCTAGAAACTGAAATGCTAAATCAGACGGATATGCCACTGTGGAAATTTCAATAACCCACTATTGAAATGAAATCGGTACTTAATTTGTTACAAGTATCTTAACTAACTCAATGAGAAGTTGCACTGGTTATAACGGAACACATGAACGGTTATTTACCAATGCAAATAGGTCAATGATAATAATGTATTATGTAGATCGATTACGATATTGTCTTCCGTTGCTAAACTTTTCAATTTTACACCGTCTCAAAGGATTTTCTCTCAAGATCAAAATAAAATGGCTGATATAAAACGCGACTTAGGCGTTAGAAGCTTGACAAATTACAATTTTGCTTGTTTAATAGAGGTCTTAGTTTCGGAATTTAGTCAGATTCTTTAAGTAGACGCAGTACCAGGGCGGATTTCTCGCAGATTTTCTTCCTCACTAATGTTGTTATTTAGCATTAGCGTATAGCTGCTAATATATGAAGTTGCTATTAGCAAGAAGTAAACACAATACTTAATATTATTAAAAGTAAGCCAAATTTTAAGTTACAAATTTAAAATTTCAAAAAATATGCCATACACCATCCTCCCTCCCCGAAAAAATCCGGTGTATATCTTGTAGACTTTTTCCTGAAAAGAATATTTAGTAGATTTCTAGCGAATAAAAATATTGAACGTGTATTGAATTGATTTTTCGTCACTTTCATTTCACTGTTTTTTTTTAAATATCAATTACTTTTTTAGTGTAAAAAATTGGTGACAATATGTGACAAATAAATAAATACGATGAAACAAATTGAACTTATTCTAAAAAATAATAATGTATGGCAGGAAAGGTGTTGTCTGGTTTAATATTTTTGTCATTAACTGAGTATTTTCTTCCAACTTTTAATTGTACCAGAATCGATATAATCACCTAATTAGCTTTAGAGCGTATTCTGAAATAACTACATTACTCGTCGTATTTGCTGATCATGTTTAATTCTTTAAAATTATTAAGAACACATATATATCCAAAACTTAATAATTTTTATATAAATGAAAAATTTTATATTTGTCATATTTTAGTGTAACGTGGTTAGAATTTTCACAGAAAATGATTCTGTCTTTTTTCTCACCAAAAATTAAAAATCAATAGAAATCAATTAAAAGTTCAAAAGTTTTTTCAATCACATTTTCATTAAGAAAATTATTTCTAGACTAAAATATAAACGCCAGCACAAACTGATACGCAATTTTTCTAAGCACGTGACTAATTTCTACATTTATTCATAACTGTTACGTAATTACTACAGGAAAGCTCCGTCAAAGCTCCGTAATTAAGTAATCACGATGGAAGTTATAACTTCAGAGGTTTCCTTTCAAATTAATTCTTATTTGGGACGACCCAATTGGAATACGTCCTCATCCTTATTTTCAGTGGGAAATTAAGTTTTAAGAGGAATTAATTAAGTGCTGAAAATTAAGTCTGCTTTATCCAAAAAACCGTTGTGATTATTTGCATTATACATCTAGAAAGAAACAATTTTTTTAAATAATAATTTATCAGCAAAGATTTGTTTTATATATATATATATATATATATATATATATATATATATAAATTTACTATATAAATAACAATAAGAAGTATATTAAAAAAATTATATAAAAAATAATAAGTATTTTAATTGATAATTCCCATTATATCAAAACAATAACGAAATTATTTAGAAGATCTGGTCGGAAGAATATTGAATCATAAGTAATTTGTCTGTTATATCATTTAATCGTCATAGTCATGATATTACAAATGTTATATAGGTAATTACATAATATGAAGGGAACATAATTTATAACTAATTCTGAGTTGCCACTTTTATTCTGAATTTAAAGCTACTTTCTATAGAAATAACAGATCGATTTAATTAAATCATTAATTGTGTAATATAAACACCATTCTTAAATTCCTTTACGATTAATAAATAATGACAAACATTTTTACAAATTTATTTTTGCACTCTGTTGCTACTGTTTAATGAACTCTGTTGCTACAGTTGAATACTGTAGCAAACTTAGGAATTCCGATATAATTTTGCGTAGAATTGAAAACATTTGATGACTTCCTTTTTCTATTTACGACCAATTTTATCTCAAGCATGTTTACATTTCCGTTTTGAACAGGAAACATTTTTTTATTATGATATTGGAGAGATTAGAGTTACATGTATACTATAGGAAATCAAATACATTTTATTTCTAATGTGCATTGAATAAAACTCATACGAACACATAATCAACATTTAAACATTTTTGTTGAAACCGTCAGATACTAATTTGCAAATTTCTAGACTAGTATTAACTTTAAGATTTTAGCGTGTACGAGATACGGGAGCGAACTGAGCGTGGATAACACGCTATTTCGGATTATCCACGCTTAGTTCGCTCGCGTATCTGCTGAGACCAGGTTAATAATTGCGTTAATCTTACATGGTAATATGAAATTATAGTTTCGTTTCATTTAGGATATTTCTATATACTTATTTCCCTATATCGAGCATAACTAGGATCTTTTACAAAAAGTATACGCGCGGTAAGTATTGTATTAGAATCACTAGCACTATCTAATGGAATATTACCTAATTAAACTAGTTGTAAACTATTGAAACTTTGACGTAATAAATTATATATATATATATATATATATATATATATATATATATATATATATATATATATATATATATATTTGACTCCTATTTGTTTCCTTATAGAATAGATTCTTTAATTTTTTGACTCTTATTTGTTTTCTAACAGATTTGAAGTCTGAGCTCTCCACTACTTAGATATCAACAGAAAAGATTAAGTGAATAAAATGAAATAGTTTCCTAAAATTATTTGACCTAACAGGTTAAAAAATTAAAATATTCATTTCCCGGTAAGTTTTTTACATTAATAGACTGATTAACTAATAATGGATAAATGTGTAACAGTCACATGTCAAAGGGACTGGCTTTTCTAAGCCATCAGTGTTTAAAACATGCTAGTCTTTTAAATAAGAATTAGGATTCCTAGTCTCAAACCTGAAATGTATTTATAATATCATTATATATACAATAAATCCCAGTAAATTTTTGCTCTTAAGCGCTCAATCGCGAATCGAATCTTTAATGAAATTACAGAAATATATTATTTGTTGCACTAGTTGAAACTTAATATTTAAATGAGGTAGTTTAGTCTGCACGCTACTAGACTACAATTTACATAATTATTACACCCGAATTTTTACTTACATCATGTACTTGTACAATTAACGCCACCTGCTAATGATCCCGTTTATATAAAATGTAAACTTTGGGATTTTCTACTCAGTAAGGATTTTGTACTCAATTTCAACATTTTAACTACCGTTTGCTCCCTCACGAAATCAATTAAGAAATGTAGAAAAAAACCTAAAGCTAGCTAATCTATAGCAGAAGCTCTAACATATTTTGATGACTCACTTAGTCAAACACTGACATATTGTACAAACACATAATACGGGACTAAAACAGTAAACTTTATTTTTGGTAGGATGAATAATAATTTGCGACGTCACGGAAATACACGATTAATGTAAAGAGGTAGTTATGCAGAGTTCGCGCTGTGCTGTATTCAAATATTAGTGGGTATACTTGTAAAATCAGCATTTCTGGAGGATCTGTAAAAAGTTAATTTACATAAAATTAATTTTAAAAACATATTATTTGGAATATAAAGTTTCACTGTGTGAGTTTTCATCAATATTTCGGAAGTAGCTGGGGCTTGCATGGTTAAATATTTATTTCATCATAAACATGTTTACATGTCAATATGATGTATTCTTTTAAGTATTATATTTATTCTTCTAGTTATGTAACAGTGAAAATATTTCAAATCGTTATAATTGAAAAATTATTTTATCATTTTTGCGGCCTTTCAAATCCTTTCTTTATTACTACTTAAACTAATTAGTATAAATTATGGGAAAGAAAGAACGGAATAAGAAAGCAGCCAAGGGAGGAAACCTAGGTTGTACAAAGGTTTTGAAGGTTTTTTCATCAAAAATAGCATAGAGTTTCAGAAGAGTCTAATAAAAGAAATAGGTTTCCAGTCCACATACAAGTGTGAAAATTTTAGAATGAGTAAAATTAAAGTTTAATACACACCCATTATAAAAATTCTGTCATTGTCGAACTTATTTTATGTTAAATTACGGAGAAATATAACGTGGAAAAAGTAGACGAAAAGATAGAAATACTTCATTAAGTAAAATATTTCAAACATAAAATGGATATTGGATGCTTAAAATGTAATACCTCGTTAAGGTTTACGAAGTTCTATTAAATGTGAAATATTTTAAGGCGAAAAAAATCTTAAAAAGAAATGAGAATTCAAATGAGGTTAATGAAGACCACTGTTAATCAAGCTCACAATCCTACCACTGTTAATCAAGCTGCCAATTTTCATTGTACAACATCAGACATTTCTCTCATATCTGTTTTTTTCAAACTGATTCACTGAACTGAAATTTCAGGATGAACGTTAATAAAAGTTTTGCTATAAATTCGGAGAGAATTATATTTTCAAATTTTAAATAAATAATCTGAGTGAGAAATTTCAATTTTTAAACCAGCCCATCTTAAATTTTACATGTAAGTGTCTGCCCATCGTGCCCACAACCCAATTTTACTTTTACGTGTAAGTACTTGCTGTTTAAGTAACCTCAAAACTCTAGGTTTTTAAGTTGTACTATGAATAGACAGAATGTCATACCCAGAGACATACTTGTATCACTCACCTAAGCTTTATGTAATACTCTTTGAACTTGACCTTATTTTAACGCAAACTGCTTATCTCGTTCGCCGAAAAAGTTAACTCCTACCCCGCCAAACATCTACCACTATAATGAACCTTTGAGCTGTTTGCTTCCCCTAACGTTTATTTGAGAAAACCATTTTAATGAAAATTCTGGATGTGGGACGATATTGGAAAACACAGTACTGTTAAATGTTTTGGAAACTTTATAACTTGCTCTTTCAAGTGGTTATAAATTTATACGATATATGAAATAATACAAAATATCGACAATTTTATTTGTCCATTTTTAAATTTAATTAATATTTTTAGTTCAACGTACACAGCTTAATATGCTTTGCCACTTATACCAAATTTCAAATATTCATATCAAATATTTTTTGTGAAAATTTTTGTAGACATTTTCAGCAATTTCTCTAGAACCGTATCACGAAAAATTCTAAAATAAAAAGTTTCGGTGTATAAGTCATCTCTTTCAAGTCACACTCCAAACATTACATGAAATGAAATTTTTTCCCTCTATCAATTTTTCCCTTTCGATTCTATTTTTTTCTCTGAAATATCCGTATAAATATTTATGAATATCAACTGTTGAAAATACGTGAGTTAATATGTTTTACCACTGCTAAGTTTCAATTTCTTGTGAAAATTGTTTTCTTGGAAAAACGACTGTGACAGACGAATACACAAATGAGTAAATGAACTTATAAAGGGAGCAATTTTTCCTTTTATAGTACGAACCCTAAAATATAATTGAGTAGGTTATGTATGCAACTTATAGAAAGCTTAAATGTGAGAAGTTTTTACTGAAAAATATCAAGAGTTTGGAGACTTTTATTTAAATATATCGATTTGACAAAATTTCTTGCAATGTTCCAAATTATGAATATGCGTGAAAAATTGTCATTGCTCGAGTAAGTGAAAAAGTTCACGCAGAAAAAGAGATGCACGTATTTACAATTTGATACGTTTTTTCTGTTATCTCTTACCTGTTCTATTACCGATAAATATTTCTATAAGGCCAGACTGATTTTCCCTTCCATAACCTATTGATCACTCTCATCAACAGGTATGATGTAGAAATCTTAACATGTATTAATTTTTACAAATATTAGCGATTCAGTATAATTATTATCTTTGAATTTTGTTTACATTCATGGAAATAATCCAAACGGATTATTTCCATGAGATTCTGAGTTAAAACTTTGCATCTAATCTACAGGAAAGAGGTCTCAAAATTTAATCACAAATATGGCCACATAATGAGGAATCGCATTTAGAGTCGCTACAAGACAAAGAAAGTGGCTTATTTAAAAAAATATATAATGGGTTGCATTTTCCCAAGTACTTACGACATGAGGGTCGCGAGAACATTCTCGGACATAATGCGATTTCCGCTTGCTATCAATCGGTAAGGGCTGTAGGCAATGCTGTTATTGTTACAATAAAGTGGAGGAGGAAGAATAATCTTATTTTCATGTCGCAATTTCATTATTCCTTGAAAGGACAAAGGTTGTTAATGGAAATATATTTACCAATTATATACAAAATAGGGCGACAGTTAAAGGCGCGTTTTATTTATTTGGGAATTGTTAGCATGTTGTGGATATTACAATACTATCATAAATTTAAAAGAAATATTTCGGAAATATTTCTGTATCAAAGTTCATTACAATGGAATTCGAGAAAACTTTTTTAAGAATTAAATGAAAAATTTATGAAACTTGACTTAGAATTTAGCTATCTTCGCACGTTTACACGGACCGAATCGATTCTAACTTTTTATATTCGAAGTACGAGCGAGATTTCATTTCTAACTTTAATTTCTCTCATTGATATTTCAGTATTTTAATCATGATTATGTATAAGCAAAGAGCATAATTAGCTATAGGTAAAAATAAAAATGTGGACTAAAAATCAATTTCCATTTAGCGCTTTTACTAGAGGATAATATATAAGCATATTAGAGGAAGAAAAAATTAAATGTACCGATCATATTTATGTGCGCAAGTTATTTACTTATTGAATAGTATAGTCACGTACCGATATAATTTGCTTAATTAAAATAAATGTCTATGTATATCATTAAACGTGATATATAATACGTGAGTCATATAATAGCATATGCATTATGTAAACAAAGAAATTTACTAGAATTGGCATGTATCTAATACCCACAGCGCAGCTTTGTTTTCATATATATATACTAGTACAAAACGTATTTAAGATTTTAGCATATCGGGAATATTGATTTTTCCATTGCCTAATCATAGTGCGTTCTCCGTCAATAAATTAACAAAAAGAATTTCTAATTACTGTTTTGTGTATGGACGTATGTACCTACCTATGAACGAGCGTGTTTATGTAGGCATTGCAAGTGCATGTAATATGCAAAAATTGGCTTTCATCTTTTGTGTGCCTGTAGGAATAAACAAAGTAAAACACTAATAAGTGTAAACAACTCATTGCACCCTTCCAGTGTTGATTCAAGCAATAACGAACATGATTTTTAGAAGCTTTCTTGAGGCATTCTCCTTAAAGAAATAAATAAAAAAGAAATTAAGATTACGTCTTCATGTAAAATTTGATGTTATAAGACGATACCAGCTTTAGAGCAGAGAGTTGGCATCTTGATATACGATCCAATATCATTTAAGGCTGTGTATGAAGAATTGCACCTCTAGACGTAATATTAACATATAGATCATTAAAACGAGCAAAGTTCATTTGCAATTGTAAGTTGCAAATAAATAAATTAAATCGTTGAAGTTTATTTATTTTATTTCAGAGGTTAACACAGAAAATTAATTTGTTTATTACGCATGCACATATAAGGTATCGTCATTCTTTAATTGCAGCATAAGACTTTATTTATTTTTTTCTTTTGCTAGACAATAAAAAATGCGATTTTGGACAGAACGGACCTGGTAACTGAAATATTTTATCTTTTTGTTACCAGGTCTGTCTCAAGAATGCCATGCATTTATGGAAAAAAGGAGTGAAGCTAAGTACGTAATAGTAAAAAATGTATATATATCAAATTGAAATATTTATGAAAAATCAATGATAATTTTAATAGTTTAATAGAAATGCCATGTGTCCTTATATGCTTACATGTGAGTGTGTGCAGAACCATCTAAGTGTGAGTTCTACTTATCAAGTTTATTATATGATCATATACTGAATTTTACGAAACATAACAATAGGATATGGGTTAAACGCATTTCCATTTCATTAAAGGAAAAATGGTACGTTTAATAGTAAGGATTTTATTTTATTTGTACTTTACTACAAACTATACTTTACTGCTGTATTTTATTTCCTGATTTATAAATTTATTAAGAAAAGCTTATTATAACTACAGGTTTGTGTGAGAAACGGGGAAGGGAAATAAAAATTATTGTTGAAATTAAAGATATTAAAAGGTTATTCTTGAACAATTTTACATGTCGAGCGGTTAATTCAAATATTACAAGTACATATTTTAGTTTTAGTCTAGAGAACTTGTGGTATCTAATACTGTGTGCTTAAATTTGATTAATATCCGCATTGTTACGAAAAAACTATAATTAAATTAGAAATTATTTTATGCCAATTAATTTAAAAATGGATAATATATGAGTAAAAGGATCACAAAAATGGAATGGCTGGCTAAGGAATATTATATCTTCATACATTCCCTTATCAAGTGATTACCGCTAATATATAATATATTATCATCGGCATTAAATTTTGACGAGTCTTTTTATTTCTGCAGGTAATATTCTTAGATTAAATAAGATTATTTGTAATGCCTTTTTGGTAGCAAAATATTTGCCGTCTAACACTCTATCAAACGACAAACTGTAATCTTTGTAATATACTATATATTATCATCAGCATTAAATTTTGACAAGTTCTTTTATTTCTGTGGGTAATTATTTTTAAATTAAATAAAATTGTGTGGAATATATTTTTACATCAAAATACTTGCCGAATAACACTCCTCCGAACATCAGACTGTAATCTTTGTTGTTCTGTATTTTTATGATTTAAGTCCAGTTATTGGGCAGTATACTCTATAGATGAACGAGTCCAAAAATGTAATGATCCAATATGTTTATTTCATTTCTTTACAATATTTTGTGCTGTGCTCTCTATTGTATTATTCTTTCCAGATCGGAATAGATATTTTATTTATGAAATTAATTCTTCGATTGTTAAATGAAAAAGTTTTATGTTCTCTGTTATAGAAAAACATTTTTGTCTATACCTACCTACGCTTGGCCATCATCTTTTGTAATAGCATTTGGAATTATATTGGCTTATAACGTGATTACGTTTCCATAATTTAGTTGCGATTTATTTGCGATGAGCTATGTTATAAATATAATTATATATATGTAGATAAAATTAATAAATGTATGTATTCAATTATCAATTAAAACCCTATAGTATATTCGAATTAACTGTTTCAAACTTTAAATTATGTTCGGGTGCAAACGCTAGATGATGTTAGATTTAACGACGTCTCCGTTGATGTTAAAAGTAGTTACATAGTAAATTAAATCTCAATCATTTAGATAAAGTCTATGTACTAAGAGGAAGATCCAAAGTTCACTATTCAATACATTGAAATAATACAGGTTTTATCACTTTTTCATACTCCATACATATCTCAAATATCTGCACTTTTCATATTTCATAATAATTATGCAAAGTTAATATTAGTGAAATTAAGATAAAGAACTTTACCAATTTATATTTACCAATACGATTTAGGATTTCTGGAGGGTCAGATAGGAATATTTCAATACACCAGCTATTATAACAATATATACTTAGATCGAAAATTTATCGATTGCATACTCAAATTACGGTTGTAGGCCTCAAATAGCAATACCATATCTAGCAGATATTAGAACCTATCATCACAAGTATTTCGTAGAGAATAACAGTGAAAATACCCTAGAAATAAAACCCTAGAATCAATAATTTTTTCTTGAACTTGCGAATAACTGAAAACGTAATAAAATGAATTAATGAAAATTAAATGAAACTACGTGATGTAGTATTATTTTTACTTTCTTTAAGCTCTTTACCATGACCTAGGTTTCGTTGGCTATTAGCAAACATCTTTGCTAATAACACACCTGAAGATGTTGTAATGCAAAAAACCTAGGTCGTGGTAAAGAACTTAGAGAAAGTAGAAATAACACTAGATCACGTAGTTTCATTTAATTTTCAATAATGAATTTCTACAAAATTAACGCCAAATACATTCAATAAAATAAATGAAATTAATTCACATGGAAAAATTTGTACAATAATTGAGAAGTAATTTTAGGATTATTGGTCAACTATTTATAGCAAGATGTTGAGTTTCGATATCATTTAATATATAAGATAATAAATCTGTATATAAGAGTTATAATGAATCAACAGCAGATTATTTTATACTAAACGACTAATGTAGAAATACATAATATATACGTACATAACTTTAATAACACGCCAAACCTTGTATTAGAAGTTTTTTAAGTGCAATTATTTTAATGGTATTTCTATATGGAATATTTATGGCAAATTTTAATCAAATTAATTACATTTTAACTACTATACATACGGCTATTGAAGTACGTAAATACAGTTTTAAACATAACAATTTGACTAATTATAGGTTGCGTTAATACCGTCCTTTAGGATATTTCCAAAGTATTAGGACATTATATACTGTTTCCAATTACGGATTAAGTTAGAATTCTAAACCAGCACAACTGATGAGAAAGCTCTCAAACATTTATTATAGTAATGGATATTTGATGAGGTCAAATTGGATTCAAGACATTTTATGAACAAAGCAAACGTTTCTCGTAGTAATAAAATGATGTTCTAAATAAATGTCTCAAGAGATACGAGTATCTCCGAGGGCGGGTAATACGCTCCTCGCCTGCGGGTAATCGATCTGTAAGTGCTGAGGGCAATTCCGTTAGAATGTTATTGGGGCATTAAATCGTAGAGGGAAGAACCGTCGTATATTTTTGGTGTGATTTCTTTATTGGTTGAAAAGAAAATATAGACGGTGTATATTTTGTTTTATATGATGTTTCTATGTTATGGATGCGTGTCGTGGTATGAAAATGGTCGATGCGATGATAGGAATGATATCGAAATTAAAATTTATCCTGTGTATGAATATGTATACTAAATTTTAATTCGTTTACCATTATATATAATTTATTTATCCTACAATTTTATAAATAAGTTTTTATTAAAAAAAAATCCATTGACTAATTTCACCTTATGAATAAGTTCGTTATATGTTTTTTATTCATAAATATTACGACCATGTAAATCACAGTAACTCTCTTTTATTTTTAGTACTGAAAATTAATTAAAATATAAATAAACAAAAAAGGTTTTTTTAGAATATACCTAACGATTCTTGTTGCTGATTTATAGATGGTAAACTTACTGTGAGTTGGCGATAGAGAAATCAATATCCTCGATATACTAAATACTTAAATACATTTTGTATCTGTACATTGCAACCACACCTAGTACAGAGAACATAGTAATTTGTAACTTCGAGGAAAGTCGATTGTTTATATAATGCATTATGCTACTGAGATTTCAAAATAAGGAATTGATAAGTACCTGAATTTAGTGAAACAAATTATACTTGCAATAAACTAAAATATTCCGTTATTATTCGAATTGCGTATATAAAGTTAACGGTATATTTAATGTTTTTATTACAGGATAATACCTATACCTACATTAGTCTGTGGTAAAACGGAAATTGATATTCAATCAAATGGCAACCAAACGTACGTTTCGCCATGTACCCCCAGTTAATTATGATCTTTCAAAATGTTGAAAGATCAAACAGAGAAGGTAAATTTAGGTTTATGACTTCCTTAATCAAGTGAAAATTACGGAAAACATATTCATTATGAAAATATTCAATAGTGCATATACACATGATAATAACATCGGAATTTCGGATCAACTTTCATTAACATGTGATTTGACATTTAAAGACTTATCCCTGAATTGAATATATCGTTGACGTTTAATCCAGAAATACTTAAGAAATAATTTTTTGATGGTCTTATAAAGTCCGCTATGTTCCGACAGGTTTAAAAGAAATTAAACGCGCCTTTAACTGTCGCCGCGTTTTGTATAATGAGTAGGAAAATAAATTTCCATTAACAGCCTTCATTCTTTCAAGGATGATTGAAATCGCAACAAAAAATAATAATATTCTTCCCTCTTCACTTTATTGTAACAATAACAACATTGCCTACTGCGTTCGCTGATTGAAGACAGATGGAAACTTTATTATGCGCGAAAATTGTCTAGCCAAGCTTCTATCATAGTATTTGGCAAAAAAATCTATTATATTATGTTCAAATAAGCCATTTTCTTTATCCCTAAGTGACTCCAAATGCTCCCCCTCATTAAACACTCATCTTCGTGATCAAATTTTGAGAGCTTTTTCTCATCGACTAGGCGCAACACTTTAATGTAACTCGATGTAATGTTACTTACATTAAGCTTACGAATGATTTCCATCAACGTAAACGAAATTCACAGAGAATACCTAAATTTGTGGCTTTAATAGCTAATATTTTTCAAAATTAATACGTCATTGAGAATTTTAAACAATTTCCATTCATGGTTTGTAAGATTTATTAATCGATGTTAGATATCTATCCTATTCATACTATCAAAATTATTTTCTTCTATTTTTATTGATACGCAAAATTTGGCAAGATTGTTTGTGAAATCTAATTCTTTACACCAGAACATTATTTTTCATCTCAACAAGGTAATGTTAAATAAAAATCTTCAATCCTTAGATATGATTAATACCAAATCACCACATCATCACATGTATAACTGCCTCGATTTGTTTGTGTTTTCGTACTGCGAAAAACAGTACCCTTACAAGATCATTCGAGTGTCTATCCGTCCATGATACCGATTTTTCTCACCCACATATTTTAATTGTTTTATCCGCATATAAGTTTTACCCCAATAATTAACAGTTAAAAATAAAAAATGGAATGGAAATTAAAATTTGTCTCGTTGCAATTATTTATTAAAAGAGTGGATTTATAAAAATGTCATAACTCGATATTTTAAAATTTTATATAGAGAGCTTTAAAGAAATTGTGGGAAATGTCTGCAAACAATTTCTCATAAATAAACGTGAATGCTAAAAATAAGACATAGTAGTAAAGCATATAAGCCGCGTAGATCTCAACAGTAAAACCTCAAATGATAATGTATCCGATTTTTTTTTTATTTTATAAATCTTGTATTCAAAAATTATTTGAAAAAGCATATTATAATTCCAAAGATTATTGCAAATTTAATTGGTTTTGAAATATTCATATTTTATGCTTGTGGCAGATATACCAGGCAATATTTTTATCATGGTGGATAACAATATTATTAGTTGTAAATAGTTTAATACAATAATATAATAGTTTAATAAAACATCCACACACACACACACACATATATATATATATATATATATATATATATATATATATATAGCTTGCACCGTTTTCTGTGATAACCAAATTCATACTTAAAGCGTCGTAGACTTTCAATGATTTTATTTTACTTAAGTTTATCTCTGTCGATACATACAAACTTGTATTCATATATTATTCATACGTTTTTGACTTGCAAAAGGTAATAAGTTACATTTAAATATACCTTTATCCGAAACCAGCGATTAAATTTGATTGTACGGTCCAAAATGGTCTTACTCGCTACTCTTTACTGAAGTTGATTTTCGATACCGAACAATAAAGAAACATAATACATAACATAATATATAACACTACCAAATTCATTCTCAACTTAATTATTTATACAGTCAGCTATTATTTATCTTCATTTCTAGATAGTAGTTCTCTCTACGAGAGCTATCAACATGATATTACGACACGGATAATTATTCTTGATAAAAAGGCAACCCGTTATTTAACTAAGAAACCACCGAAACTCGATAAGTCATTTACCCCTGTTACATTGTATAATACATAGCAAGAAAAGAAATCACGCTATTTTTGTCTCGGATGACAGACTAAATTATCACAAAAAAGCACAATCGCCGTAAAAGCTATCGTTAGTAAGCAGAAGACGTATCACACCCATGGGTACACTTTCCGCTCTCATCTACGGAACAAAAAATACTCTGAACTTTACCTCATCATAGCGCAAATTTTTTGTCCTATCTGCGAAATAACTTGACTCCCACCTCATCAAATACATAATGAACCTTTTCACTTTTTGCTTTTCCGTAACGCTTGTTTAAGCACAGCGTTTTAATGTAATCCATAATGTGGGACGGCGTAAAATAACGCGGTACTCTTATAATTATGTAATTGAAAACCCTGAAGAGTTTTAAGGAAAGTTTAAAGAGAAAGAAAATACGCTTAAATGGAAAACTTAAGTGGGCCAATATTAAAATTGAATTTACTTGCTGAGAATAAAATTTAAATATGAAACTATTCTTCTCTTCGAATTAATAGAAAAAAATTTGTTCACGTTCAACCTGAAAATCCAGTTCAATGCAATGTTTTGACGTTAAGATATGCAGCTATATATACAAACAACATACGATCTGAACTTAATGTGTATGGCAAATTAAATACTCGCCACCCTTTGTATTTTTTATTATAATTTTATTACCTTTAATAAGAATCAGTTTATAACAAAGAGACAACAAAAATATGGGATATATCAACAATGTTAATCAGCTGCTTGAGTAACAGAGAAAAGTTTTTTAGGGAAACTTTTTAATTAATGAAAATAGTAGCGCAGAAATAGGTAATTAAGTATAATAGGTATATGTTTAAAGCTGATCTGAATTATCATTTAATTCACAAGATTTGTTTATCTTAAAGGTTTACAAAGTAAAGGATTTTTTTAAGGATCGCACTTTTTAAGTTTCCGAAAGCGATCAAAATAAATAACGATTAACTACACAAATATTTAAAACAGTACCACATACTGGATAAGATCAAACTTTTCTTTCTGTCTGACAACCACTTTCATAAATCTTTCAGGTTTTTTATACTTTCTCAATTTTTTTTTTATTTCACTAATGCTGCCACGTTTACTCTTAATTACGATCATGTTATGTATGAAATATTTTACTAGAAGAATAGAACGATTACGTGAATATATACGCAATAAAGTGGATTTTCATATTGATTTTAAAAATGTGAATGAAATGGTGTGTGTTGATGTGGAAGTTCATATTGATTTTAAAAACGAAATGGCTTTTTTTTATTTACCCAAATTTTAGAATTGGCGGCAATTATCTTCATTTTAACACTATTCTTGGGTAAACTCCATCACTATACGAAAAGTCTAAAACTCGGTACACTAATTGAAATACTTTAGGCTGTAGAAACAGCCAAAGTACGTATATATATATATGTATGTATATATATATATATATATATATATATATATATATATATATATATATATATATATATGTATATATATATATAAATATAGATACACAAAAATCTCGAACTTTTTACTACAAAGATTAAGCTACAATTTACTTAAGTTTAGACATCTCATAACGTCTTTGACGTTGGTGTGTGGCCAAGGATATATTGTATATGTAATAGGTCTATACGCTATTACAGCATCAATTGCGATAATTATGTACCTAATAATAGAATAATAGAATAGGTGAAAGTGACATATTTATTTTGGACATCGGATTCTGTGAGATGTTTTCGGAATTATAATCGTATGCATATTTTGCACACATTCCTCTATCCGTTAACCGTGATGGTAGTCAGCTAATTACTAAGAATGCAAATAGGTAAAGATTACTAACGATAATCAGACTGGTGGCTGGCGGAAACAATTAAGGGACTTTCGAGCGCGTCTTTGTACTACTCAGTTATACATATTTTAGTCAGTGAACAACATATTGACGGGCTATGAGATAGCCGCAGTCGCTATAAATTATTTTAGGTGTCTTATATGGATAGCTCTCATTCGGATAAGTTACTTGCACTAATTAATCGAGATATGCACAAATTGATTACGTAGATGAAAATTATATTAACCGACAGAGTTATTTTTTAGAATGAAAGCAAATCACCCAGAATCTGACAACCCGCCAAAATAGACGTATGAAGAATCAGTACAAGTCGATTTTGTACGTTAACCATATTTACAAGCAGCAATTGATTACTAGATAGGAGCAGAGATCAAAAACAAAGACACAGCAAATTACGTTGAGCGTATTCTGGAATTTTAAAGAAATAATTTACTAGAAATTTCTGGCATATCCGATGGTTGTCCCAACCATCAATAATGATTTCTTTTGTACTATATTCGACAAAAATACAGACAAGCTAAAAAACAAAGAAATTCTGTGCATTCTACATGATAAAGTCGAACTAATTTAGCACCGAGCACCTAAAAGAAACTATTAAATTTAGGCTGAATATCTTTTTAGACCCTTCATATTTACCAGACTTATTTCCTGATGATGTTATCTGACAATCACTTATTTCGTTTTCTATTGGCTCACATTTTTGCAAAATCTTTCAACAATCAAGATTCGCTGTGGTCACAAATTGTTCGTTTTTTGTTTCAAATCGCTTCACCAAAAAATGTTTGATAACGGTATAATTTCCTTACCACAAAGATGACGAGAGGTCATTTATGATAACGGACCGTGAATTACAATGATTTTTTTTTTAATTCTAAGAAACATAAATAAAATATTTCTCTAAATCATCTGTTTGTCACGTCAAAACTTAATACTAACGTTTATCATAAAGTATTTTTATGCTCCACATCTTCTATATCACATGATTGTGAATATTGCTTTTGGTGTACGTTGCTTATATATTTTTATTTAATTTTTCATTTTTCTTTCAGATAGGACTGTTAAAGTCTCTTTTGACATGTCTCGATTTAACTTCTAATTATTATGAACAAATACCCTTATTATCTATACGTATATATACAAACAATCAATCAGTCCCTCTTAACGAGGGGCAGAATGTGCATTTTACTCTATAATGGCCTCCACACATTTTTATCTTCAACATAATCCCTGATGCTATAATAAGCCCTTGAAATAAACACGTGTTTAATGTGCGATTTAAATTTCGTTATGGGAAGGTTTATTCTATCTTCAAGTATCCTGTTAAAAAAACGAACACCATTGCCCTGACTAATTAGTAATTTGAAATCTAAATTGAATACTATGAATTTTATTTTTATTTCTTGTATTAAGAGTATGGAAATCAGACCCTTTAACGAAGAAATTTAAGTTCTTTATATATTTATGAAAATAATAAAAAAAATAAGTTTTCATAGATATATAATTACAGATTGTAGGAGTTTCATATTATATATGGCTCGAACTGCTCAATTCTGCAAAATAAAAATAGTTCTAATATCTGCAGCGCTGCCCCACAGCATAATACCATACGACAAAATGCTGTGGAAATAAGCAAAATTAACTAAACTGGCCGTAGCTGCATCTGTCAGCTGCCTAATTTTTCTAACTGCAAACGCAGCCGAGCTTAACCTACTAGCTACTGAATGTATATACCTGCAGCCCATTGTAACTTATGATCCAGAGTTATACCCAGGAAAGTGGCAGTGGTTACTTCTATTACTTTGTTATTCAAAATTACACCTAGGGTACATAAGGCGGCGAAAATTTAATACATTCTGTTTTCTCAGCATTTCAAGACAAATTATTAACTGAAAACCATTTATGTAATTTAGTATGAGTTTCATTAATATTTGTTAGGTCTGTTTCTTTCCTATCCACTTTGAAAATTAAGGAGGTGTCATCGGCAGAAAGGACAATATCGCACATATATCTGATCAAGAATGGTGAGTCATTAATACAGACAAGGAACAAAAATGGACCCGGTATAGAACCCTGAGGTACTTCCAATTTCATAATAGATCCTTTCGAATTACTACCGTTAATTTCAACTCGTCGTTCTCGATTTGACAAATAGGACTTAATAAGATCAATTGCCATTCCCTCAATACCATAATAGCTTAGGTTATTGCTAAGCGTATTATGATCAACGCAATCAAAAGCCTTGGAGATGTCACAGAATACACCTATAGTATCCTGGGAATTCTTCCAGGCTGTGTAGACAGCCTTAATGAAATCCAGCATCTTGCGTGGATTTTCCTCTGGTAAACCCAAACTGTAAATTATGTAAGATCCTATGTTTATTAAAATAACAGAGAAGTTGCTTTAACATGAGTTTTTAAAAAATGTCAGAGATTAGGCGATAATTCGTAGGGTACTTCGTACAACCCGCCTTAAAAGTTGGAACAATTTTACTGTGTTCCATGAAATCGGGAAACTTTCCTTTGACAATACATGTATTAAATAAAAGTGCTAGGGTTGGAGCAACTTTAGGATAACAGATACAATGGCTTCAACTGACAGCCTCCATAAGTTTTCAGACTTTTTTTACATTTAAGGACCATTACCGTTCGTTGAAAAGAAACGAAAAGGGTGCATTTTAAGGAATTACTTTTTTAGCATATATATCGTGAATTATCGAATCCAGAAAATGAAACTAAATTTAGAGAGACATTAAGGATATTTTAAAGACCATTAATATTTATATTTCGAAATAATTACGCTTCTAAATCGTATATTTTTAAAATCAGATCTTTTTCACCCGAGGCAGGTTAAAAAGCATGATGGAAAATTATTGTATTTGATTAGTGACTCTATCGTATATTCAACGTCTTGAATAATCCAGAAGATTCTTTTCGAAAATTAATTAATATCTTTATTATGTACTAAAACTAATCAATATTTTGTGTGTATAGTATGTGTATATATATATATGTATGTATATATATATATATATATATGTAATATTCGCATGCTTAGAAAAATTACATATCAACTTGTGCGTGTGTGGGTACTGATATTGGGGTCGGAAATATTTCCGTCTTAAAATGATTGTCTAAATTATGTATTTATTTCATCAAATGGTAATGAGTTTTTTTAAAGCTTTTAAACTTTCATTTCTTTCATGTCGTCTCTTAAATTTCCAAGCGAAGAAAGACGGAATAAATTTCAGAGATAGATGCTTTTTAAAATCTAGTAAAAATTTAAAATGCTGACCGAGTTCCATTAAAATAGAAAAAAATATCGTGTATAATATTTTTATTTTCTACAGAAATTGTTATAAATCTTGGATACATTTAAATAATCTTATATAATTACACTTGATTAGCAAGTACGATCAACGACCCATATTATATAGATAAGTAAGGTACGCTCTAAAGCTAAACAGGTAATTATATACATCCGAAAATCGTTGAGTCAAACAATATATTCAGTTCAATTGCTTCCATTGAACTTGTTTTATTTATTTTTTCATTACAGGCAACCAATTTAACACATCAAACAATTAATTGGTATTTGATTAAAAAAGAAACAATATAATGAACCTGATAAAATGGCGAAAATGATATAAATACCATTCGAATCCAATATTCTTATACTAAATATGATTGTGAGGAACATGTTCACAAGATTTACATCACGACAGTTGGTTGCTCCGATATAAATTACTTCAAACGTAAGTATAGCAGATAATACGTGTTAGCGATGTATTTATATAATTTGTTATGGCGTTCAGTGCATTAACTAAAATTGGCAATAAAGATAGTTCCAAATTAATATATATATAGTCTTAAAATCTTCTTTCTAATTAAAAAAAAAATGGCATGCATGACCGTAAAAAAACTCCGCCATAAATCTATTACTCTAAGTTATTTTCAAAGATTATCATTATCCGTATTACATATTGTCTTATAGTAATCGAACTACGCAGCATCAAATTGGAGAATCTGACCTAATTCCGGGCATTAAAACGTCTATTAAACAAACAAAATTGTCCTTCGTCAAGCTTCCGGAAAGGAAGCCCTTTTTTAAGTCGATCATTTGATTTTCATTTTGACAGTAAATCCTCCTAAAGAGTGCAAAATTTAAAGGTTTGATAATGAAAGAGAAAATCTTAACTGATGTACATAATATATTATGACCTATTTCCCTGGTTGGATATCAGAGTAACCAGCGCCACTTTCCACTGTTGGTTAAATTCTTTCAACTTGCGATAAATTAAAAACCAATTTACTTTGAATAATGGCTTTTGGAAATGCCCTATTTACCTCGAATAACTTAACTATACAAGATATTAGGGCCGAGTCAGAATTTTGGTTGCTTAGAGTTAAAAGTCGACTACATCCGAATAAGTCACATATATCAAGATTGTACTTTTCTATAACCCTAATTCGAAATGAGTTTGTATTCATTATTAATTAAAACCACGACACAATTAAATAAAACTACGTGATGTAGTATTATTTCTACTTTCTTTAATTTCTTTACCACACAATTGTGTAAAATAAATGGTAAAGAAATTAAAGGTGGTAAAGAAATTAAAGAAAGTAGAAATAATACTACGTCACGTAGTTTCATTTAATTGTGAATATTGAATTTCTACAAAATTAACGCCAAATATATTCAATATTTAAAACCACGACAATTAATACTCGAAAGTATTTTTAAAAATATATAGAAGTGGAAAATGAAATAATGGACTTTTTAAATTAAATTTATCACGTGGGATATAAATTGAAAGAGAAAGTTTTAAAGATTCAAAAACCTTTTTTTAGAATTTTATTTAAAAAAATGTTTTTAAATGTATACACGTCATTTTTCTTGCAAATAGTTTGACGTAAAAACTTGAAATTTGGCGCGTCGATGATATTTTTTCGCATATATTTGAGAAATTAATAATAAAGAATATTTGTGTAGAAATTTTAAAAAGAGAAAATAAAGTAATCAATTTTTTTAATGTCAACGGTGTTGGATGTAAATTTAAAAAGAAGATTACTGAAAACGAAACCTTTCTATTTAACAATCGAAGAATCAATTTTATAAACAAAACATCTTGTCCGATCCTCAAAGAATAATAGTCCCACCATGTCCAGAAAAAATCGTAAGATTTCCCAACAACTGAACTTAAATAATGAAAATATAAGAAGACAAAGATTATAGTTCGACGTTTGATAGAGTTTCATATGGCATATACTTTGCAAAAAGGGCAAACAACAACTTTTTAAATCTTACTGAATAAAATACATAAATATATTTACGTGCAGATTACATATTATATTTATTATAATATATTTATCAACAAAATAAAATACTATTTGCAATAAATTAGGAAAAAAAATTAAATGAACACCAAATGTTTGTTATACTTTCTCCACACTGAAAAATTGCGGACTTAAAATTTAACGAATACTAATTAAATAAATTACTACTAATATATGTTATAAAATATGTTACTACTTTTAATATAAATATAAACTCCATTAATAAACAACGATGAATAAATATATTCGAAATATTTCATCAACCTTAAGGCCTATTTTCCATGTAAATTATCCACCCTTTTTCCCAAAATGATTTAAACTAATAAAAATTACAGTGTGTATTATATTAATTAACATATTAATTTACATGTGCAACTCGCACTACTAGGGTTCCGTACACATTCAAAAAATATATATTTATACATGTATACATATATATATATATATATATATATATATATATATATATATATTCTTTTCTTTTTTTTACAGACATAAAAATATAAATTTTGTCAAAACGTTGTTTTTTCATTGAAAAGAAAATTAAAACAGTTTTGTAATTTATTAAAAGAGATATTTTCAATAATATCCCACAGGTCAATATAGAAAAAAAAATTCGTTTTCTAAATCAAGAGCATCCACCATTGGTTGATTTTTAAAAGGTAATCTGTAAATAAACAAATATTATTAACGTAAATTTGTACTGTAATGAACAAACTTTGGTGGTTTCAAATTAAGATCGGTAAAATAATAATTCCTGTGAAGAGCGCCTAGCGGTAAGCTTTTTATCAAAAGTTCTTATAATATTGAACTTTATTTTGTATTATGATGAAGCGTGTATCGCCACATAAAATAGATCAACATAATGATACCACTTTCATGAATAATAACCCAAGGATAGGTATTCAAACGCTTTTTGATGTTCTTTGATGTCGAATCAACGATGGATTTGTTGGTTTAGACTTTTATTCTTACAAGCACACAAAGTTTGAAAAATTATTTTTCACGCAATCAATTTCAACATGCTCACGTGCACGCACACACTTATACACACGCAACTATGAATACAACAGTCATGTTCCCTTAGGAACAAAAGATTAATTTCGTATATTTCCCAATAGCTGGTGGATATCCTCGGTATTTGTTTCATTTGCAATCGTACAGTAAGCTTGCTTTATAAGCTTGAAGTTTAACTAATGTATATAATATACTCGTACTTCACGAATCATAATTAGTAAAAGATTCAACTTTTATCGATTCTTCTTTCCTCTTTTTTGGAATCGGCGATAGAAAAATCAATATTATCAATAAATGAAATTTCTAAATATATTTGTATTCATAACTATACATTGTTCATAACTATTTACAAATTCGAGTAAATTCGTTTATATAATGCATATTGATATTTGACAGAAAGTTTCGTGTGGTATTGACGAATTTATAAGTATCTTATTTTAGTAAAGCAATTTAAACTGACAAAATACTAAACACTATTTCGTTATTCATCCAATTACGCATATAAATATGGTCTAAACATTTAATGCTTTCACTACACGAACTTACAAACACATTACCTCTAGTAAGACCTTAAATGGAAATTGATCGCCAATCGAATAAAAAATAAAACTGCAATTTACAGCAGACTTTTCACCCATAGTTATTAACTTTCAAAATACTAGGAGATCAATAAAGAAAGTAAAGTTTAAATATGAGTCCTCTTTAAACATATAAAAGCCACGGAAAATATCTTGAATGTTAAAAATTAGAAAGACACACCTTAGTTCATTTAAACATGAGAAGGCTATCAAAATTCGAAGTTCACTTTCATAAACTTCTCATTCGATTTTTAAAATGTTTTTCTTTAACTCAATATATTATTGAATTTTATCTATAATATTTTCAAAAATAATTCTTCTTTATTCAAAGTTCGTAATATTTCAAAAATATATCTTTTCCATTCATGGTAATATTGTAATATCCACAACAGTCCAACAACTCCCAAAGAGTTGAAACCCCCCTTAAAGTTTTGCCACATGTTGTATATATAGCAGAAAAAGAAATTCTCTTTAACCTTTTATTTCATTTTTAAGTGAAAACGAAAATAAGATATTCTTCCTTCTCCACATTGCTGTAACAATAAAAACATTGCCTACAGCCCTTACCGACTGAAAGCAAGCTGAAAACGCGTTATGCTCGAGAGTTTTTCCGCAACCCTCATTTTGTAGTAATTAGAAAAAAGTGATCTGTTATATTATTTTCAAATAAGCCATTTGTTTCGTTAAGAAGCAACCCCAAATACGACCCCTCATTAAACACCCATCTTCGTGATCAAATTTTGAAAGCTTTTTCTCTTCGATAAGGCGTAACGTTTTAATGTAACTCGATGTAATGTTATTTAACATTAAGCTTATTATTAATTTCCATCAACATAAACGAAATTCAAAGAGAATACCTAAATTGATTGCTTTAATAGCTAATATTTATCAAAATGAATACGTTATTGAGAATTTTAAATTGATTATATTAATGACAACTGAAATCTTTTCAAAATATATTTAGTCTTATCTAAATATTTATTTGTAAAAAACAGACAGTAACGATCTGATACGTACATGTCTTTCTCTACGTAACCCCTGCTTGTGTATCTCTTAGCGTGCTATGACTTTTTCATTTACAGGTAATTCCAATTTTACGATGATATTCAAGCAACGACAATCCATATAAAGTCAATTTATGAAGTGACAATCGTTCAAAGACAATTTTTGTGTAAATTTTACTTTTGTTGCTAAGTGAGAAATGTTGTCAAATCTCGTTACTAAATTAAAGTCTCCAAACCCTAAATATTATTTCATACTGAATTAGCATAATTCGCCATAAAATGAAAAGACGAAAAGGGTACCCTTCGTAAATCACCCAATCACATTCGTCTTTCCATCTGTCCGTCTATTATAGCCATTTATCTCAAAATGCATTTGATCCAGAAGCTCGACATTTGGTATAATTATAAAGCATATTAACTTGATACCCTCAATAGTTAACACCAAAAATGTTCATATTGGAATTATAAAGGGAAAAAATAAAACATTCGAAGGTTCCTAATTTCATTTATCGTTGGGAGTATTATTTAAAAGCACGACATATAATGATATGAAAATTATTTATCTTAGAATTTTATTTAAAACAGTTAACAGTAACTAAAGATAATTCCTAAAAATATTTACAGAGAGTATTTTGAATGTAAATTTCAAATTTAGCATAATGAAAAATAATATTATGCCGCATGTATCTCAGCACTCAAAAACCTTCATATAGAAATTTTAGAGCGAGCAAATTAAGCATTAACATTTAAAGTCATATACCTTGAGATATATCATATGAAAAAAATGCAATACTTTTTTAGAACTTTATGTAAGATATGTCTGAAGATATTGTTGAAGATGTTCCCAAAAAATATGTCTCCGCACACCCTATCACCAAAATAGTCAGTAAAAACCGTTTTTAGTTTACCTAAAATTTACTGGAAAACTACAGCGATGATTCTAAATTTCATATTTTTTGAGATATTCACGATATTTTTAAGCCTGTGACATTATGTATTTACATGATGAAAAATAATAATAATATTTGTAAATATTTTCATAATATCGTATAGCCCGCATGATGTAAATTTAAATCTATAGCATGAAAAATTCGAAATCGAAAGTGAGTTTTATGGGAAAATCAATATATTCCGAGACAGTGCCAAAATTCGATCAAGAATCTTTTTCCAGATTTTCTTCAAGCACTGTTTTCAGAAATTCTTAATGATAGCATTATAATTACTTTCAACAAAATTTGTTTTATTCTGATTTATTTTATAGACACACATTATACAAACTATTAAGGATTATAACGTTACAAGTTCCATCGAACAAAAATATACGAATTTCTACTGCATAATTATATATTTTTAACCAAAACAGGCAACAAAATTGAGTTGTTCTGTAGAACTGACTATCTTACTGGCTTCTCATACTGAATTTCACTTTCAATTCCAATAAAAAGACATTACAATGTATGACAAAAATAAAATAATAAAAAATTTCTTATCAATTTATTTATCCAGGCTAAATCAAATATTGCCATCTCATTTCTAGAAATTAATACACTTTACGGGACCCATATACGTAGTATTTCAACATGGACAACTACTTTAATAAAAAGGAAACACATTATTTCACAAATAAAGGACCACCACTAACATATATTAAGAAAAGGAATCACCACATCTACTTTCGCCTGTTTAAAAAAAAAGCACATTACGCCCAGATGTACACTACCATCTTTTATCTGCGAAAGAAAAAAATACTTTTCAAATTTTACATCTACGCAATTCGTAATTCGGAACTGCATTGGATAAGATAGTCCTGTTATAGTTATTGAATTTAAAATACTGAAAATTTTGCGGGAAAGTTTAAATAATAAGCAAGCCGGTTTAATTACAAAGTTTAAAGGATTTAAATGAAGGCAATATTAAAATTAAATTTTGCATGCTTAGATTATTTGTTTTGAATAAAAAATATCATTTTCTTCGAATTTATAGAAAATTCAGGTCACTGAATCACTTTGACGCTAAAAGGGCAGCTAAACAGCTTTGAACATAATCTGAGCTTGATATGTCACGCAGATTACACACTTTCAATATTTCTCATTATTTAAGATAATTTTTATGACCTTTAATGAGAATTAGTTTTAAAAACAGATACGATAGAAAGGTTTGATGCCTGTACAATGACAATCGGCAGTTTTAATAATTGCGGGAAATGTGAGAGGAAAAAAAATAGTAGAAATTGTGGTGCAATATACTAATTAGGACAGTAGAAGTAAGTATTCGTCCTTTATTACTCGTCCGAATCTAATGTAATTATTAAGATTTTTTCACCTTGAAGAATTAGTAGAACTTTTTAAATTTAAACGAGATCTTATTTTTAAGCATCCCGTGGCGACTAAAATTAATTTATAATAATTTTTAGTCTGTAAACAATACCATATATTTGCTCCTTCCTCTTTTTCTCACAACCTTATTTAAAAGTGTTTTTGGTTTTTCATATTTACGTAACGTTTTTCTTTCATAAATCTTTAGACATTTATTTTTCAATGTGATCATTTTATGTTTGAAATATTTAAGTTAGCAAAGACCTCCACTTCTTCATCCAATTTCCACAAATTAAAATTCATCGAAAAATTAACCGCAATCACTAAACTTTCGTATTTCCCCTAATGCTAGCGAAGCAACATAAGCTGCGAACGGTCCGAAATAGCGAATAGTGTATCAAGGACATTATTAAATTTAATACTAACAGATCAAATAAAAAATTAGGATAATTTATGACATAGGACCCTTGCCTGAAAAAAATTTGATTGTTCTCAGTAATATTTATTAAACAAAATAAAATTACCGTTAAATATGTACTAGAAGTGAAATCTCTACATTACAGAGAAAGATGCTCATCGACTCGTGTCAGATCTTTCATCGATCACACTAGTTTTAATTATATCTATATGCTGTCTATTTTAATCAATGAATTTTATCATTTATATTGCATAATTTTGTCTATAAATTTATTGAATTAAATATATATTTTTAAAAACTGAAATTCATGTCCTATATATAATTTCCGTAATTTTAATCTCTTTAATATCTTGGTAAATATTGTTTTCCGCGCATAAGAAAAAGTGCTTGAGAGGAAATTGGTGGAAAAGAGAAAATAGAAGTTATCATCTTTTTCAATTCGACGAAGAATTATACAATATCCAGTATTCAACTGTGTAATTACTAACTAACAATGGCCAGAGTGTGAATAGTTTATGACGAGTAAAAATTAATTACAAAATATGTAGGCGTTATTTATTTGTCGACGTAAAATTTATAAATATTGTTTGTATAATATAAATAATTGTCTAATTAACTTGATCTTTCATTCTGATAAAAAATCGCTTTTCCCTCAGAAAAGGCCTCCTCTTTTGACATTGTTTCCTACATGAGGTTTATGGGATCCATGAAAATGAAGATTGAAGGACGTAACTGACATTTTATTAACTATTCTCTCTTTCCATTCAAAATTCTTAAAAAATTAAATATTTTTTTGATAAAACAGCAATTATCAATTAAATTACTTAATTTAACAGTTTGCTTTTGCTTTAGCAAATAACATTAGCGGTTAGTTCCAGTACTAACTATTTTATTACACATTTTTGTGAAAATTGGCATTAAATTATAAAAAATTCTTTAAATTTGTTAAAATTCCGCATGTTGTCATACATTAAAAAATTACTAAAAAACTACATTTTACGAAATTATTTATACAGCATTAACATTATTAACTAATTCATAAAGTGATACTAAATTCAGAGGGATATATTTATTTAAAAGACCATCAATAATTATATTTAGGTCTAATTAATCGTAAATCACAAATTAATTCTAAATTATCATATTTATGTTTGTAAAATTAGATCATTTTTCCGAAGCAGATTAAGAATCATAATGGAACAATTCTTATATTTGATTAGTAACAATTCTCATTATGAATTTCTTTTGAATTCCAAATTAATATTCTATTTCGTATAGATATTAATATGTATAAATTATACATAATACAATATATATATATATATATATATATATATATATATATATATATATATATACATGTGTATGTGGATATGTGTGTGTGAGTGTGTGTGTGTATATTGCTATACAGACTTAATTTAAATTGAGAAGAATTCCAATTGGGTCCTACCAAGTAAGAATTAATTCGAAAGAACACCCCTGAAATTATTACTTCGCTCGTAATAACTTAATAACGGAGCTTTGACGGCGCTTTCGCGAAGTAATTAGGTAACAGAAATGAAAAAATGTAGAAATTATTCTCGTGCTTAGAAAAAATGCGTGTCAGTTTTTGCGGGCGTGCTGACGTACATGTAGTTATACCTAGGAGTTGGATACATTTTAGCCTTGAAATAATTGTCTTGATTAAATATCCGTTACATTAAATGAAAATGAGAATGAAAAGGTTTTTAAATTTTATTTGATTTCTGATTGGATCTACGTTTCCATAAAATGCTGATAACATTACATTCAAACATAAAGAATATAATGAGTAATATTTTAATTTATTTAAAAATAGACGTTTGTCATGTGTACGTACGCATTCTCAATATTTATTTTATTAAAAATTACACTTATTAAGTAAACACGATAAAAAATTTACATTACTTACACGCTGTAAAGCTAGTGGAGTCCATCCGATATAAGCTAGTTGAGTGTTATACCATCCGATATAATCACTCAATTAGCTTCAGAGCATTCTTAGATATCTATTAGTATAATTAAAATTTAAAGGAAATATTCAGTTTGTTGGAAAAATATTGAATCAAGCAATAATTTTCCTATCTCATACTAATATACTTTTATTTTTTTTCAGAATACGTTTAGTTTCTTTCATCTTATTTATTTAAACACGTTTTTCCAATAAAGTTACTAATTTATCAAAATGAAATATAGTTGATATTTAAATAAAAAGAAACGATATAATGAAACTAATAAAATGATCGAAATTAAATGCAATAGGAATTCAGTATTTCTATTTGTTAGAAATATACAAAATATTAACTCGGGGACGAAATTCACAAATCACGACACAATGGGTTGCCCCGATGCCCAATATACAGAAGTATAGTAGATAGTTTGCGTTAGCTAATATTTTATGTACTTACTAACGGCATCTACTACATTAAATAAAATTATATATAGAAAACTTGATCCAAATTTGAACATTGTCTTAATCTATATAATTTTAAGTATGGACTTCGCTAATTGTATTATATTTCATATATTAGCATCTATACGCCAAATACTGAAACTTAACATTAATGAAAGAGAACATCGGCTATAAACTCGCTTCTCCAAGCCAATTTCAAACAACGTTTTATTATCTACACTACCGTAAGCTTTATGGTAGTCGAACTACGCTGCGTCTACTTGGAGAACCTGACCTAATTCCAGCACTTAAACCTCTATTAAACAAGCGAAATTGGCATTTCTCAAGCTTCCGGCATGGAAGCCGTATTTTATGTTGGCAATTTAGCAATAAACCCTTCGAAACCGTGTAAAATTGAAAAGTTTACCAACGGAAGAGAAAATCGCAACTAATTTTGTGTTATCCATTGGAACTACTTCCTTTGTTTGATGTCAGAGTAACCAACGCCACGTTCCACTGCTAGTTAAATACTTTCAACTTGCGATAAATTAAATACTATTTTCATTTGGCAGATAAATTACTGAAATAGTCCTATATACCTCGGATAACTTAACTGAAAAAACTCTCAGGGTTGATTCAGTTTTTTCATTTCCTAAAGATAACAGCGACTATAGCCGAAAGCGCAATGCTTATCAAGGCTGTAATTTTATTCAACGCTGAATTGAAATTCGTTTGTGTGCATTATCTAATGCTATACGATTCAGCATGTGTGAAGAGAAACTAAACGTTTTGTAATTAAACGCCAAACGGGCTCCGATGTACTATGCATAGTGCATAAAATTTCTAACCAATTTTATGAGCCATTTTAAAAATAAGGAAATAGCGTGTTAATTAATTTAATTTCTCTTCCATAATTACACTTTTAAACATGTACATGCATTAAATTATTTTTATTTCTACTCTGAATCCAAAATCATTTTTTGTCTGTATATAGAAGTAAAGAAATGGAACTCTTGTAAAATCAGTAGCGAGTCCGTTAGTCTATTCGTCTATCAGCCGTTTTTCTAATAAACATTTTATAGGAGCATATCAAATAATCAGTTTTTTTAACTCGTAGATCATGTGAGTTATCAATTGAAAAGAAAGTTGTAAAGGTTTCAAAATAATTTTATTTCGTATCATATATAAAATAACTCCGCGTAATATTGTTAAACATTTACACCCCATTTTTCTCGGAAATGTTCGATGTAAAATCTTGAAATTTATTACAGTAATAGAGCATATATTTCGCATATATTTCAAAAATTAAAAATATTTATATAAATTATAACAAAAGTAAATGAAATAATAGATTATTTTAAATATCTAATATGGTGTTGGGTATAAATTAAAAATACATTTTGAAGGATTCGAAAACGTTTCTTAATACCATTTTATGTGAGGCAGCTGAAAAAATATTGTTGAAAATTTCTGCAAGAAATAATTACACCCTCTCACCACAGTCTCCAAATTCTAGATTTAAAATTATAACAAATCAGCCCTATTACATGTTTACTTAAAGTTTACAATATAATTTTACATAATTTTAATTTAATTTTACTGGGGACAAAATTTCAGATACGAAAAAATTTACGTAGTTCATAAAATTTCAAATATTATTGTCTAATGCAAATTTATTCAATTTTCGTTTAAACAAAGTAAAATTTTTCTATATATAATTTATTCTGTAAAAAAATGTTAGCAAAAATTTGAACGGAAACTTTCATTTTTATTAGCATTCTACAACCGAAAATTTATGAAATATTTAACAGAATTGAACTATTATGACGACAGGCACTAAGAAAAGCTAGATCCAGTATTAGACTTAAAACATATAAACCTTCTTGCCATTATCTAAGTACGCAATCCGGAAATATTCAATCTAATTTTTACATGCAATTGCAAAAATTTTTGCAACGAAGTATTTCGATTTTGCACTTCAAGAATGGTAAAAGGCACTGGTTAAAATTAATTGTACATATTAATTATTATACATAGTTCTTTATTTAAATTGTATGAATAATAACATCTCATATATATATATATATATATATATATATATATATATATATATATATATATATATATATATAAAATTGGGTGTGTACCTATATTTCACTCTGTAGCCAAACACCTACTTATTGCAGACGAACGGCATTTGTACGTGGTAGTAATGTCAACCCTCTCAACGTGCACTACGATGGTTGCGGGTCGATAACTATAAGGGTGTGGAAGACATGGGGGTTGAAAATAGTCGACCTCGAAAATGTGTGACTTCCAAAATGAAAGTTCCAGTTTTTTGTATAAAGTTCTAAAAATTTGAAGAAATGTCTGCAATATTCTGGATCATTGTTGAATTGACAGTGAATATGTGTGAACATATTCATTGTCTTCGCCATTTTATTCACTCCCGCAATCCACCCATTCTCATTTCTTTCAACATATATATATATATATATATATATATATATATATATATGTATATATATATATATATATATATATGTATATATATATATATATATATATATATATATATATATATATATATATATATATATATTAGCTAAATGATCGAAATTAAATTAAAAATTCAACAACTTTTGATAATTAACTAATTCATCGTCAATGCTAATATAGTTTAGTGTTTGCACCCAAACAAAAGTTACGAGTAGAAAACTTATAATTGAGACTCAATATTTGGAATAACTAAATTTATTTACTTATAAGCATTCGAATTAATTTTTTAATTCTATACCTAGTTTTGGGGTATCATTTAGAAGTTCTAATTAAAAAGATCTAAAAAATTAATTTTTTCATTCCTTTGATTAATATATCTTCCGATATATACTGAAAAATTTACAAAAAAATGTGTTTCTCTCTCCCCTTTTTACGAAACTACTAAACCTAAAATAAATAGTAAAAAAATAAGTTTTTCAGAAGACAAACAAAATTTTTGGAAAACCTATAGCGATGATTCTACTTGTCATAAATTTGTAAAATGCACCCTATTTCAAAAAGCCTGTGAAATTTATATTAGCCAATATATTTACGTTGTGAAATATTAATATCTGTAAATAATTTACAAGAAATACAACGACACTTACTTTTTTATAACGCCTCAAATGTGTACGAAACCCTCGTAGAGCGAGTTCTAATCGTATTTGAAAGACTTAATTTATTTATGAACAGTTACAGAAGTATTACTAAGTTAATTAAAAAAGACTAATTATATGACGTTAATTAAAAATCTGTAGGTACGAATAAATTACTATACACTGTATATCATTAATTCGCTTCCAGAACTGGTATTATAATAAAATGGTAACTACGTGAGCATAGACTGGTACAAACAGTGAAGTCTTTTCAGTGACAGAACATAGAAGCTTTCCATTTAATTACTGAAGGACCAATTTCGTGAATCAAATAAACTTTATGAACTACAAAAATATCAAACTGTATATTTATTCATGAAATTGATTCCTCGATTGTTAACTGGGTGAATGCCTGAATGTAATGCCCACAAAAATGCAGTTAAAAATAGAATAAACATCACTAGATTTCCAGATACGTTATTTCATAGATTATACTTAGTCACATGCAGGTTTCTAATAATAGAACTTCAATAATGAAACCACGGAACACTGTTCTCAAATATTTCCCAATAGATGGTGGAAACAATCTTTGTGGAAAACAACTATTGTACTCGTACTTTACGAATAATTTTAATTACCCAATACATTGTTATGATTCAACACTTATCGATTCTACTCGCTGATTTATTTGCGGAGAATTTACTCAGTCGGCGATAGATAGGTGCGATATTCCCGGCAAACTAAATCTTTAGGGATTTTAAGGATTTAGCTTATCGGAGATATCAAATTATCAAGTTATATTTCTATATTTATATATATATATATATATATATATATATATATATATATATATATGTATATATAGGCTATAATTACACAGCATACTTCGGATAAAGTCGCTTGTTTTTATAATGCATATGCTCTTGACATCTGAAAGTAAGATGCGTTTGTTATGGACGAATCGATATGTGTCTGACTACACAATAAAATACGATCGCCACATTTAGTGCTTTTACTAGAGAAAACTACCTAAATTCTCATATTTAATTATGACCGTTTCAAGATGCTAAAAGATGAATCGAATAAGTTAAGGTTAAATCTAAGACTTCTTAAATCAAATGATCTCAATCACGGGAAACATATTGAATGTGAAAAATTCTAAATATACGCGTTAGTGCATGTAAATATAACAAGACAACAATCTAAATTATAAATCGAGTTTATTTTTAGCATCCCTAAGTTTGTAAATGTAAATATAATATTTTATGAGTATTAGTAAAAGTAAAGTGTTTTTAAATAACAATCTTCTCGATCTTAGAGCGGTTGAGCACATTGAGCAAATGAATATAATTTGTGATTTTATTCGTGTGGATGATGAATTGTAAATCATTTCCTGACATTAATTATTCTTTTGGTTTTCATAATTGTCATATTTGGTACATTACGGAATTTAAAGTTTTCAGATCAATTTTTTTTACGTGGTAAAGGTTAATTTCAGAGCTTGTATTACTTTAAATTATGTGGAAGGGGTAAGATAAATTTAAATATTGTTTTATAAAATTTTTGGGAAACTAGTAAAGTAACTTCCTAAACTTATCATTTAATTATTAAAAACGTGGTCTTGAACTAAATATTTTATTTATTTTTTATTAAGAAAAAATTCAAAATCTCTTCTTTATTTATGATAGTCTAATAATAGTCCCAACATTCTAACAACTCCCGAAGAAACAGCGTTTGTCCTTTCAAGAAATAAGAAATTGTAATACGAAAATAAGGTTCTTCCCTCTCCATTTTATTATAACAATAATAATATCGCTTACAGCGTTCACCGATTGAAGGCAAGCGGAAAACTCATTTTGTTCGAGAATTTTCTCGCCACCCTCAAATCGTGGGACTTGGATAGAAAACAATATGTTATATTATTTTCGAATAACCAATTGGCTTCGTCTAGAAGGTACCCCAATACGACCCTCCTAAAACACCCATCTTCGTGACCATCTTTTGAGAACTTTTTCTAGTCGATCGGGCTCAATGTTTTAATGTAACTCAATGTAACTTTACTCTTTCTAATTATTTCCAAAAACATAAATAATATTCAAAGAGAATACCTAAACTGATTGCTTTAATCACTAATATCTGTTAAAACGAATAACTCATTCAGATAATTAACTTATTTCTATTGATGATATATAAGGGCAATCAACCTAAGTTGGAAAATAAATTTGGTTTCACCTAAATATTTATTGATAAAAGATCAGGTAAAAATGTTTAGATATATGCATATTTTGTCTCCATCAAATTTTTCATTTTCTCGAACAATGACACTTTTTTTTGTTAATTATACTTGCTGTACTCAGAAAATTAATAGTATTATTTTACCATAATTAGTTCCTTCGAAGGATAATACAAAATATGGTAATAAATCTGGTCATCCTCATTATTTATAACGTAATAATTTTTATCCTTCAAAATATGTTATTAAATAAAAATCTCCAAGGTCCCTAGATATTTTTTTTACATCAACTTACCACATTAATGCTATCCATAACTCGCGTATAAGACCTATTCTATTTATGGTTTACGGTCCCCTACCACAAGAGAAAAAACGTCACTCACCTTTAAGTATTTCTCAAAAACCGTTTCACGTAGAAACTTAAAATTTGTCATTGTGATAAAAACAAGTAAATCCACATATTACCAATAGTTACATTTACAAATATTCATACAAACATTTTGAGAACATTTAATATTCATTAAATATCTCTTCTTGCACACAAATATCGAGAATTTAAAGGAATTAAAATTTTCATTTTTTTTATTCCGTGGGTGCAATTGAAAAAGCGATTTTATAAGAACACATTATATAAGTATAGATACAACATATTTTAAAATTTTGTGTAAGACAGTTCTAAATAAATTGCTGAAAACGTCTACAAAAATTTTCTCAAAAACTATTTGACATGCAAACTTCAGATTTGGTGTATAGGTAAAGCGTACTGACCTCCACATATCTCGGTATCTAAACTCAAAAGTGTTAATATGGAAATTTTAGAGGAGGGAAAGAGTATTCAAAATTTTCTAACAATTCTAGAACTATTTTTACGGAACTTTATGTGAAATAATTCTGGACATTGTTGAACACGTCCATAAAAAATTTGTTCCCGCCCGACTCCATCTGCGAAACTCCAAGAGTCAAGATTGTATAAAAACAGCTTTACTAGAAGATCACATTAAGATTATCGGTAAATTATATCGATGATTGTATATTTCACTGTTGGAGATTACTCCTTTATAATCGATATTCATATATGGCGGCCGGTATGAAATTTTATTAAGAGTAAAATCAGAAGTTCAAAGCGTTAAAACAATGCTACAATTTGTAAGTTTGGATATAGGAGGTAATCTCCGAAACTACTCATCCGATTTCAAAAACTCTTTCACCAATGTTTAAAAGGATCTTCAGAATGGAAATAGGTTGTATATTATCGCGTTAAAAAAAATTTATATATTATAAAAAGTTAAATATTGTAAATTTGGATGTAGGAGGCAATCTTTTGAAACTACTCGTCCGATTTAAAAAATTCTTTCACCATTATTTAGAGGAGATTTTCAGGTTGAACGTGGGTTGTATATTATCACGTTAAAAAAATGCATGTATTCTAAAAAAGTTAAATTTTGTTTGGATGTAGGAGGTAATTTCCAAAACTACTCAACCGATTTCTAAAATTCTTTGACAAAAAATTTAGAGAGGGCTTTCATGATAGATATAGAGTAAATTATCCCGTTAAAATTTTTTTAGATATTATTATATAAAAAAGTTAAATTTTGTAAGTTTGGATGTAGGAGTTACTCTCCGAAACTACTCACTCGATTTCAAAGTCTCTCACCAATATTTAGAAAGGACCTTCAGAATGTACATATATTGTAAATAAACCCGTTAAAAAAATTTTGTGTATTATAAAAAAGTTACATTTTGTAAGTTTGGATGTGGGAGGTAATCTCCGAAACTACTAATCCGATTTCAGAAATTCTTTCACCAATATTTAAAAGGGACCTTCAGGACGGACTTAAGTTGCATATCTTCCTGTTAAAAAACAGTTTTCATGGAGACCGGCTTTGCAACTTTAGTCAACGAAAAAACAGTCGAGCGAATGCGCTATGAACGCTGCCTTAACGATAAGATACAATTTGATAGCTGATATTGATATTTGTAATTATATACAGTGTTACCTATTTTATATATTCCCAGGCAATCGTAAATAAGGAGCAAACTCCAGTGGCGGGTCGGGGCTGACACGCACAATGTTATTTTTTTTAAATTAACGACATTTTTACGTCCATGACAGATGTGCTAAACGTATTTATACACAGTTTATTAAAAATACTACGTATCCTTATATATTTATATGTGTTTTAGTATGTACGGATCCCCACAGTGCAACTTTTACTCATAATTAATATTGTACAATCCGTATGGCATAAATTTAAATCTACAATAGTAAAATTAATGGAAAATTTAATATATTGGAAAACAATGCATAAAGTCAATTTAGAAACTTCTTTTTCTAAATTGTCTCAAGATAATGTCCTCAGGAGTAACTCTTCATACAAACGTGATTCCCACATTATTCAAACGTCTTTATATTATAAAAGGTAATAAGTTTTATCAAACGAATATATTCGAATTTCGGCTACACTTTGACCGAAATCTGCTATGAAATTCTTTGTACAAAACAAATTTAATTATAAATATTAATTATAATCTATTCTGTAAAATATTGATATTTTTTATATTTTTTTAACTAACAAGATGTAAAAATTGCGTTGTTCAAACAGTATGTTATATTACGTAGCTGAGAGAGTAAAGTATACCCCTGGGTTTGATGCGCTCCTATTTACTCCTAATAATTTCGGCGTATTATAATTTAGGCTGTTCTCCAAAGGAATAAAAGTAGTTGGGGTGATTTCCTTTCTTGCCATTTATTACACAACGTAACAAGGTTAAATGGCTTATAGAGTTTAATTGGTTTGTGCTGCCTTCTTATTAAAGTAATTGTGCGTATTCAAAAACTACCTATATGGGTCTCGCAAAGAAGATTACTGTATAAAAATATAAAAAAATATAAATATCACCAATATGCCTAATATATCTACCACCTTTATCCCAAAAAAGGCCTAATACATCCAACATTACCCAAACACAACACAGCACAACCCAACATAACCCTACACAATCCAAGATAACCCAACGTTACAAGACCCCACTCAATAACTCAACCTAACCTAACGCAACTCAATATAACCCGACCCAATCCAATATAATCCTACCAGATCCAACATAAACCCACATGACATAACTTTCCATAACCCAAACCAACATTATCCAACATAGTCGAACATAACCCAACCCAATCTAAACCAATTCAACATAAACCTACATAACCCGACCCAACTTAATACAATCCAATATAACCTAATCCAATCTGATATAACTCAATAAAACTCAAGTTAAGCAACATAGCCAAACTTAACCCAACTTAATAACATAACCAATATTATACAATCTAACCTAAAATAATCCCACACAGCCCAACTCAACATAAATCGACATAACCTAACCTAACCTAACATTACCCAAATTAAAATTACCTACCCCAACATAATCCAACCAAATTTAATCCAAAACAACACAATTCAACCCGACATAACCCAATATCACGCAACACTAACGAAGACAATCCTACATAACCCAATCCATCCCAACATAATCCAGTCCAACTCAAAGTAACCCCACGTAACCTAAATGAAAGCACATAAACCCCCAGTAACCCAACACAACCGAAACTATAATAATTGGCGTGTCTAACATTGAAGATATTTACGAAAAAATTATTAAAAGTGCTTTCAAACACTGAGTGTTTGAGAAGACACATGAAAATTATAGACACAGAAGATATGAAATCATGTAATTGCTACGTGCTTTAACGTCTAAATATGTAATAAACCTATAGAATTGGTGCATATGTGCATTGCAGGTATTTACGAAAAAATATTTAGAGAAACATAACATGAAAATTTTGTTATTTAAAAATGTGTATTTTTGTCTGTGAGCCTATTTATTTGTTCGGGCCTTATGCAAGAAGAGGATTCGTTTAAGATTTATTGGTGAATTCTCTTGAGTAATATATAGGCTATATTTTATCGCAATCGCGCAAAAAGAATATAGGCTTGATGTTCCAATTCAAAGTGCATTCACTTAAGCTAAAGTTGTGCTCACTTAAATATTTTTTAAAGATCTTCAGGTAATTGAAATCGCGGCTGCAGTTAATTAACAATAATATTTATTAATAGCCACATACACTATAATTTATTCGTAACGATGTTAAAAAAAGAAAAAAAGAAAAAAAAATATGCATATATATATATATATATATATATATATATATATATATATATAAATTTCCATTATAGGTCGAAACGCAAATGAAGTCGCGGTTACCGCTAATATAAAATATAAATTACATCTTATATTAGTACGCCGGCTGAATTTTGAGCAATACCTGCCTCTATGAACAAAGACGGAAAAAAATTTCAATTTGGTTATTCCAGATACAAACAAATTCGACAGGACACTTTGAAGCTATTACTTCCTTTGTAACAACAATTACGAAGCTTTAAGGGAGCATTCGTAAAGTAGGTAACGGGAGTAATAACGGAGTGGTAACGGGGTAATTGCTTATTAGTTTGTGCGGGCGTACGTACTAATATATTCGTAGTTACGTGGATCGAAAATATTTTTCTCTTGAAATAATTGTCTAAATCGTGTATTTATTTTTATGACTTTCAAAAACTTCTGAACTGTAATTTTACATATTTTGATTTTTAATTTCCAAAATAAAGTTAATAAAATCTAATAAAAGGTTAAAATGCTGATCGCATTACATAAGAATATAACAATTATAATGTATAACACGTTTAATTTAAATAAAAAATTACGTTGTTCATAGATCCTACATATCTATCTATTCTTAATAATTATACAGAGTTATACTTAGTCACCCAGTACGATGCATAACCTACAGTAAATAGATACACAAATCACACACTCAAACTAATTAGTTATTAGGTCCCTCCGAGTATAATCAAAAGTTAAAACAAATATGGTTCATTGGAACAAACAATACCTTTCCTGTGATCAATTATTATTTCTGAGGATATGTTCTATTTGTCTCATCGCATTTATATAGTTACTCATTACGCCTTCAGCAACACATCACAGGGTTACCAATTTATTAGGAAAAAAACAATTAATTAATATTTAAATAAAATGAAAACAATATACTGAATCTGATTAAATAACAAAAATGAAATACAATACCAATAAAATTTCTCATTCTCCAGTAATATATTAAGTATGTTTCTGGGGAAAAATTTCACAGGATCTATACACAGTGGATTGTCCCTATATAAATTACTTCGGGACGGAAGTACGGCATACAGTTTGTGTTAGTGACTTTTATATGCTGACTTAAGTCGCCCAACATATTTTCTAAAATTGTGAATAGAAATAGCTCTGACTTTGGACCTCGTTTCAATCTCAAAAATATTAAATATAGATTTTACTTATTTTATTAAGCTTCAAATATTAGTATATATACGCTAAATGCTAAAAAAATGTCACCGAGATATTAAATTAGCGAAAAATCAGTTTCTCCAACCAATTCCAAAAATATCATCTAAACTACTACAAATTTTATGGTAGTCGAAATACGCTGCAGCAATTGAAAAAATCTGACTTAGTTCTGCCACTGAAACCTTTGTTAAACAATCAAAATTGACAGTGGTCTAGTTACTAGGCGCGGAAACAGTGTTTTTTTAATCATACATTTATTAATTTTCATTTTGACAATGAAGCTATTGATTTTCATCTTGACAATAAAGCTTTTGATTTTCATCTTGACAATAAATCCTTCGAAAGCAACAATGAAAATTTTGGCAATGGAAGGGAAAATGGCAACTGATGTACACAATATACTGTAACCTCTGACCTACTTCTGTTGTTCTATATCAGAGTAACGAGTTCCACTACTCACTGTTGGTTAGATACTTTCAACTTGTAATTATCGATAAATTTTGAAGAGATAACTTATTTAAATTTATATCACTACCTTAATAATAATTTAACCAAACAAGCTATTGATACAGGGTCTCAGTTTCTTGAAGATAAAATTCGACTCCATCCGAAAACGCAATGCTTATCAAAGTTGTATGTTCTTCAACCTTGAATTGAAATAAGTTTTTTTGTCTAGCTATAATAATTTGAGTACTGATATGTTCCTATTTCGAACTTCTGAACTATTAAGTCACAGTACTTAATATTAATTAGCACAGTATTTTGTCTAAATTATGTGAATATTAAAATCTCATACCTAGTTTAAGATACAAAAAACAAAGTATTTAAGATACAAAAAACAAAGAAATATATTGAATACGAGAACGTGATAAAAACCAAATTTATTCCAAAATATTGAAAAGGGAACTTCCAATCATCACAGATTATGTTAGCCATTTAACTAGCTTATAAATCAAGAAGATGCCTCCAAAGTGAATATTGCACCTGTACAAAATTAAAGGTAAAAAAGGCTTCATTTTCCGCCACTCTTACAAAAAAAATAATCTGTTATAATATTTTTGAGTAAACCATTTACCCCGTCTCAGAGTGTCTGCAAATACGATCCCTCATCAAATACTCATTTTTATGTTTAAATTTCGTGGCGTTTTTCTTGTCGAAACATCGTCTTAATTTAACTCAATGTAACGTTCTGTAGCTTTTTAATAATTTCAAGGAAAATTAACATAATTATAATTAAAGCAATCGCCATCATCATGATAATTTTTCTGCAAACTTTACTCGCTGCACTTAGTAGTTAATGGTTCCATACTTGTAATACCAAAATTATTTCCTTTTGCGTCTATTTATAAAGCAAAAAATGTAGTAATGAATTTTGTCAAATGTCGTTCTCAAATACGTAATCAGTTGTGAATAAACACCTGTAGAAAAAGTGAGCTTTATGGGAAATTTAAGTCTTTGGTCCAAATATCGTGTTTTATTTCATGTCTATCTCCACCACATAAATTATATATATATATATATATATATATATATATATATATATATATATATATATATATACATATATATATATATATATACATATATATATATATATATATATACATATATATATATATATATATATATGTACAAGCATACAAATATATATTCCTACATTATTTACACGTTTTCAGATTATAAATAATTATAAATATACTAAGTTCCATTGAATTAATATTTGTAAATTTCGACTTTCGACGAATGCATCGTACTCTACAAAATTATCCCAGTCACCATTTAATATAAAATTTAACTCTCGATAGTAAACAAAAAAGAATCGTTCTTTCTTTCAAAACGTACCAACATAAAAATATGGAATTTATTATCAATTTGATTATTTCTTCAGTGTTAGACTGAACAAATATTTAAATTGAAACTAGAACATAAAGAAAAACAATTTGACCTGGATAAAGCATTACTCTTGTCACATTGTGTAATACATATTAAGAAAAGGAGTCACGCCAACTATTTTTGACTCTTTATCGGACAGACTACATTATTACAAAAAGTACGTTCCCTGACAAACCTTTTGTCAGTAAGAAGAAAGCATATCACACCCAAGGGCATACTTTCGACTCTCACTTCCGAAACAAAAAATACTTTTGAACTCTCCGCCAAATAACTTGACTCCTACCTCATCACATCTTTCACTATAATGAACTTTTGACCTGTTTTCTTTTCCCTAAGGCATATTAGAGCATAGTGTTTTAATGTAATTCGTAATTGGGAATAGCATTAGATGATACTGTACTATTATAATTATTAATTTTAAAAGTTTCTAGAGGTTTGCGAGAAAACTTAACTGAGAAGCAAAGCAAGCTTAACAGGAAAATTTAAGGAATTAAGTGAGGTAATATTAAAATTCAATTTGTTTCGTAGATTATTTATTTTAAATATGAGGATATAGTTCTCTCTGAATTCATAGAAAAAGCTTTATTTAGGTTCCTGTAATTCTTTCTCAAGAGAAGCAGCTAAATAGCTTTGGACACAACCTGAGCGTAATATGATGAGCACATTACATACTTACAACTTTTTACATTATTTACGAAATTTTTTAAGTACTTTAATGAAAATCACTTTTAAAATTATTTAACGACTGTACTGTGTTAATCGGCAGTTTGAGTTATAGAAGGAAGTATACGCGGAAAATTTGAAATAGTGAAAATCGTATAGCAGAAATAGGTAATTATTTAAACAGGTATTTTTGTAAATCTCGTTAAAAGTCTTATTTAATTTATAAGTTTATTATCCTTTAAAACTTTGCAAGAATATCCTTAACATAAATGGGGTCATACTATTTATACTTCCGATAGTGACCAAAATAAATAACCATAAACTATACAAATGCTTGAATCTAAAACAATGGACATACTTGGATACAATAAAACTTTACTTTCTTTCATTTAAACGTATTTTTTCAGTTTTTCATTATCTAACTAATTTTTTTTCTTCCAAAAATCTTCACACGTTTATCTTTAATTACGATCATCTCATGTTTGAAATATTCTACTTAGCGAGCACTCCACACTTCTTCGTTCTGTTTTTTTCATATTTTATTTCTACACAATTTAAACTGAAATGTGTTTTACAATCACAGTATTTTATAATCATTCAGCTATATCTTTGACGCTTTCCAAAATTTTCAAACCTTGTAAGTGGAAGGAAAACATATTTATTATATTAAATTCTATTGAAAGTCAGTATTGTTCTCAGTAAAAATTATATTGTAAATTTACAATATTAAAATATAATTTATGAATTATTACGTATCAAAATATCTTCACTAGCACGTATTTAACAGATAACACTTAAAGCATACATCTTAACCGCACATAAAGCTATTTATGATAGTTAAAGGATTATTTAACCACGTATACCTATGATCCTTATGAAAATCCTAGAAGAGTATTCAGGGAAATTCACAGCTCCGAAGTGAAACGTTTCATTCTGAATTTTTTCGAGTTTAACTCTTGTTTATATTCCCAAATTTATTTATGTAAAATTCATGTAATCAAAATGTATTTTATATAAATGTATTGATATACACAAACTCTTTTCATTCATCACATATTCATTCGTGAAGTCGCCTTAACTAATTTGTGCCCTATAAGGAATAAAATTTGCTTTACAAGACTATAGTCCCACGCCAACTTGAAACGGCATAAATTGTAGTCTGGTAGCGTGTAGACTAATATTATAATTTGTTTAGAGATTTGATGTGCGATCGTAGGTTTATAAGTAATCATTTAGGGTAAATACGATCAAAACCACTATTAACCGTGTATATTTCGAAGTAGTAGGTAAATCGTCAAATCAATACTAGCTAATAAATTTGAAAATACGAATGTTCTATGAATTGGGGCCTTGCCTATAAAGTATTTAACATTCTCCGTAATTTTGATTAAATGAAACACACATGAGTTTCTCATTCAATATGCACAAGAAATAAAATAAATCTTATTTTTTACGATTCATGCGTAAATTTAATCTGTAAAATATCGTAATAAAAAAAAGTATTTCCCGCCTAAAAGGAAACCATAAAAGCGCTTAAGAGAAATACGTGCTTGAGAGAAAATTGGCGGGATGGCAAAAGGAAGTTATCCTCTTTTATCAATTCTATGTAAAATTATATATGAATTTCTAAATTTGCTACTGCTTAATCAATAAATAACAGTTTAAATAAAGTGTGATTAATTTATGACAAATAAAAATAAATTTGAAATTATGTTATTGATTTTTCATGATAAAATTTGTATATATTGCTTGTATCATATAAAAAAATTGGTTAATTAAATTGATCCATTACTATGATAAAAAAGATCGCTTTCTCTAAAAATGAAAATAGTTTTTCAATAAGAAAAACCTCTCCTCATAAAACGTGATTATATATATATATATATATATATAATAAGAATATTTAGTATATTTATTAAATATAAATATTCTTATTATTAATATAAATTCACAAGATCTGAACGTGAATGCAGTGGGTTGCCCCGATATAAATTAGTTCGGCACGGAAGTAGCTATATTTTTATACTATTTCTTATGGCTTTCGGTATATTAACTAGAATTAACTCTAAAATTAAACCATGTCCTAATCTCAAGGACATTAAGTAAGGACTTCACTGATTATTAATATACTTCATATATTAGCACCTATAGTCTAAATTTAAAAAAGAACGATGTCGAAAACTTCAAAGAAAAGAAAATTGACGAAAACTTCGCTCCTCCAAGTCAATTTCCTACAAGAATATCATTATCTACATAATCGTAAGCCTAGACTACGGCAGTGAACTCGCCTCATTGTCTAATAACTGGTGAGGAAGTTTCAACCCCATAACAGTGCCCTTCCAGTGGCTACATCTGAAAGTGCAAAGCTCGTCAAAGTTGTACTTTTCTTCAAAGATGGACCGAAACTAGTTTGTATGTATTCGATAGGTTTTTCGCATTTTTGTGAAGAGAACTAAGTGTTTGTTAATTAAATGGCAAACTGACTTATTTCTATGGACTGTGCAAACAGCTTACAGCAAAACAAATTTAAAATGCTGTTTTGTAAATAGGAAAATAGCATGTGAATTATCTTAATTTCTTTAGCAATAGTTGCCCACCCAAACTTTATGTAGGCTATTTTTTTTTAATTGTACTCTTAATCCAAAATCATTAATCAATAAATTTAAAAAAAAACTCACTTAACGTTATGTGGTTTAATTTTGATTTTGATTGTAACGCTAAAAATATACTTCGATTAATTTAGGTCGTCGATAGATGTGAAATCACAAATTTGACGAAAACGCATTTTTAGGCTTTTAGAGTAATTATGTTTTTTTTCAATATTCTTTTGAATCTGACTTGTTATATATTAAAAAACTGCAGTATTAATATTTTCAATAAAATATGAAATATGACATTCAAATAAGTGCAAAATTGTATACTTGCGCCTGGACAGAAATGTTATTACTACCCCTCACTTCTACCATAGAAATCAATTAAATTTATGCTAATTAAAAAAAAACTGCTAAACCGATTGTTGTCAAATTTATATAAAACTATTATAAAAAAGCTTCTTTCAAATCAATCTGAATAATTTCATAATAAAAAAGTAATTTTTAGTAACACAAACGTAAAAAGAAAAACTTACCTATGCATTGAACTGAAATCCTCATTCCAGTCGTTTCTCAAAAAAAATTTATTTTATAGTTAATTAAAAATGTTGGTAAGACGGTAATGTTTTGAAATAATATAACGTCAAAAAATAAAACAAGCCAGTTATTAACCAATCACATATCTCCTCTTTAGAAAAGATTTAAAGAAAAAAACCAAATTCTTCAAGAAAATTAGTCAAAAATGCTTGACTTCACAGTCTTGCAAATTATAATTTTTTGTCCGTATTTAAGAAACCTGTGCTACACTATTAAAATTGATATGCAAGAGCGCTTTTTCAAGTACTGAATTAATATATTTAACGCTAGGAAATAAAATATGTTTCCAGTGAATCATTTAATTGCATAATCTGGTCTGTATATAAATATAAGTTTAAAAAATATAGCATTATTATTTTCATACCCTTACTACTCATAGAGTAATTAATTTATTATAATGATATATTTTATTAAATATGCAAAAACTACTCCATATTTAAACTTAATTCAAAAAGGCTGTCTAAAATATGAAGATCATTTATCATGCTCAATGCGTATAACATGTATCCAATAACCATAATCACAAAAAAAATTAACGGTAAGAAGAAGCTGAAGAGGATCCATGTTCGTTGACAAATTCAAAATTCAATAAACTTAGTTATATTGTCCCTCCAAATGAGTATATAATTACACACTACAATATTTTTGCATTTGCGGGTGCACAGAATGTAAACATTCGTATTTATTCCAGCGGATACGACGGATAATGCCACACTATTATTCCAATAATTTGTAATGTATTTATTTTATTTTCATAAGAAAAATATAAAAATTAAAAATGGCGCCTGTGTACGTTTAATGTTTTGATTCTCTGATTTGATCCCAACTTCCTTTTTATTTGGTAGAAAAATTTGAAAATTAAATATTTTGCCATTAAATCACACAGGTCTCAAAAGAATAACATGAAAAACTTTTCACTTATTCTCAATTTATTTTGACCTCTAACTGACTCCTTACGATTTCCACAAACGAATTCGATAAAATAATTCGAATCAACTTATTACTGCTTTAATAAAATTGGAATCATAATATATATATATATATATATATATATATATATATATATATATATATATATATATAAAGTTTAATAATAAAAGTAAAATCCTTACATTGTGATTAAAATCGGGTTCAGAATTTATCTATTCGTCCTTTAACTACGACAGCATAAGCAAATTCACTATTTCGAATCCAAATAGAATGAAAAACTATTCAGCCCTATAATTTGAAAAATTACGCATTTAAATTGAAACATCTTTTCTCATATAAACTAATTAATGTCATATAAACTACTCAACCGCTTTTTAATTGCATAATCCTCAATACACTGTTTGATAAATTAAACACGAGACACCTTTCTATTCAAAACAGCCTCAATATTCCACCCTTAAATTGAATTATAATCGCTAAGCGCACAAAGATTCCATTCAATTGATTCATTCTCGTTCGTGCTCAGTTAATTTTAATCGTATCAACATATTTTCTAGTATCCGGTGTAACAAAACAAAACCAAACGTTTGTTCTGAAAAGCTCCTCATATTTTATAAACTGTTTATTAAAAGGATTATTTACAATTTCATTACCCGTCTCAAACTACAGAAACTAAAGTATCGTTGTAAACTAGCCTTACCTTTAAATAAATCCCACATATGACTCAATGGCACAAAGCACGTGTTCATTATGAAAGTTCCACGTGAATTCTCCGGAACTATACGCGAGCTTCGAAATAAGGGAGGGACTTCATTTGCATTTTAAATTTAAGTTTTCATTGTATAAAATACAATAAACTCAAAGCTAATACTAAGTTTATGAATACAAACCGTAAATAAAGAAAAACCGTAGTTTTTAACCCATTAATAAAAATTATTTATTATTGGTTTTCAAAATAGCGCACGGCTTTTTAATTAAAAGCTTCTGTACTATAGGATCAACCAAACATGTCTGTCATAGTTACAAATAAATTCATAAAACCTAAAAGTATATAATGCAGTTTAATTCATGAAGAAAGAAACATCTATCATTTATATTATAAAGGTGAATATTTCTTAATTAGTATAATAACCTATTTTTCCACACAAATTGTTTCTCAAGATTGTGGTAATATATTCTGAAAGAAATCTTGTTTTTCTTATTCCTAAATATAATTTATCGTTCTACGAATAAGCCCTTAATCATTTTATTTACTTGTAAATAAAATTAAGCACAAACTTAATCACTATAAGCTGCATTCTAATGAAATACGGTACTGGAATAAAGTATCTATTGCAACAATATTCTACTGACATCAGTAGCTTTGATTCATTATTAAAGTTTTTTAACCCCAATACAAAAAGGACATGCGACATAACTTTAACGGGCATGTTTCGCTTTTATATATTTTTAAAAAAAGTTTCGAAGTTTTTCGACTTTTCTCTATGTTTCTGGCGAAAACTCTAAACGGTTATAGTTGGATCCCTTAAATTTTGCTTAAATTATTTATATTAATGGTATCGTTCCAAATCCAAAACTATGAAGGTCTTACCGTGAGCAATAAGAGATTAATAGTTAGGTTGATATTATTTGGGATGAATATTAAGGCTTGGTAAAATACATTTATTGGCAGTCCTTGTTGAACTCTACCTATTTTTTGTCTTTAGATTTTTAAAAAACTTTCTTTAGTATAGCAGGAATTGTATACGCATAGTGTTAATAGTATATTTACCCGCATATGTCACCAGTTCACACTCAAATACGCAAATTAAAGTGTGAGTTGGCGTCAAACGGAAATGTTTAAAGGGCCAAATTGAATATGTATTTTTTTTTGTTTCATATGTTATGTGGAGTATTATGTTAAAAGTTACGAAAATAAGGATAATCAAAGCAAGGATATTAAAAATACTTCATGTCAAAAACATCAATATTACTTCGTTCGTTCACAATTCTTAATAGCATATATGTAAATAGATTATGAAGTATATATTTCCAAAACAACTAACCCAAAAATTATGAAAATTAGCTTAAAAACGATTTCTTTAGATCTTATGGTTTTCAAGAAATTCAAGAATTTACATATTTGTGTATGCTTAAACATACAGGCGCACACGTGCATTCATGCACTCGAGCGCGCACAGGCACGCTTTCACAAGCTCTAAAAAACCCATTCAAATGATCGAATGAGGACTGGGACTAAACACAGACATCTATCTACATTTAGATATGTTCATATCGACTCATCGTATCACCGCATCGTTGAATCTAATTGGGGCAAGCAAACAACCGCCTATATTGAAGCGATTGTTCGATCTTCTTTCTTTATGTGCGCTTGCTGTAATGATCTTAATTGTATGACGCGAAGAGGACAATGGTAAAAATTGTAATTCCTTTGCTATAGAATTAATTTTCTGCATAATACACAAGTTAGTATATAATAAATAAATATATTCAGAGACAAATGAAACAATAACTAAAAGATAATAAACACTTTAAAAATTATATGTAAACGTTTTTCTGAAAATAACAGAATAATTTGAAGTTATATTACAGTTCGGCAATACTTTTCTTTTCAAACATTTCAGCATTCGAAAGATAAATTTGCATAGATAATTGTATAAATATGCAAAAGGAAAGAAATATTTTCTTATAATAAGGCACAAAACGTTATTGCGTGTTGAAATAAAACAATGATGAAGTTTTCAAAACAATTGTAGAAAGAGCAATCAATCAATGCTGAAACAACATTTGGGAAAAAAATTATATTTAAAAAAATAAATAAGAAAATTAAATATTAAATAAGAAAGATAAGACCAGGGAATGAAGAACCAGAATGAAGAGAGAGGACTGTTTTCAAATTAAGAATGTATTTGCAGAATATAATTTATTTCAACACTATTAAAATAATTTGTTTCACTTGGACTAATATTGTCATGTGTAAAGAACTGATATGTCTAATATCAATTTTCAACAACTAGAACTTATTTATCATCTCTTTGTGAAACTGTGAGGCGTGAATAATTATTTCATTCATACAGGACAAATATTTTGCCATAAGGCATTGTTATAAAAATAGTAAACTGCTACTCACAAGTTACACAAATGCAATGAACGCTTAAACTACTTACCTAAATAGATAATTTATTTGTATGTATACTATATATAATCACATTTGGAAAACTTTCTTTATGTCTTATATTTTCTACTGGAAATAAATACTAAAGGATATAATAATACATAAGGATTTCGTATAACATAACGTCACTCGCTACAGCTAAAATGCTAATCTCTATTACATTATTCCAATCAAAGGTGTTTTTGTCGATATATCTCTTAATACGATATATCTCTTAATACTTCATCAAAACAAAATGAGCTATCATTTTGTAAATTACCTTCACCGCTAATGGCAAAAAATAAATAAATAATTAAAAATTTTTTTTTTTAATTTTTTAATTCTCTATATATTATTTCTGAAAAGTATTTATATTTTTAAAAAAGCCGTCTACTGACCAACATACACGACAGTCATGGAAACAGTAATTATTTAAAAGAGTGCCATGTATTGACAATTTTCTTACAATGAGATTTTTATTATTACTTTTCATAATAAAATATACTTCATTTACTTATTTTCACATCATGTTACCATTCAGTTGCTTGCGAATTACTCGTATGGGCGAACTAATACTAAATTTTCTGAAATGGCCAATGTCTGGGGCTGAGATTAAAAACTGAAAAAACGTTGATCAGTAGTAATAAATTCCTCCTCCTCTTACAGGGCAAATAGCCTCCTAATGAAAAAATTATAATGAAGGAAAATTTCATAAAAACAAAATAAAAATATCAAGAAAAATTTTAATAAAAAATATTAAAAAGAATTAAATTGTGTTTTCTTGTTCGGAAAATTGGCATAAAAAAATCGAACATTTATTACATTACATGATCGAAATTTTTTATTATATTAGTTAATTGATGTTTTTGTCAACATGTTGAAATCGGTATTTAAAATTGAAATGTAAACAGCATGCCCATCTGTTTGTCAACGTTTCTCAACATTTTCGATTAAATTCCACACTAAATTTTCAGCAAAGTTGCAAAAAGATGTAATAACCAAATACAATTAGCAAAAGAGTATAAACATTTTATTAAATTGTATTTTTGCATTTCGTCACTCACATTATGATAATTTTTGCAAGTCCTGCTAATAAACTTAGTTTCATATAAAATTTTAAAAATAAATCAGTAACAGAGTAAGCTGATATAACACCCAACGATATAATCTAATAATTAAAAGCTACCATTGGGAATAATTTATATAGACTAATGATAAACCGTAGGCGAACCTCTTTATCGTTACCACAATAACGTTGAGTGGTAATTAATGCCCAGTCACGTAGAACTCCATTCTCCATTTCAATCTGTACTACTTATCTCGATAATCGGATTAGATCGGAAGTTTACTTGGATCACATATTATACGAGTAGCTGTAGAGCGCTTCTATTGCGAGTACTTCCGTTTCATTGCGAAATGTAATAAATAATAACGGGAACAATTCTTTGTACCAGCTGAGGTTATGGTACCACAATTTGAATAATTTAGCAATAAGTATTGTTTCTCATATTTCTTGCATATATTTAACTGTGTATAGTCGGAAATAACGCTTCACTTTGAGATAAGTCGTAGCGACTTTATCTCAATGATAATAAATTATATTCAGGTGCTAATCAATTATTAGATTCGTTGGTGTAGAAGTTTGGTAATCTGACAAAACTATGTACATTCTTAAATATGCCATATTCCCTAATTAATATCAACAAGAATGTCATAATAACTAATAATATATTGATATCACCTAATTTAGTATTAGGCATTAAGTCTTTGGTTGGCGGCAAATTCAGGGCGAATATTCATATTCACATAATGTTTTAATAATTAAGTTCTATGACTAAATGTATATGTATATGATATGAAAAACATCTTTTATATGCATTTAGTTATTTGATTTCACTTCACTGGTAGTGAACTTCCAAAATATATCAACATTTAGATTTAGGAAATCCCCCTATGAGAAATAAATTAAAATTGCAGAAATAGAAATGACATGGAGAATCGATAGCCACAGTTCTGATTAGGATGCTTGATGCACAGCTATTCCTTGGTACTTAAATTATCTTGGTAATTATTCATTGCACAAGATACATACCGAGGAATATGAAAATGATAAAAGCGTATTAAACATACGAGGGCAAATATCATTATAAGGCTTTATAAATACACTACTAATATTGCTAATAATAAAATCGTGTAAAGTATTTTTAGCTACAACAATTTTCAATATGGAATAAAAAGAAATTATTAAAAAGTATCTAATAATTTTGATAAACTTCCGAATAAAACTCGAAGCGAAAACGCAATGAAGACAAATGTAACGATTGATAATCAAAAATAACCCCTTAAGACTTAATATAATGACTGATAATAAAAAAAATTAGCCCTTAATACTTAATTTTCCTTTTGCAAAGTTTATGTAAACTTTACATAACTTATGCAAAAGGAAATTTATTTTTCTCTTGCTTGCAACTAAACATATTGAAATATATTCAAAAAGTATTTAAATTTAATTTTTTTACAATATTATTTTCACAGCTGACATAAAACTAGAACGTGATAATAAATGGAATCTCAATGGAAATAATATTTTTATTAATTTCAGTATTCATATTCTTTCACATTTGCAAAAAATCTAGAAATTCTTCTTGTCTATTATTTTAATTCTTCATTACAATTCTACAAAATAAAAAATGTAAAATAAGATAATATAAAATTTTAATTGCGAATTAATTCCTAAAGCCATTACCAAATTATTCAGGACTTAGAAATAAAAAGCTTCGTAAAAAATGGCATCGAGGAAACTTCAGGTAACAGTATTTCTTAAAAAGTCATTGAAGATATATAATAGACCGAAATATGAATAGCAACCAAAGGTTACGCATTAGGTACAATATAAATAACAACTTAGACTATGCACAATATCCGTAATTCAAATACGTGAACAACAAATTTAACCTATTTTTAATAAAAAAAGTTATAAATTAACAAACTGAAATACTGAATATACATACAATTCATTACTTATTACTGAAAAGCAGAGGGATGATTCTCCAAGGCCACATTCTAATGTTTGTGACACCAAAAGATGCCTCAGACATCCATTTAAAATTGATTATGTAAATATTTACATCGTTGATGGAAATAAACTTAATCGATTGTTTACTTTTAATAACTCCAACTCAAATAGACCGTTTAAGTTGTGGTTTACGACCTAGTTTTTATTACTTATTTATTTTTTTCATTTAATTGAAATACGTCTGTAGTTAGAGACGTTCGAGAATAGAATGCTCTCTGTTTAAGATTCCATGATAAAAAAGGAGACCTTTATAACTTCGTCAAGCCCATCTGACCGTTTGTCACAGTTCTTCACAGTTTCTATAGTTTTCAACTTGCGGGCTTGAAATTCTGCGAGTATCTACTCGCTTCATTTATAAATGTCAATTACTATGTACTAAAAATGTTTAATAGACTTTTCATAAAAAAATATAATGGGATAAATTTTAAACAAAAATTTAATTAGTGAAATTGAGAAGTATGTTCAAAATGAAGTAAGAAAACGATAAAGGGAAAATAATTATGTCAACTAGCACCGCATTATGACTTCATGCGAACATTGTTCAGGTAGAAAATGATGAAATTATAAAAGAAATACTTAAAAAGCATGATGAAATTATAAAAGAAATACTTAAAAAGCATGATGAAATTATAAAAGAAATACTTAAAAAGTGGGATGAAATTATAAAAGAAATACTTACTAAAAGCCAAATTCTTAATAGCGTCTTTCAAAAGATGTCATTGTATACTGCAATAGTTAGAAGGTAGTCGCCTCATCAAATGAAACGTATGCATGATGTTAATCATAATAATAGCGAATAAAATAATCGGAGCTTTAAAATTATAATGAAATATTCATTATTCTCTCTAGTTCGTAATTGGTTTTTCGGAATTAAGGCTAATTGTGAAAGTTTGGAGTTTTTCTTTAACTTTTTACTCAGTATTACATATTCAGTAGTAGACCTTCTTTTGCAGACGATATTTTCGTTCGAACTTTTATTGCCACATTATCTTTCTACACCTGATTATGTAAGCATCGACAAGTTTGTTTTACTTTTTGTAAAATTACGGACCAATGTATGTTTCAAAGAACTTTTTTACAAAAAAAAATTAACCGACTTCAAATAACCACCGATTAAGAAGTACACTGAAAAATATAAAATAATGATAATACGAGTACTCAGTTGAATTTTTACGGAATAATATGGTTTTCGAACATAAATAAATTTGCAAAATACTGCTACTGCTAAAGACTTTTAAAATTGGTGCCAATGCGACGCTTTTCTCCCCTCAAGCACACAGATGAGTGCTTCTTTTCACTTGGTACGGACTCCAAAAACTTCTAGCTATAGCAATATTACTTTCAGTTTGCTTCTTACTGAGTGGTTATTTGAAATCGATTCAATTGTTTTTAACTTTTAATTTTTCAATTTTTACTACCTGTAATATCAGTCGTTATGGGCATCTAACGTTAGTACAAATCATATAATACATTTAGGGATTAGGTAAACCAAAAAAAGATTTATTAACACAATTGATTAAAAAAAAAGTGTTTAATCCACTACATTGATATATATTTTTTAAAATTTTCTCCCGGACAATATTTGGTGTTACTTGTTCGCATATTATATTTGTGGGCGAAGATATCTGTTGGCCACAATAGTGTTTATATTTGTGTAGTAATGTACTTCCTCCATAGACGTCCAGTGATTATTATAAATTATATTTTATGCACGTTACTAATTACTACGCCTTAATTCCAATATTCTTGTAATTTCTTATTTTAATATATATATTGTCCCCATAAATCGCTATATTTATATGAATATATACTATCATATTGCTCATTTGTAAATTGTAATCATCTAAGTAATGCAAGTGGAAGAATGCTAGATGTGGTGCTATCGAGTGATGGTGGCGCGACTGCAGAGCGATTCTGCCTACCATTTGTGCGGGAGGACCCACATCATACTCTCGTGAGTATCCATACTGTATTACCTCCATTCAGTTCTAAACCGTCTTCTAATATTGATCTCAGTACCAATTGGAACCTTTAGCAGGGAGACTCCCTGTCTCGCTTTATCGTCTCTTTTCTGAGATCGATTGGAGCGGTTTGTACTCAATTGACGAAGTGAATCGCGCTGTCGGTTTTTCCTACAACCGAGTTTACTCTTGCATCAACTCATGTATACCCCTTAAGACCCAAAAGACTTCTAAAATACAGTACCTAATCTGGTTAAATCAACGGTTAATTGCCGAAATCAAATGTAAATATTATTTTCATCGATGTTGGAAACAACATCGATCCGTTAGTGACTACGAGATATTCAATTCGCTTCTAGCTACTGTCAAACGCTATATTAGAGCTGATTACATTTATAATATATAATTGAATTTAAAAAGAAACTGTGCATCGTTTTGGTCACAAATAAGTTCCCAAAAAGCTACCCACGGCGCTCGCTACGTTGCTTCATGGGATGGCGTGATTGTTCACGGTCTAGTGGCAGCAGAAGCTTTCGCTTGGCATTTTCGGTCGGTGTACAGTCTGAATGTTCCTCGACTAGACGTTTCAGTCGCAGCTTCATGCTACCGTACCGGAGCCGATGTTAAAGTCACATGTGTCTCTGATAGTAACATTCAACTTGCTTTCTTCAAGCTTAAGAGATCAATCGAACCCGACGGTAAATAATTCGTAAGATTTTAAATCTTCATCATCAATGTCTGCTGTACACTTCATTGGCGCAGAGCCGATTAGAAATCGGCTCCATTATTTGGAGCCCACACGAAGCCAAGTACAGCTTGATGTTTGTACGTGTCCAAAAGACGTTCCTTCGATATCTGTTTATGAGAGAGTATGGTTACTTTCCCTTTCTATTTCCTGCCGATTTCCTCTTGAGCTTGCTAGGTTTCCATTCCATGCAACTCAGAAGAGACATCACACTAATGAAATTTATTTTCTATACATTAAATAGAAAAATTCTGTGCCCTGTATTATTGACTAAATCTTCATTCTTCGTTCCTGTCAATTTCCTAAGTTCACGCAATCATCACTTGCTTGTTATACCGCCTTCTAAAACCGACCTATATCGGAACTTTTCAGTTTCCCGCGATTTTCAACTGCTCAACCACATGATGACGGTCGCACTAGAGTGTGATTTATTTATAATGGTGAAAGTAAATTTGTCGAATTATGTCGTCGTTATCTTTTGTAGTTACCATATAATTTGTGTTCATGTTTAATCTAAAATTTTAAACTTTGATAAACGATTAATTACTTAGCGTTACGAATAGGTTACCTGTAAAGTAAAGGTAAATGTGTATGTGTAAATAAATAAATAAATAAACAAATAAATTTTGAACTTTCTTAATAGTACACTACATTAATTTAAAAGCCGTTGATAGAATTTTGCTTATAATATTTACAAATTTTGGTAGCTTGGTTTTTTCATATTGAATATTGAGATCGATCAAAATCATTGAGAACGTAAATAATTTTTTATATCTTACCTGAGGTAACTGAGCACTTTCGATTTATGCGTAGTGAATATTAAGAATTTTCTACGATAGAACATTGAATGTCGTCGTATCTAAGCTCTTGTGACCTATACCAATAAATTCGTTTTTTTCTAATGCAGCTTTTTAAGTTTTCCATAAAATATATTATTGCTATATATGATAGATTTCATATGAAATACATTTAATACCAAGATGAAATATTTCGTAACACATAACAGAGTATTTCATCACCTATTTATTGTACATACACCAATATTCGGGTATCTTAAATGAATTGACTGGGTATCTAAAATTTTAAGTAATAAAGTAAACACATATGTACACACACACACACACATATATATATATATATATATATATATATATATGTATATATATATATATGTATATGTGTATATATATATATATATATATATATATATATATATATATAATTAGTGATAACGTACTTCTTACTGCTACTACCTTACCTATTCCAATTGAAATTTTCATATTTAACCACGTAAAAGGAAAATAAGTCAACAAATTGGCAAAATACTAGACTGGCAAGCGAAAAGATGATTTCATGATAAAAAAAAACTAATAAAAAATACAAGTGTGTGTAAATTTCAGACATCAATTTAAATACTTAACTTCCACAAGTACACGTAAATTTTATAAACCAATTCTTACAGATTGAAATCAAAATTATGTTGGTAAAGAAATTAATCGATTCAACACTCATCCTGATCTTTACTTTTTAGTCCTATTCGATTCTCAGGTTCTAAAATTTTATTTTCCATGAGTCGTAAATATCCATCTATTTTTTTAATTAATAAACAATCTGTATCTTACATTGAATGTTTTGTTATGCGTAGCAAATTAAACAAACTACCAGCGCTCGTAACCAATTAGACAAGATAACTCATAATCGGATGCCACAATACTCCTAAATTAACTAAGATTAAATGTTAACATTCAGCTAATTGAATGATAATTAATGCGCAGTCACGTCGAATCCGATTGGAATCTATTCTGTTCCGTTTATCACAGTAATAGGATTATCTCTACTTTTGGTATAGACTGTATATAGTAATGAAACAAAACTTAATGATAGATAATCATTATTAGAACAGGTAATTAATTAACGATTCTATTTGCTTATTTCAACATTTCGGTTGTGAGGACCGCTATGGAGGATGAAAAACAATTTTATGGTAAATCTGGATGGAAAATGAAGCCACGATGTAAGTTATAAGCCGAATTAAGAGAAAACCTATTAAATATGAATCTAACACGCCTATGAGTTGCAGGGTCAATCAAATATTTACAAAAGTTTAAATATTTGAGAGTACATAGTATACCCATTAAAATATTTATAATAATTAATGTTAATAGTTTTATATCAAGAAGGAAAAAGAAAGGGATCTTTTATAACCTGGCATCCGTCTCTTCGCTCTCGTTCAATTTCTAGAAGGAGTTTAAAGCACAAACTTGAAAAAGCATTCTTTTTTTTAATTTTATGTAAAGTAATTTTAGAGATATTGTTGGAGAGATTCAAAACGTTTTTGTCAGAAAAACTTTGATTAAGAAACTTGAAATTTAACATAACGAGAAAGTGTGTTAAACCACATATAGTATTCAGTAGTTAACACCAAAAATATTAGTTTTAAAATTTTAGATGGAGCAAGTGACGTAATCGATTTTTTTTTACTTTCATATATCATGTGGGGCATCAAATTATGAGATGTATGGATTTCAGAACTATTTTCTCGGAATTTTATGTGCATTCATTCTACAGATAGGGTTGAAAATGTGCACTCCCGCACCCCTTCCTCTCCTTCACTAACCCTTCAGAAACAGCTAATGTCAAAATTGCAAAAATAAATTACTACTTGAAATTTAATTGAAAACTATAACAATGATTTTAAATGTCATAGTTTTTGAAAAATTCATTATAGCTTTACACCTAGTTACCCGAGAAAATATATTACGTCATGAAATATAATATTAGTATTTGTAAAAAAATTTAATAAAAATGCTGTGTAATAGGGATGAGCGGTTGTGTTTAAGTATCGGTAAGATATATGACATTGAGTTGAAAATATCGGTGAGAAATCATAGCGACAAAATCACCAACGGATATTTACGAATATATATACATTTGTATCGTATACAAATTATTTGTTACAAATAATACCGCAGTGACACGTCGGCCATATAGTACTTTTAATATTATTTACCGCTACTCGAAAATATATGTAGCCATATTGCATATTCACGCGAACAAATATGTAAGTACTATAAACAGCAATTTTTTTATAAGTGGGTATGTATAACTAAAAAACAAACATTTTTAGGGAAATTACACGAATTGAAATAATTGTTAATATTAATTACGTATTATGATAGAAAGTGACAAGTTTTAAAAAATATATGTTATTAAATTTTCTGAAAATTTTTCCAATACTGGAAACGTTGCTTATAAACATTTCTGAAATGTATAAATTTTTTGAATGTGTTAGCAACACATTCAAAAAATTTATACAAAGCTTCTGAAAATTTCTTTTTTTAAATAACCAAAATGTAAACAATGAAACTATATTAGAAATAAATGGAAAACTAAACACTCATTAGAAATTAATAGTTTTATGTCATTCTTGTAAAGTATTTTAACAAAAGCGAAAAAGTTCACATAAGTCTGTGCACATGGCCGTAAAACGAATAGTTAAACTAAATTGCCACATATATGACGTAGATTAATTTAAAATAATAATAAAAACGTGGAAGTCATTGGAAACCCTACACATTCGGTTCTTCCCTACGTTCACTTACGACGATTGACTGCTGTTTTTTAAATACGAGGATATTCATCGGTGACACCAGCGACTTAGGTCTACTACGTGTACCCTTAAAAGTTTATATATGCCTACTACTAAACGTATATGGAACCCTTGTAGTAGAATTCTACTCATACTTGTTAAGTTTTATTATTATTTAACCTATATGGAGTATTTGTAATAGTTGGACATTCAACTTCCGAATTCCGCAAATAATTCTTGAATCGGTGACGTTTTAATAATTAAAAAAATGTCCCAGTAGGAATTTATGTTTATTTATTAAGAAAGTTTACGTCTTCTAATTAAACTCTAATGATGACATGAAACTCTATTGTTTACTTACCTATACCAATTTAAACGGAACCATATTCATTAATGTTTAAGTTATGAGAAAGATTACATCCCAATTAACGTAAAACAGTAACTACAGTAATATTAGAAAAGTCATAGTAAACGGAGCACCAAAATATGTATTTGATAATATGTGACATTTTCAAACACGACAATTTGCTACATTTACATCTGTAAGACATCAATAATTGTCTCAAATATATATTCTCCATTATATTTTCTGGAAATTAAATAAAGGTAATTTAAAACTCTCGATACTGTTGCTAATCTTCACTTCATCGATTCTGGGAAGGACTTCGGTAATCCCATCGGCGGCGGCCGTTACCGAACGAAAGTCACTGAAAATGAGTTGTGTGCTTAAATACGTGTGAGCGCGTAGTGTTGCGTGAGTTTGTAGATAAACTTGAGTACTTTAAAAAAAACTCAAATAACCAGGTTTTTAAGCCTAAGTCTGAAATTGGAAAATGACGAATGTCATTGCTAAATTTCAGAATCACGAAGTTTAAGAATTCCGGTGTGTTTAAAAGGCGTAAAAAAAACTAAATTACAATTTCAACAAAATTATACGCAGTATCAAATTATAAAATATTTTTCTTATTAATTCGAAAACAAACTTCAGGTGTTTTTTAAATGTTCTCTAAAAGATAGAAAGACACTCGATTTTCTCTTTCTTTCAAATACATAATATATATTTTTATTTATTTTATTGTAAACTTAAGCAGTAATAAAATATAATAAAAATACGACTTCTACGGAGTTCTAACAACCTATAGCATGCAAGTGAATATTGACAGTTTTCATCATTCTTGCTTTGCTTCTGATTTATCATACTGTATCAATATAGTATTTTTTTATTAAAAACTAGGGCATGGTGATACATGAACAGACGAACAGACCTGCGATAGTATCTACCCGGGTTCTTGAAGTACATAATTCTCCAAAACATATAATTGAATGTCGCAAAATATGGCTATGTTTATCAGGTTTAGTAATAAAAAAGCCTAAATAATGTTTTAAATTACAAATACGTAATAAAATATGATAGAATGTTTTAAATCATAACTAACTCAATATAAATAAAAGTCGTAACTTTTCCAGCTATAGGTCATAATGAAAACGTTTTGCTAAAAAGAGTTAAATTTATTTTTTCTCTTTTAGAAGGCAAGTTTTTATATACATACATATTTTAAAAATATTCTTATTCAAATAAAAATTCAGAAATAGCGTCTAGACATTTGAGATTTTCATATTGAGATAATAAAAGAAAATGGAAATATTTTCTGGTTAATATTTCCATCAAAGTTTCAGTTTAATTAAAGAAAGCAAGGAACTTAACAACATAACATTTGAATTGTAAATAAAGCTTTATAGAAACATGTATAACAATTCTTTGAAAAAGAAAAATTTTTTATGACATTACAAAATGTTTATCAATTGACTGGAGTTATAAATGGAAAAATAACTAAAAACATTACATTTCCTCTTTTAGTTAATAACAAAAAAAGAAAGGGAAAAACTTAACTTAAAAAATATTACATCGTAAACGGGTTTTTTTTCTTACTAAGCAGAATAAATTCTTTATTTTACCCACTTCTGTCATATAAAAATTAGATCCTTACAGTTGATCTTCATATTTATTCGTTCGTACATACCGCTTTTATAATTTTTAATCTTTGGACAAATGTTAATTAGTTTACTTAATCTTAAGAACATCAGATATAAATATATTGACTGCAAAACATACTCTCCTTACCGACGAAACCAAATGAAAATATAAAGGTGCAAGGACTTCATAATAAGGCGAAATAACCTGAATGCTAATAAGGCGAATACCTCTTACACATATACAAGTTTGGACATATAACGGCACATAGTATTTTTATTGGGTTGGTAGAAAAGTATTGAATGTAATAATTGTAAACATTTTTTTTTAAATCATAGTTCATTGTTAGTTACTCTTGCGTGGAGAAAGTACAATTGCCAAATTAAAATCCATTGCCAACGTGCAGGTAAAGCGTAAATTCTTTCTGCCTAAAAACTTCGGGGCTGTGACTAAAAAAATGTATTAATGAAATCTGACAACTCTGTTCTATCATCAAACTTTTTATACTGAATGTAATTATTTATAGACAGGTATAAATAAAAATATGTCGATGCGAAGTAAGAGGAATATGGAAAATATGGTGGATTTGATAGAATCTCGAACGAAAATTCAGTGACTTCTGATGGACAACTTCAGGTACACGCGCGTTGTCGTGAAAGAAATATATTTGAGTGTTCTTTAAGTTTGTTTTGTATTATGCGAAGTCGGTCAAGTTGATTTTAGTATATTGTGGAGTCTACTGTGATATTTTCTGGTGGTAGCACCCAATATAAAATTCCTAGTAGATCTTTTGCATTCCATCAAACAGATAACAAAACTTTCTTTTGATGAAATTTAATTTTTGGGGTCGGTTTGAGGTTTTCTTGTGAGCTTAGCCATTGGCACTTTTGCGTATGGTTTACGTCTAGAATCCAGTTTTCATCTCCAGTTAGTAATTGGTCGAGTCAACGTTGGGTACATCTCAGAGAAAGAAAATTCATCCGTATTTTGACACGTTGATCTAAGCGATGGTCAGGATACGTGATTTCCACACCATAGCTTGTACATTTTATCTAGTTAATGCAAGTATTCTAATATCTGCACATAACTGCAACTGAGCTCTAGTGCCAAGCAATGTGGGGTAAGGCGGAATCCCTTATAATTTATTCTTTTAAAAGGTCTATCTTACTTTCTACTGGTCGTCTTCTACATGGAAAATATTTAAATCATAATTCCTATTTCTGAACCTCTAAAATGAACGTTTTGCAGTTGCCTCACAGACCTCTACATTACATATATGTCGAGCAGCTACAACTACTGGATGATCTAAACGAAACTTGTACAAAAAATTCTCTTGTCGCTTCCATGTTCTAATAAATACTAAAGCGGTCCGTAGTTATTGGCACATTTTATATAGTTAACTCATAGTCGTAAAATTACGGTAAATTTCTCAGAAATTATAACACCTAGAATCATCGCTATAGTATCTCTATATATTTTAAATACCAGAAAATATTTTTTATATTAGGTTTAATGATTTCAAAAATAAAGTGAAGATTATTTCTTCACATGTTTTTCAGCACGTCTCATCGCACGACACATCATATTAAAAATAATTAAGTTCTTAATTTGCTCCCTCTAAAATTGTTATATTATATAATCATTTTTGAAAATTAAAACTGTTCAGATATACGTGGGTTAACATGCAATCTCAAATTTCCACGTCGAACGGCTTCTGTGAAAAACAGCTGTGACAAATTAACAGATACATGAATAATTTTAGACGAGTTCCGTTTTTTCCCTTTGTAAAAACTAATCACGTATAATGAGTTAATTAAATGAAAACAAATACCGCGTTCAATTCGGGCTCAGCTTCTCGAGACAGCCTTTCAGTTTTAATACTTCCAATTAATTATAATTCTTCAACTCTTAGTTCCCTCGGCAAAATTTAATCTTTTGAAGACTCGGTCTAAGGTCAAGTATAATTCTTACTTTGGTAATTAACTTCTACTTAAATATCATAATGTTTCGGCCTTCATATCTTTATTTCATTATATTTATGTAATTTATTGTATGTATGAAAGCGATACTTTAAATCAGTGATAACATAAGATTCGCTACGAAAAATTGAAAAATAACAATTTTATGCTTCTCAGATATACCAATAATATATTCTGTAGACTATTCTGCACTCTCAATTGAAATCGCATTTTTGACCTTTATTCGGAGTGAGCCAATGAGCTTTTAGTGTACCGCAAACTTATTGTGTATCTGCATTGTCTTCTTCTATGTTAATTAATAGTGTTATCATAAATCTCCCCATTAAATATCACGACAAATTTAAACACATTCAACTTGCAATACTGTTTCATCTGCCATTCATGGCATTATTAAGAACTAATTGATTGACGGAATCAACTAATTCATATGATGAAATAGTGAATTCTGTCAACCAATTGGACCTATTAATAAATTCTAAAAGCCCTAAGCTATCACAGTTGGTACGCAGAGATTTATTTTAAACTTACCAAAGATTAAATTGAAATGGATATGGATTTATTTTTAACTATTTAAGACTAAATTTTTAACTGGCAGACCCAAAGAACTGTTGACTTCATTGAATCTTCGAATATTGTACTCTCTGAAGTGATTTCAAAATAACGAGGAGTTCTTTATTCAAACAGATTCGACATTGAATGTATTAAATCTTAGTACTCTCACTTTATTTCTATTAACATATGTTTGTATGTATGTGTGTGTGTATATGTGTATATAAGAATACAGCGAACTATTAACCTAGACCAGTGATTCCCAAAGTGGTCCAGGTGGATCCCCAGAGGTCCACGGGGGACTCGACGAGATCTACATCATCATCATCATCATATTTGGCACGACAGCCCAGGGTGGACCAAGGCCTTCTGTTGGAGATTCTTCCACGAGGTTCTACTCGTCGCCTGGATTTTCCAGTTCTTTATCCTGGAAATGTTAAAATCTTCTTCCACTGAATCGATCCGTCGTAATTTTGGCCTACCTCTTCTACGAGTTGTTAGAGGTTTTGGAATAATAAACTTTCTTTACTGGATTTTCATTTTTCATTCTAGATACATTCTTCAGTTCATTCCAGTTCATTCTTTTGATTTTGATGGTTTTTATGACATCAGGCTCACCAAACAACCTATAGATTTCTGAGTTAAGACGTCTTCGCCAAATACCATTTTCCTTGACACCCCCAAAAATTCTCCTCAGAACCCTTCTTTCAAAGGCTACTATTTTATTCTCTCCAGTTCTAGTCAAAGGCCAGGTTTCTGAACCATATGCTAGAACTAGCCTAATAAGAGTTTTATATACTAATCATTTTGTTTTTCTTGTAAGAAAAGAAGATTTAAGGAGTTAGTCCAAAAAATGCTTTATTGTCCGATGATATGCCATTCTCAATTTCAGAGATAGTGTCATTCTTATTGTTAACACAAGATCCAAGGTAAGTAAAGCAGTCAACCGTTTCAAATGTATGAGAGCCAATCTCCAAACGATTATGTGCATTATTTGGTGGAGCTTTTTGTATAGCCATATACTTAGTCTTGGAGTCGTTTATTGCCAGACCTGTTTGATTTGAAGCTATCTCCAAAGACAGAAAGGCCTCTCTCAAGGTTGGTAGGTTTCTAGCAATGATATCAATATCATCAGCATACGCTAGGATCTGAACTGATTTGTAAAGGATGGTACCCCTAGTGTTAATATCTGAATCCCGAATAGCTTTTTCTAGTGCAATATTAAAAAGCAGACACGAGAGTGAGTCGCCTTATCGACGGGGTCTATATTGGCGTGAAAAAAAGTTAGGGTTTGGGAATATGGTAGAAATGTAGCAGCAGCGGGTCCACCGAAACCAGTAAAATTTTGAAAGTGGTCTACGAGAAAAAACAATTTGGGAATGTCTAACCTAGACCCTTAAAATATATTCAAAATAGAATCAGTCAACATGTTTATCGCAACCAGTCACGTTATGAAATAAATGTCCGCGACATTTCGACAGCAGGGAGCAGTCGAGCGACACCGCCACTTGACCACAATTACTCGCGTCTCAATTCATCGCGACGCTGAATCCCGACTGACAGACGAAATAACAGATCGGCACTCTGTTTTTTTTTTAAATATTGCACAAGTGGGCTATAAATATTGCATAAGTGTAATTTAGACAACCTAAACCTTATTGTAATATTTTCGTTACAGAGATATCTTTTTATAAAACACACTACCAGTGATTACTATAACATTATCAGTATTTAAGCTATATGCTAAATTAATATTAACAAATTAAACCAAGTTAATTCAATTTCTTTTTATTTTAACGACGTAAATTACTTGATACTTACATGCACCTCTAATTTTAAGACTATTTCACATTAGCCTTAAATAAATACGTTAACACACAATCATTAAAATCATACAAAATAAAAAAAAATGGTACTCCACACGCTTCTTGCCCCACATCTAAGTACACTTTCCTACGCTCTCCACGGTGACTTAGCAGATTGTTCGAGACAGTTTGACAGCGGGAAGTGGCTAGGTACCGCTGTCACTTGATGATTACCCACTAGCTGTTGACAGACCAGACAAAATACCGGTGGCTGTTGGTCGGTTATGTTGCGAGATTAATTTCAGAGTAGCGAACAGATGCTGTTGAGAGTTACTTTACCATTATCCATGAGTTACATTATTATTTCCAATCAAATATTATTTTTATTACAATATTATCCTATTATCCTTTTATTACAATAAACTCCTATGTTTTCGTAGCATTAATCTGATGATATCTTCCATAATTCCCAAAGCAGTATTAGATATTTTTTAATTATGGCTCAACATCAGATCATTCCCCAAAAATGATGAAAGTTTGTTGAAGTAGTTTGGATAACAATATAAAACTAGCGTGACCCGTGCGAAGTCTTCGCATTATATCAATTTGCGTGGTAGATTATAAATATTTACACATGAGAAAATGAACTCACAGCTGTCATATTAGTTACAACAGAGTGTTTAGAGTCAATTTAATAAATCAAAATTGATTGCAGGTATTCAATTCATTTCTAATTTTGCACACTGCTTATTACGTTTTTATTCCATTATGAAGCTCAGATGACAGATCGAACAAATATTTTACTAAAATTGACATATAGAGGCGCAAGTATCAAAAGCGTTGAGCTAAAGCGCCACTTTATTTATACGTGAGTGGATTTGAAATTAAACAAAAATTTTACCGACCCGTCAATCATATTGACGTTGAGCCGTTAGATGGCAGCATTGCTGTTTTGTGTATATAATTTTAATAATTAATTAATTTGCAAAAACAAAAGCAATAATAAATTTTTTAGTTGTGGATGCCGGTAGAGCAAGCAATTATCTATAAAATGATATATAATTTATGTGGATTAGTTGTGAGGTTTTTTCTAAAAAGGGAGAGTAACATCTTAACCTTAGTGTATTAATATATTAATATATATTGATGATGATGATGATGATGATGATGATGATGGTGCTGATGGTGATGATGGTGATGATGGTGATGATGGTGATGATGGTCATGATGGTCATGATGGTGATGGTGATGGTGATGGTGATGGTGATGGTGATGATGATGGTGATGATGGTGATGATGGTGATATTGATGGTGATGGTGGTGGTGATGGTGGTGGTGATGGTGGTGGTGATGGTGGTGGTGGTGGTGATGGTGGTGGTGATGGTGGTGATGATGATGATGATGATGATGATGATGATTGGGATTGAATGGGTCGCGGACGTCCAGTCTCTGCGAGACCGCCTGACATAGTGGTAACCGCTTTAACTTTGTTAATGAAGTGCTCAACCGCTTTAACAACTTTTTCAAAGTAATGTTCAGTGACGGGGCCAACTTTCATCTTAAAGGCCACGTTAACAAACAAAACTGTATCCGTTGTGCGGTTCTGGTCCGAGACTAATCCCCGACGACTTCATGAACGTCCACTTCACGGCCCTAAGCTTGTCGTTTGGGCTGCGATATCAGCAAACGGTATTATCGGGTCATACTTTTTCGAGGACGAAAGAGGTCGCGCGGTGACGGTGAGAGCCCACAACTATTGCGATATGATAAGAGAGTTCTTGATTCCAGCCTTGCAAGAACGTCAAGGGAATACGTCCAGGATATTGTTCCAACAAGATGGTGTCACATGCCATACTGCCAGGGTCTCTATAGCCCTTTTGAATGAAATTTTCCCGGGAAAACTCATTTCACAAAGGGGGAATATTGAATGGCATCCACGTAGCCCAGATCTCACTCCATGTGATTATTTTTTATGGGGCTACCTTAAATCTGTAGTGTACGACAACAGTCCAACAACTTTACAACAACTCAAGAGAATGTCAAGAAGCTGAGGGGCGTCATTTAAACAAAATTATTTGTAAGTCTACAGTCGTACAACATTTTTATTTGTATTTTATAAAAATACAATTGAATGTTGTACGAATTTTAGTTGTTTTTAAATTTCACTTTGAAACCCCCAATACCCTTTTGGCCAACCTGTATAAGGATATTTGTATTGTCGGGATAACTATATAATTGGCCATATATCAAACTTTTTAAAACCACATTAAGAAAGAGACTATTTATTTACATAATTAAGAAAGAGATTATTTATTACACACGTAACTTTTCGATGAAAGTAATGATTTGAAGATACCAGTTTACATTATGAAGGACAATTTCGTTATTACTCCGTAGGTAACTACAGAGTAATAACGAAATTGCATATTTACATTACATCTATCTATAAACACTATGTGCAGTGAATTATGCATACAAGTTATGAAAATAAATTATGAAATAAATTCTAGTGCATAATCATATTTTTTGCACATAAATAACTCAATAAAGACTGATACCTGTTCAATTTTTGCTGTAATTTTTTTCGTAAAATATTTCAAGATATTAACGAAACCGTCTAATATATTAAAGTACAGAATTATCTCAAGGATATTTCTATGTTTAATGAACTGTAGTAATTATATTAATTAGCATATTTGTAAGTGTTGTTTCCATATGTTAAACGACGTTAACCAGCAAGTTATATCTTTCCGTAAAGATGATATCTAATCTAAAGATACAAAAGCTAAACTGTAAAGAAAATTCATAGTCTAAATATTGGTTGTAAAAATTAGTGTGTAAAAATTAGTGTAAATATTTTATTCACCGATATCGCCTTTGAGCATTCAAATGATGATCTAATGTATGAAAGAGAAAAAGACACGTTTTCAGGGCGGTCCTTAAATACAATCAATATAATTATATTAATTTTTTATTATTACATTGTTTTGAGAAAAAATGATAATGGTTGCATCGTATTGGTTAATATTGAAACTGAATTATACTTTTATGTTTAAAATATTGGAAACGATTCGTATAGTTTATAATATTAAAAAAATATTAAATAGAGTTAATGATTATAAAAAGTTATCACTGTACAATAGAGCGTAATTGAATGGCGATGTACTAATGCGTGCGCAGGCGAGACACTTTTGGGGCACTCATTTTGAGGACTATTCAAGTGGATGAAGATAAGGAAGAAACGTTTTGATTTCTCTGTTTAAAAATTTATGTGTTTAAATATAGGTGTGTGTGTGTGTGCTTGTGTGTGCATGCGTTCGTGTGTGCGTGCGTATGTGCCTGTGCGTATACGTGTGCGCGAGCGCGTGCGTGTGCGTGCACGGTTGCATGCGTGCGGTGCGCGTGCGCGTGCATATGCGCCAGCGCGTGCGGTTGCGCATGCGACTGCGCGTGCGCGTGAACATGCGCCTGCGCGTGAGCGTGAGCGTGTGCGTGCGCGCGTGTGTGTATGTGTGTATTTACTTATTGATTGCTATCGGTTAGCGATTAAATAGACGAAGACAATTTTAGCCCCATAATTTGTTGCTTTAAGGTTTTGCAAAATATTTATAACTGCTATTATTTGTAAATCGATAATCTCCAAAACAGCCTTCTTGCATTTATTACATCTGATGAGTAAGAACGGTCGGTTATATTTTTTTACACTTGCAATTTTATAAGATAAATAATGAAATATTCTCACTAGATCAATTATTTCTGTTTAATATTTCTGCACTTTTTTTCCTCCCGTGGTTCGAATAAATTTCTTAAGCTAGCATCTGTATGCAAATTAAAATACCGATGTGTGTTGTAGATATGCGAGCGTGGCTGTATGTGGAAGTAATTTTTTTTTAATGTTCTGCCATAATTTATAAATGAATTTAAATGATAGCATTTTAAAATAACTAATAGGCATCCTGTTATGAAATAAACTATACACAGAATTCAGTAATAAAATGTTTCGTTAATTCGCTCTATTCGCACCGTGTTTATAAAAGATTTACCTTAGTGATAATTTATTTTGAATTCAATAAAGCGATTTATCAACAATGATAATCGTTAGAATTTCATAACTAAAAAATTAATTACATAACCTTTGACATATAAATACAAAATATCCATACACAATTTAAAGCATGTAAACCGCTACCCTAAGCACCCTCGTAAATACACCACACAAGCTATTTGGCAAATAGACTGTCCGCGACATTTCGACAGAGGGAAGCGGTCGGCCGCCACCACTTGGCGACAATTACCCGCGACCCGTGTCACTACGATGCTCAACCCCGGCTGTTGACAGACGAAAGAGTACGTTAATGCTTCCGTTGTAACACGCGCCAAGTACCATTCACTTACCAGTCGGGGGTTTGATATTAGATTGCGGGATGGAGCCTTCGGACGTTATTATTTTTATAATATATCTCCAATTTAATATATATGCTTAATTATTTATTTATTTATTTTTATTTTCAATTAAAATAAATTTGAATAATTTGCGAGGATTAAAAAGATAAGTGAATATATACACACACACACATATATATATATATATATATATATATATATATATATATATATAATTTATATTTAAAAATTTTAAAAATTATATATTGATGATGGGAATATTCTAGCGTCTTGTGTAACTTGTTCGGCGTGTACGACTATTCTCAGATTTCGAAATAAATATTCAAAGAATGATTCCGTTATACATAGCATTTTAAGAATACATTTTCTGCATAATTCCTACTCTTAATATAAATTTTAAATTGGCTAAATAAAGTGGTTTCCAGATTACTAATAAAAATAATTTTTCTAAATTTAAAATATTTTTCGTGTAAATCACTCTGCTCTGTAGGTACTACTGAGGTATACTGGGGTACCACATTACTTTATAATTCCATACCAACATTGTTTTCAGTACAATAGCATAAATAAGTGTCGCAGTACTCTATGGATAGAGTTTGTCAGTTTTTATCGCTCATCATATCATATCATTACTTGGGTGTTTCGAGGCAATTTCATTAAATAAATGAAAATAATTAAGGAAATATTGTTACATTTTATTATATTTAAGATAACTGTACAAATATTATTACAGTTATCTTTGTATAATTTTGCAGACCATAGCTGTAGAACTTTAAATGAGTTAAAGAGCATAAATTAGCTTCTTTTCCGGAACTTATACAATGTAATAAATTTTAATTTTATTTGTATTCCCGACAGAGAACTATAACTTTTCTCATTCAGTGTAAAATTATGTAACTTTCATAATCTTAATTGTATATATATTTTTTTGGAAACTATCCGAAAGGACTCAAAGAATATCATAGGGAATCTGTATGTCAGCATGTTGAATTAGATTTAAATTAATATATATTTTATTTCTAGTTATATAAAAAAATATTGTATCGACTACTGCTATGCACATTGGATTACAACGTTCAGTAGTATATTGTATTCACAATAATGATTTACTTGTCTGAATTTTAGTGATTCCTTATTTTCCACTTGTTTGATTATTCATCCCATTTTAAATTCCGAGAACTTTTTTTCTCTTCCAATTCAAATTGCCATGGAAACTTAATTGTTTTTGTTAAAAGATATAAAAATAAACATCTTTCCACCCATTTTTAGCTTTACCACATTCAATAGTAAATTATGAATTATAAATCCGATTAAAAGTGTATGTTATATAAATCATGAAGTGAAATATTAAAAAAAAACTTACAATCACACAGAGTGAAAATTTAATAAAAGCCATATTCGGCAACCATTCGAATTCACGACAATGGGGCGGTACGTATTTAAATTCATGAAAAACATCCATCAAGTCGCCACCCCTCCCTCAACACATAAACAAATTAACATAACAGAATTTATGAATTTTAATGTTAAAAGAGAAGCCATAATTTCCAAGTGAATGTTCATCGAAATTAAAATTGTCTGCTGATCCGTAATTAAATCACTTTTACGACTGCGATATTTTCAAACCGTTAATCAATAAAGTAAACACAATCTTTTAAGTAACTATATTCATGTGTCTGTTTCATCTATATATAAATTCATTTTACTGTAAAGATTCGTTTATTAATCAAAATATGTCCGGTGAAATTCTTGTTCAAAGTTCTTTATGTTCCTGTGCGCGTAGAAATTTCCAATGATATGATCTGAAGATAAAACAATAGTAATGAAGTTATCTATAATTTATCTCGTTCATAGTCTATGAAGATAATATATTATCGACGATATGCAGAGGATAAATTATATCAAACATCCCTTTGCAGGGTTTCTAAAAAAACTTGATGGAAGCCACTACGTAATAATTCAGAACATGCTGATCAACTTAAAATTGGCTATTGATACTTGGGAGTTTAATCAAGTCTAACAGTTATTCAAGTCACCTTTACTTTTTTTTACAAAAATATTTTACAATTTTATAAAATAAAATAGGATTTTCTAGTTTTTACACCTTAGAAATTAATAAATTAAAGAGTTTTGTGGCTTGTATAATCTATAATGATGAAATTGTTTCAGCAGAAGCTTCATGTTGTTCCAATAGTAAAAGTTATAAGCGTTATAGAATTACTGACTAATAATACCGTGGTAACAAAACTCCTTAAATTCTATTTTCTCTAAATTTGACTTCCCATTATATTATATCTCATTACTAATTTATATTAAGTCTTACACAATCCGACTAAATAATAACTTCATGAAATGCGATGAACATAATATATCCACCGTCAAATAAAAAAAGAAAAATCTTTTCAGTCTAAATTTGTGGACTTTACTGAAATCGCCTAAGTTAATTTTAAGTATCTACTACTGACGTTTTCCAGATATCGAATAAAGAAATCTGAAAAATAATGATTTTCTTGTATTTTTGACGCGAAATATTGCTAATATAAGAAAGTGAATTTTTGAAAAATACTTTTAACTTTCTCAAAAAAGATTAAATTTTAATATTTGCATACTGATAAAGTACCTATTGAATGTTAGTATATAGAGTACTACTCTATATTTTTATGATTCTATAGTTTTATAGAGTACTACTCTATATTTTTATGATTCCGTAGTACAAAAAGAAATATAAGATCATGTGAACACAACTGATATAGTAAGTGTATTTAAAGACATGGATACATGTACAATGTATTCGATCATGACCCCAACACAGCACATTTCAACGTATAATACGATTACTGATATAATTGCAGAACACTTTTTATAACAGTATAACAGAAAATGTTATTACTATAAGGTGTTAATAATAAGTAACAAATTTGTAAACCAATTACCAGAGATTACCAGGAGAGATATTTGCACAAGAAATTGCAAATTAATAGAAAATTTTAGTTGCACGTGAATTTTATAATTATACTTTGTAATTAATATATTGTATGAGCTGTTATTTTTCCCTGATAAACAAAACAAATAAATGAAAAATAATGCGGTAAATAAATTTTGCTTTGAGCTTCGAATTTAGTTTATAAAATTAAATAAATGGTGCTAGGTAAGTAAGATCCTACTAATTATGCCAGAGAGATTCCAAATTCCCTGAATTAATCCCGTACGGAAACTAAATGGTATTCCCGTGCACAAATTGAATTACAGCTGAAAATTAATTCTCCAATTCTGCTTATGTAAAATTTAAACCCACCAAAACTGTTCATTCCGCGAAAACCATTCATCCCTCCCAATTTTCCGTTCCGATTCCAATATCAATAATTTTTGCAGCTGTTTGCTTTAGGAAAAATAGAAATATAGAGAAGTCGTAAGATAAGAAGCTAAGGATTGTAAGCATTGATATGTGAACTGTACGCCTCTACCCCGGTTAGCTCTGCGTCGTAAACCTGGAGTACTACAACTCTCACAACTCACAACTCTCGAGACATTTGAACGTACTTACCCACTGTCTTTAATTTTATTTCTTTCGTTGTTGTTTCATAAATTAAGCTTCAGTCCGGTTCACTAACATTTCGCCATTTTTGGAATTCTACTCTTCTTCTGTATCTACAAGTATGTATATATAAATCTCCTATGTTTTCTCAGTTGTCAATCTAACCAATTGGGAATGCATATAAATTTCATAAATCCGTTTATGACTTTTATAAATAAGTTCGAGTAATTACAAATATATATATTAACTAGAAAAAGGATGGAAATTAAACTCAAAAATCCTATTTTCACCCTGATAATAATCTGGATTTATATCAATATCTCCCATCAAGATAAACGAAGTTTTTCCTGCAATGTAATAAATGAAGTTATCTAGTATGTGTAAAGTACATAAAAATTTAAATAAACAATAAACATTGGATGTGTAATTTTTTTCAGTTTCAGTTACCATATATATATATATATATATATATATATATATATATATATATATATATATATATATACATATATATATATATATATATGTATATGTATATACATGTATACGTAATATATATATATATATATATATATATATATATATATATATATATAATATTTCTGCATGTATACTGGTATTTCGGGGTATTCTTAGGTATTACTATTACCGTACCAAATTTCATCAAAATCTACCAAATTGACTTATTATATTCTCATTTTCCACGCTTAATCAATCATTTAATATAAATATTTTCCATGTGTAGATTTCGCTCTGTTACATTTTTATTATGTATGTAGATAATTCCACAAATAAGTTAATTAGTATAGAAAAGATCTGCTGCTGATTTATTATAATCTTGATATGCAAGTTTATTAAGTTAATTACAAATTATTTGAAATTGAAAGGCAAGGTTATTGATTTTTATTCATTTGACCACTAATCCTGATATGAATTCTCAATTATCATTTTATTATGATATATGTAAAAACGCAAATAGGTATTTAAGATATGTATTGAATATGAAAACGTACTGAAGCTCATTTTAGTTTAATATATTGAAAAGTGAACTTCTGAACAAATTCTTCAGCACATGGAGTTAACATTAAGTGATTGGGATTATACATTTAAGAATTTTATAAATATGCTAAATAGTTGTCAAACTAATATAGTATAGTAGTCGCACACGGACAAAATTAGGGTTAAAAAACTAATAATACAGATTAAATGATTTCACTCAATAATTAGAATAAATTCATTGATTTTCTTTTCTTATTTACATACAATTAAGAAATTTTTATTTTTAATTTTTATAGTCTACCAAATTTTTAATTGTTATACTCTACCAAGTCGTTGATTTACAGAGAAAAAAAATAATAGTTCTGTGCTCTATTGGAAAGAGCTAATTTTAATGGGCACTACATGCCTGTATATAATAATAACATTACTTTCTGAATCAACAGTATCACCCATTGCGCCATAGTTGGATTTTAAATGGTAATAAAACTTGTTTATCTATTAACAAATTTTATGCTTAAAAATAATTTATCTGTAAATTGCAAATGTAAAAATTTTTTAATCGTTTTCAAATATATGCTATTATAAATTATTACTTTCAGTGAAACACGTCTGACGCTGAGTTTTTTCTTAAAGATTCATTCATGACACTCATAGAGAGTTCTCTAACGGTACTTGACGTTACATTGTCACACCAACAATGATTTCGGAGCTAGTATCATCGTATTACATCAATTTATATGTCTATTTTACTTCAAACGGTCTTCATTGTCCTTTAATGTCGAATCAACACTGAATGGATGCGTTGAATGGTTTACACTTATTAGTGGTTTCCACTCGTTACACTTATTAGCACATAAAAGGTGCACAATCTATTTTTCGTACATGATATGGATAAACACACATGCTTACACGTACACAAATTTTACCTCTGTCATATCCCCTTAGGAATAAACTATTTATTTCGTCTATTTCCCCATAACTGGTGAAAACAAATCTCTGTCTATATTTCGTTTGAAATTATACAGCATGCTTGCATCATACAATATATTTAAAGTTAAGTAACTAATTTAACTATTATAGGAAATAAAAGTAGTCATAAAATCACAAACTTGGATAAAGTTTGTTTCATTACTCAACTCTCACCGATTCATCTTGTTGAAACGTTGACGGAAAACTCACTAAATTCGGCGACAGAAAATTCTGTAGTCCCGATATGATAAATTCTTAGATATGTCTCATATTTGTGTCTACACATAACAAGCATAACTGAACAGTGTAAACATTTGCAACTTGATAATATAAATTATACAACATTGGGATTAGAAAGTAAGATTCGTGTGTTATCGGAAAAATGATAAATATTTGATTTTAGTGAAGTTTATTACAGTGGCAGTTTATTACAGTATAGTCTCAACTATACTATTTCGTTATTGATCCATTTGCGCTTATAAACTATATTGATGTATTTAATGTTTTTTATTACAGGATAATAATCATATATTAAACTGTAATGAAAGCGTTACATTGATATTAAACCTTCAATTAAATGTCAGCCCAATATAAAATTTACGATTCGATTTCCACCCGTAGTTAGATATGAAAAGCCCTTAAATGTTTATATGTAGTGCGAGGTTTTTATTTACATATTCCATCTATTTCTTATCATGTAATTCTTCTGATATAAATTGAAATCTCTACGAATTCATGAAGTAGTAAATGGACCGTCTTGTTTCTCTAAAGTGAACTCTACAGCAAATCAATCCATTCAGACAAAGCTGATCAATAATTATTAAACAAAAATTCTCCGTCATAATTTTATAAACTTACAAGAAATTGCATTTGAAATTAATTTATTTCTGTTTATACACAAAAATATATATTTCTACATTATTCTAACGCTTTCAGATTACAAAAGGTAACGAATACCATAGAAAAAATTAATATAAATTTCGACTGCATATTCATATATTTTTTACTCACATAAAGAATGAACTTGCGTCGCAATGTGGAAAACGTCTTCATTATTGAATTAGACTCTTGATAAAGCACAATAAAAATACATAATCATACTTAACAATTATATAACAATACAAAATTTATAATCGACTGAATTAATTAACCAATTGTATCCAAATATCGACATTTCTTCGTTTCTGGACATTATTTCTACTTACGATACCTGTATACCTGACATTTAAAAACAAACCAACATGTTATTTTAAAAAAACACCTAAACTCCATAAGTAACTTATCCTTTGCAAATTGCGTTATTGATGATAAGTAATCACCATAACTATGTTTGTCTATTACATATCGAAATATCTTCACTGGTATCCATCTAACAGACAACACTTAAATAATACATCTTTACGCATGTAAAACATTTTACAGCAGCTAAATAAATGCTTAACCGCAAAAATCCCTACTTTTTATGAAAATCAAAGTAAGTCATAAAATCAACATTTTTCAAGTGAGATTTTTCATTCCGGATTGCTTATGTTTAATTCATAAATATATTGATAAATGTTTATATATATATATATATATATATATATATATATATATATATATATATAAAAACATTTATCGTCCGATAAAAGAATAGTAGGTTTTAAATCGATTCCATAAGGAAACCAACGAAATTTATTGGAAGGAATTTATTTGATAAAAAAAAACTAAAAAATTACCTATACTCTAATTAGGGTCATGCTGTACTAGATGGAGCTAGTAGCACACGTACACGGCGTAAGTAAAAAATTCAAAGATTTTATCATAATTATTACCGTGCGTGTACTTTTGGAAGAGATCTTAGTTATGCACTATATGCAGATATATACAATTATTGTATATATAGAGTAGATATATACAAGTATTATATATAGTCATGTCCTAAGCAAATTGGAACAATGGTTTCATTCCCCTTACAAAATTATCGCATCTCCTAACCAGGGCTAGGGAATATGGGAGCGAAGCTAGCATAAGCGATGTACCGTCGGAAATAGCGAGTCGTATAATAAATCGGCAAATTAATGCTAGACGGTAAATTCAAAAATTATAATATTTTTTAACATAAGCCCTTGCCCGAAAAGTATCTGACGTTTCTCAGTAAAGTTGATTTAATGAAACACAAACGAGTTTGTCATTCAACATGTGCCAGAAATAAAAAGCATATTTGATTACTTATACTTTATTCACGCTATAGGGCCGTCTCGGTTCGCTCCGGTTAGGTAAAATATATTCACAGGAGAAACAATGAGCCCATTCACTCTGATATCTCGCTTCCATTTCGGTCCTGATGGAAGCAAAAGAGAAAAATTTAACAACATTTCACAGCGAAGGACGGAAAAAATTGAAGCACCATTGAAACCTGAACATCAATATAAATGTATAAAAAAATTATACCGTAATAATGCGGCCGTATAGTGTAAATTACGCCTGAAAAAATTGTTTGCTGCCCAAAAGTAAAACGTAAACGTGGTTAAGAGAAAAGGATGCTTGCAAGAAAATTAATGGGAAATATAAAACGGAAGTCATCATCGTTTTTCAACTCCATATAAGATTATAGTGGAATTCCCAAATTTGAACCAGAATTCAACTGCTTAACCAAGAAATAACAGTGATTATTCTCTCATACGACGACATTTTCCATTTAATGTTTATAGAATCCATTGCTACGGGCGTAACTGCCAAAGCGCCTGCTATTCAATCTTTTTGTTTTCATTTATAACTAATCCTAAATAATTTCATTAATTTCTAATCGACTTCAAAAAAGGAGAGATTCCCAATTCAACCGTATTTTCTTGAGTATGTTACCTTATAGTTCCGGTATTTATCAACCGATTTGGATGATTCTTTTTTTTTTTACTGAGAAGGTTATGCACCCAATATATTCTCATGAGTTGAGTTAGAATCTGATCATGGAAATTAAAGACACAGCATAGAATTACTATTTCAGTTTTGATTAGGTACCATGATCAAGTTTGAGCGATGTAGATCTAATGATAATCTGACAAGATACGACTAAATACGACGTAAATTTATTTTTACCAAAATTAGGGTACAATAATGGTGCTGAAAGTTAGTGACAGGAATTTTTCAGTGCTAAGGAATAAACTCGTTTAATTTGAGTTCGTTTGACTTATCACGATGTAGCAAGAAAGTAATACAGTATATAGGTACTCATAGATATTACACGGGTATACCGGTATTTATTTAAATTCACATTTTGTATATTGTTGCTCTTGATTCATATTTTCCTATCGATTTTTCATTTACTTTAGTTATTCTCATGAAACATAGCATACGTAGTCAATCCCCGTGACAATCTAACATTATGATAATTTCAGCCTTTCATCCTGATGGTACAGATCTGTACGCTTGCAGATGTACTGCCTTACATCGTGATACTGCAGATCTACTGCTTGCCTAAACCTAAGATTTGAGGATCTCTCTTTAAAATTTGCAGTTTTGTTGCTTCTGTAAGAGTATTGCCTATCTAAATGCCAAGATTTGAGTATCTGCTCCTTTTTAATTAACTTTCTTGATTTGCGATTTTTAAATTTAGTTCTATGGAGCTCAAATTTATTATCTATCATTAAACTCCGATATTGAATATATTTGGCGTTAATTTTCATTATTCACAATTAAATGAACTATCTTTGCTAATATCCCACCTGAAGATGTTGTAATACGACGAAACCTAGGTCGTGGTAAAGAAATTAAAGAAAGTAGAAATAGTACTTCATCACATAGTTTCAATTAATTGTGATTAAACTCCGAGTTCCAACTCCTCAATTCTAACGCTTTGGGGTATTGTCAGCTTAAATCGTGAAATTTGAGGATATACTGTTATTAAATTAGTACTGTGGGCCTCAATCAGAGACTTTGCCATTGAACTCCGAATTCCAATTCCTGAGTCGGGTGCTGCAATAGTACCGCCTATTTTGTGCATGTTAACTCATTTATTTAGCATTAATCAATCAATTTGGATAATTCTTTTTGTATTTGAATAATCCCAATTTAGTTTCATAAAAAAATATTAGAATTTGATTACGAAAATTGAAGGTGTGCTACAGAATTCCTCAGCAATGTACAGCGCAGATGTTGTGATCGGATTTTTATGATACAGATCTAATTATAATCAAATAATAAAGTCTCTAAATTGTTGACATGTCTGAAGGCGGTATAGTAAAATTAGGATAATAAGCGGTAAAGCAAAATTAGAGTAAAATTATGAACACGCGATATGCTGTCAGGAAGACTTCGCTGATAAGAAGTAAACTCGTCAAGACAAATGATATGAGTCTAAACTCATATCATTTGTCTTGATGTAAGCAAGAAAATAACGAAGTAAATAGGTAGGTAAGAATACACAAGTACATACAAAAGCATGAAGCAGCTAAGATATTAGTGAGTAGGTAGATAATAAGTGCAAGTATAAACAAAAGCAAGAAATGACTAAGCACATCAGTAGTTAAGAATTATATACATATAACGACTTAAATATTAGTAGGCAGTAAGTATTTAAATTTAAAGCATGAAGTAACTGAGATATAAGAAGGGTGGTATTTAATATATACAGATATACATGAAGCAACGTCTATCATGATATCAAAGGAGGGATTGAATTTTTATGTTCGCATATAAATATGTATGTATGTATGTATATGTGTGTATGTACAGTATATTTATATTCATTAAATGCAGCAAACGTCTGTTCCAATTTCAATAAATGAGTTTTTATTGATATTTAATTCATCGTAACTTCGTGACATTCTGAATAACGTACGATATCTTAGGCACTAAAAATGGAAACAAAAATGTTTACAAAAAAAAGTAAATAAGCACACCAAATATTACAAACACAGTTAAAAAACATAAATGATCGCTAGCTAGAATGTGATTCAAATCAGCACACAGGGAATTGAAACTGCTGTTAGAGGAACCTGGATTTTTTGTACAAAAATCGCATTTCTTTTAATAATGATCGAAGAGCTAATTAGCTTAATGAAACTTTATCCAGTAGTTTTTTCTTCTCCTCCATCTTTAGAGGTGTGGACTTACTTTTGCCTGGAGCTTATTTAATGAGTGCTTACCTACAATACAACATACAAAACATACGTCCGTAGATGCCCGTTTGTCTGACAAATGACCAAAAAATTGGTACGTTTTCTAATAAATTATAATAACAGTTTATATATTATGTGTGATGAGAGTTTACATTAAATCACAAAATAATTTTTATTCTAGGGTTTATACCAAAAAATTATGGCCGTTGTATTACATGACTCACACAATAAGTCGAATTTGTGTTTGTATTGTAGATTATATAATAAATACCCCCATTCTAAGGTACATTCCTTGCAGTATTCAGCCAGTGCTTTTTCCGTATACTAAAGTAAAATAAATGGATGTCTTATTCGCATTACGTGAACATGCTGGTCATTTTTGGGCGACGCGACGCTCGCCGCGAAGTATTTTAATAATAAAGTACCCGTTTCTCTTAAATCGCAAAAAGAAAATAGTTTATTGACTGAATCAAGATTTAGTGCCTTAATATTGTCTTCTAGAACAAATAATATTAACGTTACCGTTTTTTGCTAAAAAATGCTTGGCACCTTTCTCGTTACCACTTAGTCAAATATTTTATCTTTACCTTGATTGTAGGCAAAAGTACAGCATATCTAGACATATGTTAGGGTCTGTTAAATACAATACTTTTTACCACTCGTCGCAATTATTATACATAACAACTCTTATAATATATGTAGTTATCCAACTCTGCGTTCGCATTCATTTTTTAATATAATTACAAGGTGATTTTGGACAGTAAACACAGTATTTCTTATGAAAAAAGATGTCATAATTTGATCGACTATTACTCCTAAACTAGTAGAGCCTATTCAACTGTGATAATTTTACTTTTAATTTCGTTGCATGTGCTACTGCTGTCAATACGTTTTATATATTCGAAAATACAGATTTAGCTGGTAAGGAATGGGGACCCATTACCATAACAAAAATAACCATTTTAAAGCTTAATATTCCGTAAATGGATTCTATCGAAAAAGTGTTCATGACATATCCCTAATATTTTTGAAAGACTTATTCAACGATATCCTGTACAATGGAGCATGCAGAAAAAAATTCACGCTGACTTAAGATGTAGGGAAAGTAGACTGAAAACTTTTTAAAAATTATTTTATATTTTTAAAAAGTTTGCAGGTTTGTATTATTATGTTCATATTTATATTTTAACTTTATAGACGTCATAAATATGTATTACCATGCCACATTAATTTCAGCTTTAAAGCACAAATAGTCTACGGGTAAGACAGCTGTGACATTTAAACATAAAGCAGACAGATGAACATAGCAAAATTATAAATTTTGGTCCGAAACCCTAAAAAAGAGCAAAAAATAACACCACCACCTTGTGGCTCACTAGTTACCAAGTCAAATAATTGGGAACAGATATTCGATGTTGTGATAGCTTGCTTTTTTAGAATATTATGGTATGTTAAATAATTTCAAACAAGCTAATGAAACATCAAAATCTAAAGAATTAAATGTGCTACTGAAGTTCATGAGAATGAGAATGTTAAGTCGAATATTATATATGGCTAGTCATATATGATCAGAAACATTCATTAAAGCTGTAGACGTACTGTGAATTGATTTGAAATCGGGCTGAAAATGTTTCGGAAATTTACGCCCATTAAAAAAATCAATAATTGGCCGTATATGATACTAAAAAAATCAATAATTGGCCGTATATCATACTAAAAAAACAATAATTGGCCGTATATGATACTAAAAAAATCAATAATTGGCCGTATATGACACGCTCAAATACTTTGGATACAAATGGTAAAATGGATATTGGACGAAAGTCTTCAGGTTGTGTGAGGGTAGAAATTTTGAGCAATTGAATAATATAAGTCTTTTTCCGCTGCAAAGATAATGAAGCATACGTAATTGATTTGTCAAATATATTTGGCATACTTGAAGCTAAAATGTCTATTAGGGGTATGAGAATATCAATGTTAATATCAATCGTTCTTTCGATTTTATTAAAACTATGTTTACACTGACTTCAGGTTCATAAGTTCTAGAAATTGATTACTAATTACTGTATATCACCAAAGTGACCATATTATTTATAGTCGCTAAATTTACACCTTGATCGAAGCCGTTGACGGCGTGGCAAAATAGAAATTTAATAAGTATATTTCTAACTGGCAACGTGACTCTTCCATCGATTTTCCCATATTTAGACTGGTTAAAAATTTCAAAATATTAATAAATGTGCACTGCTCAATTGAATTAGAAATGATTTTTTAGCGTTTCTACACGTTTGAGTGAACTCCTTAATACTCTGAAGGCTTCTCGACATTCGGGACAAGGATTTACATGTATTTGGATTTCGTTTTGTCTTGCTTAACCATGCACTTCCAAATGTTATCATTGATTTTGATTAGCCTGAAGGAACAAGCTTATCTAAGTGCTAAATGATTTCATCTGTCGTCGACAGTTTCTGGATTTTGTGTAGTGTGCCAATTGATAATGTGTGCATCCGCAAGTAAAGATGTCATTTCAATATAAAAAAAATTAGGCATAAGAAACGTTTTATAATTGGATTTGGGATTAGTTAACCTATATGCTAAAATGATAAGGTCGATGAGAAAATCCGGGTGTGGTGTTCTCAATCTTCCAATGCGATGTACAGTACATACCGTCACTAAATAGCATCGCTTCACCACTTGTGCAATTAATCATATATAATCGGGCAAAATGTTTTTTTTTTAAATCAGTCGCCTAATTTACAAATTAATTAAAGTTAAAATTGTGTATGAAATTATAATTATGTGTAAATTAGCACCCTGTGTAAATAGCACCAGTTGTCAGTTTGGCAACATGTAACGTATTGTGAATTACCAAATGTCAGAAGAATTGTCATTTATCTGTTGGAAAGAGAGTTTCAAAGAAAGTAGGTTTCCTTCTTATTAACTTAGCATACTTTAGTTAATTCTTATAATGCTAATATAATAACTAGTAAATTAACGAAATAAAGTAAAAGGATGTACACTTAATTCAATACATTTGCTTCCTTTTATCATTTATTCATTTGCTAAGTACCCATTTTATTCCGTGACATCCATATTTGTATTAAAATATTAGAAAAATAGTTTGTGCACGCGTACACAACAATTCAAATTCAAATTAATTTTATTTTAGAATTAATTGCACTTAACTAAATGTTAAGTTTGATTCGGATACCACTCAGAGTACATCCTAAGACTTTCGCCAATATTATAATTGCATTCGGCATACACTAAAATCATATCCAATAATCGCTTGCACTAAAAAAACATACACATATTCATTAATTCCACTCATTTAAGAACGCGTTATAGATATTTAACAACAACCACTTTTACGTATTATACAACAACACGAATCACAACTGCCATTCTAAAAACAATAACTATCTCTTCAAAAAGATTCAAACGTGCTGATTGGTTTAAATAGACATTTGTAAGTAATGCCTTATTAAATAATACTTAAACCAAGGACGTTTATTTTGATCTTAATTTCAAAATAAACGTCCTTGCAATAAAATATATTCATTCTTAGTAATATTATTACCAAGAAGTATAAAATAAGAGAAAGTAAAATTATATAATTAACGGTATTTATCAATTATTTAAATTAACAATACCTTATTCCTCGACAACTGATATTTCACAAAACTTTCTCAGCTAGTTTTTCTTGTATCACTAAAATATGAAATTTATATTAAAATATTCTATATTCCACTCTAGGAAGAACCGTATGGCATATAAGTATAAATTAACAATATAACACATTTTTTCATTGTGATCCATATGTGTAAATACGAATGTATCTGTAGAACACAATCCGACTCACAAAGAAAAACTAATGAATGATAGCTAACGTTCAAAATAATAGTTGATAGATAACTTCAAGATATAAATAGTTATTCACGAGTACTCCGCACTTGTTATCCATTACCGCAATGATAAATAGTTGCGAATCGTAACTACTCGTAGTTACGGTTCGCAACAAGCACTTTGTTCCCTGCACAAACATACCTACCTATTTACTTTGTTAATTTCTTGCTAAGTTAAGATAAGTCAAAAGAGTTCAAGCTCCATGAGTTTACTCCTCACCGCCAAGGAGTTCCTGTCACCATCTTTTAGTTCTATAATCAGATTTTGGCGACCACTGATGACTAATTAAAACTTAACTTAATATTTAACGTTATAAATGTAAAAGTATTTTATTCTTATTACTTATTCCTCGACAACTATTAAATTATATAGAAAAGTGAACTAATTCAATAAATTACATTAAAATATTAAAAGTTCAGTCATCGATTTAATTCCAAGATACTTGTCCTAGAATTAAATCGATGACTGAAAGTGAACCACAGCCTGGCTGTTATTACCTCATATCAAAGATTAAGTTGTAATTTTAAGCTAGGAAATTCACTTCAATGTGATTCAAAATAATAATTGTTTACATTATCTGTTTTATTGCAGTTTTCTACCATTTTGACATACTAATTGAATATGTCATTTTAACGTATTATTTTAACTGCATAGTTACTCTTTTTCAAAATAAATTCCTTCTTAGAAATATTATTACTAACAAGTAAATAATAATTTATCTAAATGGTAAATGAAACAGTATTGTATTATTTTTTATTCGAATGAATTTATTTTAAAAATCTATTATAATATTTTTTAAGCAAATTATGAATGTTTAAGATTTTAAAATAGCAGCAATTTTTGTTTACGAATTGTAAACAACCTTGACCTTGAAATTGAATTTTGTTATCCTTTTTCTTTTTCTTTTTCTTTTTTATTACTTTCTTTTGTAAAACTATGCAAATTAAAGAGGATAGTTAGAAAAGTCAAATTCAAGATCGCTAAGAATGGTGTTTAAGCAATATTGCCACATTTCTTACGATTACCAAAATAAAAGATATAAGTTGATGTATTTGCTTACTTACTTTTAATAATTTTTAAATTTAAAAGAAAGTAATAAGATTTCTGAAAAAAATACGTGTATTGCAATCTAGCCATGATGATTTTGGGTTGAAGTTCATTAACCGACTTTAGAAAAGGAGGTGATTCTCAATTCGTCGGAATCCTTTTTTATATGTATGTTGAGCGATAATTCTTTATCTAGTGGACCGACTTCGATGATTCTTTTTTTTTGAAAGAGGGTGCTATAGGTGTGGTCCCGTTTAAATATGATGATCTGATGATGAGGTATGGAAAAGAACGATGGAACTCCTTATCGAATGGCAGTTATCCAACTATGATTCAAGATATTTGCTACGGGTAGGTGTTACTTTGCAAAATAACTACACCACTCACCAGGTCAGGGTCGGATGATATGGTCTGGGTATGGACAATGGAACTCCTTAACAAATATTAGTACATCAATCGTGATTAAAAATATTCGCTACTAATAGTTGCTACATTGCAAAATAACTACACCGTCGACCAAATCATGGTCTCATGATGAGTTCTGGAGATGATCAATGAAACTCCTTATCGGATGGTAGCAAATCAAAGGTAATTCAAGATATTTACTGCTGGTAATATTTACTTTGCAAAATAACTGCACCATAGATCAGGTCAGTATGTGATGTGACGTGAATTGTTACTTTAGCTATTACTTTGCAAAATTTGATATTAAATTTTGGATATGTACAATGGAACTTTTCAAATGGTAGTTTTTAATCAGCAAAATCTGATATTGAACTTCGGATATGGAAAACCGAATTGTGATAATATCAATATATCAATCAATAAAAACTCTGAAATAAAATATCTTTTAAAAAACCGATATCAAAAAAGGTAGGTACTATAAAGTAAAAAAGTAATTAACTCAAAATAGATACCTACTTGTTTGCAATTAATAACTAAGTTACTTATTTTTGAAGTCGGTGCCAGCACCGCCGATCTACTTAAACAAATGTAAATGTTTATATTATAAATACACCCTAAGTTTTAAATATAAATTATAAATGAAAAACTACAATAACATGAGTTATTTCCAATATTTTAAATATAATTAATTTTCAATAGTAACCAATTCGGTGTAACCATTCTCATTTTTTCTCAAAACATGATAATACCGTCAGATATTTTCCTTATGATTCATGATTTCATTTCTCATAAATCGATACTTCAATCAAATATTATTATTTTCAACAATTTAAATGTTTGACCCTATATTTAAGATTATAACTAACTAAATACGAGTATAACTTAACTCGCTAATTATTCCACATTAAAATAACTTATTTTGCTTTGAAGTTATGTGGTATGTAATATCTGCTGCAGTAATACAACGAACAAATTTGTCCTTATCTTTATAACGTCTCTTGAAAAACAAGAGAAAGCTAACTGCATTTAGGTTTCTGAATTACACTCTGGTATTTCACAAAACTCTCTCAGCTAGTTTTTCCTGTATCACTAAAATATTATATTTATCTTAAATATATTCTATATTCTACTATAGGATGAACCGTATGGTATATAAATATAAATTAACAATAAAACACATTTTTTCATTGTGATCCATATGTGTAAATATGAATGTATCTGTAGAAAACAATCCAACTCATGAAGAAACACGAATGTATGACAGCTAACATTCAAATTAATAATTGATAGATAACTTCAAGATATAAATAGTTTTTCAAGAGTGCTCCGAACTTGTTATCCATTACTGCAATGATAAATATTTTCTATAACTACTCGTAGTTACGGTTCGCAACGACCACTTTGTTCCCTGCACAAACATACCTACCTATTTACTTTGTTAATTTCTTGCTAAGTTAAGATAAGTGAAAAGAGTTCAAGCTCCATGAGTATACTTTTCACCGCCAAAGAGTTCCTCTCACCATCTTTTGGTTCTATTATCAGATTTGATGACTAATTAAAATTTAACTTAATATTTAACGTTGTAAATATAAAAGTATGACATAAAATGCCACATTGTTTTTTTTTCTTTCAAAATTTTCGGAACCATTATAAGTTTTAAAAGAACCAAATATTTATATAGCGAACATGGCGCGGGTCTAAAACCGCGCAGCCCGACCAGAAATCGGACGGTTGGAAACTGGGGGCTTACTTCAAATGTTTGCCATCAGCTCAGACCTTACTTAGTGTAAGTGCGTTGAAATTAAGCAAAGTAAAATTATATATTTAATGAAATTCATCAATTTTATAACTTATTCCTCGACAACTATTAAATTATATAGAAAAGTGAACTAATTCAATAAATTATATTAAAATATTAAAGGTTCAGTCATCGATTTAATTCCAGGACAAGTATCCTGAAAGTGAACCACAGCCTGGCTGTTATTACCTCGTTAAATATTTTTATACACTTCCTAACGACGCATCCGGGTGAATTATGTCCTTGGTAAATGGCTTACCGAGAACATAAAGTATCTCATCTTTGCCAGCTTAATGACTCATATCAAAGATTAAATTGTATTTTTAAGCTAGGAAATTCACTTTAATGTGATTCAAAATAATAATTGTTTACATTATCTGTTTTATTGCAGTTTTTTTCCATTTTGACATACTAATTGAATATGTCGTTTTAACGTATTATTTTAAGTGTATAGCTACTCATCACAAAACGTTAATGTGATTCAAAATAATAATAGTTTACTTTAACTGTTTTATTGCAGTTTTCTTCCATTGTGACATAATAATTGAATATGTCGTTTTAACGTATTATTTTAGCTGTATAGTTACTTATCACAAAACTTTAATGTGATTCAAAATAACAGTTGTTTACATTAACTGTTTTATTTCAGTTTTCTTCCATTTTGACATACTAATTGAATATGTCGTTTTATTGTATTATTTTAACTGTATAGTTACTCATTACAAAACTTTCATGTGCAAAAACAATAGACGAATTTATTGCTACACAAGAAATTCATAGAGAAGAATTAGACAAAATTGAATAGTTTAATACCGCCCGTTCTAAAACGTCACCAACTGATGTATAGCGGATTTGCAAATAATTTCTTTTCATTTAATTTTTTTTGAACAGCTATTTCTGGAAATGATTATCTGCACGATAATTTTTTGTATTTTTTACTTTGGCGTTTTTTTAATTTTTTATCTTTGGCGTGGTTGACCAATATGTGTGCACCTGTATTGACCATTTCAATTATCTTCTAGGTGCCAAAGCTCACCTACAAAAACTCGCACGTCTAAAACAAGTATAGTTCGGTTATGTAAAAATAAATAACTTATTTTCATGTCAAGTCTTGCGTTTTCTTACTATATTTTGTATCTTTAAATGTAATTTCGTGAAAATGATGAATCCATAAAGAAACAAACAATATAGAAAATATATATTGAGATATAATTATCATTCAAAAAGATGGACGTAATAATAACAAGTATACGTTGAATAATTAAGGTAAAAGGAACACTGACGTTATTTCTTCTTAACTAAGACTGCGAATAAATTGGGCGAAATAGAATGAGGAAAATTTTATAAGGAATAATTTATCTTTTAGACACTTCTACTACTCCTTTAGTACTTTTACACTAACTACTAATGATTTTATTTTGAATTTATTATTATTTTTGAATGTATTTCTCCATCAGATATAAAATCTAAGCATAAGGTTGTGTGAAACCGATTGTTTTTAAGTAAAACTTCTTTTATATTAATGAATGAAATTCTAAGAGAAAATTCGGTAAAAGTATTTCACTTACATATAATTCAATCCTAACACAATATATTCTATCAATTTATGTAAGTATCTACAATGTTTTTTTCAAGCACGAAAGTTATCATTTAGTGTGTAAACATTTCAAATGACAACAGTAGTGATATTTTTTTAAATGTCACGTACAATCATTTCGTGTGTAAATATATAGTGATATTTTTTTTAATATAGTGTACAATTAATAAATAATTATATTTAAATAATTATTTTTAATTACTGTAGCCTATTTTTATTACAGAATTACTGGGACCCGCGAATTCCCTCGTGAAAAACATAGTTGTGTAATTTAAAAATACCTAATGGTTTATAAAAATATTGGATCATTTCCAAAGATGTCATCTTTTTAATAACCATAAAAAACGTGGGCTCTCGGATAAAGATTCTACATTCATTTCCTTAATACAGTGGACATGTTTGCAAAATTTCATGCAGATCAGTTGAATAGGTGTGAATCCGTGACAAAAAAATAGTTTTAATACTTTTGGCTTGTTCACTCTAGATATACCGTTCCTGCTTAGTGAAAGTATTGCATTGGTGTAGTCGCGTGGTTGGTACAAGTCTTTTTAGAAGTTTTAAAGACTTTAAGTTTTCCATTTTAAGTATAATGTTAATAACACTAAAGCTAATCTTTTTGTTTGTCAATTTCTTTCTTTGCCAACATCTCAGTGTCTATTTCATCAATCATTAACAAATTTACATACACATAACGTCATTTCTTTTGCCCACGGCTTAACATGTGAGAATTTTTTATTGTTCTTAGATCAACTTAATTCTAATAGTGAGTTATTAATTATCATCAGAAAACAGTGAAAACAAGATACATAAAGCAGTAACACAGCTAGAAAGCAAAAAATCAATTAAAAAAGACTTATGTCAGGCAAAACACCTTCACATTTTTATATTTTCTCATATAGTCAAATAATCTCATGTTTGAAGTCTCTTGTAACATCTAGTGCCATTATTCGAAATGATAAAAAAGCTTATAATAAAATGCTAATGCTTGTTTTAATGAAAAATTATTTTATTTTTATTTTGTTTTTAACAATATTTTGAAAAGGAAATACGGAAACAAACTCAACGACATGACTTAAATCTAATGTTTTCAATTAAGTTTAAGTAATATGAAACTACTACTAACTATAGAAAAGTAGTACCACGCCGTTCGATGGTATCGAGATCAGGATCATCATCAGGGAAGAGTGTGAACAAAATATATTTTAGGATTTCACGTAAATTCACAATTCAGCTCTTATAGGATTTTTGAGGGCGCTGAAAACAAAAGGCTTCCCTGAGGTGCACGCTTTTGTACGTACACATCCCAAGGTTCTGAATTTCCTAATTTCGATACAACGGGAGGCTGAAAATGAGAGGGACTAGCCCGTCTAACCGCTTTAATAAAGTTACATCGGGCAACTGATCAGGTGAACCAGCGATCCCCAAATAATTTCCCGTTTAATATTCCATCACTTTTAGGGCATTGGTAGTCAGGTCTCTTCTTTACCAAAACCTTCCGTAGGGCCTCCAAGGTGGAGCTACACCAAGTGGATTCCACTTGAGTGGACATGAGCATCTTCTTTCAAACCCTCCTTGACACTAATTATCACCTAAAATTTAAATTCAACAGCCAAAGCATTTGGACAAACCATGCGCTTATAGATTTTGTTGAAGGTGTCAAACTCCTGGTGGAAATTTTAAAAAAAATCGTCTCCAGACATGGCATCCTGTTCTGATCAGGGTACTGATTTACATCCCATGCCCTAGTCTAGGACGGTCCTGGATCTTAATAGAGAATAAAATTTCTCTATATTCGCTAGAAAAAATGTCTGGTAAAAAAACGTGATCCATATCCTGCGTCTCGAAACCGCAAAAACATACCATGCTATTTTTCAAAATAAAGCGAAACAAACTGGAAGATTCCATAAACCTTAAAAAACTGTAAAGTATAATAATCGCTTTTGAGCCAGATCTTATTCTACCGCTTAGACGTAGTCTGGCTACCCACCAAGACTCAATGCATCGAACTCTCGTTATAATTACATGTCACGTTGTGAGGTAGATTTTAAGTTATTGTTTATGTGAATAGATTACGTCGAGTTTTGGGGTCATACTCGAGATAGAATACTTTTCTGTATAAAGTTTACGTGAAATACATTGATGTAGGACCAGTCATTAATTAATTAAGTACATGTGTGTAATTATGTTGTTAATAAAGATTCTTTAATACAAACATGTGTTACTTATTATATATTCTAAAAACTCATTCGGATCTTTGGTTAATGTGTTTGCATGTATGGAATATTCAATTAATATAATTAACTACGAAGTATTTTAAATGAAAATACCAAAAGCAAATACGTTTGATGAAACAAATATCCGCAGTATATGAACCAATTTGGAGTTGTGTACTGAAATATTAAATACCAGATCCAAAAAGTCACATATGCAGAATAAATAAATACCAAACGAAAATTTAATTATTCCACTATATAAAGTTTATTTGTCGTATTAAATTCAATTTAATTGGAAGCAAATACTTGATTATTGCATCTATATAGACGACAAACGCAAAAAAGAAGCTTATGAACATAAATTTATCTTCGTACAATAAATGTAAATAATACGTTTAACTAAAAATGAAATCTCGTCTTCATATTTATGGCAAAAATTTCTATAATTATTTTTAATCAATTGTTCATATGAAACTAATACTTTGAATAATAGGCATTATATCAGCAGACAAATATAAACCTAATTGAAACAGGACTATCATATACATATTTTTTAATAAACTTTTCTAACCATCAATGTTAAAGTAGTTTAGAACAACTGATAATAAAATAAATACAGTTATCATAGTTATGAATTCAGTTTTTACCATTTATTTACTCGCAGCAAATGTCTTTCACATAAGTAAACTTTTGACTTTTATTTGAATTAACACTTTAAAACAAATCTCTTCACGCAAGTCCCTTAAAAATTTTAAAATAATTACGACATACCCTGCAAAAATTAAAGTACAAAATTAACTTGTCTCTTGTCCAGTAAATCTTGCTCCCGTGATGCTCTCACTGGCTATATTTATAATGGAACCACCATCAGTTGCGTTCTTAATGGGGATGATAATGAAATTAACGCTTTCGTTTCTTATTTTAGAAAAATAAACTTCGAAACGGAACGCCGTTAAGCAGAGCAGACAAGCAGAATTGCGTCCGAAGTGGAAATGTTTTATTTGCATCACCTGAGTAATTTACTTTTTTTAATTGTCAGTTATAAATGACTGAGTAACTGAATTCTAAATACCTTCTTACTTAAGTACCAGTTTTTATACAAATGTGAGAATGGTGACCAAGCACGTTACTTTTGAGAAACTAAAACAACGTATATGTGATGTCTTCCACAATAGACATATTTTACTTTAAAGGTAGGTATTGCAGTGAGTATCTGTTGGATGATAGATAGATAATTAATCTTCAACTTATTATTAGGTACATTTTCATGTGTCTATAATTGAATCATTCTATGTGTTTAAGTACACTTCTTTAATACGTTCACACATAATTGACACATTAAAAAAAATTATTTAAATGACTTGAAATTTTCGAAAATGTTAGGATGAAAGTGTGGACTTAATATTTTAATGCACTTCTCGCACATCCATAATTAGCAAATTATCGAATTTCCATTGAAAATTATTAAATGATCTTGTTCTCATTTTATATGGGCAAAAGAAGTAATAAGCTGTTGTATAAATTACTTAATTTAAAAATAAAAAATATTTAATTAATTAGATTTATTTAATTAGATTATTAAAATTAGAACACGTTTTTAATTTACTCATGTATTTTAAACTATATAAACGACGATAATATTGATCAATGAATTTAAATAGCTGATGTTGACGAATTACCATCATCCAATTATTAAATATATTTAATAATTTAATGATGGCAATTTATACAAATTTTAGAAAGTAATCGTAGAAGTATCCAAATCAAAATTGATGATGTGAGTTGCACTACGCTTAAAATACTAATATTCACCGGTTCCCTAATCTTCTTCGCAATTATACAGTTATAGTAGATAAAATGTTACGGGGCCCATGTTACAAAATTGTCATTGTACAAGGATAAAAAAGAAGAAAAGAGGGATGTTTATCCGTTATTGCATAAGAATAAATGTGTTGTGTATATCTTTATTGATAAGTGAAAAGGGAGACTGATCATATGATACTGATTATACACAAAAGAGATTTGTGAAAAGAATTATATTGCAAATACTTTGACTGTTATTGAAACATGAAATATAGTCTTTTTTCCTTCGACGGTACTATTTAATAAAGTTTATTAATTCGCAATCGCAATTTAATTTGTCATAGTGACAGTTCGTATTGAACTGTGACTATGACAAATTCTCGAGAATTTTTTTTCAGAAAATGTGCATGACAATTTTTAACGCAAATTACAGCGTAATTGTAACATATAAAACTTAATATACGTTGGGATTTACAAAGAAAGTTTTGGCAATATTTATATGGTTGAAAAAATATGTTATTTCTAAATTACGCATAATGTCAATAAATGCTAATTGACTATTTTTTATTTAAATTTCACAGTATGCTCATATAAATTATGCAGTATATGTATAAATGAACTGACTTTGTGTTTAGAATTAAATGATCATGTTTCGGGTCTGAATATTTTAGTAGATGAAAAAAATATGTAGAATTTGTGTCAATAAATTCTGCATTGAATATTATGTCAAAAATAGTGTATAAATTCACATAAAATGCAGTCTTTTTTTTTAAATATCCTAAGGAACCAATTTTATAGGACGTATCGTCAGACGATCTTATTCAAATACGCAACTGAATTCTTTTAAACAATGCCTCTATCAATCAGCTGGAATATTTTGATAACAAACTATTAAATAATGAATTAGAAATGCAATCCTATACAAATGAAGCAACACAAGAAGTCGTCTGTGATCTGTGATTTAAACAAAGATGTAATAAAAAGGCGGTATTTGCTAAAACGTGACTGAATATTGATTTAAGGTATCAATCGGCCAGTTTAGTTTCCAACTAGAGATTATAAATTGTGGAGCGAAGATCGTAAATTTGTTTAATTAGTACCCGTCTGTCTATGCGTTTATACCCCCATGTTTACTCGCGCATTACGCAGAACCTAGAATTTATATTTTAATGGAGTTTTCAATATTTCTGTAACTTAGAGTAAAAGATATAACGTATCGTTTCTATGAGATGTTGAATATTTATAGAAGTATTGTTTAAACTTTTTTCGATCTATGTTTATTCTAAAAAAAATTCTATTTTCAAAACTGTATTGGAATATAAACTGTTTATTTTAACATAAACTATTTAACAAGTTTTCAAAACTGTATTGGAACAAAAACAAAATAAAAAGAAATATTTACCTATTCTTTACGGGGTAATATAACTGGTCACAAATAAATATTTTACTTTTGAATATGAAAAACTTCAAATTACAATTTGTAGTTTAATCTGTAAACCGTTTAAATATTTCCAGGCTTCTTTTGAACACAAAAGAGTATTACCGGTATGTATGTATGTCTTAGGTCCCTTGCAGAGCTACAATCAATCGACACGTGTATCTAATATGAATACCGTTACAAAAAGATATTAATTACTTTTAATTCTTAGGGTCCATGCACACCTAGCGAATAATCCGCAACGCACAGTCAACATACTATGAATCGCTTCATACAAAAGAACAAACTAAATTCGCTGTCCCACTGGACTTCATGCATTTCAAAACGGAGTGGATATATGCACAAATCCTTAATATCTTTTTGTTAATTTGGTATGTTATGACTATTATATATCGCTTTTCAATATACAAACGAACGTGTTAAAGTAAATTATTGGTGTTGATACAATTCTTCGCAATTGCATATTGTATAATACAAATTATAATATATAGACAGTTTCTGAAATAAATTTATAATGTAACACGCCAGCCGTTACGTTAATATTAATAACATTTATTCTATATCTTTAATTACATGCATGATATATAATATAAATCACTCACACATTGCTTCAGTGGAAATCTTCTCGTATAAGAACAAGAGACAAATTCCCCTAATAAAATTATCTTAATAAGGTTTTAAGCAATAAACTTGATACTTTCGGTAAAATTTAATTAGAAAGAAGCAAGTTAAGAGCATCCAAGTTTAATGCTGAAGACAGAGTGGAGAAAAGTGCCTGTCTCATACAGTGAGCATTATTAAAGTTTACATTAAAATTTAATATTACCGGCTTTATCTAAATGTTAAGTTTTTAAACTTAATATTTTAACTATTGTAACTCGATTAATTTTTAACCGACTTCAAAAAAAGGAGGAGGTCTTCAATTCATTTTTTTTTCATATATGTTTTTTTTTTTATTTCTTTTTTTTCATATATGTTCAGCGATAATCCTTTACCAAGTAGACCGATTTCGATGATTCCTTTTTATTAGAAAGTACCTCCTACTTTAAGGGAGTCCCATATAAATATAGTGACAATCTGAAATGAACAATGGAATTCATTAACCAATTACAGGAAATCAACTATAATTCAAAATATTTGTTACGGGTTACTACCCGCAGCAAATACCTCGAATTTTATTACTTTGCAAAATACCTACACCATCGACCAAGTCAGGATCTGACGATGAGTTCTGGAGATGAACAATAGTACTCCTTAACGGATGGTAATATATAAAACGTGATTCAAGATATTTGCTACCGGTAATTGTTACTTTGCAAAATAACTACACCATCGACCGGGTCAAGGTCTGATGATTCAAGATATTTGCTAGTGGTAGCTATTACTTTGTAAAATCGAATATTGGACTTATTTATTCTTAAGCATATGGAGAATGGAATTACTCAGCGGCTAGCAGCTAACCGCTGGCAGCTACTACTATGTGTTGTTGTTGTTGGTAGCCAACTTTAGACAAAGAGAAAATTATCCATATACTGGCATTTACCCATGACTTTTAATAATTATGCAATATACTAAGTCAGAAAATAATAGAATGTTAGGCATAGTATGACGGTTAATATTATTAATTAATAAAAATATTTTTTTTAAAAACTTCAAAACTCTAAACTAACTTCAAAAAAGTAAAAAATAATTGACTCAAAATAGGTACCAACTTGGTAATTACTTTTTACTATTCGCAATGAATAACGTAGTTACTTATTTTTGAAGTTGGTACCAGCACCGACGATTCACTTAAACAAATGGAAAATTTTATATTATAAATTGGCCCTTTATGAAAATATTTCGTATTAAGAGTAGATTAAAAGTTAGGTTTTAAAATTCAAATGAATAATTAAGTAAAATTACAAAATTGTTTAAGTTTGTGGTCAATGCTGCCAAAAATAAGTCACTTAGTTACATATTGCATATAAGTAGGTACCTATTTTTAGTTAATTATTTTTTACTTTTTAGTAGGTACCTACTTTTCTGAAGCCATCTTTTTTAAAGAATATTTTATTAAAATTCTTTTTTTTTTCATTCCTCGTCAGCTTGTAACTTTAAATTATGATTTATGGAATAATAAAACCAAATACCCCATTCCATTCGATTGAAGTTAATTAGTTTTTATATATGTCGGGTATAATCATGGTGTTTGACCTCATAATTAGCAAATATACGTAGCAAACAATAGCAAACGAAAATGATTATTATTCCAGCCTTGTTAGCCCAAATCTTCTCCCACCGTCTCGTACCGCCATAGATATTTAGAATACAAATGGAATATATGCTTAAAACTTGTATACAGACATTCATGAATCGAAAATTATTGACACACATGGCACCTATGTGAAAAACGTGTTAATATTACAGACAAATTAAAATATTTTCATCTGAAATCTATAGTTTAAAGATAAAATCAAACACGATAAAATAAAATGTTCCTTTTCATGGAATTGTTTCTAATTACCATGTAAACTATAATAATATCTACGTTTCGATTTATTCTGTAGAAACCAAGAATTAATCGAATTAATAAAATAGGAAATTATTTTCCGTCTACTTTTTTGTATTATTCTTGTCCACACAGTATTTATGTTTTATTTCGTGGAAAATATTGAAAAATCTCAAACTATGCTACTTTCATAAAATACCCTTCTGAAAAGTAAAAATGTTTGAGTCTTTCTTTAAATTACGAATATATGAACATATATACAAAAATTGTCTTATAAAGGCGTAGTGTTTCTGATAAGTAACGAAGCGATATATATATATACCTTCGACCCATTTGTCTTGTTTTTGCAAAACTTAAATCTTAAATTTCTAAAGTAAAATACAATGTTCAAAAACTTTTATTTTTTCATCCTTTATAATAAAGCCTCCACGATAACTAATTTAAACTGTTAAAAATTAAAATAGCGCAATTCCAAAGAAACGGTTTTAGATTATATATTTTTGAGAAATACTTATGCAAATAGAATTGAATGCAAATAAAAAATAGATCGCGACGATGTATGGAATTATTAGTGAAGATCTAGTTAAATATCTGAGATAGAAATTGTCATTAGCTCTATAATATTTAAGTTTAAATAATAATTTATTCACCATATATTATTAATTCTAGTGAATTGAACAACAAAAATATAAAACCAGTCAACCTCTTTCGAAAAATAGAAAAATTGTCTTCGCCAAAATTTAAAAAAATTAATTTATTAATGCAACGTGGCTTAAATAACATTATATAGACATGTCCGTTGATGTTCTGACAATTTCTTGAGATTTTACTTTGTATCAGTTCAAAAATTACAGTGATGTTGCAATTACAATACCATTTTGAAACTTTATATTTTGCAAACGGGCCCAATAATAAAAAAAGCTAATAAGTTCTAGTAGAACACCCAATCCGGCGACATATGAAATAAAAATAATTCGAATCTATTATTGGCCCCTTCGAAAATTTCATCTTCTAAATTTCTGTGGCTTAATATATTTGATTACTATACAAAATTTCAAGTTTCTGCGTCAAACGGTTACTGCGCAAAATGACTGTGACAGACAGCCAGATACGATAGTGATAAGAATTCCGTTTTTTTCCTTCCGAAGTACAAAATCTTAAAAAACTGGAATTTTTTAAAACTAGTTCGATAATGTGCACGAAAAAAATGTTTTGGCACAATTTTATATTTTGTCAACTGCATGTTAATTCACATCTCTCTATGAAAAAAGCATAATTATAGAAACTTTATCAAATTGACGAAGGTGCGACCAGTAGAACGAGTTGATGAAATAATAGTGTCACAGAAATAATAGTGTGACTACAAAAGTGTCAGTGAACAAATTACCTGACTCTTATCTAAAAGTAATTTAGGCCGCTAATTTCAGGATAGACATATTATAAATAAAACTTTTATAACCTATAGTGCTTCTTACAAATATTTTAGTGTTCACATAAATATATTATGTTTTAGTTTGCAAATGTCATGCTTTCGGGATACTTGCATTTTCTATAATTATGTACGATACCGATAATAGCCTTTCGAATATTAAAATATTTAATATATGATTTATTTAGTTTTCCCTCTATGTATCTTCATATTATAAGTTTAATTTTTTTTAAATATGCATCTTTCATTTCAGACACAAAGAGTCAAGTTATACACGCGGACAATGTTAGAAGTATAAGATAAATTCAAATGAACTTTCCTGAATAAACATAATTTTTGTTTTCCTGGGAAAATCTCCACGCAGTATAAAATAAAATATTCTTATATTATTTATCCTTTGCAACAGTACAGTATATACAAAGGAAGATTAAGGGCATGAAACCCATTTAAGCATTAATTATGACGGGTTAAAATATATTTTTCCAGCAGACGAAGATCTAGGTTAGTCACCTTGCACTTTATGTCACTTTTCTCGTAAGATGACGATATTCGTACTAGATCGTCAGAAACTAAATGATGAAGTGCGAAGTAAAATCTAGGTATTTGTTTTTCGAACCATGAATGAAAAACGAATAGTTATTTATTTAAAAATTTCTTTGAAACCACAAGTATATATTTACGAAAAGCATAAAAGAATGCAATGTATAATTCATAAAAGCTTTTTGAAAATGAGGAGAAAATTTATAAAATCAATCTAATTGATTATTTAAGTGCATTTTTATATACCACGTATGGCTTAAAAATTACATCTTTTAACACAATTTCTTATGTTTAATCTACTTTCATTAACATCGCAATCAATAAGGCGCACTGTGACTATTAACTACAAGTACAATTAAGATTATGGGATTGTATCAACCATTAGCACACTTCGAGTAATACACTATCTAACCTCGTCGTTTCTGCTTTTACATTACGGTTCAGTATAATGAATACGAAGGTTAAAGGCACTTTGGGAATAGCAATTAACAAGGAAGACGTGTGACAATCAAAACCAATGATCACATTAACCATGATTTCTTCCCGATTAGTTACATCATGTTCACAATAATACATAACAAAATAAATGCTAATATGTGTATATTAGCAGTTATTTTAGTCGATGAAATTAGATTACTAAAAAATCTTAAAATGCTAACAATTGTAAAAGAGTCATATTAATAGATTATAGCGTGACTTTTCCAGCTTACTTTAAAACATTTTAAATAAAGGTCTTTTATTCCAATACGACTAAATACTTCAACGATAAATAAATAAATTGAACAAAATTACATTCAACGGGCAAGATAATCTTTTTAAGTTTTTTTTTTCAAAATAGGTAATGAAGCATCTCTTCTCTTCCTCTGATACTAATATTTAAGTGTTAATATCAAAGAATCTACTAATTTGTTTCTAACTTCATGACATAACAACTGATCAATTTATTCACTTGGTATTTTGTGTCAAAAATATCGCAGATATATTCCATACAAAAGCTACAAAATATTCTATATATTTAAGGTATATTCCTATAAGACTTAAAAATATTTGAGGAATTTACCTTTTAACCGGCGACGCTAACAAATTATGGACTTTCATAATAGATTTATCCCAAAACAATGATAATGATTGTAATTCGCTGATTCAAAAATGTATTACTTTTCATTCACCTTAATTGCCGTACTTAGACTAGTTGATCATACAAGAACCATATAAATGGCCCGCAATTAATGGGTATTATATTCATTTGCAGACGAGTAGTCGAATCAGTATCACGAAAGTTAAGATAAATCAAGTTCTCGTAAGAGCTGGTATATCATTTATCTATTTGAAAAAAAATCCACAAAGTCTAGTCTCTCATTTTACATCTCTGATGATACTATCTCATTGCATCGACTGACGTACGCTTTGAACGTCTAGTAGAACAAATATATCTACTATACTTAGAGAAAAATATTAATGGTGATGGGTATAAATACCATTGCCTTAAAAGGATTAGGTATAGACAAATTGGTTAAGAAGTTGGTTTATTTAGCCAGTACATTATTGAACTTGAAATTTTTCTCGCTCTTTGCGCTAGGAAAAATTATGCTGTATAGAATGTTTAGAGAATGTGAAAATCTGGAAGTGTGTAACTTCCAGATTTTCACATCCTCTAAACTATACCAGGAGGTTGCTACGAAATCTGACAGGTAGTAATTAAAAACATTGATTAAAAATAAAGTAAAGGCAGCTGTCTAAAAAAGAGTTCCTAGACTTCATATTTATGATGTTCGCATATAAGAGAAACGGATGTCTTCACCAATCAATAAAGTAATAATTCTTTAATTAATTGTATAGTAGTAGAGTTAAGTCTTAATCTTGATGATTTATATTGCAGATGTTGACATAGCTTCTAAGGTACAAAACTATATGAAGAATTATTTTGCATTAAATATAGGAAAAAAGTGACAGTACATGATAATTTTAATTAATACAAAAAAGATGGAAGAAAATTGAATGCAATTAATAAGATTATTGTAGAATATATGGGAAACAAATATATGTTGAAAAATTAAAAAAATGTTAATGTTTGATGAGAGTGCAATTACAAAAATAGAGAAAGAAACGTTGAAATTGTTTATTCAAAAAAGTGTTTGGCTAAAGAAAGACAGACCAGACAAAATAAAAAGGTAGCAGACAAAATACAAAGAAAGTGGAGATTAAAGGTGGAAAACCAAAACAACTATGGGTAAGCAAAATTGACTCAGGTCAAAAATGTAATAGTGAGAATAACAGTTATGAAAACATATAACGCGAAGTTTTCTGGTAGAAAGTATGTGATAGAAAATAAGTCCAGAATAGAAAGCACAACCGTCCATATATCCAAAAAAGCGTCTTGTTGAAATATTCGCAATTGATAAGATCAGGTATCAACTTCCCATTTTTAACGTATACAAAATTACTTTTATAATAAATTTAATTGCATTTTATAGTAAACGAGAGAATAACTTACCACAACTAACCAGTTTAAAATTCGTAAACGCTCACATACCGTAGAAAAAATTCATTGCACATTTATTGAAGCTATATTAGTGGCCTATATCCATCATCATTACTTGACATCTGGCTTGGTATGACAATAAAAATTCAAGTGTTTAAAAATATAGACATTTAAAATTACAATGTTTCATGCATATTTCAACGAAATTTAATGTACCTATCTTGGTAACGAAATTTAATGTACCAAGATAATGTGTACTCTAATTTATTTAGGGGAATTTTATTTTCATAGCCTATGGACAAATGAAATTAGATGAAATACTTTATTAGTTTTAAAATGTTTAACTAAACTCTTCCAGTATATTCTTATTTTGGATATCTCTGAATCTAACCGAACCTCACTAATCAATTTGTTCAATCCATAATTTTATTCCCCCACAATAACATTAAACATGAATCAACAACATTATCCTATAATGACATTATCCTTAATGGGTAATTAAACTTTTATTGAAATCTAATCGAGGGATTTTATTTTCCAATTCAAATTCTACTCGCGTTTCTAGAGATAAATTATATTTTGAGTCATGTTCAATTTCAGGGGTAAAATAATAATTTTGTTTCAACCTCCTTGTTGTGAATCGTACAAACGATTATATTGTGATTCAAATCTTTTTGAAAAGTTCTCTTAGAATTTTAGAAATCATTCAATTTCAGTTATTCTTTACGTTTTGATCTCATTATATTATATTTTATTATGCAATAACTAAAAAGAAATAATTTTATAAAACCGTTTATCAGCATGTAAAAGGTCCATCGTAATTTATTTTCCCATCGTACTTTCCCACATAACTGTGAATCAGTAATTTGAATTTTCTGAAAATATCATTGTTGAGCTATAATTATTCATTTATATTTCATAGTTAAAATAAAATTTAATAATTTTAAATTAAATTTCGTTTTTAAAAAATCTAATTGTAAAGTTGGTAATGGTTCCTAATTTCCGAAAAAACATATTTCTTTGTCTAAGGATACAGAAAATCGATTATTATTATTTTAGTATGCATTATTCTTACTTATAAACTTCTTTAATTTTTTCCAATAAGGAAGTTATGTTAAGTTTGACCATTTTATATTATAAGTTCAATGCCTAACCTAGATCAATAGTCCATTTCTGTGCAAGACAAAGTAAATTTAAAGACCCATATGTCATTGTAATAATATATTTTCACCCGTTTTATTTTAATCTTCATGAATTTAATATATTCTGAATGCTGATTTAAAATTGTTTGTATACATTTTTCTGTCCTATTTCATATTTCAATTTCGATGTTCTACTTAAAAGTACGGGAGAAGTTCTTTCTATATTATTGTTCCGTCATTTTCAATTCTAATATATGCTAACATCATTCACTCAACAATAATTGATTTCTTCATCCAAATTGGTTATAGCCGAGACGAAGAAACGTCTCGTATAGTTAACTAGTCGCCAATATGGTGTTTCATTGATGTTCATGATCATATTCATAATAATCGATATTAAATATTTTTAAAACAGGAAATTCAAAATATAAAATAATTAAATAAAACAGAGAAGAGAAAATATAAGATAATTAAATAAGACAAAGAAGACAGGATTCGAACCTGTGCAGGCAGAACCCATTGGATTTCAAGTCCAACTCCTTAACCACCCGCACTCCTCGCAGTATATAAGCATGACATATATTTAGCATATCCATAAATTGTCATGGTTTCGAAATAATGACTTCCATTCTCGCACCATCTCAACTCCGAAACCTGTCAAATTCTATAATTTTGTAAATTACTGTTATTTCAATATTATATATATACATATACATATATATATATATATATATATATATATATATATATATATATGTGTGTGTGTGTGTGTGTGTGTATCTTTTATCTCACGATAGATAGATTGTTTTTTTAAATTTAATTAAATACCTAACTCCGTGAATAAGGGCTTGCACGTAAAGGAAATGCACATAAGAGAATAGACATAAACATGTCAAAGTAGCGTGTACACCGCGACAAGAATGCCTGCTGTAAGACAACCTACTTAAGGTCAAACGTTTCTTTCTTTTTACGCCATCTCTTCTTAATTTATTATTGGATAGAATTTTTATTTATCCATTAAGAATTAAGCAATGCATTTCGCATAGAATATTCCAATTAATTCTGCAATTTGGTAACATATACAGTGAAGGAAAATTCATAACAATCGGTACTATATTTGCTCTCATGTCTATTTTAGTTGTATCTTATTTCAATGATAATTCTTTAAGTCCATCCAGGTTAATATTTTTTGTCAGAAATACATAACAAACTTAACTTTTGTTTTTAAAACACTAAGCGGAAATCACGCTAAAGAAATAAATATGTTTTGATAACGTAACGACTTTTCTGCGAGCGCCGCTGTGTATACTTTTAACAACAACTCGAAACGCATTTAACTTTTGCTCGAAACTTCGTTTTATAAAGTAATTTGTTATGTGCCAAATGCGAAGTTTAACTTAAATATATTACAAGTTTGTTTCACTTTTGTACAGCCTTAACCGTTTAAGTAATTATTATTTACAAAGTCAGAGTTTATATATATTTTTTTTAATGTACGTATGAATATTTATATTGATTGGAATTATCAACCAACTTCAAAAAAAGGAGGAGGTTATATTCGATAAGTATTTTTTTAATGTGTGTATACCGATTTCTCCGAAATGTCTGGGCCGATTTGCGTGATTTTTTGTTTGTCTGTAAGAGTATACTAGCACGGTAATTCCATATATGCAAATCTGGTGATGTTCTGATGATAAGGTGTAGTAATAAACAATGGAACTCCTTAACGGATAGTAGTAAACCAACAGTGATTCAACATATTTGCTACTGGCAGTTGTTACTTTGCAAAATTACTATACCATAGGCCAGGCCAGGATCTGATGATGAGTTCTGGAGTTGAACAATGGAACTCTTTTACGGATGGTGGTAAATCAACCGTGATTTGTGGTATTTGCTACAGGTAATTTTTACTTTGCAAAATAACCACACCATCAACCAGGTCAGTTTCTGATGATGAGTTCTGGAGATGAACAACTTCTTAACGAATAGTAATGAATCAACTACGATTCAAGCCATTTGCTACTGGTAGTTGTTACATTACAATATATAATGTTGGACTTCGGATATATAGAACGGAACGGCTAATAGCTAACCATTCAAAGTTACTGCTGTCGCTTCACTTCTGTGTGTTGTTGAAAACCAAATTTAGAGAAAAATAAATTATCTATATACTATCTTTCGCCCACGACTTTTAATAATTATATAACATAGGTCATTCCATATGAAGTCGTTTAAACAAAAAAATTTTGTTACTACACCATTTTTTATTTTATATTTTCGCGCTTTTAGTTGATAGAGAGAAAGAGAGAAAAAACTATGATAGGTTCTCAAATTTTTAATTATGTTAAATTTTATGAATCTCCCACATTTAAAATTAAAATTTAATTGTCTGGAATGAACTTGTCCCTCTTTAGCGATTTCGGCTAGGAATTAATTACAGAAAACCAATTGTTTATCACATAAAGGTATGAAACCTATAAAAAGTAATAAACGTGAATTATAGAAGAAGTTTGGATTAATTTTTTTCTATAAAAATCATTATACCACATATTCCCAGAGTTTAGAATAATCTCGGCAAAAAATAAAATTTTCATCAAAAAAGCAAACACCCTCTTAAAACGTTGGTAATTGCTTATTTTGTTAATGACAGTGTTACTTTTCAAAATGTATATTATTTTAAAAATAAATATATAACTGTACCTTTGTTTCCTTTAAACCACCTACAAAAAATGAGAATAACGAAACGAGCATTAGAGGTTTTTGAATTTCAAGGTAGTAGCCAAGGTACTAGTGGTCGTAACCACACAATAATATTATAGCCTAAACAATGCGATTTTTGAAAATTTTAAAATTTCAAATACAGATTTTATTATAGACAATGGACAACAATTGTGTTTCATTTCTTCTACGATATGTGCCCTCAACCTCTGAGAAATATTAGCTGTTTACATTAGACAGTCGACACATTGGAGCCAGTTAAAAATGACGAAGTCAGTAAAATATACGTATTTTCAGCACCATGGTATTTTTCAAGGGTAATTAATACCCCGTAAAAAAATAAATGTCATGTGTAAATTTAAATTTTATGCACAAAAATTACTATATTTCGGCTTTAAAATTTGATTTCGATCGTGTAGATATCTTTAACAGAAAAATGTTAGCAGTTAAAAATATTGAAGTATGAAAGTAACGGTTTTATTTTATTATAATTATTATTAAAATTAAAAGTAGTTACTAAAAAATAAGTAATTCTTAATAGGTACCTAATTATTCACAATAAATAAGTTACTTATTTTCGAAGCATGTGCCAGCAATGTTGACCAACTTTAACAAATTTATATTTTAATTATAAATTAATTATAATTTAAATTTAAACCTTAACTTCTAACGCACTTACAGTACGAAATAGTTTCATGAAGGGCGTATTTATAATTTTAAATTTTGTATTTGTTTAAGTTAGTCAGCCGTGCTGGCACCGACTTCAAAAATTAGTAACTTAATTATTTATTGTAAATAATTGGGATTGGAACCACTCAGACAACTTTTGCTGATGTACTGCTAATTATCCAAAGAAATAAGATATTATAAGTACACCCACCTTGCGATGCTCACACGTACAGCTGAGGTGTCCGAGTGGTTAAGGAGTTGGACTCGAAATCCAATGGGCTCTGCCTGCACAGGTTCGAATCCTGTCCTCAGCGCATGATTTTATACATTTTTTTAACATCATTCCATATGTTAAACAAAAAGAATAATCCTTTTCTGACATCATTCCATTTTTTCATATCATTATACATTTATTTTTATTATATATTTTATTCCTTTTTTAACCGTCTTAAACTTTTTCCTCTTAAGTAATACAATATTAAAGCCAGACCAATCATGAGGTCCAGCGATTGTGCATTCCAGAACTAGAAAAAATAGGTTTAAAAAAAAAAAAAAAAAAAAATATATATATATATATACATACATATATATATATATATATATATATAAATATATATATATATGTATGTATATATATATCCTGTACAAAATTTTGACAGAACGAAGCTGAGCAGAGACTGTTCTATTTGTAAATTCTCAACAGTTTTTTGAAAAGCCACTACCAGTGGTGAATTCTACGAAAAAAGTTACATTTTTTAAGGAAATGTGCTTCAAATATATTGATTTTTTTTAAAACCTATTGTCCTTTTTTCTGTTTCTCACTAAAAAATAAATTAAGAAGATTGTCTTTTGGGTTAATTTTTTCCAGATTGTCGCAAAAGATTTAATTCACTTTTATGTTAGTAAATTCGATCTTTACTTCGTCTCGATGTTTTACGGCATCTTCTAAAGAGTAAAGCACGATGCTCATGCAAGATTATCGGGAATTCCTCTATGTTTTGGTACCTCATGTAACTCAGTACTGGCAGAATACTTTTACAGTCGACTCTCGTTATTTCAAACCTGCGATAATTCGAACCTCTCTATAATTCAAAGTTATCACGAGTTTCCTAGAAAATCTCTTTATATATCGAACTAAATCAATACATTTTTATACACTTGGTAATTCGAACGAAAAAATCATTGCTACGTAACAAAACGACGCGTTAATTCGAACTTCTCGGTGCCAGACACTCGACAATTCAAAGTTGATTCAAAGAGACCGAAAGATTGCCAAACTAGCAGAGGTAAGTACATTTCGAGACAAGTTCAAACGTGTATCATCGTACACGAGCCTTTGTTTTTGTTATGTTTAGTTTGACACACACTTCCGCACGAATTGGTTTGTTTACTTAAGTTTCAGTTACTGTTACTCTTTCTTTGGTTGTATACAGATCAAAAGTTTGTGTTAGTTATGAGTCCTAAAACATATAAATGCTTGACGACTGCTGATAATAATAAGTTAATCGAAAAAGTCGAGGGAGGTGAGAAGAAAAGTGATGTTGCAAAAGAATTTAAGATTCCTCTGAGTACTCTCTCAACCATAATAAAGCACAAGGAGAAAATTTCTGCTGCTCAAACTGCTAGAGTACGGAAAAGAACTATTAAAGGTGAATTTCCTCGTCTGGAAGAAAGCCTGGTCATTTGGCTAAGACAGTGTAGAGGACAAAAAGTGTCTATTAGCGGAAACTTGTTAAAGGAGAAAGCAAAAGAATTCACATCTACTCTAAACATCAAAAACTTTGGGGCAAGTGAAGGGTGGCTTACAAATTTCAAGAAGAGAAATGGAGTTGTGTTTAAAAAAGTTTGTGGGGAAAGTGGAAGTGTGAATGATGCAGTTTGTTTAGATTGACATGGAAAATTGAAGACTGATTGAAAACTATGATGCCCGAAACATTTTTAATACTGATGAAACTGGTCTATTTTTTAAATGTTTACCGGACAAGACGCTAACTTTTAAAGATCAAAAATGTCATGGGAGAAAGTACAGTAAAGAGAGGTTAACAGTTTTACTTGCAGTAAATATGGACGGATCGGAAAAACTTAAACCCTTAGTGATAGGAAAAGCAATGAAACCGCGATGTTTCAAAGGAGTGAAATCGTTTCCTACTGATTATCGTGCTAACAAAAAAGCTTGGATGTCGACAGAACTTTTTAATAATTGGAATATAAAAAGACAAAAGCGGAAAATTTTACTATTTTTAGATAAGTGTACTGTCCACAACAGTCCTCCTACATTGTCTAACGTAGAACTTTACTTCTTTCCGCTGAATACAACTGCAATTTGGAAGTTCCATCCGACCAAGGAATCATCGGACCAAGGAATCATCCATAATTTTAAGACGTTCTATCCCAAAGAAATTGTTAAGATCATTTTATAATCTCTTGACAAGCAGCTAACTGCAAATATCACGGTTCTGACAGCTATTTTACTGATTGACAAGGCATGGAGAGCTATAACACCCCTAACGATTCTCAACTACTTCAAAAAATCCGGTTTCGTAAAAGTAGATCAGATAAATCTTCCAATAATTTTGGATGATGAAGAACCAGCAATGGAACCACGAGATGAACCATGAACCATGGAGTTGGCATCAGCGGTGTGAATTTTTCTGACTTTGTTCAAGTGGATGAAGATGTTGCTGTCTCAGGTTCACTAACCGATGATAAAATTTTATCTGCGACAGATACGAATGAAAAAAGCTACGATGAAGATGAGGACGATACATCAGAATCTTTGGCAGAGATGCCAGTTAAGGAAGCAAGAGCCTCATTCGATACCTTACAAAGCTTCTGTCTACAAAACGAAAGTGATGAAAAAACATTTCAGGCATTTTTTCTCTTAAAAAAAGTTATTGAGCAGTCTGAGCAGCAGCAATGTGCTTTGAAGCAAACCAATATAAGAGAGTTCTTTCGAAAGATTAATTAATTCTCATTATGAATATGTACACGTACTCGTATCTTAAACAATAGGTTAATAAATAATCAATAATTCGAAATTTTATTTATTTTCTCTCAAAAATTTCGAACCATTTGATACAAACACTCGATAATTCGTAATATGTAATAATAATGTATTTCAAACACTCGATAATTCGTAATTTTAATAATAATGTATTTCAAATACTCGATAATTCGTAATATTTAATAATAATGTATTTCAAACACTCGATAATTCGTAATATTTTAAGAGTCGAATTAACGAGAGTCGACTGTATAATATAATATTGATTATCAACAGACATAAGGCATCACAGTGTTTGAATTCCGAGCTGAAACATACATTACCAATCTATATAGCTCACGCAAACGACGTAAGTAACTATTAAATTTTCCAAGGCGTAATTTTGGATAATTTAAATAATTTAAACAACATTGCTCTACTTAACCAAGTGAAAGTTACGAGAGCATTAAAATGAGTGCGAAGAAGATTCGAATGTACGTGTATATGTGTATATATATATATATATATATATATATATATATATACTACCTTATCTTTTGTACAAATGCTAACAAATATATGGATTATAATGATCACACAAATTAAAGGGTTAAAAAAATATCATGCTAGAAAATAATTAAGAAAATGTAGAAATATATATAAGAAAAATACTTTATTGCCACCGCAGTGAAAAAATTAAAATTCACAATTAAAAAATAAATGCGATCCATTTAATACCATTTAATAAAAAATACGATCCATTTAATACCATTAATAAAAAATATTCAATACATTTAAAAAACAACATTAATGTTTATAATTACGACTTAATAATATGTACCGATAAAATTACTATTTAGAAAATAATGTAATATACAATTTATATTATCGAAATATTCTACAGAATATTAAATGATATCATATTTTTTAGTTTAAAATTATCGATGTACCCTACATACGTCACTTAATGTTTCATTAATTTCAAATTGCCGTGATTTATTTACGAATTTTTAAAAAAAATAAATAGAGGTGTACTTACTTACTATTACTTACATACTTACTTACATGTTCATTAAGTACATTTGTCTTTCCGCTATAGTTTTTATACATTTTAGCGACACATGAAACCATTTTCCGGCAAAAATAAATATGTTTTATAAATTTTGCTTAACCCGACTGACGTTAAAATATAACTAGACGTAACGTGCGTTCGCTTCAAAAATTACGGACCCTACAGATTTAAAAAAAACAGATAGATACATAAAATTATTTATTATTATTATTTATGACACAATTTTACATGTAGATCCAAACTATGCTAGTGAGCCTGGCATGTGTATATTCAGATGGTATTTTTAGAACACCCACATATCCTAGGTATAACAAAGAGAAGCCCAGATTCATCCGGTAGCCCGTGCGTTCTAATGGAGCAAAATTGTTTATTCTAGCGTTGAGATGGGGCACGTTGAGCATAATCTGCTCAAGTAAAAACTTATTTTGAATTATATATATATATATATATACATATATACCGACGCAATGTAATGTTATATATATATATATATATATATATATATACTGACGCGATGTGATGTTAAGAAAGTTTGGGAGCAAAAATTGAAGCATTCCACAATCGAATCATAACGTAAGATATCTTTACATAATTATATGGATACTTTAGTAGATATTATTAAAAAAATAAACTTATTTTTTTTCTACTGTAATGGTATCAATCGAGAGTAGATCGTAACGTATGCGTGTTTATTTAATATTAATATCATACACATTTATTAACTTACTAATGACACTTATCTCACACACAAATTAAGAGAAGTCATGTTTAACGCCTTGTACACGCCAACATACTTTGTTAAGCGATTTATAAACGTCTGTCGACAGAAAGTTTGTACAGAAACTCCGGTACATGTCCCATTTAATTCTGGAGTAAAAGCTGAAAATTTTTCAAAATATTATATTATCATATTTATTCAAAAGTGAGAACATTGTCATATTAATCACTTTAAAGAAAGATTAATTTGTATTGACGGGATTATTTAACTCATGCCTTATTGACGATTTCGCAATGCCATAGAAATGAGATGGAAAATAAAAAATACAAGAGTTGATTCTGAAACCGTATACTACAAACAAAAATTGTATCAGTCACAAGGTACAAACTCATTTTCACCAAATCGTCAATAGTTTTTCATGACTTGATGAAAAACTACACTATATTTCCATTATATTACCCTTAACTCTTATTTAGTTTATCTCATGGATGTGGTTTAGTGAGTGAGCCACTATCTTAACATTCAATCATTTCTGAAAATTCACTTGTAAAACAATTATTTGATTGACACATTTGTTTTGCTTTCCACAATTTTCGAGTAAATATTGTTGCATACTCGTCTGCTAAACCAGTATTTTTAAGATTCCATAGTGAAACCTGAGACATTTGTAACTTCATCATATCCACCTGCAGCAGCATAAAAGTTTCTAGAGTTTTAGACTTTCATGTATTAACTTTTGATAATAGATTCTTCCGATTCGATTTAATATGCAGTAAAATATCAAACATTTTTTAATGTATCTCATTATATTACACATGAGTGAAAGAAAATTCTTGTACTTATCATTAAATAGGTCTTTCAAAATGAAATTGTAATTCCCTTTGTCATTTTTAAGCCCCACTTGTGAAATATTAGTAGTGCTATGTTTTTCATAATTTTGATTTTAAAAGTTTCAGAAACATATTTTCTGTCAACATATTCACCAGTATCTCTGGAAATGTCTTAAATTAAAGGCTACGATGAATAGTTTTAGGAGTATCATCAATCCCTCTCACATGAATTAAAAAAACATACATTTTATTTACCCCATTAAAATACCCATATCAACATTTTCGGTTGTAAATTGTTGAGATTTTTGTAAATTCATTAATATGCTTTATCTCTATGCCTATAAATTTCCTGCACCAAAGGTTTTATTAAAAAAAATGGCTATAACAGACGTCTTATAAAATTTTCTTTTTTTTTCTTTTTGTAGTACTAAAAATGCATTATCGTAAAGTTGCTCAAACTAAATTTCGTATGTTAGATTGTTGCTCAATTTATTTAAATATTTACGATAAATTAAATAACAAAAACTATAAAAACACCTCTTTTGAAAGACATCAAAAAGCTTGGAAAGCTCATATAAAATAATAAAAAATTAAGAAATATAAAACTTTAACAAGTTTGGGAAGCTTAGTGATTGCTGTAGAAAATAGAGCCAAAACACGTTACACACGTTACTCGTTTGAATTTTTATATTTTCTATAGATCTGCGTTCGTGCGGTATCCTAAAAAGTTCAAATAGACACGTCCAACTTTTAAACTTAGCATTTTTTCCGATAAACACCAAGGAAAGGCACGATCGAGTATGTCTGCTGAAAAACAAGTGAACGACGTGGAGAGTTGAGATTTTTCCTGCAAGTTTGAGGTCAAAAGACCAACGAGCACTCGCAACTCCTTTGTTCATAACTTATTTTCGAGGTACATATTTTAAAACGTATATATTTTCTCTAGTTCTGTGTTTGTGCGGTATACTAAAAGTTCAAATGGACACATCCAACTGTTAAACTCATCTTTTTCCGAAAAGCACCAAGAAAAGGCATGATCGCAAATATCAACTGAAAAACAAGTGAACAACGTGGAGAACTGCGATTTGTCATGCAAGTTTGAAGTCAGAGGACCGCCAGACACTAACATCTCTTTTGTAATAAATTATTTACGAGTTACATTTTTTATATTTTTTAAAGGTATGTATATATATTCTATAGTTCTGTGTTCATTTGGTATTTTTCCGCTTAACTGAATTATTTTACAATCGATCGACGAAAATCGTTTTTATCTTTTAGTTAAATTACTAGACAAGTAGACCAACTTGTCTTTTAAATGATTTGTATATTCCCGTAATTCATTAAAGAAAACAACAATTACTACGAATAAGTCGTATGGATAGAGCCATAAGTATTGACGAATTATTACTAGAATTTAATTATTCTATCAAACATAAACAAAATTATTAAATTTAAAATTTAAATAACAAAATATTATTTTTATTTAAATAATTATCTGCTCACAAATATTTAAAATAAACATAATTGGCCCTCTCATCTGGTATTTTGGCGTGTGAGTACGACGACAGTATTAATAAAACTGTTTCATTCCTCCAAACTTCGTATTTTACAACAGTAAAAATTTTATTTTTTTGTTTCATAACTGTAACGTTTCTGCACTAAGTTAAAGCTCGGCATATTGGGCGTTCATTTAATGCGTAAATAAATACTAATCGGTTAAATTCACACAAACATTTACATCATGATTAATGTGTTCCTAGAGTTATGTTGCACAAAAATAAACACGAAAAGTTATGGTAGGCGCCCGTATTTCGCGCTAACTAATTGCTACATGATTAATATATCTGCGCCGGCAGAACATTTCGCTAAAACTTCATAATATATTACACTCGCGATAATGAACCCACTTAATCTAAGATCTATAGAAACGCAGCATATTTTTTTAAATTTATAGACCATAGATAGCCCTATTGTACTTAAATAAATAAATGTAAATAAGTATAACATAGTCCGATAAAATAATTAATACTCATTTAAAATGTGGAAAATATTGTATTGCATTGTAAAACTACCGGATGAACTATTCAGTTTATTAATTTTATTTACATTTTATGATAATATTCACGTATTTTAAATCTCAATTATTGTATCATATTATATCATCCATAGTTAGAGCAAAACTTTGTTGCTAAATAGCTAATGTTATTACTATTAATGTAAAGAAAGATGTGATGAAAATTATTAGCTCATGAGAAGTCCGCATTCAAGCTTAGCAACTAAGTAAATTGAAAACATAATTTAATGAACATGAGTACTTACAGCAACATTCAAATGAACCAGTTAAGGTTATTCATGAAAATGAGTCTATGAGACTCAGTCTTTTTTGGCCCACACCTCTGCTTCCTCTCGTTTAAAATATGAATAATTATGAAAGTAACCCTACGAATAGCAAATTTGAAGGTCACGATATCATGTTCCACTGAAACATTTTTAATTTAAAGTGTAAATAAATATTTTTTGAATTTGCGGAAATATTGCATTGAATTTTGTTTTTGCTCCAAAAAGTTATTTTCGGAATTTGATACCGAGTGATATATGTATATATATATATATATATATATATATATATATATATATATATATATATATATATGTATATATATATATATATATATATATATACATATATACATGTATACATATATACATATATACATATATGTTACGTTATGACGTTCATTTAATATTAGGGAGCCCGTTCTATTTTAAAAACATAATATAATGCACAAACAATATCTTACTAAACAATGACAGCGCATTACGTTGTTCAATCACTACATTTTTTTTCAAGGTATGCCCAAGTAATTTGATGAGATTGTATTCGCGTTACATAAACGTTTTGAGTTGTTTTAGGGTCCTCCACTTCAAAAAAAAAACAGAACAGTCCAACACTTACTTAATAAGCACTTTACAGGACAATTTAACAACGGAAAATAAATAAATTTGGAAAATACTGCTACTGTTACAGATTTTAGGAGTCGATTCCAGATCGACACCTTCTCTCTCCCTCTCGTTCTCTCTCTCTCTCTCTCTCTCCCTCCCTCTCCCTGTCTCAATCCGTCACACACACGTACATGTACAATCTCACACAGCAAATAAAAGCCACATTCAACTTGCTAAGTACGCACAGGTACATACAAGCCTAGAAGTCAACTCAGTTATACTGCTCAGGATAAGTATGTATACTTATATAAAAAGGCATGAAATAAATAGGTAAACATATTAATATTATGCTTGTGTTTCAATAATTAACACACAAAAATATTTCTATGAAAATTTTTGAAAGGACGAAAAAGTAAGTCAGTAATTTACTTATTTATTTTTTTTCAAAACAACCCTCTAAAAGACTCAAAGATCGGTGAATTTGCTCTTCACCATTAATTAGTTATGTCACCATGTTCCAGCTCCATTAAAGTACATAATATATTTTTAAATTATATACAAATGTATATAGTTTAATATAAATGTATATACCTTTAAATGTTTATATGTGCACAATGGTATACGCAACCCTTATAATGCCGGATTCCACTCGAACTTGACAAGTTTATTCTTTATCAATACTTTATTTAAACAAGCCCTATAAATTTGATTTGCAAAGACAGCAAAATTGTCGTAAAAGAGATGAACATAAAACGTACTTATGATAGGATTATTTTGAAATAAATAAATTAAATATCACAATTAAAAACACATTTGTTCCTAATACTGACGTTATTTGAAACTTAAAATTTGTTGATTTCAGATCGAGATGCATAATGAAAAAAGTAAAAGTGTAACAATTCATTGATATACATACTAGAAACATTAATATTGGAAACTGGTACTAAATAGTTTTTTGCCACGCCGTCATTTAGAACTCCCTGTAATTTTATTTTTGGGTTACTTCTCCTCATTGATATTTTTTACACAAAACATTCATAAAATACATGACCTTTACATATATAATAGTATGATATATAAGTTTTTGATACATCTTGACACATTTACACGAAACTCACGTACTACAAGCACAAAGTAGTTCGGCAATTGTCTACATCTCTTTAAATGTTGATGGAAATTAATTAAAATAAGTTTAATTTAGAGTTCTAATTACCGACAACAAATTAAGCTATTTTGGATTCACTTAATTTTTATTAACGACTAAATGAAACTACGTGATGAAGTATTATTTCTACTTTAAATTGTTTTCCACGACTAGGATTCGTTGTATGACAACATCTTCAGGTGGGCAATTTTAAAGATCTTTACAAATTGTCCACTATAAAGATCTTTACAAATTGTCCACTATAAAGATCTTTACAAATTGCTGTGACTTTATAAAATTATACTTGCATATGCATTACAAATCTAAAATTTAGCCTAATATGAGGAGACACCTGTCTCCTCCATAGACCAAAACATGCAATCAATGAGAAGAGAATCTAAACGATTTCTAAATCGATGACCCTATCTCGATATAACCAAAGGAGATCTATATTATAGTTATTTAGGTTTTTCACCAAATGGTATCCTATTTATGCAAATTACCGTAAGAAACCTTTATATTTTTTAAATTATAATTTATTCAAACATCTGGCCTCTATCCTCTCATACTAATCTCAAAAAGGAAAATTTATATTGCCCTGATTAAACTAGTTACATGGCTTATTATTTGTATCTATTATATACCAGAAAACAAAACATTAAATATTTCATTATGACTATCTACACCTTCAAACAAACGTCATATGTCACTCAGTGCCGATACTCTGCCTGCACATGTTTATTGCGCATTATTTATTACCCAGAGGGAGATACATTCGGCATAAATTACGTACATCGTTACAATATATACCGCAGAGGCACATTTAATTTCTGTCAAATACGTCCAACTGAGGTTAAAAGTAATATATTCCAATAGGAAACAGATTCGCAATTTCAATATTTCTGCCAGTTACGCTTGAGAACGTACGAGCGACAACTCAAGAGTGAGGGAGCGAAACGAGAGAGAGATTTTGTCGTTGAGAGGTAGGGGATTCGTGATACAGCATAAGAGGCGCTTTAAAATTGCTTAGCTCGTATGTCGCAGCAATCGGATACTTCACAAAATAAGTGCTGCATACACGAATCGTTTCCGTATAGTGTTTTTCAAGCCAAGTATACCGAAAATGAGCTACTCGTAAACTACACGAAACGTTTTTCATATTCCATTTTTAATTCGGTAAAATTTCTGAGTAAATTAATGAATCGACACGAATAGACTAGAACCACTAACTTTCAAACAAAGGTAAGATGCTTATATATATATATATATATATATATATATATATATATATGTTTATATTTATATATACACTACACGTATACCAGCAAGATTGCGGAAGCGAGTCAGCAACTGCAGTTGTTGAGCCTTTTATTCCTGCTCTCTTTGCCATTGGGATAAGCTCTTAAAATCTAAAATTTCGTTCGACTATCAAATATTATCATATAATGTACCATCCTGTTCTATCAATAGGCATGATGATAAAACAATTCCCGGTTGTGTAATTAATCCTTCCGTCTTGTCGAGACAAATATACAATGAAGAATTTTAAAGCAAATACAAAAATTCATATGCAAAATTTAACAAACACAATTGCCTACTGTAACAATTGTTAAATTGAATAATAACTAAGTTTGTCAGAAGAGCAAATAAATATTTAATATTAATTTAATGTTACACAAACATTCACACAATCTAAGCATTTAGATTTGATTCTAAAAATAATTTTTTCCCATTTTATAAATATACCTATTTCATGTTATCAGTCAATTTAATTAACAGAATTAGTTACTATTTGCATTTATTTTATTAGTTTATTATTTTGAACGCATTTTTCTCGTGAGAGGAAAGTTTGTTGCTCGGTATACTATGTCATTCTGGTGTATATTCCAATTTATCTTTTATCAAAAATATAATATAATTGAGAATGATAGGTTGAAGCCAATTCAGAAACTACAAGTTCCTAACAAGTATATTGCACGCTATTTTCGCGTGGATTAATATTTGTGGTTAACCGGGAATTGTATTTTGAATTAAATATTGCGCAAGCCTTGATAATTTCATTTTTTTCTGTAAATAAAATAATATTCGTAAAAAGAACGCACTTAATAAAAAAAATCCGCTCGTGATAATGTCAGTAAAACAAATCGATTTGAAAAGTACTTTTACTATAAAGAAAGTGCCGTCAAACATAAAATGTATAACATCTCTATTGTTTTTTTACAGACTTCGTGTTTGTGTTTGCGTATTCATAATTTGGTTTAATTGAGAATAGTAATTAAATCGAAAAAATTTTAATGAACAATGTATTACAAAAATCGCTGTTTGTGTGGAAAATTCTTTTAAAATACGTTTTTTATTACGAAATAAGCGCGAGCGAAGATAATTTTTGTAGTGAAAACTTGTTTAGGCGCGTTAGCGATTTTTGCTAGGAGAAAATCTTATGAGTTCGCGTCACGAACATGCTAATGTTAATAGTATATCTGTAGCTATAAGCGTGACGTGTTGTGCAACATTAGTGCTGTGTATATCTATAGAAGTAAAGTTAAATTGACTACGTGGAACGTTCAATGTCTGTATTGTTTAACTTATGTTTTACTTTGATTAATATTTTAATTGCTTATATATATATATATATATATATATGTATATGTATATGTATATGTGTATATATATATATATATATATATATATATATATATATATATATATATATATATATACATATATACTTGTTGCTCGGAGTACAGATAGATGTGAAAATCAGATTAATGTTTTTGTGTGAATGAATTCAGATTACTGGACGGGTTCTCTATCACTCTAATATGTAGTTTATCTAAAGTATATTCTATATTCTAACACGGGAAGAAAAAAGTAAGCAGTTGCTACCTGCTACTCCAAAACAATAGAAAGTATGTGCTTTTATAAAGTGACAATAAAATCTATTTCCCACCGCATCTGACGCATGAATTATTTTCTATTTACATATTCGTATTTATAATCTAATAAATTTGTTTTTTTAATCCATCTGTCTATTAAAAGTCATGACACTACCTAGTTATATTGTTACATCATCGAAATCAGTGCCTCTACTTTTATAGAAAACACAGCGATCGGTGCAGAATTTAATTAAGTTTTATATCCTTTTGTAGTAAATATAATATTTCCCAATTATTATACTGCTCACATACCATAGAATAAACAAGTAGTTAAGTACAAAATTACGTAAGTACTACGCATATATTGAAATGAAATATCTCATCCTGAAACCAAATATACTCGTACGAGAGAGTAAACAAAAGCAAGCCTAATGAAAATGTTGCACATGTCTATCACAAGGCTTACTGTCCTGTCCAATATTAGCGGATATCTCCATAAATCACCTATAAATATCATATTTGCATTTTGCGTGTAAATAGCGGAGCTATATTATTAATAATATTATAAACAATACTAACGAAGCAATTTTATTATGAAAATATCTCGAGGTACTCAGTTATAATCATTAACAATAACTGATTTATAATATATAAACATTAATGAATAAATGACAGTTTAAAAGAATTCGAATTACCGACATAGTTCAAAGAAATACGTTTTGTTTAAGTATATGATATAAATATAATTGCTATTTTATTATATTTATGCTTAAGGGACTAAAAACGCTTTATAGCCCTGTTGTTTAATTAATTTAATTGTAGTTAGAATCAATCAGCTACTAATTTTACGAACTATTGTCGGAATATATATTTAGTAGATTGTATGATTATGGAAACCATTCATAATCATTAACTATTACGTATAAAGCCGGATTCAAATTCAAAATAAAATTACTTAATAATGTTAACGTAACGCAAACAGATAAACATAGAAATTAATTTACAAAATCACTAAAATAAATAACAGTTCAGCGAAAATTAAAAATTAAAAGAAATGAAATGAGATGTCATAAAACAACTGCACAGTAAATTTCCTCTCAGTATTTCCTCCCGGATATTAAATATGGATTCTTAATAGTTTGGTAACGAGTACAGTTTATCGATTCGCTAACTTAGAACCTTTTCGTATACTGCTGAAAAAGTAAACCAGTACTTTACGAACTACACTACGAAACATTGGTCTGAAAAAAACAAACTTCACTGTCTCAGATCAAAAACACATTGCAGTGTTTTATATATTTCTTTATCCGAAAGCTCCGTTATGTTTCTTTATTAAACAAATAAAATCTTCTTCATCTGGCGACAGCTGAAAATAACGTATTTAAAGGGGCAATAGTCACAATGTTTATCTGAAAAAAATAGCAAATCTCCTCACTTAACACCTCTAGCAAATATGTATTTTTTCATCTGAAACTTTATTTTTCACAAAAGGTGTGTATAATATGTGTACATAATAATTATATTTACGGTCTACATAATAAATATATTTTCCACTACGTTATTTTATATCGTGTTCGGCATTTTACGAGATCTAACTACGTTAATCGGTGTATTTTTCATCAATGAATTATTGAACGTATTGAGCAAACGAATTTTAGAAAAATAACCTATCGAGTCTTAACAGCTTCAGTTTTCTGAGTCAGTCTCATTTCACAATTCTGACGAAAGCGAAAAAATAGTTTTCCCCCTTATAATAAAAACAATAAACCCACCAATTTACTTCGTACAGGTTATAATTCTCTCAATAAGATAATAATGTAGATTATTAACCATTATAATTCGCATCATTCATATTCTCCATCCATTCTCCTAGGTCAGTATATAGTGTGATACAAATGTTAATATTTATTCTTCTATAATCTGTTTATTTTCACCCTCTGCATAAAAAGCACTGATGTAAATTTTAGTTATTTTATTTAGTTCGAACATGTAATAAGGCGACTCTCTAAGCCGAGTACAAATTTTAAACTCCTACACATAAATTAAGTAACTCCTAGACATAATTTAAGTAATCTGTACTTCTTTATGAGTAAGTTTTAAGTAATCCATTTTGTAACGCGCGCGTGACGAATTTTGAAATAGCAAAATCGCCGATATTCATTACTCGAACCAAAAAAAGGGCACTTACTAAATTGTGTAGAAGGTACTTTAAAATGAAATGTCCAACTTAACAACACTTTTTAAATTGAACAATTCTAAGCGCATAAAGTTGTGTTAACGTCAATATTTTACTTCCAATTATTGGAAACTCATTTAGATAGACATCGACAAATTTTAAGTTCCGTACTTTAAAAATAAAAAAACAGAAGCAAACAGCTTCTGCCCATGATCACTCACGTGTTCGTCTGTTACGATCATTTTTCTCAGAAACCGTAGTAAAACAATTATCCGCATATATCTCCATAGTCATTGAAACGTTTCGTCGATATACGTATCAAAAAGTTGCCTAAAAATTATTTCTACTTTATTTCCCAATTACTATTTATTCCTTTCCCATCCCACCCTGTACTACCCCTCTTCCACGTCAATAATGGAATTATTTTCTTCTAAATTGTAAAACTTCTCACTGATAGCCTGCTGCAATTTTCCGTAACACTAAAATTGTCATCGTATGACATTTTGTTGACCGGAAAATTTTAGTATATTATACATACATTAATTCTTGGGAGTCTTTGAATACGAAATGTATATTCTCCTTAGCGCTCTCATTTACGTGTCGGGAAATTCTAATTTGTTCTAATTGTTAGTGGCTACACGTCGTTACACGCGACTGACATTAGCGGCCTTTATACAGTCACTCTATCGCACGTGAAACAGCAATCGTGCACGAAAGAGCGCGCATGTAAAAGATGTTGGAAGGGGAAGTCATATACCTCGTGCCGCGCTCATCAGCCGTGTGCGCAATCGCATTTCTAAAGGTTGACTTTACACATAAAATTCTTTCACGCGCGTTTACAAGCTGCCTTTGCACGCGTTACTTCAGTAAAACTGTGCAAACTGCACACACTCCGACACGCGCCAGTTTCGCGCTGTCTATCCTACGCGATTAGTCTTTACACGGCTGCTCTTTCCGATAACAAAAACGAGCACAAGTAATCGCGCGCGAAAGAACGTTAGCTTAAAGAAACTTTAGAAAGATAATCGCGCGCGATTGAGCTTGCAGGCTTTCCCGCAGGAGCGTACAGGGGCTCCTGAGAACTCGCCATAGAGTGACTGTGTAAAGTCCTCTATTATATGAATTTAAATACTTAATTAATATATAAGAATGACACCACCAACCCCCCCCCCCAAGCAACTCAAACCTCCTCAAAATTCTTTTCATCTCCCAAACGAAATTAAAAAGCAATACGTAAATAAAATAACCCACACAGAAAGTCAATTTTCCATCGGAATCTTATCGTGTTTCTGAGTATAAATTTCTATCTCACTAATTTTAGATACCTAAGCGGCACAATATTTTCTTTTGTCTCTTTTGCAATGTAGTAATAATCTCATTACAACCTTTTTCCTTTTCAGACCGATATACATACTTGTATAAAACTCATTTGTGAAGAATGTTCGGATCTTGAACCTCGAAACTTACATACATGGATGTGATAACAGGTTTACAGTGGATGCACATATTATAATTCATACTAGCACAACTATCGTTCAAATTACAATAAAACTTTTAAGTCCCAGAAGAATTCACCTTACAAGAATTCGGTGCACATTTAGTACACACTTCAGCACATATTTTTATGAAACGATTCGCAAATGTTAATGTTATGCATTTTCCGGCAACTCTTTCCAATAAGTAAAGAATCATGAATATCCTAAAAATATTTTAGTTTAATAATTCTAATATTCTAAAGTGATGACGTTTTTGTGGTATACCTGGTAACACAACAGATCAAAAATAGCGAAGTTGATGGTCCAACAAATAAAGGTATTACAGTGGAAATTGTGCTGTACCCAAAAATACCATGCAAAAAACCTACACAAAAGTTTTCAATTCTTCTATAGAATTGCGGGTTTATTTTGAGAATATACAATACGTCGAAGAAAATTTGAGTAATTTTTCACAAGAATAAAATTTGAATAATTTTTCGCTTATGTATTATTAAACGAAAATTAAATAGAGGTGTTGACAGCGGCTATCAAAACTATAATTAACTCAATTTTTGGACTTTTATAGAGGTTTTTATTACAAATTAATCAATAATTGATTCACACTCTCACCATCAGTGAATCACTAACGGTTATTGTATTTTGAACCAATTTCAAAAAAAGAGGAAGTTCTCAAATCCTGTGTATTTTTTTGGTCATATATCCCATATCTCCGGCATTTCTCAACCAATTTGGTTCCTCATGCTGCAGAAGTACTGACTGCCTAAATCGTGATACTTGAGGATCTATTGTTTTTTAATTAATATTGTGACCCTCATGCCGAGACTCTGCCACTAAACTTCGGGCTCTAACTCCTCAGCCTTAACGCTTTAAGTTTCAATATTGAGGACCCTTAAATCCTGGCTGACTGCTTATGGGTGACTGCTAATCGTGAGATTTTTGGACCTGCCCTTTTTAAGTTAGTTTTGTGCGCCCTCACTCCTCAGATCTTAAGCTGCAGGTGTTCTGAGTGAACGGAATATATTTAATAACCGTTTAAGATTTTTAAAAATAAAAATATTTATTTTTATTAGCATTTCAAAATATGTTTCTCATAAAAATGAATCATAATTTTGATCCTTTTACCAAAATAGTTTGAAATTGCCCGCACACAATTAATACCACTTAGTAAAAAAACAAATTATTTCTTTCAAATCAAGATCACAGAAGAAATCCCCCCCCCCCATAAAAAATTATTAGCAAAACAAGATATATGTCTTGTCAAAAAGGATCATTGCATAGAATAACAATAATATCGATAAATTTACACCTATAACTCAGACTTACATTATAAAAAATTTGATGAAAATGAGATTTTTATTCTATAATAATAAATTTTTATTTTATCTGATTTTAAAAATCAAATGATTTTGATTATTCAGGAAGATCTCTTTATAACAAACAACATAGCTATAAATATAAAAAATAGATATATATATATATATATATATATATATATATATATATATATATACATAAAAAAAATTACATGCGTATAAAACAGACGATGGGGTTATAAAAAAATTAATTTAAGTGAAAACACCATCCTTTCAATATATGAACCTGAAATTGGTACTTATCGTCGATTATCGTGTCATTCTCAATCGACATTCAATCAATAAATCTGTTAAAAGTTAAATATATGAAACTCAGCGAGCTCTATTGGATCATTCGCTTTGCTAAAGATTTCGAGTTTCCTTTAAACGTGATAAAATGTACATACTTTTAGAATAGTTCTTCCACTTTGCGCATTGAGTTTATTCGACGACATAATGCAAAAAAAATCAATAATTGAATAAATGTTTTATATTTTTTTTTAAAGAATATAAGTTTTTTACTCTTAAAAATCACACCAGTAAAAAATAAAATATTTTTATGAAATATATTAAGCAAATAATAAACCATATTTAAATTGTTGGCTAAAATAGTAATATTTAAAATTTTATTGTGACAACAATAAGTCACATTTCAGCGACAGCACATTTATTAATGCCAAGAATGTAGCGATATGGCTAGAGTAAAAACAGTGAAGACGATCTTTATTTTATTGCATTTTGTCGAACAAACCAGCGTCTAGGCCGTAGTATACATTGGATTTTAAATGATTTGCATTAATTGAGGCAGCGTTATTCAAATGTCGTTTCTCCTACTAGCCACTTAGTCTCAATAGAAATTAGATTATCGCTACCGCTTGCCAAAAATATCACTACCATAGTAGACAAAACAAAGGTATCTATACGACCATAATCGTGACGTGTTACCATAGTTGTGACAAACTATCGTTATGAAGTTGTTATTTAACACGCATTTTTGCACAAGGAAGTAATAATATTAGAAGTAACATAATAAACATTAATCAGAAGCCAAGCAGTGAATTCGGATCCATCCTGTGCAATGATACAGTTTTTAAGAAAATAGTGATATCTAGAAGAACATTATGTATTTTCGCTATAATGTTAATTTTTAATATCATAAAATATACCTTTATTTATATTTTGCAAATGCCTCCTAATATAAAATTAATTTCTTCGAAAGAAAAAAAAAGGCATAAAAAAGAAGCTGAAAAACAAGAACGAGAACTTATCAACACAGACCCAATGAAATATAAGAATGCGACTAATCGACTGCGAATATCGCAACGAAAGAGAACTAGAAAATGTAGGACTAACAAATAAAGAGAAAACTATGATTGCAAAAATTATACGCGCTCAGATGAGAAAGTCAATAATATTACAGCGCAAAACATTAACGACCGCGACATTTTAATGTAAAACATGTCGTGTTCCCGACTTCGTCATCTTTAGTACCTAATTCTACAGCTTCTCTACATTTAAATAATAATCAGAGTTATAAAATAACATAAGGTGCAAAATATGTTAGGATAGAGAGGAACATTAAAATAAAGCATGTAGAAAAAAATAGAACTCGTAAAAAAGAAAAGACATTCCGTGCAAGTGAAATATAATGGAATTCTTAGAAAAATCCCTACCATAATCAAAATATGCAGATCTCATGACGAAAGTCGAAGTACCCAAAAAGAGGAAGAATTATATTAGGAACTCCTGGAAATACAAAAAACACCACATTTTTCCCAGCAGAAAATGATACGATAACCGAAAACAAACAAAAAATGAGAAACGATATTTATGTGACATAATGGAGAATTTACATACAGAACATAATACTGAAATTTGTTTTAAATCACTTATAATTACACAGGCAAATTTCTGTCATTTGAAATTATTTTGGATCACCTAATAAATTAACCGAAAGAGATACTTGACTCCGTGTGTCTCCCGAAAATTTCTAGGAGAAGTTGAATCATCTTAACGTGATAAAACATAAGAATTGAAATGAATTACGTAAAGCTTCATTTTGTGATAAGAATTAATGGAAAAGACTTCTGATACTAAAAAATGAAAGACATGTAGTAGTAATACAAGATAAAAGAAGAATAAAATTAAAAAACAAGAGTCACAGAAAATACAATAGACCCATGATGCGTGTTGCGAAGTTGACTTGGATCATAATTATACGATTGTCGCAAAAACTGAAGATTAATTTAACACGGAAAAATAAAACGATTAGAATGTCAGTCGAAAGCGTATTATGGATTAGTTTTTTTGTTGACTTATTATAATCTTTATTTACCTTTATTTTTGTGTAAAAATTAACACTATTTGGTTACTGATCTCCTTAACATTTACAAAAAAAAACGGGAGGTGTCACGGGATATCCGGACGGAACGAAGTTCCTTTTGCTATATATTATATATTAAATAAAAGCACAATGAAATAAGTTAACAATGTTTGAGAGTAATGAAATGAAAAATTAAAAGAAATCGTGATATTTTTTTACATCTTTGCGCATAGTGATCAATGCCTTAGTTGTTTGTTATTGAAATAAAAGATTTATATATATTTATATATATATATGTATATGTATATATATATATATATATATATATATATATATATATATATATATATATATTATCTGCAGGAATGAAAATATTTCAGCGTAATAAAACAAGATATTTAAGATATGAAAAAATAATAATGTCAATGAAGCGATCCGAGCAACATCTTTTAATTAGACAAAACATGCATAACACGTGAAGAGTATTATGTGATTTCATTTTAGTGTCAGTTAATATATGTGTAAATTTTTGTCGATGCAAATAAAAGATGATACCAAAATTTAAGTTTAAAATAAATCATCCACTTATTGTCACTTTAACACTGGTAATCACCTGACTCCAATATCACCATCCTCAACTTCTTCCGAACTACTTTTACAGTTCATTCTTTATCCATAACAACGACACGAATTTTGAAATAGTAAAGAGAGGTTATGAGTATTATGGCGTGCATGGATTGCTAAACACACACGATTAAATGAATACAATTGATGCAACGCCACACTTCTATACTGTAATAATATACCTATACATTGACACATACTTGTAAACACGAAAACGCTTATAATGTAGCAAAAGTGTCAGTCGAAATCTTAAATTTTTTTCGGACTAGCTCTCATTCGCCAAGTGCGTAAGTGCAATAAAAATATTCGTTCTAATATTGCTACTAAATCATAAATAGTAAACATTGATAGAATTTGATATGGTGCCAATTTTAATTTTTCAATTAGTTCAGGTAAAACAGAAATTTTTGCTTCACAAAGTAGTTGCATTGTCTTAATTTTGATTCAAATAGAAGATCATTTATTATGACTTTATACTCTAATTTGTGAAAAATAAGATCCAGCTGTATTAAGAGAGTTTATTTTATTTGGATAATAATACTTTGCTTAATTGTTTTCATTCAGTCTAATCGCAATCAAAATCTTCAATTTATTACCCGATAGTAGCTTCTGTAAAAATCACGCACTTCATGGTCACAGCCATAATCGATAACTTCACCGTCATGGAATCTTAATACATTAGTGTAACAAATACATATTAGCGCAACCAAAACTAAACAAGATTTTTTTAACTTTAGACTACGTGGAAAGAAAAAATCACGTAAATGAAAAAAATTTTGAAATTTTTTTTTTCCTCTACCTGCAAAATAAAAAGGATCCTTTTACTATAGTCCTTCTTGATATTATTACATATTTTCACGCCATATTTTAAGCCATATTTGAAGAAATAAAATACTAATTTCAAGAAAACACATCTCCGTCCGTTTATGGTGCTATAATCTGGATTCACACTTATTAAAAGCACGCATAAACTAAAATAATTTTAACACCATAAGAAATTATTACTAGGACATATACTGAGGAAATTAATGGAAATAACTGTATGTACCTCACATAACCTAAAAACAAGAACTATTTTATCACTGGCTGAAGAGATCCCTAACGATTCTCACTGCAAGTCATTACTATTTGTTCAATAAGAGTTTAGAAACTTTTAACATAGAACACGTTTCTTGGAACGTTTTAGCCTATTATGTAATCAAATAATTTGCACACCTCTAGTTGAGCACATCTAGTTAAAATTTAACATTTGAGTAGTAGATGAGTTCTAGATAATTGAAAAAATAAAAGTTATTAATATTTACCTAACACAAAAATAGGACAAGTGAAAAACTGCGCAGTATCTTTATCTTTCCTTCGACCATTTCCCAAGTGAGTAATTTCCTCAGTAGTATAATACTGAGGAATACTCTACTCTGAATACAAAAATATTGGATTTGAATTTTGGAAGATATTCTTTTTTCTTTTTTCACGTTTCCAACGTTAACTATTTCCTCTGGGGAGCCGTGTTTTTGTAATGTTCTTTGTGACGTCAATTTCTCATATCGAAATAAATGTACAGAATATATTTAGCGTATCTTTTAATTTTATCTTGGCTTACTCATTTTACATTTATTCGCGTAGAAATTTTGAATATTTTTCTAATTATTCACCTCATTCGTAATCTATTGAATTGCGCCGGTTAAAAATAACATCTAAACGACAAAGGCAACTCGATTCGCGAAATGTTTGGCGTACATTTTGGAACAAATTCATTTTTCATGATTGAATAACGTTTACAATTTTACATAAACTTTTTTTGCGCGTTTACTTTCATTTTGGCAAAGCTTCTTCCCTAAAATAAAAGTAAATAACCTCTTTTACACGGTTTTCTATTTCAGCGCAGTTAGCATGCAAAAGAATACCTTTAGCTTGTTCTCACTTAACGTCATAGCCTAGTGTTTATCATGAAAAGTAAATATTGCTATTTAGGCATTATTTCATAATACCATTTATACCATATTACTAATTGTGTTTAAATTTATAACAAACTAGTTTCGTAATATTTTATTATCGACGGACACTATTGACACGTGTGATAATAAGTCAGCAAAGTGAAGCAACTGTAATCATGTATTCGTTTATATAAAAGATCATTTTTTTGCAATTTGATATATTAATGATTTACCGTAGCATAGGTTACGATCGTGGAGATCGTACTCTTGTAATAATTTAATGTTTAAGATACTAATTAATTATATTTTATTTCTTAACTTTATATACGATTACAAAAACTTTCTTTAGATTTGAAATATGATAATTAAGATAATACACTTGGCCATAAAGACTGAGTTGTTCTTTAACGTGTGAACTGGATGACGACAGACGTAAACTAAATTTCTCGTCTGCTGAGTTTTTGAACTCAACCGATTTTCTTTCCAGCGTTTATAAAAATCACAAACGCTTGAGAATGCAGTTTGCTGAAACATCTGTAACGGAACTTGGTTAGTTAGGTGAGACTCTGGAATCAGAACTGTGTCATCATGTTATTATGCTTGGGAGTAGTTCTGTATTATCATTAGGGTTGGCAAATCAGTGGTGTAACAGCTTCCCCATTAAAGACTAAACGTACACCCTTATGTGAGTTTATGTCATAGAAGTCCTAATTACAGGTAATCAAATTGAGGAATGGGGTGTATCTGTATCAGAAATATGTTTAAGATCTATGTTATATTGGTTTGTAAACAATTTGACTATGTAATTATTTTATAAATCTTATGAGATATGTACAACATAATGCTTAATACTATGCGGTTAGTAATTATTAAATAAAAGTGACAATTTTCTAAGATATGAGGTTTCTTCATGATTGATGATTTCCTTAAATATCCTGTCTTTATTTTTAAAACCAATCTAAATTGATATTTTTGAATTTTTCAGCAGCTGTATTAAACTTCAAAAACTTCAAAATTAGTAATGACAGGATTTACCTTGATTTTTAGAAAGTAATGATGTTTTCTTATAGTAATTAATACATTCTGAAAGTATATTATGTATAACTGTTCCAATTATGTCAGCCTATGAAAAAACATTTCCTTAGGACAGTCCATTAAAATTGTTTAATTTTTTAAAAATAATGAAAATACATTTACCTTTCCTAATTGTTGGCAAATTGTTATATTTCCGTAAGGAATCTAGTTTCGTATTGCTTCGAGATAGAATAATTTTGGAAATCAATTCACTTTTACAAGTTAAATTAGCAGAGCTAGAATAAATATTTGTAATATCACACAAATAGAACTGTTTATTATTAGCTTTACTGTATGTATGTATACTTTTTTGTATGCAATGTAAGATGTTTTTAGCCGTACTTTTTTTGTGAGAAGTCCATAAAAATTACCGGTTTCTGATAAAATGTAAGAATTACGGAATATAATGCTCCCGCAGATGCTGGTACTTCTAATCAAAACTGGTTCTTTGAGGATTTCGTTCAGGTGAAAATTATCTTCAAACAGCCCTAAAGCTCTGCAAGTTACAGGTGAGAACTGTGACTCCGTCAAATGTACGTAAACTTTGTAAAAACGTTGGATCATTAACTTTATGCAGTAAAAGACATAAGCTTTCTGGATTACTTAGATAGGCAGTGTAAATGCGACCGAGTGCAATGTTTTTTTATCCAGGAATAACCTTAGACTGAATTAAATTTTTTTCGGCGCAATAATTTTTTATTTGCCTACATATGTAGTTCTTTACAATATAACAACGTTTTGCGAATGGGTCTTTAGCACATAACATGAAAAAGTCTTGAGAATCAAATTCCTAGGATTGCCCATAATGTCGGACACATTTTGAGCCATGACATAATGACATAACACTCTGCCATTTTCTAGGTGAACGGCTAAATGAATGACTAATGGTGATTTTTTCATGAATACTAAAAATATTCTCCACGCGGCTTCTAGTGAACTTATTATATTTTTGACCCAAAGTAAAATTGTAATATTTCAATGTAAACGAAATTCAATATTCAAAATTTATTTGTGCTTCAAAAACTGAGCAACACGAAATTGTTTACGACAATCCATCGGTTATATATTTCAATGGGGTTCCTCATATTAATTGAGACCGTGTGGCCAGTATCTGTACGTGAACGTCGCCTATATTTCGGATACTCATCGTCTGCGTTTATGTTATGTTTATGAAACCCTTTGGACAGCGCTTAGTGCAAAACCCCTTTATTTATACATGGAGAGTGTTCTTTCAAGTACCCGCATTTCCCGCAAACCACATGGCTCTTTACTTTTACATGCAGATCCAGATCTAAGTTAAGATCAGATATTTCTACTCTTAAAATGTCATCAATCTTATCAGAGAGCATTTTATTTTTGAGCCAAATTGATTATAATTAGGTTGACCTCTTTTTTTTCATTCTGTTATAATAATAAAACTTTGTCATATTAAATATATTTGGCGTTAATTTTGTAGTAAATTCATTATTCACAATAAAATTAAACTACGTGATGTAGTATTATTTCTACTTTTTTTAAATTCTTTACCACGACCTAGGTTTCATTTCATTACAACATCTTCAGGTGGATAATTAGCAAAGATTAATGTAGTAACACCATTACAACCACGAGTGGCATGCGGTAGGTGGTCGTGGAGATAATTAAGCGGTTACGACCAAACAATTGATGTTGTGACATTCTATATTGTCTAATAGCTTATTTGCAAAGGAATCTTGCTGTCCCAAGTATTGAAACTACATTTTTCAAACGTGATTTTATAAAAGAACCATTAGAATAACTACGCTGAGATAATCGTTTATGAGTTTTAGTGAGACAAGAGGATCAAAATATATTCCAGGACTATTTTTATCAGTTTAACGAAACCATAATGTGCCTCTACGGCTGTTATGATACAGTGAAGGTATCGTATCATATATAAAATAAATTCCAAAACGTGTAATATTTGTTACAATGTTTAAAATTTCCTTGTAAAAGTTGAATAATAAAATTTGTACGAATTGAATAGAGAGAATAAAATATCAAAATAAGTATAACATAAAAATGATGTAAACCGTAAAATAAAATAATTATCGTAATATCATGTAAGAATATAAAAGGAGAAGTTTTTCATATCTAATTTTACTTCATCATAATACGTGGCTACGGTTTATTAGTAAAATTAAAAAAGTTCGTCCAGTTATTATAGCAACTTGATAATAACCATTCCAGATAGAAGAACGAGCTTTACGTAACCTTAAGTGATTTCTAAAAAAGTATATTCTTTGGCTTGGTATTTATGAGACGAGAGTGAGAGTCGTAATAGGTTTTTAAGGTTTCGTTTGGTTTTCTAATGTCCTCGACGACTTTGTAATGAAGACTAAAATGTAGGATTCTGGAATCAAAATGAATCCCTTGTGCAATTGTAAACTAAAAGCAGAGTAGTAAGTAGGTGTTGGTAACGTTGTGACTAGAATGATTACATTGTGAAGCGTAGTGGAATACGTACGAGATGCGGTACGGAATACGCACGTTGTGTATAATCCAAAATTGACTATATAAAATTTGTAAATTACTATTGATTAATTGTCGGGAAATAATTGTAAATCGAATGAGCCTAGGATAACGGTAGATTCGTTACCGGCGTCAATGTCCTTCAGTTTATTTGGTCCAGAGTTTAAGTAGGCATAGTTTGTATTTATAATTTTTTAACTAAACTAATTGATAAATCGGTACCCATCAAAAACGATAAGGGATAACGAGAAAGGGTTGTTTTTAACATGCGTGGTGTATGAACTTTTTTATATAATCCGAAACTTTTTCGAAACACTAAGGATTTTATTTTTTTGTTAATTTTTTGTTAATCGGTAAAGTTTTATTATAGGTGAAAATTTTGTCTGCAAATAAATATGTATAAGCACTCTCGCACGCACACAAGCTCGTATGCACACACATATATGTATATATACAATTTTAAATGATCTACTTCTTCAACATCCGATGGGCATAATCAGTGAAGACATAGTGAGATACTCAGAAAGTTTTGACATCAGAATGGCCTCAATAATGTCATTTTTTACAAAAAATTTGCTAACAGGTCAATATTAAATACGAGACGATATGGCGCTCTACTATTGCTGTTTTCCCCTTCAAGATGTTAACAAACGAATCATATTATTGTTTAGTACATTTAGGAAATCGTAAAGCCGTCATTAAAAATAATGTTAAGGGACAAAAGATTGATTTTGAGTAAATTTTCCATCACGACACTCGTAGAGCAAATACTTTTTCAAGGTCCAAATCATAAGAAAATATTCACCTGGGCTATATTATTAAAGAACGTGAAAATATAATATGTAAAACGTTTTGCTGCAATTTTCTTATTAAAATTTACGTTACACGACATTTCTATGTGATCAACCATTAAGTATGGTCAGATAACTTTTATTATCAGATAATGATCAGGTTACTATGCGGCTAACATCCGCCATGATCTATAATGGAACGCCTAGAATCAAAAGTCACCAAAGACCGCCCGTATATATTTTAGAAACAGTCAGTATTAAATAATTATATAATAATTCTGACATAAAACATGTATTAGATCTTGATACTTAGCATTTACTCCGTCTAAATGAAATCAAACATTTTAAGATAGAAATCAATTAGATACCGAAAATGTTCTGCTATAAAAAAGTGAAAAAGCAAAATCCGATAAGGCAATCCTCTTCGATGCATCATGGCAAAAAATGCGTGTATGCTCCTTCTAGTAAAATCAAAAATATTTCAATAAACATCTTGATATTACAAAGATGGGCTTGCGTAAAAATAACAAATCGAGTTCACGCATTCAGAATGTTGGCACACCTCAGCGCGCTGATCATACTCAGACACATAAATGTAAATCACAGATTTAAAAAAAAATCATTAAAAGAACCATTTCAAACCATATTTCCCACAAACATAATTGTTTTTCGGTCGTGATTAATGTTTGCACAATTTATGTCATGAAATAATAAATTGTTTCTGTAAAAAATTTACGCTTTTACCTTCAAGTCTTTAAAAGATACGACCTGATAGACTCACGTAGCAGAAAAAACTCTGAAAAATACAATTTTCTCACCGAAACCTGGTTATCAAATATTCTTAATCATCTCAAACATCACAAATGACCCTCATATTTTATGGCACCCTAGCAAAATAAATACAATATTTTGAAAAGAGTACGCATCAAAAACAATATATTTTTTATATCGGTATTGAATAAATAAAATCAGTACTTCATACAAAATGACCAGTTGAGAGAATTCTTGTATAAGAATCGGTATGTAATTGAAGTTGGAAATGCCATTTCGCAAACTTAGAACTACAGATATTCAGTTTCAAAATAATAAACAGATATACTCATTTTTTAGATTAGTACGTTAGGGATACATGATAGCAAACAAATATGACTCTTTTCATATATATTGAAAAATTGTATACCTATCTTGTTCTTAAAGTTAACAAATTATATTTACTAAACATATGTAAAACAGTAAAATTTTCCCAAGAAGAATGCGTATTACTAGAATAAAAATTATTTAAAAAAATAAGGATAAAAGTTTGAAAACTTTACCGAAGATTGTGATGAAACATTATCACACGTATTAGTTGTTTAAGTTTTAACAAAAACTGTATTATGGGTATAAATAGTTTCCATTAGAAAAAATAGGGAAAACAATTTTCATTTCCTCTTCCAATTATTTATGAACAGAATTCTAACTTCTCCAGTATTTTAATTATAGGTTTATTATAACTGGTCCTATACACGTTTCATTTTTGAAAATCTATCCAATATTAATGAGTTTTCTTTCACCTGGAACCATTATACAAAGAAACTGAAATACGATTAATATTTAATGTGTCGTAACGAGGTTCAACTTGCGCTTGAAAAGTTACATTGTCATTTACTAAAAGTGACAACTATTGTTAATAATTAACGATATCAGATATCCTTATCATACTAATAAGTTCGCGAACTGTGGTAAGATAATACGAGTATAGTGTGGTAGAGTAATGTAATACAATTTCATATGGAAAAGCCGAGCACACGACAGAGAAACGAAGTACTATGTTGATTCATAAAATGAATCACACTGTGCCATTATTTAATGAATTAGCTCTTATATACAATTTATACCTATAACAATTTATATCTAAATATAAAATTTAAACATAAATCTGCGCATAAAGTCATAACAAACAAAAATAATACAATTAATCAATCTTGCGTCAGAACCCCTAAAGAACCAAACAAAAACATAATTTTGGCTATAAATCTCTTGCTTTTTGTTATCAATATATATTACGTGACCGCAGTGTACTAACAGAAAGTTATTGGCGTCCAAGGTAAAAGTTTTAAATACCAAAAGAAGCCGATCGTAAAGTCACGTCTCAAGGAACGTGAAATAAATATTAATGTAGCAAAAGCAATAATTTTCATCCACATTTTCTAAGTTATCGTCTTCGGGTGTATTTTACTTAATTCTAAAGTGAAATTCTGAAACATACATTGTATTTAAGGTAAAATTATGTAAACAATTTTAGTTAATTATTTATCTAAATTTTAATAGTTAAATTTCATAAATGTTTATTTAAATACAATTATCTTCAGAATGTTTTTCCGGGAAATCAAATGTCATTCTTTACAGGAATTATTTATGTATATTTGAGGCCCAGTACGTTTTGTAATATATATTTCGGATATACTCCATTTATTAAATAAAATATAAATAAATACATTTTAAGCAGCTTTATAAAGTAATATTGCTGAAATTTATGTACATATTACATAAGTAATATATGTTTAAATTAAATTTACATTATGATTATGAATTTTCGCTAATAATGAAACAAAATCAATGTTGGCGGATTGTGCCCCAAAATATTATTTATTTTGCAATAGTATTATATTCGACAAATGTATATAAACTGTTTATTCTTACAACAATGAAATCGAGTGAAGTTCCAGTTGGTTTAAATTTATTAAGTTCAAAAAATACCGCCTTAATAATCCATCCCGTAGGTCTCAGAATGTTTAAATTAGCTTAAAAACTTATTCATGACTTCAATAAAATGCATTTATCAAAATCATTCAAGATATACGTATTGATTTTTTTAAATAACCTTCCGCTCGAGGTAATAAATTTTTAAAAAACGCAAATTGTAAATATTGTAAAAATGCTTTTTAAAAATGCCTAAATTTCGATGACTCAGTGTTTGATATCTTTATTTAAACATTTTTGTTATAAAAAACAGGATACAAAATGTTCAAAAAATACTTACTATAAAAAGTTTAAGAGAGCGTGTATTATACAAAAAGCAGTGAAATGTTTAATATTATTGCTACTTGTACAAAATGTAAGTTCTCTATTAATAATAATATATACTACAGTTTTTGGTTGGCTATCTCCCCAAAAATGGAAAATATTTAAATAAATAAAAATTACCGCACAGTTTTCGTACCGCAACATATAAAAATTCGATAACCAATGTCCAAATGCTTTGAGAATACATAAGAATAAAAAATCCCAACATAAATTTCCGAATACGATTAGAAAGTTAAATCGATTTGAAAAAGGTCGAAATGTCAGAAAATTCCATATATCTTCAACATCAATGAAAGTGGTAACTTTTGTTACTCAAATTAGATGGTCATCGTGTTTGATTAATTTCTTACGTAATGTTTTCATGCTTACTAGGGAAGAGGAATGAAAAATAATGTTCAAGCAATTTACTTAAATTTTATTATTTTCTATATTACAGTCATATTCATTAATAATTCTTTGTTTATTTCTCATACTAAACCGAGAAGATATGATGTTTTTAATGCACATGATATTTTTTTAATACATTTTTCAAATTCTTTTTAGTGAAAAAAAACTCTTATAAGGTCACTCACGTGACCGTTCGTCCTTTCGTCTCTCACAGCCCTTTTACTCAAAAGCGATTTAAGGTACAAAATGTAAAACTCTTAGTGACGATAAAGCATATTAAACTGAACACATCCTAATAGTCTCAAAAATATACGTTCCGGAATTTTTTGTGTGCAAATTACATGATTAATTTTTTTTCGTTTTATATGTCACGTGAAAATAATATTTTTTTCGCAATTTTATGTATGTATATCGCGAGAGATGTTATTGAAAATGTCCACAAAAAAGTTTACCCTCCTCACGCATCTGCGGAAATACTAATGTTAAAATTAAAAAATAAACAGGAAACTAGAAATTTACCGAAAAATCTTTGAGAAATTCACGATATTTATACGCCTGAGTAAATAATAATATTAATATTTATAAATAGTTTACTAGACATATTATATGCTCTTAATTGTTTATATACGAGTATGCCTAAGTGCATACAGAATCCTTGCAGTGTGAGTTATACTCTTACTTAACAAGCTTATTTTTGAGTACATCAAAAATGTCTTCGCAATTTTGATATTTCTCTTCTCATTGATCTACTAAAACTACGTTAAATCCTGATCGAATATATATATTTTTTAATTGTATCTTATTCTAATTCGATCTCTGAAATACTGTAAAAATTAAACATCTAAGTCTTTAATGTTTCAACATTTAAAAGTAAGTAATTTTAGTTCAGATTATCATGCTTAATTTTTTTACTTTTTCAGTCTGTTCATTAACATAAAAATGTAAGTTCGTAAGCTTAAATAACAACCCTTTTTGCAAAAAGGAGTGCGAAGTAAACTAACAGTCCTATTCACCGAGTAAGCTCGGCCGACGGTGAAAGCTGCAAAGTAATCTCGCGCCAGTTAAGGCACCGAGTGGATCTAAAAGCCTTAAATGGAATAAAATTATTTTTGTCCTTTCAAATATATTTCTTTGTATTGTGTCTCTATACTTTGCGTTGATCCAGTGAAGCGAAGTAAAATCTTTTTACAAGTAGTAATGCTTGCGAACCTTTTATTTAATACTGGGAATAAAGGAAATATTTTAATTGTGAAAGAAACCGAGTTTTTCGTGAAATGAGAAACTATCATTTTAATGCACACGAAAATTAGTATAGAAAAAGTTTTGTTTGAATATATATGATCGATTATAGTTTTATCTGTCGCCAAAGCCAATGATTCTCTTTCAAACTCAAGGGCGTACCCTAAAAATCTCAAATTTTTTAAATTATAACTTCACTTTGAAACTAAAGGCAATTTAATTCAAATGGAAAATAATAATAAAATAGATGAACAAGTTCTCAAAAACACTTGTTACGATATTATACAAGTTTTCTATATTATTAATGTAACAAGATGTCATTCTTGGTTTTATTTGATAAACTGAAATGAAACCGGTCAAGTGCATGTCGGAACACGTATGAAATATTATTATGTACTGGTCCGTCTATCTCTTGAAATTGTTGATGTCGACACCAGATAATCATAAACTTCGTAAAATGACATAAATTAAACTTTATAATTAAATACTACAACTTTATTAGAATAATCACACCCATGATGGAAAAGTTAGAGAAGTGTAAGCACGTCCACTTCAGTTTGAAGTTAAATATTGCGCAAATGGGGCTTAAAAAGTGGAAACTCAATTTAACTTTCTGGGATTTACCCAAAGTATCTTACTCGATGGAACATGGAAAACATTTTTCACCCCCTTTTTACATGTATGAGGAAGTGCATTGACACTTAATACTCAACTACTGACAATACATAAAGAATATACTTGGAAAACTGTAAAAACCGTAAAATTTTGACAGGCGAACACACGTCATTAAATTGTAATATATCCTAGAAAAGGGTTTATTCATAAATAAACATTTCGAAATATTTTTTTCGCATAAACATTTATAGCAAATCCTATTCTATATAACAAAATAAAATTTCCTTGTTTACTTCACTTATCTTTATAACGAATATCACAATGACGACTTTTAAATATTTTTTTTAAATGGAAATGCGCACTTAAATACTTAAGAATGTTTAAAGCAATCACTACCAATGGAATTTCGATATTCATTTATCAGTGCACTCAAATTTTTGAACTTGCTCTGCATCCAATATCGAACATAAAGCCGCGTTCATGTAAAATCACCTATAAGCAAGTCTTTTACAGAAAATGTTTTAAAAAATAAACCCTGTACAACAAAAACGAAAATCATCTAAAGGTTGATAGATTATGTGAAATGTTGAAACTTCATTACATTTTTTATTTTCAGTTCGTGATATTTAATCACACCCAACTTTTCCTTTGAAGCATACTTAATTGACTTCTATTTTTTTCTTCCGCACTTATATATTTTACAGTAGTAACAATTTTAAAAACCTAGTCTATTAATTTTTAGTATTTCGTACTTCAAAAGTAAACACGGATCACTCTCCCAGACGTCTGCCCGTCTATCACGACAGTTTTTCACAGAAACCACTCGAGATATCTTTTAAAATTTAGCATTATCATAAAATATATGAAACCAAACTTATTTCAATAGCCAAAACTCAAAAACATTTAGGTAAAAATGTTAAGGGATAAACGAATTACTCAGAACCTTTTTTTTAATCCATTTTTAAGTCCATATATAAGTGTGTGGTATTGTTTTAAAGCACATGTTATATGAGTCTCAAATATTAATGTATTATTGTATATTTTTACAAAAAAAAATTGATCTCGCCTCTCCCTCTTTCTGAAATTAGTGAACTAAGAAATGGGAGGAAAAATAATTTTTATAAGCCTACGAAAAGGTTAACTAAACTATAACAATGACTCAACTTATCGATATTGATATATTCCCCATAACTTATGTCCACTCCACATGCATGTTAGAGATGACTTATAATAAATCATTTCATTTCAAAAAAGCTACGGAACCCTCAATGCATGTACCACTCAGTTGGTTATTTTACACACATCCTGTTTATTTTTTTATTAACACACGAAACTACTGAATGGGATGTCATAAAACTTTCACTAACCTTTTTATTTCGAATGCGAATAAAGATGAATATTATTTCTGCCACACCAAACATAGATGACAATGTTTATTTGACAAAACTACTACATTTATTATAATAAAAATACCATTAATCATTCCATTATAATTCAGGACATGTGAAGTGTGTACGGATTATCTCGATTTATTAAAAACATCACTTAGCAAACTGAGACTTTGAAAAAGCAATATCGTTGATAGAAGATCTTAATAAATAAATACGTCGATAAATAAAAAAATAAACCTGCAAGACTTTCCTTATCAACAGACTAGAAATTAATTTAAAATGACAGCATAAATGTAAACAAAACGGTTCACTTTACACCCTATCACATTTCATCACTTCAATTCATTTTCCCTTTCAGTCGTTATTTACTCCGAGCGAGTTTCAAATATTTTCATCAAAAGGCAACTTATATTACTTTGTCTAAAATTCCTTCAAACTTTTGTTATTGTTATAAAGATGTATTATGGAATTTATTAAAAATATTTTCATTACAATAATGAAATACTCTTTTATACAAGAAGTTATAGCACCTAAACGGAAAGTTTGACAGCGAGAACTGTAAAATGTTAAGTTTATAAAGATAAGTAGTTCACACTAAAGTCTATAATATTAAGTTGATATATTTTGTACAAAAAGTATATTATCGATTTTAACTTTATTTCAAGGTAAAACGTCTTAAAAATACTACATTACTTCATATTATAGAGTGAAATTAACTACTTTCTCGCGAATAGTTTATAGCTTATCTAACTAAAGCTTAAAACGTCATGAAAATCTATTTACTTGTAGCATACTTTATAACAGCGGTTCTTGAACTCTTTTCGGATACCGCTCATATGACATATACAGTCGCGCACTATTAAACTATAAGATATCTTACTAGGACAGAGTTTTATCTCAGAATAGTAAATCAACAATAAATTACAAAGTTTTCTTTTAAATGCCTATATAGTAAAATACTTTTATATTGGAAGAAAATGTACGATGAATATTTTGTATTATAACATACCACATTTTTGTATATTTCGTATTATATATTTTAACTATTTGCGTACATCCTCAGAAATTTCGTATGTAGCAGTATTTAGTAGCATATATCACTGCTAGAAAATAAAATATAAATCTCTATGTACAATGTTAACGCCATATATTAAGCAATTTGCATTGGAAATGCAAATTGCTAATTTATCTTGCGAATAGTCCCTGATTTTAAAGACGCTAAAAACAGAAAGATTTTCCTTTGAGTAGTCAAGATAATTCTGTTTCAGGTATTTAGTCGACTCTCCTACGGTCGATCATATCTCACGCGAAAAAATTCGTGGGTAACGTAAGAACAACGTAAAATCTAAACAATATACGATAAATCAAAGCTCACTTAACGTTACTTTAACGAAAGGATTGTGACATAACTTTCATTTGCTAAATAAGCTACAAAATAAAGTCAGGCCGTCACGACAGAGTGGAACTGAAAAGTTTTTGATAAAATGATTTTACTTTTTGTCCTGAAAAACGTATCTTTATACAATATACTTTAAGATCAACCTAAAGAGAATATTGTAATCTTTGTATGAAATTGTATGCTTTTAAATGTTTTTCCAATAAAGACCTTGAGCGCATGTCTTTTTTAACGCCCCAATAGCTTCAAAACTTATAGAATATATGTGGTCATATTCGCGGCGCTTTTATTCAATTAGAGTAATTTTCCCTCCAGTCAAAGTATTGACGTCAAACGCACAATTTACCGCAGCGTTAATTATCTCGCCAAACCAATTGACGCTGGACGAACCGTTCATTTAATTACGCTCGATTGAAGCTAATTCAATGTCTGGATTTAGACTAGGTTGACAGAGCATAAATTTGATAAAACTCAAAGTTTGCACAAAATATAATGTCAACAAAATTGTATGAGACGAAGTTACTTGAGGAATTTGTAAAAATCAGGAGCAGTTATTTTTGCAATTACTCTAAGTGTTTTGTTGGTACTTTATGTAAATCAATACCCTACAGTAACTATCAAAAATAATTAGAACGATACCTCTTATAGATATAGTTGGCAATGCTGATCTCATTTATTTCTATTTTTTCCTATCATACTAAAAGAGGTGACAAGGAAAGTATCTGATACTCTTAGGTTGACATTTGTATTTAGTCATAAATTTTCTGTCGAATTTTTTTTTATCGAACGTGCTTCGATATTCTTTTTATCGAACGTGCTTCGATTTTCTTTTTGTTGAACGTGCTTCTATAAGCAATTATTGCAAAAGTGATTTATTATTTGGTATAAAAGCTTCAATTTATGATTAACAAATTAGTAGCTATGGCCCATGAATTCGCCCGCGTGTGATTTGAGAAATAGTACTCTAAACCAAAATTTTGCCTGTACTTTTCTCATAATCTGTATGTTCAATATAATTAAATTGCGTTTTATGCGAAACCTTAAATTAAAATTGAATTTTTAAAATTTAGTAACAAATAATGAAAAATCACATTCTTTTTTCAAAAAAATGAAGGTCAGCAAAAGCAAAGGCCACAAAAGTCTATTAAAAAGTCACCAGAATAGTTTAGATTATTCATTTACAAGTTTATTTATGTACTTTAACCAACTTTTGTTTTGTGGATATTGTAGATCTTGAGGGCGGTGTAACGATAAGATAGTTATATAAGATTTGGCGGAATAAAGTTAACATGTGAAGAAAAGTGAATTGCGTATATAATTATGTTATTGATAAATTTTGTCTGCATAACTGGGATGAACATTTAACGAAACAAGAACAATCTAAAAGTGGTGAATTTTGTAAAAAAACACAGAAATTACCGTGGATCAGATATTATTATATTTTGAATCGATCAGTTGATTGAATCGATATGATTATATTTGGAATCAAAATTATTTGAGGACAGCAGCAAGAAGTGTCCAAAATGAAAAGCGAAGCATTTGTTAAATATCAGCGGCGTTGATAAAATTGTTCTCGCAGTTCAAATGGGTCTACAAACAGCAGAAACGCGATACTGCGCGGATCGTGAAGCAAATGTTGAACTATTTACCCAAAAGGACCACCAAAATAATAAAAGCGCATTCGACCCCATAAAATATTTCCATCAAGATTGACTGTGGTGAAGCCCTAGCTTTTTTTGCAGATAAAAATATTTCAAAGGACCGGCATATATCAATGCGTCAGATCAGAAAAACACGCGAAGCCAACATTTTTCCAGTACATGCTTTTGAGAACAAAATTAGTGTTATCCAACTGCACCCATTGGTCGACCAGACAATCGAACTGCTGATCGTAGTATAGTACAAAGTGTTAATAGAAGGAAACATAAGTGTAAACCAGCTTCCAACGCTTAATTTAGTATTCAAATGGGATTGTGATGGAGTATCGATTCAGAATCAGTACAAATAATGTTTCTCCTCCGTCTTTGGCTTCAAGCATCACTGGTGTGGATGAGTTACTCGTAAGACGATTATGATTTATGTTAAAAATGATATATGGTGGATTTAAAATTAACAGGGAACTATTTGAAAAATATTGCTTTAAGACTGCAGATTTGTATATATCAAAATATAAATGGTACTACATGCCTCAGAGTGTCAATAAACTATTAATACATGGTGGACAACATATTACTAATTGGTATCCTGTCTGAAGACGTCCAAGAGGCTCGTAATATGGACTACAAAAATCGTAGGGAACACCAAGCACACAAATTTAGTACAATAAAAATACTAAAAGATATATTACGCCTACAGCTGGTTTCATTGGATCCTCTCATAAGTAGTCTTCGTATCAAAAGAGAAAAAAAATGTAAGAGCTTATCAGCACAGGTAAGTCTCCTAAAATGTGGAGATCAAAGTGAAAATGAGGAGAAGAACTAATAAATAGTTCTTAATTATAATACGGTTTTCACTCAAATTATCAAATATCCTTTCTTATCATCAAAATATTTGGATTTGTAAGCTTCTATTTGTTATAAGCAGACATAAAATTATTTATATTTTAATATAAAGCCAATAAGTTATACTTCTTGTAATTTAAACTAAAATTAGCCAAAAAATATATTTTGAGCTACCAGATTAACGATCCGAATCACAGTGCACTGCGCTGAATCCTTTATTATTATCATTTAGTAGACACGTTTATTTTAGCGTAATAATTTATGGACAAATTAATTGAGAAATAAACATGTAGACAAATTAACTACTATGAAGAAACTACACAAATATTAAATGAAATAAATGTTAAGCACTTACATCAGTGATCAGATCAAAACAAGACCAATGTTTTGTTTCCCGTGTGTTAGCAGTTGTGTTTGCAGGAAACAAATTCAGAACCTCTTTCTGTACACTAACAGAGATATGTGCAAAGCCAGCATTGATATAAAATCTTCTAGCTTTAGAAGATTTTATGTCCATTGTCCCTTAAAAACTCACCTGCAACTAGGGGGCTGATGTGGATTAGGAAAACATTGGTGATATAGTCGAGAACAGCCAAATAATCAGCGTTAATAAAATGACTTCCAAAGAACGCAAACACAAAATCAACAAAATATAAACAAGTACATACACACACACACATGCACAGAGAAAGAAAACAAATATAGAAATATCAGAATTAACATAAAAGTTAAAAAAAATATGTTTACAGTAATAAATGTCGCATAAGTCATTCACATCATATCGCATAACATACGTGTTCACGCGTCCCCAGTTTAACAAACATTGCGGCTACTCGAAATACTTAAATTAACCGAAATGAACTTCAAAAGAAGGCTGCCAAATAGCGGCAACCCCAGTCGGCAGCGTCACACCTAACACTTTAGCGTTAGAAGATTTCGTAATAATATTTCGTGATATTGAAAAGTTTTTAACGTCTTCTTGTTTTTTTTTTTAATTATGAGATAAAGTTTATTCAATACATGTGTCAACATGAATGTTTGTGTAATAAAGTGTAATTTTTCCGGTGAAATTGCAATTTTGACACTGATTTTTTTCAGAAACGGTTAATAATTTTCCTACGATTGATAACTTCCCTAGGAGCCATAACATTTTCTATTTAGTTTGATGCAGAGAAAATAATAGGATATTCTTTGTTACACCTTGTATATGTACATATATTTGTAGTTCAAATTATTTATTCACGTAACGTTGCTTTACGAAAATGTGTGACGTAAATAAATCTTTCAAATAAAACTTCAGAAAATTTCTTCCGATGAAACACGGAGTATTGGCATACTGAAAAATTGATCATTTTTTATTTAGTTGTCCAATTTTAATTGCTTTCGTTCTCGAACGGGAAATATAAAAATATTTGAGTTAATTTGTGAATGTGTCAAGGGTTAAATATTCCAATATGTACATATGACTGTGCACTTTGTGGTTTTGTATAAAAATGTAACTGAAATTAGTATTTGGAAAAACATTTTTCTTGTTGTTAAGGAAAATAAAAATCATTTCAACTTTTATTACATACAACTTAATTGAAAAAATACAAATAATTTATATAATTAATACTTTGTTTTTTAAATAAGGTATTAATTACTTAAAATATCGTAACCACTTTTAGGTAAAAGGTGAACAAACAAATATTTTTGATAATGTCGATATCAGTTTATATCATATCATCTAAAATATAAACCATAGAAATGAGTATTAAGTGGAACGTACGCAGTAAAAATATTGAACTAAGAAGTAGTATGTCTGTCAAAATTTTATTTTGATATGCTTTTTGTAGTTATTGAATGCCATTGAAAAGTAATATTGAAAGTCCTTGGAAAGGGCCACTTTAAAAAAATAAATTGCAGTTTTGTTTATCTTTTATTATACTATTTGTTCAAAATTAGTGGTTGTCATGCAGTACCTAAGTTTGTCTGCAAATTGTAAATAAAAATACCAACAAGCCAGCCCGTTGAATTTATTCTCTCCGGCAAAATAAAGAAGCTACCAAAATAATTAATAATTAAATTTCAAAAGTGTTTAATGTGGCGCGACACTAAATATTAATATTTCAATAATGTATGAAAAACTGAGTATAAATTTGTTTACTATTTACAAAAAACAATTTAAACTAAAAAATTTTATTGTAGCTTTGAGTTACTTATTTTGAAAAATATCTAACTTTTACAAAACAATTATTAAGAATTTTTCTATTAGTTTTTAAGCTATTTCAAAAGGAAAATCGATGAGTTTTGTTAAAAAAGAAATGTTTTAAGTTTTGTTATTCGAAGAAAGCCTAATAGCATATAATTTCATGCAAAGATATGTTTAGGTTAAGCTTAAAGTATAAAAGGCATGTAATTTACTAGCTCACGAATTATGCAGGAGCCGATTACAAAGCGTGTTATTTACATTTATATAAAATTATATTATATTTATATGCTATGTTATGTATTATTTATATATGTATATATATATATATATATATATATATATATATATACATATATATATATCCCCATAATAGAAGAACTTTATCTATAGAAGAATTGTGGTTTGGAGACTATGAAGATAAGGAAAGTAGGCCACGTGTTGAAAAACTTACAAACCCATCATTAAGATCGTTTGATTTGTTGGTAAAGGGACATATTGAGGAGGATTCTCATTCTCATGCAACACCATAACCTATTGCGTTTCTTGGTCAGTAAATGATCATTTCTCCTTGACTTTCACAAGCAAACAAAGCAATTGATTGCTGTAGAACTCGATATTGACGATTTCACCAATTTCCAGAAATTCATCATAGAGGAAGGTAACCCATGAGATGCAATAGCGAGAAGCGATAGTTTTTTGCCATTCTAGGATACACACACGATTTTCAATATTTCAGGTTATCGGAATAATTGCAATGTATATATCATAGTACCCGTTCTTCATCTTCTGTTACGTTTTTTCACGCTAATACTGTCCTTCATAGTGATTATGAAGTGACAAGTTTCCAGATATTCTGGAAGTTGCGTTCTGTACAGTTTTGTTTAAAACCATTTACCAATTATTTGAACTTTGTCCGATACAGATGTCTAACGATTATCAAATGGTCGATTTCAAGCTACTCACTCGGTTTCTTAGTTATTTGGCTTGAATCTTCTTCGAATTCTTGAGGTCTTCCACTTCTTGGCTTGTCTGTGAGATCGAAATCTTTTTCCTAAATTCGGCAAAACATTCTCACAACGGGCTTGTTCTAAAATTGTTTCATAGGCATCACTCTCTTTCTGTGCTTCATCGATCGTTTTTTTTTTGCTTTTACGAAAAACATTCCAGCTTCAAAATGAATAGAATGCAATGTGAATTTTTTTATTTTCAGCAACCATAACTAATAAGGTCCGAACTCATATTATCGAGAAACTAATTTTCAATCTATGTAATCTAAATATAAAAACTGGATGGTACTTACTTTCACTTTATATTCCTAAACAGTTTCACCCATATGCTTTAAAGTTGCGCCATAAACTTAAATGTTCTAAACGAATATGTTTCCAGCATTTCGAAAGAATTATCAAGATATTTAACATTTCTGATTAAAAGAAAAAGTTTTGATTGCAGAAAAATTTATTAAAATTAAAAATAAATAAAGAATTAAATATTATTATTATTTATTTACTGTCACAATACGGCTATATTCAAGAGATATACCTGAATAAACGCAATATATCCAATTATTTTTGTATAGGACGTTAGTACTTTACCTCAAACGACAGCTATTTTAAATACACTAAAATCGTATTTTCCCAGAAAATCCCCCATCAAAATGTTCAAAATATCAACTCATAATTTTATCTGATCCATATCTAATCCATATTAAAGCATCATGCATGACCTCACGAAATGGCACTTGGAAGAATATGGCTATTTATTGAAATTTATTAAGTGGACGTACACAGCTTTCACTTCATTCTTCTTGGGCAGAAAATTAAATGAGTAGCACTTGTTATTGACGAAAAAATCTACTAATATTTTACATTTTAAATACTCTGTGCGTAGAAAGATCAAAATTACAAGGCAAAACAAATGTTAATAACAATTTCTCTTAGTAAACTTAAGTTTTGAAATTTAACGTAAAAATACAAATGTTTGTCCAATGCCCGGAACTTGAATCTATTGCGAATATCATTTACATACAGCATAGCTATGAGTAAAATAGTTAATAAAAGTTTAATAAAAATTTAATGTCTGGCTTTATAAACCTAATATTTAGAAATATAACACAATTTTTATTCAAAATAGCCTCATACCATAGTATTTTTTTCCTTTCATTAAAACATAAATTTTAAGCCTTACTTTTAACTTATAGAATAATATAAAAATACTGCCTCATAACCTCACGTAATATTAATGAATGCTGTACACTGACACCCACCGAACTGCAGAGTGGAACTGAAAGCCTTTAGGTGGAATAAAATTATTTTGAACCTGGCTTTCGTGTCTTTTTATGACATGGCTTCCCTACTTTCGAAGAAATGGAACGAGAATAGCAAAACATTTTTATAAAACTGTATACGGGTGAGTTTCTTTTACCAATAACAATACCGAGACCCTTTTTTATCAACTTTCCAGTAGCGTCAAAAGTAATGCAACAATTCTGATGAAGTTTTTTTAATTTTCAATTTCTTTAAAATAAATAAAATTTTAATAATACCTAATAATATCACAACCTGAATTAAATATTTTGGGCCCTTTAGCACAGTTTTTAACACATTGCAATGTTTAAATTTTTTCCTTGATTCATTACACTGGACCATCCTTTTTAATTGAAATAAAAATTAATTGAACTTTTTTGTCAGCATTGACATTAACATCGTAAATTAAGTGCTATTTATGATGTAAACATGTAAAATTCAATTGTTTCCAAAAAACTTCGTAAAAGAAAAATTGTGTATTTAAATTTAACGCCGCAGGAATATGACGTACAATTAAAGTAGCGTCATCTTTAAAAGCGAAATAGAGCTCAAAAGTTTTCTCTAGTTCTAGGGAAATGGAAAACGAAGTTCGTTTGACATATACTAAAAATTGCACAAAACAAAGAAATTAATGAATAGAATAGAAAAGTTCATATCGTTAATTACAAATGATGGAAACTCAACGTTTATTATAATTTGTGAGAATTATGACAATAATCAGTTTAAATGGAAGACGAGTTTATTAGTTTTGTTACAGGGCAAAAGATATAGTTAATTAAAAAGTAAAAATACATTTCCCTGAAACAAATATAAAGCATCTTGATAGTACAATTAAAGGACTGTATACATTTAGAAACCGTGAATTTTATAAAATTTGGTTTTTTGTTATATACCAAATAATATTTTATTCGAAAACTAATTTGCAGTATTATTAACATAACTATAGAATAAGATTTCTCCAAAAAAAAACTGGTGAAATTGGCGTTACACAAATAGAACATAATTGAAAATTTTGATATTTTTTAGAATATAAATCACAACACAAAAAAAAATAAAACGAAATTTGTGATTCTATCACAAAACAATAAAGGCCATCTTTATGTATACGGGTATGCTATAATATAAATATATCAAAGATTTTTAATAATAAATGAAAATGACAATATATTTTACAAAATCCTTTTCAAGCTTAAAAGAAAATGGTACGATTGTGCTTTAATTTTTTTAATAAACTTATATATATATATATACATATATATATATATATATATATATATATGTATATATATATATATATATATATATATATGTATGTATATATATAAATAATGTCAAATAAGATAGATAGATAGAAAACATGACAAATTTTCAAAATTAAAAACACTACAAGTTGATTACAATGAACATTTAAAAAAATCTAGAGTTTATTCAAACTTTTGAAGGAAAAAAATGGTTATTTTGTTATGATTTTTACACATTGAATATATAATCTATGCGTGTGTGGAGTATGTATGTGACTGAGGAGAAGTTTGTCGACTTGGCACGGATTAAACGAAACGTAAATGTGTTATTCAATGTGTACTAGAAATAAGTTATGTACTAAAAATATATTCGATTGCTTTCTATTCAGTATCGCTATAAAAATTGTTTGAAATGACCGAACGATAAACTTAAACGTGCTTAAGAGAAGAATGTCCTTTACAGGAAATTGGTGAGAAATATTCTTATGTTCTATTATACATTCAATAACGTGACTATAAAACGATATTGTATATTCAATATCGTGACTAATAAAACAAAAAACTCCAATATAAAATAATTAAAACTTAAGAAAAAAGTCACTTTTTCAAATAGCAATTTTGAGAGTCGCCTTCACAAACAAGGGCGAAGAAAAAATTCTAATGGGGTCGTAACAAGTATGAATTAATTCGAAATAATCCCCTGAAGGTATTACTTTCATCGTGACAACTTAATTACGGGGCTTTACCGGAGCTTTACCTTTTGCGTGACGTAATTAGGTAACAGCAAGGAATAAAAGTAAAAATAATTCGCGTGCTTATAAAAATTGCATATCACTTTGTACGGACATGCGTACTGATATACTTGGAAGTTTGTGGGTTGGAAATATTTTCGTCTTGAAATAATTGTCTTAATTATATTTCTGTTTTATCAAATGTTAATTATTTATGTTATCTTTTAGTTTTCGAAGCGAGAAAAGACATAATAATTTTCGGTTATTAATATTTTAATAAACTCTGCTAAGAAATAGCAAATATACTGTGTAATATTGAATATATTTGGCGTAAATTTTGTAGAAATTCATTATTGATAAATAAATGAAACTACATGATGTAGCGTTATTTCTACTTTCTTTAAGTTCTTTACCACGACCTAGGTTTCGTTGTATTACAACAGCTTTGCTAATAGCCCACCTGAAGATGTTATAATACAACGAAACCTAGGTCGTGGTAAAGAACTTAAAGAAAGTAGAAATAACACTACATCATGTAGTTTCATTTATTTGTCATACTGTGTATTATTTTTAATTTATATGTATGTATATATATATATATATATATATATATATATATATATATATATATTCAGTAAGTACGATGAACACGTAGGTACGTTAAATTAAACATAAGACCTTAACTTCTAAACCTTATTGCCTGATTATATCCATCCGAGTATAATTAAAAGTTAAAAAAATGTTGAATGAAACAATGCCTTGTCATCTATTTTTTAGTACGTTCAATTCGTTTCACTATATTTATTTATTTATCACACATTTATCAACTCATAACATATTACCAAATTATTAAAATTAAAAATAATTTCTTTATAAATTTTAAATATTCAAATAAAAAAGGAGCAAGAAAAAAGAATTGAATCAGCTAAAATTATGAACATAAAATATAATATGACTTTAATATTTTTATTCTCTAGATATATACTAAACATTCTTATCAATAGAAAGTTGACACGATCTAATCTATAGCACGGTAGGTTGCTTCGATGTTAATTAGTTCGGAATTGAAGTTTTTGGTTTGTTTCGTACGAATTTTTGTAAACCAATATTTTTTATGTATTCGATTTTTATATAACTATTTACGATGTCCAGCATCTTTCATAAACTTGTGAACAGATTTAACTCCAACTTTGAACCTTCTTTTAATCTCCGTAATATTAAGTATTGATTTTACTTACTGCTATTAAACTTCATATATAACTACTATACGAAATATGCAAAAAAACACATCAACTAGAAAGAAAACGGCTTGATATCCGCTCTTCCAAGCTAATATCAAAAAATATTATCTTCTACAATATCTACTGCTTTACGATAGTCGAAATACGCTACATCTACTTGGAGAATCTGAACTGATTCCGGTACTAAAACCTCTGTTGAATAAGCAAAATTGACATTTGTCAAGCTTTCGAGGCGGAAACCGTGTTTTATGTCGAGAATTTGGTTTTAATCTTGACAATAAATCCTTCGAAACAGTGCAAAATTGAAAAGTTTGGCAACGGAAGAGAAAATCGCAAACGATGTACGTAATTGATTATAATCTTTGACCTACTTCCGTTGTTCGATATTAGAATAGCCAGGCTCACATTTCACTGCTGCTTAGATACTTTCTTTCGTTGTTGCTTTTATGTGTTACTTTTATTCGTTGCTATTACCTAATTACGTCACGCAAAAGGTAAAGCTCCGGTAAAGCCCCGTAATACCCGTTGTCACGATGAAAGTAATAACTTCAGGGGATACTTGTAATAAATTAAATAGCAATTAAATATTAATAATGACTTAATAAATTGCCCTATCGACCTCAAATAACTTAACTGAACAAGCTGTTAGCACTGATTAAGAGAAGTTGATTGTAAGGAGACTAAACATTTCGAAACTACTTACAGAACAACAATAACCTTGACTACTTATTGCCCAAGAGCAATTGCATTTATTGCCCAGAAATGTAAATAACTTTTTTTTAAAGTATAGCAAACATTACTTATATTTATTTCAATCATTCTAATTACCTTTTTATACTCGTATATAAAATCTTCTTATACTCCATATTTTAAAACGATTCTATATTCATTTATAATTTCGTTATATACTAAATAAGTGGAATTTGAACTTCAATTAAATCATTAAAATTAAAATTAGAATAAAAAATAACATTTGGAATAAATTTATGGGGAAATATTTCATACAATGTATACATTAAATTAACACATAGATAAACTTTTATAAGCCGACTAGCTGAAATAGTGAAACGTAATTTTCACGGGAAAATGTTTAATAAATTTGAAACTAACGTAATAATATCAATTAAAAAAACTTTAGAATTTTCAAGAATATTTTCCACTCACTGATAATTACACATTAACAGATGTACAGTCGGGTTTGTGATAAATAAAACATTCGTTCTTTACTGACCTTTATTCTCACATTGAACATAATGAAAACCGTACACTTACACGACAGGTTACCTGCTGAAACTATAGGTAAACAATATGTTTGCAGTATTATCTGTTAATATCAAATTAATTGCAAAGGTAAACTTTACAATTGACGTAACTTAGGTTACCATCTTTAAAAAGAAATCGAATCATTATAGAATGGTAACATTTTCTATAAAACAAAGCAAAAAGATTCATTTAAATCAATCCAGATTATTTTTCAACATTCGAAATGCACCTATGTATAAAAAGAAAAACCTCCTGTTTATTCCATCCCAAAGGTATATTACATTTATTTAAAATTATTAACGAGACTGCATCATCTTGAATAATATATCGTATAATTTGAGATAAGCTATTAAAATATATATTAATTTAGAAAAAAATAAAACCGATCAATTATTACTTACACTAAAATAAATTACTAACAAATTTTGGTGGAAGAGTTCCTATACCATATCTCCTCTTAAAAAATATTAAAAAAAATTAAAATTAAATTCTTCAAGAAAATTAGTTATAAATATTAATATTTGGTAGACTTAAAAAATTTATTTTTATTCATACTTAATGGACCTGTGTTACTCACTTAATTTTTGTATTCTACCCAAAAAAATGAAATAATCTCGCAAAACCATTTAATCGCATAATTCAAGTTGTATGTATATCTTAGTTTAAATTATCTAGTGTTATTATTTTCTTTACCTTTGTACTAACAGCTTAACTAATTAATTATAAAATATTTAATAAAATACACCTCAATGTTATATTTCATTTAAGGTTTTAATTCAATTTATGACTATTTGTTTCCAATATATTTGTTTAATCTTTAAAATAAAGCAAATTAAGCTATTTAAATGACACAGAATTATGTTCCATATGTCATATTATTTTGTAGTTTACAATTCACGGCATTATATTCTTAGGACCTTATGGCAATTCTCTATACAATCTAATGTGCGCTACGTTTCATTAGTGATAAAATTTCATTAGTCAAACGAGATACTACCTTGTAAAACATATAAATGAAACCGGTTTATGCAAACGATTATAAACTCTTTGTAATAGCTTTATGAAAGTTAGACGAACAATCAGCGGCAAATTACGCAGACTTTTTTACTTCTGTTTCTGAAGTAACTTAAATAAGAAAGTACTACGAAATAACGACGGTAAACGAACGCGGTAAAGTTAAATCACAAAAATTCGAGAGCGTTTTAATTCGGATGTATATGTCCTTGCTCATTTTTAAATTTACTTTGTCGAGTTATGATATAAGTACATATTACCTGCTTAAGTAACGTCGCAATATTTACTTTCAACCTTTTTCTTTTCACGTCATTCTTTTAATGCTGGCATTCAGTTTCGCTTGTTAGTCATTCGTTTTAACTACAATGATTGAAATAAAATCCCACCTATCATTAGTCGTTTGGATTAACGAACAAAATAACAATTATTTTAATCACAACAAATAAATTCTTTAGTTTGATTCATCTTGCCCTACCCTATCGAGTAAGGTGACTCAGAGCATCGGGCAAGTTGATTATTGCAGTCATTATTTTTGGATGTGGATTGTTTTGGAGATTTTCCACTGGCTAGTTCATTCTCTTTTCCAATTTTTTTTCAGAACGCTGCTCAGACTAAAAAATTTTGTTTTTCAACGTCTTTGACTGGTGTAGAAGCCAAAACCTGAACCTTTTGACTTTTTCTTTTACTATGCGTCACTCTTCGGCTGATGACACTTGGAGTCGGATGTATAGATTCGAAAATAGGATCATTCGTTGTCTGGAGATTAACAGATGCAAGTATCGTAGATAAGCTAGCGTAACCATAGCCGCAGATGCATCCGCAGATGGCAAAGGGTGGGAAAGGTGGTGGCGTCTTACAACCTGATAATGACGTAAGATGAATATTGGAGAGCGAGATAAATAGGGGCATGATCATCTTGCTGAACAGGATACTTTATAGGTAAATAAAATAACCTAAAATTTCTTAAATAGATCTCTTGAAAAAATCTATAAGTCAACTTAATTTACATAAGATAATACAACAGAAAAAACTTTGACGTAAAATATAAACAATATATCCAATAGAAAAAAACTTGCCATAATGAAACGTTTTATTTTTTGGGTTTTCGTTTATATTTTTGTAATTTATGCACGTACCGACACGTTAGCAGGCTGGCTCCGACTGACTTGCGAATCCCTCCCCTGCCAGTTATTCCCTCGCGCAGTCGGTTTTTATGTAGCGAAATTAAAGAAAAAGGTAGGAGCATGATGCCCTTTACCTACTATACTCACCTTGCCCTACATATGTATCGAGAAATGGACATATACGTGGAAAATTTATGAAATTAGGAAATATGTACACACCCTCGTAATAAGGAAATAATCTATTCTGTTCTTTTTTATAGGCACAAGCAAAATAACCATCTTGATTAAAATATCGGGTCACAAATTTTTGTTATATGTTAATAGATCCTCGCTAGCGTAAACTTCCATTGACTCTTCCCTAAAAATATTCGAATGCAACCCCTTGGAACCTTTGGAATTCCTGGGTATCACGTCATATATCATGCATCTCATAAACAGAATCACCCCAAAAATGAAAGACATAAAACGTCCACGTGTGTTCACAAATTGAAAATGCAATAAATAGAGTCATATTTTGAGCCCAAATCAACATATAACTGTATCATACAAAACTTGTAAATTTGCAGGTAGACAGAATGTAGATATTCACATTTATTTCCAGCGGACACGATGGATAATTCGACGGGTAATTGATTTCCTGTAATTTATTATATTTTTTTCTTCTAGAAAATTTGTAATATTTTCTTTCTAAAAAGGATTATTAGTTTTTTTTATATCTCTTTTTTTATCTCTCTTTATATAAGTCTTTATAAAAAGGATTATTACTATTATATTACTCATCTCATACTACATAAACGAATGTAACGTTGCAAACTTACATATGTTTAAATAAATTCCACGTGTGATGCAATGATACAAGGCACATGTTTATTACGACAGTTCATGTGTCCTCCGATACTTTGTGTAAGCTTCGAACTTACTTAGGTTTTTTTTTATATTTTAAAAGTTATTTCTCATTGGTATAAATGATAATAAACTTAAAGCCTAAAAATGGTTACATGAATAAAAACCGTAGATGGATAAAGAAAAGCAATTATTTTTTTTTTCTTTTCAAATCCATGAATAAAAGGTATTCATTAAAATATGTTTTCAAATTAGGGTATGTTTTTTAATTAAAAATGTTCCTCCTGTGGGATCATTTTTTTTTTCAAATTGTTGACAATGAATTTAATTGTTATAAAAATATTTCCGTCACAGTTATAAATATATAGATAAAATGTAAAGGTATATAACGCACTTTAGTTCATAAAGAAAAGGAACACTCCTATTGTAACCAAACAATAACATATACACTTTGACATAACCATTTGACACAGAGAAATATTGGTAATCGTAGTCAGTACATAGTTTTAATAACAACATTTTGATTTGTTTTTAAAGTTTTTTTAACCCGACCACAAAAGGGAGGATTGATACAAATTTGCCAATACGTTGTGCTATTTCTGATTCGTTGAACGCTATTTTTAATCAAAACTGGTTGAATGGTTCTCAGGTTTTTTTTTTAATTTTACTTTATGTTTCTGACGGAATTTATAGGTTGGGTACCCTGAATACGCATACAAATATTAAATTGATGTTGCCGTTTCAAATCTCGAAACGCTCAACGTTTGCTTGATGATGACCAGAAGGAGAGTTGTTGAACCAATTTCTGACGTTTTATTCAATCGAATCTATCTCAATAAACAAATATAGTAAGAGAAGTTATGAAAGATTCTAAGTGTTACTTGTATTGTAAGCACTTCTTGAATTGCCGTTAACAATTGGTTCATATACATATAAGAATTAGCAGTGTTGACGCGACTTCGTTCGCGTAGAATTCGATATGAGAAAAATTATTTGGAATTTTTTCTTTTTTATTTTTTCTCTCAGAACTCTATGAGCATACATTTTGCTAAACACGCTAATAGATGGCGCTAGTAATACCATATCGTAATATATCTGTGAGCATAAAGTTTACTGAAGGATAAAATTTACTGAACATAAAGTTTACTGTTGGCAGTACCAGTATTTACCAAGTCAATTACCAAAAATTTTTTTAAATCTATAATATTTACCAACAATTTTTTTAAATATATAATATCCACATAAAAATCCTATATATTGATCTAGAGTATAAACTATCATACAAATACATACCATACAAAATTTTATCAAAATCCCTGAAGTAGATTTCGCATAATCCAGAAATAAATTAACACACCGACAGACAAAGATTCTAAAAAAAGATTTTCTGATCAATCATTCTATTCGCTAAATTAATCACTCTTCATAATATTTTCCCTGTGCAGAAATCACTCTGTTACAATTTATTATATATATAAATAATAATTTTCCTATGGAACATACCGCTACGGCCAAATAACAGAAAATAAAATTCTCACCTTTATTATGAGATACTAAATTATTTTTGTTAGGAAATTAAATGTTTTTGGAGCATATACGGAAATGTTTAGCCTTGAGATGATTATAATTTACAATAATCTGAAAAAAACGTACGGATCTGACTATTTAGAATAATAAACCAGTTCAACGAAGATGATGTGTGGTCTATTCATATTGTGGTATATTCCTTACAAATAGAAAATATGTTTCACATATTATTTCGTGTTTAATTTTATTAATCGTATACCAATCAGATATTCGTGTACCGTTTTTTCTGTTATATTACTAATGGTAAAAAGTTCTTTGACAATATCTACTAAATTATCTCTCAAATAGCGGTGAATAGATTCCTTGTTTAAATCAGTTTAAACGATAGACTGTTGACCAGGTGATCAATAAACAGACATCTATATTTATATACATTCCTATTGACTCATCGTATCATGACCGCGTCGTTAAACCTAATTGGGGTAAGCAAACAACGACCTATATTGAAGCGATTGTTCAATCTTCTTCCCCGTTGTGCCATATTAATGATAAGACGCAATGGGGACGATACAGAAGTAATTTTCAGCAATAGACACGAATTAATACACAGTAGCTATTTATATTCAGAAATACTCTATAAAGGAATACCTAAAAAATAATAAACAGTTTAAGAATTAAATATATAATTCTAAATACGAAATAAAATAATTAGTTTGAAAACATTTTTTAACCAAACAAACTTATTTGTTTAATAATTTGTGTTGTAAAAAACACTTTATACTATGATTTGACCTTCCGCAAATATTTTTATCAAGGCAGCAGTAGCTAGTAACCGCGTTGATAGTTTCCAAGTACCTACAACATAATGCCTTTGGCCATTCGATGGTTTTTCTATATGAACTTATTTTTATATATAAAAATAAACAAGCAACGGTATAAGCTGGTATACCAATGATATTATATCATAATAAATTGCCACCGCTGAGAACAACTTGTAAAGACTTGCTCTTACCTAAGACGACTTCTTTAACTTTGACATAACAACGTTAATTGAGCGACAATTAACGCTCACTAACGTCGATCTTGCTTTCTCTCTTCAATTCTATTCCATTTATCTCGATACTCGGATTATGTCGTATCTTTGGCTAGGTCACATGTTATAGTCGCAGAGCGCTTCAATTGTGTCGCAACGTGTAATGAATAATAAAGAGTATACGGTCACATTTATTAAACACAATTCCAGATCGTAAAAATTTGCTAGCTCATCTGAAAATAACATTGATAACGTTGGAAGCAAAAAAGAAAGGTTGACGTTGAGCTTTGACAAATCTATAAAAAGTATACCTATACTTTTTTTAGTTTACCATATTAATGTCGGCCGTAGTTTCTTTTTATTCACGCATTGATATTACCCGCAAATTTAAAATCTAGGATATCAAAGTAAATTTGGAAATATATACACACACACACACATATATATATATATATATATATATATATATATATATACATATATATATATATATATATATATATATATATATATATATATATATACTACTTATGAGTATATTAATAATTCGGTAGTAGCTTAAATCTGAAATACTTACAGAGTCAACATATATTTCACAATAAATAACGAAAAAGTTTCAAATTGAAACAATCAATATCATACGTTCCTGTGAAATCTAATACCTGTAAATTTCCTGCATAAAGCGTTATCACACTTATAGGCACTGCATTTAATATTTTTTCAAGATATTTTTTATAAAATTTATAAATTACACATAACAATCAAATTCAACGTAGTTGACAATTCAGCTTGTCAATATGGCATCCTGGCCACATTGCAAATTAAGGCATGGTGACAGTTTCAAGTGAAGAAGACACATGAAAAACATGCGATCTCCCTCGAACTACCACAAGTAACGACGAAAGATAAGAAATGATAGTATGTCAGTCGTTATGATTTTTGCTTGATATTGTCCGATTGTTTATGTGTCATCTGCTTCTTAGTATCGTAAAGCTAATTTAGTGTTAGTTATTCGGTCTTCGGCTGCCAGCAAATTCAGAACAGATATTCCTATTAACATTATTTTATACTCATCCCTTGCCAATCTAAACTCATTATAACAATAAATACATCTTATACGCATTTAGGTGTTTGACTTTGCTTCGCTTTTAGTGAACTCCAGGTGGAACCAGATTCTGATACATTTTCAGAAAATTTAATTTAAAAGAAGAATTGCTATATTGATTATATGGCCACAAAGGATCAGGAGCAAATTGCTTTGGATGTCCAAATCAATTTTACACAAAGCTAACTCATCACTGAACATTCGCGATCACACAAATCCGCAAGCTAATATCTTCAATGCACAAAAAGACAGCGTTAATTAGCTATAACAACAGCACCACTAACATCGATTACCTAAATTGAAAAGTTCCTGAAATTTGATCCTGGATCGATCCAAATTTTAGGCAATCTTCAAAAACGGTATCATGTAATCCTCCTATGGGCTGAAATGAGAAAAACGGAAGTGAGATTGTTAATTATGTTTTGCTGATATAAAATCTATCAGTGTTAATACTACAAAAAATACACATTACAAAAGTTACCATTCTAAATTGAGCATAAATATCACAACTATTTAAAAGCAAGTGGATACACGAAGTACGGGTGAGGATCTTAATCGATTGGAAATTACCTACGTTTGATGCAAAGTTCTATGGTACTCAAATTATCTGAGCGATATCATTATACAAGGACATAAAGACAAATATGGAAATGATAAATTTATATTAAAAATAAGAATAATAATATAATTATGAAGCGTATGCACCTGGTAATATTAATGTATATATTTTAGGACGTAGTTTAGTACAAGGAAATCAAGTTTACGCTGTCAGTCTGCTCGTTTATAACATCAACATTACCATTAAAATGAAACGGTCGTAGGCAGGAAAATATTAGCCATGAATTATTATAAACCAAAATGAAAATAAAATCGTCTTCAACACTATCCATTACTGTAACGAATTACCAAAAGGTTAAATTTTGATTTTATTAAAATTATGTAAATTTTATATAAACGACAAAAATAATAGATAATTTTTATACCTGGAATGTGACAATAACCGTAATCTCCAAAATTTAATAATTTTTTTATTAATTTCAATATTGATATACTTTCATATTTACAAATATTTAAAGCTTTTTCTTGCTTTAAAATTCTTCGTAACAAACCTACGGAGTAGAAAGCACGAAAATTGACAACAACGTAAAGTTTCAAATGCAAATTAATTTGTGAAGACAACTTTCACTGCCACATCATGCAGGTGTTAAAAATTGAAAACTTCTTAGAAAAATGGCATCGAGAAAAATGAAGAAGTAGTTCGTAAAAATTTATTTTTATTGTTCCGTTGCAAATTGCCAAAACGGGACGCTAATCGGATCACTTCGATGTCCGTCCGTCCGTCACTGGTGATTTTCTCGATAACAATAAAATTCGACATAAAAATGTGAAATTTGACACTAAGACAGTGTATGATAGTCCAGTTTTAGATGATAAATACAAAAGGCGATTTCTGAGTCTAGGGATTCATTTCAGGGCGCAAATTGGGAAAGTTAAAAAATGTCATTCGAGGTTATAGTGTAGTATCAAATGAAAGTTAATTGAAGCATGATTTCAGCCATACGATATGTTTTTTATGACTTTTTTAAATATTTCTTGGGAAAAAATATTTTCTTGCTGTCTCCCACCTTTTTCACCAGAAATATCAAAATATCTGAAAAATATGAATGTTGGTTAATTAGATATGGATTGAACAAAAGTTATCGGAATTGAAAAATTCCGACGCGATAGACTTTTACAAACAATTTAATTGTTTATTTCCTTATAAGTGCTAAACCATTGTCTTTAGAGAAAAATTAAGATGTTAATATATTCATATATTTGTAACATCAATAGATACCTGAGGTATCCATTTAAAATTGTTTATGTAAATATTTGCAACGTCGATGAAAATAAACTTAATTGTTTACTTTATAAAACTCTAAGTAAACAGACCATCCAAGTTGTGATTTGCCACTTATTTTACTTCATTTATTTGAAATACATCGGTAGTTTAAAGACATTTGAAAACAGAATGTTTTATTTTCAGGATCCATGGTAAAACAAGAAACATTTATAATTACGCCATGCCCGTCCGTCCGTTTGTCATCTTCATAGTTTCTTCAGGTGTTAACTTGTATGCATGAAATTTTGCGAGTAAATGTACCATATAAAGGCCTAGATTGTTCTGTATTAAAAAAATATTTAATATTTCTTCCCATGAATAATTTCAACACATAAAAACATATGTACCATCCTAGTTTTTGCCTGCCCAGAAACACACGGCAGTTTGTTATTTAAAAATGGTTATTTGTAAAACTTCATGTGGATATTACTATAGATTATTGTTGAAAGGAAAATATACTTCTATATTAAGAAAATATATTAATTAACGATTAATTACATTTATTTGAAATTAACAAAAAATCACATCTGAAAAATCAGTGAAATGATAAAGCATATGCGAAACTTAACAAACAAAGAAAAATGAATATATCAACTAGCGTCGCATAATGACTTCATACTTACCTTGTCTAGAAGGAAATTGGTGAAGTTATAAAAAAAAGTTTAAAATATATTAAAACTCCCTAGCTAAATACAAAGGAAATGAATTAATAGTGTCTTTAAAAAATTCCATTGTATAAGTAAATATTTAGAAGGCTTCACCAATGATTCTTAGTACTTAATATTATTCATAACAAGTTTGAATACAATAGCCAGCTCTTTAAATTGATAATGAAATTTTCATAATTCTGTCAAGCCCGAAAGTGATTTTCCTAAATTGAGGCCTCTCATTGTGAAAGTTTCAAGTTTATCTTCAATTTGTGCTTTAGGTATTACATTTTCAGGAGCCGACCTTCTTGTGAAGATGATATTTCCTTATAATAATAATTTTATTCTCACGTAGCTTTTCTACCTCAGATCGTGTCAGTATTTAAGTTTGTTTCACTTAAAATCAGATCGATATTTGTATAATATTTTATTTAGATTTTTTAATACCGTAATTCTAAAAAAGTTGTTTGAAAATAAAACTTATTCGACTGGCAAAGTATTGGCATAGTAGTGCCAGTATGGTACTGGCATAGTAGATATGTCTTCATGTCTGTTAGTTGGAAAATTACACTTAATACTTTGTAAATAATATCGACAAAAATACTAAATATACTAAACTTATAAATATTATAAGAAAAACACCCAATAATATAAAAGAACGAGAGGTGTCCTGGAACACCCGGTTGGGACGAAGTTCCTTTTGATATCTATTATGTACTAGATGACCCGGTGAACTTCTTACAACCTAAATTGATTTGAATGTAAGCAATTATCTTCATAAGCAATTATCATTCCTAATTACCCTTCCAACTCCAATTCATTGAGGTCGATAATATTGGCCGTATCGTGTATGGTTTAAATTTTGTTTGATTATTTAATGAAACTCCTTTGTAATTAAAATGAATTAAATGTGTTTTATTTACATGAAAGATAAATGCAGTTAACGTTCAATGCAAAGCTTTCTGGTATACTACGTCTTTCATTTTGTTTTCCGGCGCGAAAATAAACAAAGATGATGGCTTTATCATGTATCGCGAATACGCGATATATTGTTGTCCATGCGTGAAACGAGGAAACTCCAAGTGAATTCCGCAAACTTTCAACGACTGGCCTTGTGATTTGTTGATGGTCATCGTGAAACCCAGACGCAGCCAGAGGTCGTTTAAAACCGAATAGCAAGTCCGTTGAAATCATCGGAATGGGCGGAATCAAAACATCCTCTCCTTTGTACTTTCCCTTGATAATTGTCGCCTCGATGACGTTATTCATAAGCTTTTTCACTGCCAGTCTCGTTCCATTGCATAGTCGTTTGATGTTCCGACAAGAGAGGTTGATTGATGTTACGCAACGTGATGATGACTGCGCCTACTTCTGTGGGATAATTGACTACCTCATCCTGGCTAATAATTGTATCAACCGATTCGAATGAAAACAATTCTCCCGGAATGAAGTTTTAAATGGTCACCTTGAGATCATCGACATCTTTGTTTTTCGCCGCCAATATATTGCGAAACATTTATACGAACTGCTTCGGCAAATGTTTCGATGTCGTGTTGTTGTTCTCTTTGTAACTGGTGCTTAAATGCATAGTGCATTGGACGACTGGATGTTATCATGCCCGAATTCGACAACACTATATTCGCAATCATTAACATGTCTTCTATTATGACCAATGTCTCATTGTGAATACCTGCAGTCATTTGCAATATTGATTTAAAGTTTTGCGATGCGTATGATGCAAAACATCCTCAGACATGTCGTCCTTATATTTGATCCACAACTCGTTCGGATTCGACGGGAAACGACGTCACACCACGAATATGTACCAACATCAATCGAATGTAGATGCGACCCAGAGAGTCTGAAGCAAATATGTTTGGATGTCCTTCAACTGGTGTTCCTTGTTTTCGACGTTGTTTTCGACAAGTTCGATGATGGGTTCCATTAGCTACTAAATTTATAACTGTCGAATATCTTTCTTGGACCGCAAAGGAAAATATGCGCCAAATCGTCTCGTTGCTGCTAACATAGCGACCCATTTGATACTGAGATACTCCATCTTTTGCATTTGTCACAGCGAAAAGAGTCATATCGCTGCATTTGTTCACATACTTGTGTACGTGCTTGATCGACTTGACGGGATTACAGTATTCCACATCTATGTGAGCTTCAAAAGCCTTGCACAATATCGGCGAATATGGCACAATCAAACGATTGTCCATATTAACATCTTACACTTTGACCTTCACAACTACAGATCACCCATTATCCGCGACTGATCGCCGACGATACAATAGGTATCCGTCATTGCCTGTGATGATGTTAGCAATCAGCTCTCTCGGGTATCCCTTGGAACAATTACCATCGAACATACAGGGCGAGTCATTGTTGAAAACTCCGCAAGGTCCATGGATCATATTGTATTACTGTATGCAATTTCGAATCAACAACTTCATCCGGAATTTCGGCTGAGATAGTGGAATCGATTTCATCCGGCCTGATTTTGTCAATTAACCACACCAAAATGTGTACATGAGGCAGACCATGCTTTTGTCATTAAACGGAGTACATCCAACAACGAACTTGGCCATACACACGGTACTTTATGATGAAATCCAACAGAGATTTTTATTTTTGTTTAAAAACTCTAGCAATGATGTCATATCTGTCAACTGGTGTTTAGCTGGGTAGCAGGTTCTTCTTTATTTCGATCCATTGAGGGTTACAGGTGAATGTTATAAATAAGTCTAGGCAGTCATATTGTCTAACATGCAACATTGTGTCTTGCGCATACTCGCGAGTCAAAGTAACTGCCATATGGAAGAAGCTGATAAGAACAATACCGATAATTTCGTCACCCCATCGGTCATTCCACGAATCCGGAAACCACAAACCGAGTGTTAGATAATAAGCAGACTGTACCCATGAATTTAGTAGATAAGAATAAAATATAAAAAGGCCTGCGAGCCGCATCTCAGTGTTCAATCATTGCGTAGACTTCATAACGTCCTAACTAGCTATAAGAGATAATTGTATAGATCAATAAGAATATTGTATTGTTTTAAATAAAGTTATTTTTTTATAACTTTCGGTTTGCATTTAACTTTAACTGGTGTCCAACGTGGGGCGGGCATCTAAGAAGACCACTCTTGCATCGTTTTCTTCTTCTGAATCCACAAACTCTACAAATCAAGTAAAGTGAAGACTTCTCTCTGCAAGCGAGCATCGGCCAACCACACCGCATCTACGCAGCAGCTAAGAAGTCATCGAGGGTCGACAAAGCATAATATTGACTGACAGACATCTCGATGAAGTGCATCCTCATCATACTTACGGCACATTTGTAAGTACTTGATCATATATATTGTCCTTATTTTGTTGCATCGATTGTTCCATTAGTTTATAAGAATGGCCACTGAAGCTAAACACATTCCTATTCCCGTATTTGATGGCAAAGGAGGTGAACGTGCTCTGACTGGTTTCACTAGATTAGTACTTCTTTTCTAGCCGATACGAAGTTAGATGAAAAAACACAAAATAACATCATAATTTCAAAATTATCGGAAGAAGCTCTATGGACCGTATTAGGCGAGAGCAGCGAATTAAAATGGAAAAACATTAAAGAAGTACTAACTAAACGATTCGGACTTTATAAGCTTCGCGTCGAAGATCTCATCGGAGAAATTCAAAATTTAAAACCGAAAGATGATAGATTAGTAGCTTTTATACACGAACTCAATAGCATAATAATGCAAAGCGAGTCGATTACCAATGGAATTAAAATTGTTATGGAGCCTTTAGCACAACAGACTTTATTAAAATATATGCCATCAGAATTTTATAACATATTTAGAACGGAAGATTATGAAGTAGTGTGCGAACGCGCTAGATGACTACATCGCGACGGTTACAGGATAGTCAAAAAACAAGAAAGAATTCTTAACCACCATTCGAATAATCAAGACGCGAACTCACCGAATAAAATAACGCAACAACAACAAAATAATTTTGCACCACGTTACCCACCCAGACCTTAAATTAATCCAAACCAATTCCAACGAAATTTCCAAAACATGCAACCTCAACAAAAACATACCTACCCACCGTCACCTTTCTCTCGAAAATTGAGACAAGCTCAACAAAGCCAAACCTACCCACCGTCACCTTTCTCTCAAAAATTGAGACAAGCTCAACAAAATACAGACGTGACTAGCGCACCGCCCCGCAAAATGTTTAACATAGAAATGGAGGACCCTGAGAAACAACACTTTATCGAATTTTGCGCTCAAATGTACGAACAGTATTATGGAACACCCCTTAAGGGTACAGAGAATTATAACGAATCTCATGACACGAAAGACCCACCAAATAATGACGAACATACCTTTAATGAAGAAGAAAATGTTCAGTCGGAGGATCGGACCGAGACACCGAGATAGTACTAAACCAAATAAATTATTGCCACCTACCGTACATTAGATTACCCGACAATCGACGAATGCTAATAGACACCGGAAGCGCTAGATCATTCATACAACCTAAACCAGCCAAATAATACGCGAACGAAGGAGTAGCCGATTACTGTAAAGAAACTTTTTTAGTTCAAACCGCGCACCAAATAACTAAACACGAAGGGAAAATAATTCTACCACCCTTTGACAACGTTTTCGGACCCGATACGATACCATTAGAATTTTACATAATTGACTTCTCAGACAAGTACGACTACCTACTTGGTTGGGACGCTATGTCTAAATTAAATTTAACTATTAGCCCGCAACGAAATATACTTTTAACTTCCGATGACGACATAATCCCTATGTATCACATGAGACATAACATTCCCACACTGAACGACATATTGCATAAACATAATAACACATTCGCAGACACCGTACACGAGACAAGTTTTGACAAAATACGACACCGCATTACACTATTAAAAGACGACCCAATTTATCAGAGACCCTACCGACTTCCAGAATCACAGAGAGTTGAAGTATCAAAACAAATAAAGAAATGTTACAAAACGGAATAATAAGACCGTCGGACTCACCCTGGTCGAGCCCCGCGCATTTAGTTACAAAAAATGTAGAAGAAGGATAACCCCCTAAATGGCGTTTAGTGATCGATTATAGGAAATTAAATGACCAAACCCGCGATGATAAATTCCCATTACCAAATATCGAAGAAATATTTTCAAAATTAAACGGCTCAAAACATTTCACCATTTTAGATTTAACCGCCTGATACCACCAAATAAAAATGCACCCAGATAGTATAGAATTAACTGCATTTTCAACTCCTAACGGACACTACGAATACACTCATATGCCCTTTGGCCTTAAAACAGCCCCTGCTACCTTTCAAAGAATGATAAATAACGTCCTCAGACCTCATTTGGAAGGTGGACATTGTTTAGTTTACCTAGACGACGTTATAATATACGCCCCGAACGAGTTAGAACATAATAAACGGTTAAAAGCTATATTAGATACACTAGATCAATATAATTTAAAAATCAATAGATCCAAATGCAAATTCTTGCAAACGTCGGTGAAATTCCTAGGCCACATATTAACAGAAAATGGACTCAGACCATGCCCAGAAAAGATTAAGGCAATTCAAAACTTTCCAAAACCCAAAACCTTAAAAGAAATAAAATCTTTCCTAGGACTGGTATCGTATTACCGTAAATTCATACCAGATCTGTCTAAGATAGTCAAACCTATAACAGAATTAACAAAGAAAGGAGTTAAAATAAAACATGATGCACGATTCAATGAAGCATTCGAACGAACTAAACAATTAATCACGAACCCACCAGTACTCGCGTACCCGGATTTTGAAAAAATGTTCACAGTAACCTCTGGCGCTAGCGATATAGCCCTCGGAGAGGTCTTATCTCAAAACGACAGACCCATTGCATTCGCGTCGCGTACCCTGAATGAAGCTGAACAAAAATACAACGTGACGGAAAGCGAACTATTAGGTATACTTTACGCGCTATCTCAATTCAGACCATACATCTACGGTCGACATTGCACCCTAGAAACCGATCACCAACCCTTGATATGGATATCTAAATTAAAAGAGCCAAACTCCAAACTAACCAGATGGGGCCTTAAATTACAAGAGTATGACTATGAAATAAAACATAAGAAAGGAAAAAATAACTATGTAGCTGACGCGTTATCCCGTATAGAAGTGCATCATAACTCGGACATCGCTACCATACATAGTAATGCCGATGATTCGGACCACGGATTCTCAATAAAACACGAACATCCGCCGCGCAGAATGAACCGTATCTACTTAGAAACCGGACCTTATGAAGTCACAATAGCCAAAAAACCGCGAGGATCATATTATTATTGCGTAAAGCTAGAAACACCAATAGATTCCAGGAGGTTTGTCATAGAAAACATTGGAGGGAAACGATACGCGAAAATAGCCCCCCAACAATTAGGCGAAATTTTTAAAATACTGCGATATATGTAATAAAACGAAATATAACGGACACCCTATTAAAGTCCCCTTAGAACTCACGCCGACCTACGAAAAACCCATGAGCAAATGGCAATTAGACACATTTGTTTATGAAAAGAATAAATACTTAACAGGAGTCGATTTGTTCTCGAAATGGGCTTTTGTAACACCATTAACCGATAGCACAAGTCAAACCATAATGGATTGAACTAATAAAAATATTCGCAATAATTGGTAAACCCGAGATAATCTCAGTAGACAACGAGACTGGATTTATTAGCGAACAAATGAAAGAATTTCTAGCTACCTTACAAATAGAATGTCACATACCAACACCACAACACCATACATCTCACGGAGACATAGAACTTACACTCAATGTTAATTGAGAGACTGCGGATACAACAAGAAACGATAAGTAGAATAGATATTCCTTTAGCAGTACTCGCATATAATAACACGATACACTCAACTACTAAAAAGACACCAAACGAATTACACTTCCTACGCGAAATAAACCTACCCATGAATAATTATATAACATCCAAATACCTAAAACAAATTAAACAACGAGTCGAACTCGCTAAGAAAGAATCAATTAAGCGTAACCCGCGAAGATCCTGGCGAGACATATGGGGATCGGAACTAAAAGAAGGAACCGAATTTTACATCGTCAGTAAAAACCGGAATAAAAGCAAAAACGTATACAACGGACCCTTTAAAATAAAATTAATGGTATCGCCACGTAAAATATTATACTATTCAAGAGGTAAAGACAGACAAATTCATGCAAATGAAACTCGTATTCCAGAGTTGCCGCCGGCGTACAACAACTAGACGGAGACATTGCGATCATAAACCTTGATGAAGTACAAATACAGAAAGGAGAATGGAACATCGTTCACCCTATAAAAATGAACCCACTCTATGTAGAATATCACAAAATAAAAACTATTATAAATGGACTAAATGAAAGCTTTCCGTATATTAACTAACTTGACAAAAAATTCAAAGATTGTTTAAATAGATTAACGACTAAAACTCGCGCCAAACGAGGATTAATTAATGGTTTAGGAACAATAGTTAAGGCCCTAAGTGGTAATTTAGATGACGACGATTTAATCGACATAAGTAATAAATTTAGTGTAACATCAGACGCTCTGAGCGAAATACATAATCAAGTAAGGAATGATGAAAAAAAGATATATTTAATCCATTTTGGCCTGAAAAATGAGGAACACTCACATTTTATTTTGGTATTTCATATAATTTAGGAAAATCGTGTTTTTTTTCTAAAAGGATATACTAGGCAATATATTTAGGTGGTAAATAGTTTAAAATAAATAAAATACACTCATAAACGGTCAAACTTTAATATGTGCTTAAATGTAAATGAAAACTCATGGTGCGTGTTTAACTTCGATTTAACTTTTTGTTTCCTTCTGTACAATCACCTTTTTCTTATGCAATATCTTCAAAGCTCTTGCAATATCTTCTTATTCAATATCTTCAAATCTTAAATATATTTTAAATTCGCAACAAACGAATATAATCTTGAACACGATATATAAAAAGGAAGAAAGAACAGAACGAATTAACGAATTAGCTTTTGCTTACGAAAAACTAAACGAAGTTTGTTCAAATATAAATGAAGCTTACATATTTGCACAACATGGAATATTACACACATCTATTATATCTCAACTACACTTAGAGCACAGCGTCTCCAAAATACCAAAATTTGTTAATTTACCAAATGATTTGTTAACTTTAGAAGCGAGAATATCTCCTAATGTAGAAATTATATCCAATGTAATAATTTTTCAACTACCAATACCTATTGTATCTAAGAATAAGTATTATAAGAAACACATTTTACCAATTATAACCAGCACGAACACGATATTAATGAAGGACAATACTTAATAAGATATGATCAAGTACATAGGTTAAGAGAATGTACTCAAAAAGTTTGTACCACAGAACCTGTGAAAAAATGTTTACAAGAAAGCCAAGCCAACAAGCGGAACGCCTGTGAAAAATTGTTAATAATATGCCCAAGACACCTAGCGAAGAAAATTACTAACAGTATATGGTATCAGTACGAGCAAGACGAAGTAAGAATCCAGGACCCACGTAACCGTGAAGAAATAGCAATACAAAAATCATTCCTTAAAGATACATCAGAGTGTAACTTTTCCGAAGATAAGACAGATATTGAAGTGTTCTAATACCAGGAGACTAAAACTGTCAATGAATACCCATTAATAACACATTCCGAGAACCACTTGCTATATAACCAACTAAAAACATTGAAGATGCATAGTTCCCAAAACAAGAAAATAGAGATAACCGTGTGGATACTAGGAACTATGATAACTCTGACGATAATTTACGTAGTCTCACAGTTTATCCCTAAAAAGATAAGGGATAACTTCAGATTAGAAGGGGAGAGTCAAAGTAACTGCCATATGGAAGAAGCTGATAAGAACAATACCAATAACTTCGTCACCACATCGGTCATTCCACGAATCCGGAAACCACAAACCGAGTGTTAGATAATAAGCAGACTGTACCCACGAATTTAGTAGATAAGAATAAAATATAAAAAGGCCTGCGAGCCGCATCTCAGTGTTCAATCATTGCGTAGACTTCATAACGTCCTAACTAGCTATAAGAGATAATTGTATAGATCAATAAGAATATCGTATTGTTTTAAATAAAGTTATTTTTTTATAACTTTCGGTTTGCATTTAACTTTAACTCGCGCATGTGGCGCGAGCTTGCAATGTGAATATCAGGCAAAATTGTCACTCTTCTCTCATCGTTTGCATCCCCAACGGCATTAATCGCCACGGAGACGTATATATTTTGTTCAGATCAGAGCTGCTTTTGATTCAAACAAATATATGTCAATCGTTCAGTATCAATTTTGACTTATCAAACGCAAAGTGACAGAAACGACGGCGACACTTTAAAATGTGATTTATTTCACCTTCACGGGTCATAAGTCTGAACAAAAATTCATGGCACTTACTTTTTTATTCCTTTTAGTGCCTGCAATCACAATCGACATACGGTTAGATGTAATAAAATCTACGAATTAATTATTAAATATTTTACATTTACCTTTTATTTAACCATTTTGATGTTGAAATGGTATCCGCCCTCGCCCTGCCAAAAGATCAATGGATATTGTAGCGCATCATTTTGGACACACGTTTCAATTCATTGTTCCGACGATTAAGCACGGTATATCTAGATTGCATAATTTCTCCGACAATAACTTGAAGAGACACTTCGTCGATTGTCAGCGAATTGAGCGTTTTATTAGCTCTGATGACGGTATTATGGCTATCGAATAGCATCCGATCCAACGCGACCTTGAATAATTTAATCAATTCGTAGTTCTGACAAACCTTTGCAATTCTCCAACAATGGCTCACTTCATTATCGGATTGTGAGCACAACGCTCGTTAGATTCCGCATCCGAATTGCCCATGAAAAAAAATTACATGAATTGATGGTCCGCATCCGGTGGTGGTAACAACACTCCTACTAAATATATTTGCTCTTAAATCTGCAATGACGTGTGAAATTATGAAATCGTGAGATTCATAATTTCACCAGAACCATAATACCGTCATCAGAGCCAATAAAACGCTCAATTCACTGGCATAAAGTACCGTGTGTATGGCCAAGTTCGTTGTTGGATGTACTCCGTTTAATGACAAAAGCATGGTCTGCCTCATGTACACATTTTGGTGTGGTTAATTGACAAAATCAGGCCGGATGAAATCGATTCCACTATCTCAGCCGAATTCCCGGATGAAGTTGTTGATTCGAAATTGCACGCAGTAATGCAATGTGATCCATGAACCTTGCGGAGTTTTCAACAACCACTGGCCCTGTATGTTCGATGGTAATTGTTCCAAGGGATACCCGAGAGAGCTGATTGCTGACACCATCACAGGCAATGACGGATACCCATTGTATCATCGGCGATCAGTCGCGGTTAATGTACGATCTGTAGTTGTGAAGGTCAAAGTGGTAGATGTTAATGTGGACAATCGTTTGATTGTGCCATATTTGCCGATATTGTGCAAGGCTTTTGAAGCTCACATCAATGTGGATCAGGCACGTATACAGGTATGTAAACAAATGCAGCGATATGGCTCTTTTCGCTGTGACAAATGCAAAAGATGGAATATCTCAGTATCAAATGGTTCGATATGTTAGCAGCAACGAGGCGATTTGGCGCATATTTTCCTTTGCGGTCCAAGAAAGATATTCGACAGTTGTACATTTAGTAGCTAATGGAACTCATCATCGAACTTGTTTCAACGTCGAAAACAAAGAATACCAGTTGAAGGATATCAAAACGTATTTGCTTCAGACTCTCTGGGTTGCATCTACATTGTGAATCCAAATAACGACGAATGTTACTATCTTCGATTGTTGTTGGTACATATTCGTGGTGTGACGTCGTTTCAATAACTGGGAGCCGGTAATGGGCATCCGTGTGCGACTTACCGTGAGGCGTGTCAACTCTTACAGTTGCTCGAATACGATTCGCATTAGGATAATAAGCTCACAGTTTCCGACATATCTTCATCGCCGCAAATCTTCATCTTCAAATTCGCACATTGTTTGCGATTATCATATCCACACGTTTCCCTTCGAATCCGAACGAGTTGTGGGTCAAATATAAGGACGATATGTCTGAGGATGTTTTGCATCATATGCGTCGCAAAACTTTAAATCCAACATTGCGTATGACTGCAAGAATTCACAATGAGACATTGGTCATGATAGAGTATTTATTGATTGCGAATATAGTGTTGTCGAATTCGGGCACGATATCATCCAATCAACCAATGCACGATGCATTTAAGCACTAGTTACAAAGAGAAAAATAATACGATATCGAAACATTAGCCGAAGCAGTCCGTACAAATGTTTCGCAATATATTGGCGGCGAAAAACAAAGATGTTATGATGAAAGAACCATAATTCAAAGATTTACAGATAGTAAAACCTATTAAGTTGGTATAATTGATCGTTTTTCTTATTTGACGTTTAAGACTGTTAAAAATTACAATTAATTATAAATGTTTATTTTAAGTGATTTCACTTCATTAATTTTTTAATTTCTGTGTGTGTGTCAAATGTGTAATGTCTAACGATAATATATATATATATATATATATATATATATATATATATATATATATATATATATATATATATATATATATATAATCTACAGGACTAAAAGTATTTCAACATCGTTAATTTTAAAATATGAAAAAATTAAAAAATGGCAATGAAGCGATCCGAGCAATATCTCTTAATTAAACAAAACTTATTATTGAATTTTGGTGTCATTTATTATATGTGTAATTGGTATCATTTAATGTATAGAAATAAATGATACCAAAAATTAAGTTTAAAATAGATCATTCACTAATTGTCACTTTAACACTGGTACTTACCTGACTTCATCAGCACCATCCACAACTTCTACTAAATCACTTTCACAATTCATTTTTTATTTATTACAAATATCATGTGTAAATGTGGCATAACACAAGATCAAATTTATTTAGCACGCAAATAATTAATTAAAATAAAATAATAAAAATACTGGAGCGTAATTATTAATGCCGTTGGTAAAACCTAAATTTAATCAAATTATGAAATTATAAAAATTTAAATTAAAAACTGATTTGACAGATGAGAGGTTCGCCATTTTATTTTTCCGCTGACTTTTCATTGTAAGCAAATCATCTGCCAGAAATTTCCTTTTTATTTATTTAATTAAATCAAATTTAATATTAATTTGTTTTTTAAATTAAAATTGCATTATTTTAAAATTATAATTTGCTTATTTTTATTCTTTTAATACTTTTTTAAATAATTAAATTAAATTTAAAATTAATTGTAAATGTATTTTTTTTAATTTATTGAAAATATTTTATAAATGACAAAGTAATAAGTTATAAATTATAATGCAAATAAATACATACCGAATTGTAAACGGTCTAGCAGATGATTGGCTTACAATAACAAGCCAGCAGAAAAAAAGATATTGACATACTCGTACGCTTCTGCTTATATTGAAGGGAAACTGTTATTTTATACTGTATCAAAAGTAGCGAAGCGTGCAACGTGCATAAGGAAATTCGTTCCAATTACTGTTATACGAAAAGTACTAACGTGAATTTTCTTCAATTAATTTTTTTAAAACTCACTTTTCTCATCTTCATTTTTTCGGTTCCGTAGCCAAATGATCATAACGGAACCCTGTTGATTTCGCATTATAGATCTTTATGTTTAAGGTTTATCGTATTATAATTTTACAGGTAATGCATAAAAGTGGTTAAAATATACACGTGGAAATAGATATTTTTAGGAACTATCTCCCATTCTTTAGCACCATACGTCGAAATTGGGAATGATTTTTTTCCCACGGAACTCATCGGTGAATTCATTACTGAATGTTTTTTTAAATGGAATCGAAAACTTTTTGAAACATCCTTTGATTGAATTGAAATATCAAATCATTTTGTACAATATTGATGTGGATCAAAGTTAAATGAAATACATATTTTTAACGTTTCGTTTTATCGGTTATTGAAGTTTGGAAATCTTATTATAACATATATTTAAAGATGGATGTAAAAAAATAATAATGTTCTCTATAAGTTTGGAAGCAAGTTGAAGAAAAACGTTCATTCAAACTTCTTTTATTGCGTTAGGTAGCGGCCTAAATCATCAGCCACACGTCAAACTAATGTTGAGATCCATTAAAAGCAATAAAAATTTCGGATATACCACAGATGACCATTTTTAGATACGTTGAAAAATTAACTTTCAATTTCAAACCATGTTCTTTTTTTATTAAGCAGTTAATTTTTATCAAAATAATGATTTATTACGACTATTAAAACGATTTTTTTTTCATTGATTATTACGTATAAAATAAGCATAAATCATTTGATATATAGGGACTACGTAAACCAAAAAAAGATATATTAAAATGAGAGAGGTTTCAAAAAATATTGTTTTTTCCTGGGTGACGACTAGTATTACTATTTGCGTGTTGTATTTGAAATTTTCTTAAAATGTTGCTAGATTAATTTTGAAAATTGTCGATAGCGATTTGCTTTCTATTTATAAAGCTGAGTAAGTTTATTCATATATAATTCATCAATAGATTATATAAATCAATTTGAAGTATATATATATATATATATATATATATATGTGTGTGTGTGTGTGTGTGTGTATGTGTGTGTATAGTCATTTTTTAATAGATATATGTCATACACGGAGACAAAATTTCGAAATATATTATATAAAGTTTAATTATGCATATGTTGTAAATAGGTATATTTTTGTATCATAAATAATAAAATGTATCAGAACTGAAATTTTTATATTTAACCATATAAAAGAAATAATTTCATAATAAAGAAACAAATTATCAAACTATCAAACCTGCAAGCAAAATGATCTGGGTTTCGCAGTTTTAAAAAAAATTACATTTATGTAAACTTAAGCGATCAATTGAATTATTTACTTCCACGATATGAGTAAATAAAAATTTTAAAAAAGTAATTCTTAAAGTTTGAAATCAAAAAGTCGGTGGTAAGAGAATTCGTCGATTAAGACACACATCCTGATTTGAAATTTTCTATTGTTAGGTAATAAGATTTTCTTTTACACGAGTTCTAAACATCGATTTTTTTTCTAATAAATAACCTTTACATAATCTTTAATATTTTGTTATACATAGTTAATTAAACAAAGTGTCAGCGCTCATAGCCAATTAAACAAGATAACTCATAATTGGACGCCACAACACTTCTAAACTAACTAAGATAAAACGTAAGCATTCAGTTAATTTAATGATAATAAATGCACAGTCACGTCGAATCTGATTGGCATCTGTTCTATTCCGTTTATCTCAGTAGTAAAATTATCTCGATTTATGATTTAGACTATATGTTGTAATGAAACAAAACTTCTTGATGATATATAATCATTATTAAAACAGATAATTTATTAACAATTCAATTTACGTACTACGAAATTTATACTTTAGCACATGGACTACGAAATTTATATTATCGCTATAGCACGTAAAGAAAGACCTATTGTCATAATTTTGATTCAAATATTATTTATTATGACATTATACTCTAATTTTTGACAAATAAAACCAAGTTGTATTAAGACAATTTATTTTATTTGAATAATAATACTTCGCTTCATTATTTTCATTGAGTTTAATGGTCAAATCAAAATCTTTAGCTCATTAAACGACCGCGGCTTCTGCAAAAATCACGCACTTCACGGTCACAGCCATGGTCAATAGCTTTACAATCATGGAATCTTAGTTTATCAGTGTAACAAATACATATTAGGGCAACCAAAACTACGCAAGGTGGTTCAAATTTAAGCTGTGTGAAAAGAAAAAACACATAAATAAAAAAAATATTTGGAATTTGTCTCTATCTGCAAAATAAAATGGATCCTTTTGTTACATCCTTTACTTGATATTATTACATTTTCATGCCATATTTTATTAAGATTAGATAAATAAAAGACTGATTTCACTAAAACACATCTTTGTCCATTTATATACTGAATTCACACTTATTAAAATAACACTTAAACTGAAATAATTTTGACACAATAAAGAATTATTACTAAGGCATATACTGAAGAAATTAATAGAAATAACTGTATGTACCACACATAACCTAAAAACAAGAACTATTTTACCACTGGCTGAAGAGATCCCTAACGATTCTCACTGCAAGTCATTACTATTTGTTCAATAAGAGTTTAGAAACTTTTAACATAGAACAAGTTTCTGGGAACGTTTTAGCCTATTATGTAATCAAATAATTTGCGCACCTCTAGTTGAGCACATCTAGTTAAAATTTAACATTTGAGTAGTAGATGAGTTCTAGATAATTGAAAAAATAAAAGTTATTAATATTTACCTAACACAAAAACAGAACAAGTGAAAAACTGCGCAGTATCTTTATCCTTCCTTCGACCATTTTCCAAGTGAGTAATTTGCTCAGTAGTATAATACTCTACTATGAATACAAAAATATTGGATTTGAATTTTGGAAGATATTCTTTTTTCATTTTTCATGTTTCCAACGTTAACTATTTCCTCTAGGGAGCCGTGTTTTTATGATATTCTTTGTGACATCAATTTCTCATATCAAAATAAATTTACAGAATATATTTAGCGTATCTTCTCATTTCACCAATGAAAGGAATGAACTCATTTTACATTTATTCACGTAGAAATTTTGAGTATTTTTCTAAGTATTCACCTCATTCATAATCTATTGAAGTTGACTTTACTAAGTGCGCCAGTCAAAAAATAATTTATGGCATACATTTTGAAACAAATTCATTTTTCATGTTTGAATAACAGCTTTTCACAATTTTATTTAAATTAAGTTTACTTTCGTTTTTGTAAAGCTTCTTTAATCAAATTAAAGTAAATAACTTCTTTTATACTGTTTTCTATTTCAGCGCAAAGAATAATTTTAGCTTGTTCTCATTAAACGTCATAGCTTAGTGTTTATCTATATATAGGACAGTCTATTAAAATTGTTTAATTTTTTTTAAATAATGAAAATCTGTTTACTTTTTCTAATTGTTGAAAAAGTTCTATATTTCCGAAAAGGAATCTAGTTTCACATTGCTTAGTGATAGAAGTTATCATTTTGGAAATCAATTCACTTTTATATGTTAGATTAGCATAGCTAGAATAAATTTTTGTAACATCACATAAACAGAACTGTTTATTATTAGCTTTACACTTTCTCAAAATGATCTAGTTAACAGAAATAACACTTATATCTGATGATACCGATATATTTCTTTAAAGAAGGTATAGTTACTTATGATTTGAGATTGGTTACATTATGATAAAACATAAATCAGAATCCCTAGTACAGTTTGGGATGCATGTTCCGATGGTATCGTTTCTCAAATGTAGCAGTCTATTGGCAAAATATTAAACTATTACCATCTCCAAACAGTTAAAAACTCGTATTTGTAGTGAAAGATAACTTTTGAACATGGTACAATATATGAGAACGTTCGAAGCATGCGTTTATGTTGTAATCTGCGTGTGTTCCTCGTGGAATCACTGGTAAAGTTTATTTGAAATCACCGCACGAAAAGTACTATCACATCTTACATATTTCCATCATTTTTCCTGAGATTCTTTAGTATACGATCGATTACTTCCATTGATGTTTTATAAGATATTGTGCTTCCATCCCACACCTTCAATAAACACTGTTGTAATATTTTTGCTGTACTATTTAGGTATGTTACGTACCTCAGAACTATCATGCATGGCTTTTATTAGTAGTTTAAACATAGCGTGAGCTGTTCATTCTGTTCCACCAGATCACTGCTACAGCTATAAAACTTTCTAATCGGAATATCGCTAGTACCAAATTTGTTATAAAGGCCTTTCCAGTTCCAATAGGTGCATCCAAAAAGAATTATTTTTCCAGATTATGAACAAACATTTGCAAGGTTAGTTTCACAGCCAAATTTTTGATCAGAATTTTATTATGTTCTTTGCCTTGCATTCAGTGATTCCAATTCTTATTTATTGTATGATATTTCTCTCTCATATTCATCACCTTCAAATGCAGCAATATAATTTTCTGATATGGATCATCTGACTATGCCTTCTTAGCCTGAATAAGCCTTCTGTATCGCTTAGATGGACAGTGTAAATTCGACTGACTGTAGGCTGAACTACATTTTTTTTTCGGCTCGATAATTTGTTATTTGCCCACGTATATTAATCTCAACCTGATATTTTAGCCTTTTCCGATGACGACCTTTTGATGTGTAGTATATTCTCAAGTATTTTGACTCATTGGCATTCGCGAAAAGTATTTATTTTTTCTCTATTTTGTTCCTTTTTTAGTTTTCGTAGTTCGTCTGGTTCCTTTCTTTTTCAATATGAAGGCATTCTAATTTTCGACTCTTTTTAATATTTTCAAGTTTTCCTACACTATGATTTTCTCTTATTCGACGCCCAAGTTCCTCGGAGTCTCTTTTCTCTTGGCAATTTTTCTATCGTCTTGATCTATCTATCTTACCGATCATGTAAACGGTCTCTTAAGTTTTAACATTTTAGGAACAAAAATTATAAAAAGAAAAAATGTAACAAATTAAAAAACAAAAATTTCACCCGGGCTTTCGCTTTTTGTTCTCTGCGATTGCAATTGTTCTTGTTCGTTGCTAAAATAATACTGATTCACGCACGCCGAAGTTCAGCTTATATACCTTCAAGGATCGAAGTTTCCAGAACACTGGGTTTTCCAGGACACAGAACACGGAATATTCCTGAACATAGTTCTGAATAATCTTGAATGTTCAGATACATTCGACAATGTTGATGGGTTGAGGGGTGAGGGTGATGTGAGAGAGGTCAAATGTCAAAATTTAGAAAATTTTGAAATTTGCTAGAAATAACTGGAGCAGTCCTAGTACAAATTCCATAACGTCACACTTTTCATCATCCACTCCTACCCACGTGCATCCACTGCTACTAAACTCTCTTAGCATTGATGAGAGACCAAAAGCTATAAACCACTACCTCGAGTAGCATGCAGTAGGTGGTCGTGGAGAAAATTAAGCGCTTACTACAATACACCATATTGTCCAATAATGATATTCCATATTGCCCAATAAGTTTTTTGCAAAGAAATAATGCTGTCCTTATTAATATTGGCTTAAAATTTTTCGAACGTGATTTTATAAAATATCCCTTAAAATAACTCCGCTAAGATAATTGTTAGCGAGTTTTAATGAGACAAAAGGATCAAAATATATACCAGGACTGTTTTTATCAGTTGAACGAAATCAGAATGTGCCTCTACGGCGGCACTGTATCATACATAAAATAAATTCCTAAGAGTATAATGTTTTGTTATAATGTTTAAAAATTCCTCGTAAAAGTTTAATAATAAAATTTGTACAAATTAAGTAGAGAGAATAAAATATGGAAATAAATATAATATCAGAATTATTTAAAACGTAAAATAAAATAATCATCGTAACATTATGTACGAATACAAAAGGAAAAGAAAAGAAAAAAAAATCAAAAAGAGTTTGAGACGTGTTGTCATTGATTTTCGTATCTAATTTTACTTCAACATAATACGTGGCTACAGTTTATTAATAAAATAAAAAAAATGCATCGAGTTATAATGACAACTTTATAATGACCTATTCTGACAGGAGAACGAACTTTACGTAACTTTAAGTGATTTCTAAGAAAAGGATAGTATTCAGCTTGGTATCTATGAGACGGGAGTAAGAGTCGTAATTGGTTTTTAAGGTTTCTTTTGGTTTTCTAATATTCTCGACGACTTTGCAGTGAAGACTATAATATAGTATTCTGGAATCAAAATTAATTGCTTGTGCAATTGTAAACTAAAAGCAAAGCAGTAAGTAGTTGTTGGTGTATGTCATCATCTTGCCCAATTATCTTGATTTCCGGAAATGTAAGATTTGAGATATTCGTTACGATTAGAGTGATTACATTGTGAAGCGTAGTGGAATATGTATGAGATGCGGTACGGAATACGTACGTTGTGTATTAGACTACACAGTTCGCGATAAGGAAAGATTCGGGAACATGTTGATTGAGTAAAACACTTGCTTGCATCAAACCCCGAAAGTAAACCCCGTAATTTGATTATAACTCCGCTGCGTGAAGAAATGGTGTACATAGGTTCAGTTTTTCGTAGGCGAATATGGGACTTTATATATCATATTTATATCACAGTCTCTAACGCATTCTACGTTAGTAAATAAAATTATTATAAAAATGCCATCAAAATCCAAAATTGACTGCATAAAATTTATAGAATACTACTGATTGACTGTCGGAAAATAATTGTAAGTCGAATGAGCCTAGGGTAACGGTAGATTCGTTACCGGCATCAAAGTCCTTCAGTTCATTTCATCTAGAGTTTAAGTAGGCATAGTTTGTATTTATGATTTTTTAACTAAACTAATAGATATACCAGTAACGGGATGACAAGAAAGGGTTTTTTTTAATGCTTAATGTAGGACCTTTTTAATATAATCTGAAATTTTGTAATTCAAGTTTTTGTGTATTTTTTGTTTTTCTTTAATCAAAATTAATGTTATTATAGGGGTAAATTTTGTCTGTCCATAAATATATGTAAGCATGCACGCACCCACACAAGCTCGCACCTACATACATGTATATGTAAAACTTCTAACGATCCACTTCTTCAAGATACGGTGAGCATAATCAGTGAAAACATGGTGAGATATAATCTCCGATGTTAGAGTGGCCTCAATAACGTCATTTTTAGAGAAAATTTGCTAACAGGTAAATAATAAATACGAGGAGATATGGCGCTCTACTGTCGCTTCTTTCTCCTTCAAGACGTTGACAAACGTACTATACCATTGTTTACTACATTTAGGAAATCATAAAAGCCGTCATTAAACATCCGTCATTTAAACAAGGAACAAAAGATTGATTTTCAGTAAATTTTCCACCACGACACTCGTAGAGCAAATACTTTTTGAAGGTCCAAATCATTAGAAAATATTCTCCTGAGCCAGACTGTTAAAGAAAGTGAAAATTTAATATCTAAAACGTTTTGCTGCAAGTTTCTTAAAAAAAATTAAGTTACACGACATTTCTATGTGATCAACCATTAAGTATCGTCAGACAACTTTGATTATCAGATAATGATCAGGTTACTATGCGGCTAACATCCGCCATGATCTATAATGGAACACCTAGAATCAAAAGTCACCAAAGACCGCCCGTATATATTTTAGAAACAGTCAGTATTAAATAATTATATAATAATTCTGACATAAAACATGTATTAGATCTTGATACTTAGCATTTACTCCATCTAAATGAAATCAAACATTTTAAGATAGAAATCAATTAGATACCGAAAATGTTGTGCTATAAAAAGGTGAAAAAGCAAAATCCGATAAGGCAATCCTCTTCGATGCATAATTGCAGCAAATGCGTGTATGCTCCTTCTAGTAAAATCAAAAATATTTCAATATACATCTCGATATTACAAAGAGGGGCTTGCGTAAAAATAACAAATCGAGTTCACGCATTCTGAATGTTGGCACACCTCAGCGCGCTAACCATACTCAGACACATAAGTGTAAATCACATTATTAAAAAAAATTCATTAAAAGAACCATTTCAAACCATATTTCCCACAAACATAATTGTTTTTCGGTCGTGATTAATGTTTGCACAATTTATGTCATGAAATAATAAATTGTTTCTGTAAAAAATTTACGCTTTTACCTTCAAGTCTTTAAAAGATACGACCTGATAGACTCACGTAGCAGAAAAAACTCTGAAAAATACAATTTTCTCACCGAAACCTGGTTATCAAATATTCTTAATCATCTCAAACATCACAAATGACCCTCATTTTTTATGGCACCCTAGCAAAATAAATGTATAAAATACAATATTTTGAAAACAGTACGCATCAAAAACAATATATTTTTTATATCGGTATTGAATAAATAAAATCAGTACTTCATACAAAATGACCAGTTGAGAGAATTCTTGTATAAGAATCGGTATGTAATTGAAGTTGGAAATGCCATTTCGCAAACTTAGAACTACAGATATTCAGTTTCAAAATAATAAACAGATATACTCATTTTTTAGATTAGTATGTTAGGGATATATGATAGCAAACAAATATGACTCATTTCATACATATTGAAAAATTGTATACCTATCTTGTTATTAAAGTTAACAAATTATATTTACTAAACATATGTAAAACAGTATAATTTTCCCAAGAAGAATGCGTATTACTAGAATAAAACTTATTTCAAAAAATAAAGATAAAAGTTTGAAAACTTTACCGAAGATTGTGATGAAACATTATCACACGTATTAGTTGTTTAAGTTTTAACAAAAACTGTATTATGGGTATAAATTGTTTCCATTAGAAAAAATAGAGAAAACAATTTTCATTTCCTCTTCCAATTATTTATGAACAGAATTCTAACTTCTCCAGTATTTTAATTATAGGTTTATTATAACTGGTTCTATACACGTTTCATTTTTGAAAATCTATCCAATATTAATGAGTTTTCTTTCTCCTGGAACCATTATACAAAGAAACTGAAATACGATTAATATTTAATGTGTCGTAACGAGGTTCAACTTGCCCTTGAAAAGTTACATTGTCATTTACTAAAAGTGACAACTATTGTTAATAATTAATCCATGATACTAATAAGTTCGCGAACTGTGGTAAGATAATACGAGTATAGTGTTACCACACTATACTCGTAGAGTAATGTAATACAATTACATATGGAAAAGCCGAGCACACGACAGAGAAACGAAGTACTATGTTGATTCATAAAATGAATTATACTGTGCCATTATTTAATGAATTAGCTCTTCAAATAAATTAAAAAATTTTCTAGTTTCCTTATAACAATTTATACCTAAATATAAAATTAAAACATAAAGCTGCGCATAAAGTCATAACAAACAAAAATAATACAATTAATCAATCTTGCGCCAGAACCCCTAAAGAACCAAACAAAAACACAATTTTGGCTATAAATCTCTTGCTTTTTGTTATCAATATATATTACGTGACCGCAGTGTACTAACAGAAAGTTATTGGCGTCCAAGGTAAAAGTTTTAAATACCAAAAGAAGCCGATCGTAAAGTCACGTCTCAAGGAACGTGAAATAAATATTAATGTAGCAAAAGCAATAATTTTCATCTACATTTTCTAAGTTATCGTCTTCGGGTATATTTTACTTAATTCTAAAGTAAAATTCTGAAACATACATTGTGTTTAAGTTAAAATTATGTAAACAAATTTAGTTAATTATTTATCTAAATTTTAATAGTTAAAATTTCATAAATTTTTATTTAAATACAGTTATCTTCAGAATGTTTTTCCGGGAAATCAAATGTCATTCTTTACTGGAATTATTTATGTATATTTGAGGCCCAGTACGTTTTGTAATATATATTTCGGATACACTCCATTTATTAAATAAAATATAAATAAATACATTTTAAGCAGTTTTATAAAGTAATATTGCTGAAATTTATGCACATATTACATAAGCAATATATGTTTAAATTAAATTTGCATTATGATTATGAATTTTCGCAAATAATGAAACAAAATCAATGTTGGCGGAATAGTATTATATTCGACAAATGTACAACAATGAGATCGAGGGAAGTTCCAGTTTGTTTAAATTTATTAAGTTCAAAAAATACCGCCTTAATAATCCATCCCGTAGGTCTCAGAATGTTTAAATTAGCTAAAAAACTTATTCATGACTTCAATAAAATGCATTTATCAAAATCATTCAAGATATACGTATTGATTTTTTTTAAATAACCCTCCGCTCGTGGTAATAAATTTAAAAAAAACGCAAATTGTAAATATTGTAAAAATGCTTTTTAAAAATGCCTAAATTTTGATGACTCAGTGTTTGATATCTTTATTTAAACATTTTTGTTATAAAAAACAGGATACAAAATGTTCAAAAAATACTTACTATAAAAAGTTTAAGAGAGCGTGTATTATACAAAAAGCAGTGAAATGTTTAATATTATTGCTACTTGTACAAAATGTAAGTTCTCTATTAATAATAATATATACTACAGTTTTTGGTTGGCTATCTCCCCAAAAATGGAAAATATTTAAATAAATAAAAATTACCGCACAGTTTTCGTACCGCAACATATAAAAATTCGATAACCAATGTCCAAATGCTTTGAGAATACATAAGAATAAAAAATCCCAACATAAATTTCCGAATACGATTAGAAAGTTAAATCGATTTGAAAAAGGTCGAAATGTCAGAAAATTCCATATATCTTCAACATCAATGAAAGTGGTAACTTTTGTTACTCAAATTAGATGGTCATCGTGTTTGATTAATTTCTTACGTAATGTTTTCATGCTTACTAGGGAAGAGGAATGAAAAATAATGTTCAAGCAATTTACTTAAATTTTATTATTTTCTATATTACAGTCATATTCATTAATAACTCTTTGTTTATTTCTCATACTAAACCGAGAAGATATGATGTTTTTAATGCACATGATATTTTTTTAATACATTTTTCAAATTCTTTTTAGTGAAAAAAAAACTCTTATAAGGTCACTCACGTGACCGTTCGTCCTTTCGTCTCTCACAGCCCTTTTACTCAAAAGCGATTTAAGGTACAAAATGTAAAACTCTTAGTGACGATAAAGCATATTAAACTGAACACATCCTAATAGTCTCAAAAATATACGTTCCGGAATTTTTTGTGTGCAAATTACATGATTAATTTTTTTTCGTTTTATATGTCACGTGAAAATAATATTTTTTTCGCAATTTTATGTATGTATATCGCGAGAGATGTTATTGAAAATGTCCACAAAAAAGGTTACCCTCCTCACGCATCTGCGGAAATACTAATGTTAAAATTAAAAAATAAACAGGAAACTAGAAATTTACCGAAAAATCTTTGAGAAATTCACGATATTTATACGCCTGAGTGAATAATAATATTAATATTTATAAATAGTTTACTAGACATATTATATGCTCTTAATTGTTTATATACGAGTATGCCTAAGTGCATACAGAATCCTTGCAGTGTGAGTTATACTCTTACTTCACAAGCTTATTTTTGAGTACATCAAAAATGTCTTCGCAATTTTGATATTTCTCTTCTCATTGATCTACTAAAACTACGTTAAATTATGATCGAATATATATATATTTTTTAATTGTATCTTATTCTAATTCGATCTCTGAAATACTGTAAAAATTAAACATCTAAGTCTTTAATGTTTCAACATTTAAAAGTAAGTAATTTTAGTTCAAATTATCATGCTTAATTTTTTTACTTTTTCAGTCTGTTCATTAACATAAAAATGTAAGTTCGTAAGCTTAAATAACAACCCTTTTTGCAAAAAGGAGTGCGAAGTAAACTAACAGTCCTATTCACCGAGTAAGCTCGGCCGACGGTGAAAGCTGCAAAGTAATCTCGCGCCAGTTAAGGCACCGAGTGGATCTAAAAGCCTTAAATGGAATAAAATTATTTTTGTCCTTTCAAATATATTTCTTTGTATTGTGTCTCTATACTTTGAGTTGATCCAGTGAAGCGAAGTAAAATCTTTTTACAAGTAGTAATGCTTTAGAACCTTTTATTTAATACTGGGAATAAAGGAAATATTTTAATTGTGAAAGAAACCGAGTTTTTCGTGAAATAAGAAACTATAATTTTAATACACACGAAAATTAGTATAGAAAAAGTTTTGTTTCAATATATATGATCGATTATGGTTTTATCTGTCGCCAAAGCCAATGATTCTCTTTCAAACTCAAGGGGGTACTCTAAAAATCTCGAATTTTTTAAATTATAACTTCACTTTGAAACTAAAGGCAATTTAATTCAAATGGAAAATAATAATAAAATAGATGAACAAGTTCTCAAAAACAGTTGTTACGATATTATACAAGTTTTCTATATTATTAATGTAACAAGATGTCATTCTTGGTTTTATTCGATAAACTGAAATGAAACCGGTCAAGTGCATGTCGGAACACGTATGAAATATTATTATGTACTGGTCCGTCTATCTCTTGAAATTGTTGATGTCGACACCAGATAATCATAAACTTCGTAAAATGACATAAATTAAACTTTATAATTTAATGCTACAACTTTATTAGAATAATCACACCCATGATGGAAAAGTTAGAGATGTGTAAGCACGTCCACATCAGTTTGAAGTTAATTATTGCGCAAATGGGGCTTAAAAAGTGGAAACTCAATTTAACTTTCTGGGATTTACCCAAAGTATCTTACTCGATGGAACATGGAAAACATTTTTCACCCCCTTTTTACATGTATGAGGAAGTACATTGACACTTAATACTCAGCTACTGATAATACATAAAGAATATACTAGGAAAACTGTAAAAACCGTAAAATTTTGACAGACGAACACACGTCATTAAATTGTAATATATCCTAGAAAAGGGTTTTTTTCATAAATCAACATTTCGAAATATTTTTTTCGCATAAACATTTATAGCAAATCCTATCCTATATAACAAAATAAAATTTTCTTGTTTACTCCACTTATCTTTATAACGAATATCACAATGACGACTTTTAAATATTTTTTTTAAATGGAAATGCGCACTTAAATACATAAAGTTCACTTTCAAAATAACTTTTTCTTGCTACGAATTTTTAAAGCAATCACTACCAATGGAATTTCGATATTCATTTATAAGTGCACTCAAATTTTTGAACTTGCTCTGCATCAAATATCGAACATAAAGCCGCGTTCATGTAAAATCACCTATAAGCAAGTCTTACAGAAAATGTTTTAAAAAATAAACCCTGTACAACAAAAACGAAAATCATCTAAAGGTTGATAGATTATGTGAAATGTTGAAACTTCATTACATTTTTTATTTTCAGTTCGTGATATTTAATCACACCCAACTTTTCCTTTGAAGCATACTTAATTGACTTCTATTTTTTTCTTCCGCATTTATATATTTTACAGTAGTAACAATTTTAAAAACCTAGTCTATTAATTTTTAGTATTTCGTACTTCAAAAGTAAACACGGAAAAATTATAAGATCACTCTCCCAGACGTCTGTCCGTCTATCACGACCGTTTTTCACAGAAACCACTCGCGATATCTTTTAAAATTTAGCATTATCATAAAATATATGAAACCAAACTTATTTCAATAGCCAAAACTCAAAAACATTTAGGTAAAAATGTTAAGGGATAAACGAATTACTCAGAACCTTTTTTTTAATCCATTTTTAAGTCCATATATAAGTGTGTGGTATTGTTTTAAAGCACATGTTATATGAGTCTCAAATATATTAATGTATTATTGTATATTTTTACAAAAAAAAATTGATCTCGCCTCTCCCTCTTTCTGAAATTAGTGAACTAAGAAATGGGAAGAAAAATAATTTTTATAAGCCTACGAAAAGGTTAACTAAACTATAACAATGACTCAACTTATCGTAGTTTTTGATATATTCCCCATAATTTATATGTCCACTCCACATCCATGTTAGTGATGACTTATAATAAATCATTTCATTTCAAAAAAGCTACGGAACCCTCAATGCATATACCACTCAGTTGGTTTATTTTACACACATCTTGTTTATTTTTTTGTTAACACACGAAACTACTGAATGGGTTGTCATAAAACTTTCACTAACCATTTTATTAAAGATGAATATTATTTCCGCCACACCAAACATAGATGACAATGTTTATTTGACAAAACTACTACATTTATTATAATGAAAATACCATTAATCATTCCATTATAATTCAGGACATGTGAAGTGTGTACGGATTATCTCGATTTATTAAAAACATCACTTAGCAAACTGCGACTTTGAAAAAGCAATATCGTTGACAGAAGATCTTAATAAATAAATACGTTGGTAAATAAAAAAATAAACCTGCAAGACTTTCCTTATCAACAGACTAGAAATTAATATAAAATGACAGCATAAATGTAAACAAAACGGTTCACTTTACACCCTATCACATTTCATCACTTCAATTCATTTTCCCTTTCAGTCGTTTACTCCGAGCGAGTTTCAAATATTTTCATCAAAAGGCAACTTATATTACTTTATCTAAAATTCCTTCAAACTTTTGTTATTGTTATAAAGATGTATTATGGAATTTATTAAATATATTTTCATTAAAATAATGAAATACTTTTTTATACAAGAAGTTATAGCACCTAAACGGAAAATTTGACAGCAAGAACTGTAAAATGTTAAGTTTATAAAGATAAGTAGTTCACACTAAAGTTTATAATATTAAGTTGATATATTTTGTACAAAAAGTATATTATCGGTTTTAACTTTATTTCAAGGTAAAACATCTTAAAAATACTGCATTAGTTCATATTACAGAGTGAAATTAACTACTTTCTCGTGGCGAATAGTTTATAGCTTATCTAACTAAAACTTAAAACTTCATGAAAATCTATTTACTTGTAGCATACTTTATAAAAGCGGTTCTTGAACTTTTTTCGCATACCACTCATATGACATATACAGTCGCGCACTATTAAACTATAAGATATCTTACTAGGACAGAGTTTTATCTCAGAATGGTAAATCAACAATAAATTACAAAGTTTTCTTTTAAATGCCTGTATAGTAAAATACTTTTATATTGGAAGAAAACGTTCGATGAATATTTTGTATTATAACATACCACATTTTTGTATATTTCGTATTATATATTTTAACTATTTTCGTACATCCTCAGAAATTTCGTATGTAGCAGTGGTTAGTATCATATATCACTGCTAGAAAATAAAATATAAATCTTTTTGTACAATGTTAACGCCACATATTAAAGAATTTGCATTGGATATTTAATTTGCTTATTTATCTTACGAACAGTCCCTGATTTTAAAGACGCTAAAACAAGAAAAGTTTTCCTTTAAGTACTCAAGATAATTCTGTTGCATGTATTTAGTCTACTCTTCTACTGTCGGCCATATACCATGCGGAAAAATTCGTGAGTAACGTAACAAAAATCTGAAAAATGTACGATAAATTGAAGCTCTCTTAACGTTACTTTAACGAAAGGATTGTGACATAACTTTCATTTGCTAAGTAAACTACAAAATAAACTCACGCCGACACGACATAATGGAACTGAAAAGTTTTTGATGAAATTATTTTATTTTTGGCATAAAAAACGTATCTTTGTAGCTCAACCTAAAGAGAATATTTTAGTCTTTGTATGAAATAATATACTATCAAGCTTCTTTCGAACAAAGAATCTTAACGCATATCTTTTTTAATCCCCCAATAGCTTCACACTAATAGAATATATGTAGTCATATTCGCAGCCCTTTTATTCAATTGAATTAATTTTTCCTCCAGTCAAAGTATTGACGTCAAACGCACAATTTACTACAGCGTTAATTACGCTTGATTGAAGCTAATTCAATGTCTGGATTTAGACTAAATTGACAGAGCATAAATGTGATAAAATTCAAAGTTCGCACAAAATATAACGTCAACAAAATTGTATGCGGCGAAGTTACATGAGGAATTTGTAATGATCAGGAGCAGTTATTTTTGCGATTACTCTAAGTGTTTTCTTGGTACTTTATGTAAATCAATACCCTACAGTAACTATCAAAAATAATTAGAACGATACCTCTTATAGATATAGTTGATATGATAATATTGACCTCATTTATTTCTATTTTTTTCTATCATACTAAAAGAGGGGACAGGGAAAGTATCTGATACTCGCAGTTGGACATTTGTATTTATATATAAATTTTCTGTGGAATTTTTTTTTATCGAACGTGCTTCGATATTCTTTTTATCGAACGTGGTTCGATATTCTTTTTATCGAACGTGGTTCGATTTTCTTTTTGTCGAACGTGCTTCAATAAGCAATTATTACAAAAGTGATTTATTATTTGATATAAAAGCTTCATTTTACGATCTACAAATTAGTAGCTATGGCCCGTGACTTCGCCCGCGTGTGATTTGAGGAATACTACTCTAACCCAAAATGTTGCTTGTACTTTTCTCATAATCTGTATGTACCTATATTCAATACAATTAAATTTATATTTATGCGAAACCTTCAATTAAAATAAAATGTTTCAAATTTAGTAATAACTAATTAGAATTCACATTCTTTTTCAATGTCAGCAAAAGCAAAGACCATAAAAGTCTATTAAAAAGTCACCAGAATAGTTTAGATTATTAATTTACAAGTTTATTTATGAATTTTAATCAACTTTTGTTTTGTTGATATTGTAGATTTGAAGGGCGGTGTAACGATAAGATAGTTATATAAGATTTGGCGGAATAAAGTTAACATGTGAAGAAAAGTGAATTGTGTATATAATTATGTTATTGGTAAATTTTGTCTGCATAACTAGGATGAACATTTAACGAAACAAGAACAATCTAAAAGTGGTGAATTTGATAAAAAATACAGAAATTACCGTGGATCAGATATGATTATATTTTGAATCGATCAGTTTATTGAATCGATATGATTATATTTGGAATCAAAATTATTTGAGGACAGCAGCAAGAAGTGTCCAAAATGAAAAGCGAAGCATTTGTTAAATATCAGCGGCGTTGATAAAATTGTTCTCGCAGTTCAAACGGGTCTACAAGCAGCAGAAACGCAATACTGCGCAGATCGTGAAGCAAATGTTGAACTATTTAACCAAAAGGACCACCAAATATAATAAAAGCGCATTCGACCCCAAAAAATATTTCCATCAAGATGGACTGTGATGAAGCCTTAGCCTTTTTTTGCAGATAAAAATATTTCAAAGGACCGGCATATATCAATGCGTCAGATCAGAAAAACACGCGAAGCCGACATTTTTCCAGTAGTAACATGCTTTTGAGAACAAAATTAGTGTTATCCAACTGCACCCATTGGTCGACCAGACAATCGAACTGCTGATCGTAGTATAGTACAAAGTGTTAATAGAAGGAAACATAAGTGTAAACCAGCTTCCAACGCTTAATTTAGTATTCAAATGGGATTGTGATGGAGTATCGATTCAGAATCAGTACAAATAATGTTTCTCCTCCGTCTTTGGCTTCAAGCATCACTGGTGTGGATGAGTTACTCATAAGACGATTATGATTTATGTTAAAAATGATATATGGTGGATTTAAAATTAACAGGGAACTGTTTTGTATATATAAAAATATAAATGGTACCACATGCCTCAGAGTGTCAATAAACTATTAATACATGGTGGACATCATATTACCAATTGGTATCCTGTCTGAAGACGTCCAAGAGGCTCGTAATATGGACTACAAAACTCGTGGGGAACACCAAGCACACAAATTTAGTACAATAAAAATACTAAAAGATATATTACGCCTACAGCTGGTTTCATTGGATCCTCTCATAAGTAGTCTTCGTATCAAAAGACAAAAAAAATGTAAGAGTTTATCACCACAGGTAAGTCTCTTAAAATGTGGAGATCAAAGTGAAAATGAGGAGAAGAACTAATAAATAGTTCTTAATTATAATACGGTTTTGACTCAAATTATCAAATATCCTTTCTTATCATCAAAATATTTGGATTTGTAAGCTTCTATTTGTTATAAGCAGACATAAAATAATTTATATTTTAATATAAAGCCAATAAGTTATACTTCTTGTAATTTAAACTAAAATTAGCCAAAAAATATATTTTGAGCTACCAGATTAACGATCCGAATCACAGTGCACTGCGCTGAAGCGTTTATCATTATCATTTAGTAGACACGTTTATTTTAGCGTAATAATTTATGGATAAATTAATTGAGAAATAAACATGTAGACAAATTAACTACTATGAAGAAACTACACAAATATTAAATGAAATAAATGTTAAGCACTTACATCAGTGCTCAGATCAAAACAAGACCAATGTTTTGTTTCCCGTGTGTTAGCAGTTGTGTTTGCAGTAAAAAAATTCAGAACCTCTTTGTGTACACTAACAGGGATATGTGCAAAACCAGCATTGATAGAAAATCTTCTAGTTTTAGAAGATTTTATGTCCATTGTCCCTTAAAAACTGACCTGCAACTAGGGCTGCTAGGCTGGGGGCTGATGTGGATTAGGAAAACATTGGTGATATAGTCGAAAACAGCCAAATAATCAGCGTTAATAAAATGACTTCCAAAGAACGCAAACACAAAATCAACAAAATATAAACAAGTACATACACACACACATACACAGAGAAAGAAAACAAATATGGAAGTATCAGAATTAACATAAAAGTTTAAAAAAATATGTTTACAGTAATAAATGTCGCATAAGTCATTCACATCATATCGCATAACATACGTGTTCACGCGTCCCCAGTTTAACAAATATTGCGGCTACTCGAAATACTTAAATTAACCGGAATGAACTTCAAAAGAAGGCTGCCAAATAGCGGCAACCCCAGTCGGCAGCGTCACACCTGACACTTTAGCGTTAGAAGATTTCGTAATAATATTTCGTGATATTGAAAAGTTTTTAACGTCTTCTTGTTTTTTTTTAAATTATGAGATAAAGTTTATTCAACATATGTGTCAACATGAATTTTTGTGTAATAAAGTGTAATTTTTCCGGTGAAATTGTAATCTTGACACTGATTTTTTTCAGAAACGGTTAATAATTTTCCTACGATTGATAACTTCCCTAGGAGCCATAACATTTTCTATTTAGTTTGATGCAGAGAAAATAATAAGATATTCTTTGTTACATCTTGTATATGTACATACATATGTAGTTCAGATGATTTATTCACGTAACGTTGCTTTACGAAAATGTGTGACGTAAATAAAACTTTCAAATAAAACTTCAAAAAATTCCTTCTGATGAAACATTGAGTATTGGCATACCGAAAAATTGAGCATTTTCTTATTTATTCTTGCAATTTTAATTGCTTTCGTTCTCGAGCCGGAAATACAAAATTATTTGAGTTAGTTTGTGAATGTGTTACGTATTAAATATTCCAATATGTACATATGCCTGTGAAGTCTGTGGTTTTGTATAACAAATGTAACTGAAATTAGTATTTGGAAAAACATTTTTCTTGTTGTTAAGGAAAATAAAAATCATTTCAACCTTTACTACATAGAACTTAATTGAAAAAATACAAATAATTTATATAATTAATACTTTGTTTTTTAAATAAGGTATTAATTACTTAAAATATCGCAACCACTTTTAGGTAAAAGGTGAACAACCAAATATTTTTGATAATGTTAATATCAGTTTATATCATATCGTCTAAAATATAAACCACAGAAATGAGTATTAAGTGGATCGTACGCAGTAAAAATATTGAACTAAGAATAGTATGTCTGTCAAAATTTTATTTTGATATGCTTTTTGTAGTTATTGAATGCCATTGAAAAGTAATATTGAAAGTCCTTGGAAAGGGCCACTTTAAAAAAATAAATTGCAGTTTTGTTTTTGTTTTATTATACTATTTGTTCAAAATTAGTGGTTGTCATTCAGTACCTAAGTTTGTCTGCAAATTGTAAATAAAAATACCAACAATCCAGCCCGTTGAATTTTTTCTCTCCGGCAAAATAAGGAAGCTACCAAAATAATTAATCATTAAATTTCAAAAGTGTTTAATTTGGCGCGACACTAAATATTATATTTCAATAATGTATGAAAAAATAAGTATAAATTTGTTCACTATTTACAAAAAACAATTGAAACTAAAAAATTTTATTGTAGCTTTGAGATACTTATTTTGAAAAATATCTAACTTTTACAAAACAATTATTAAGAATTTTTCTATTAGTTTTTAAGCTATTTAAAAAGGAAAATCGATGAGTTTTGTTAAAAAAGAATTGCTTTGAGTTTTATTATTCGAAGAAAGCCTAATAGCATATAATGTCATGCAAAGATATCTGTTTAGATTAAGCTTAAAGTAGAAAAGGCATGTAATTTACTAGCTCACGAATTATGCAGGAGCCGATTACAAAACGTCTTATTTACATTTATATAAAATTATATTATATTTATATGCTATGTTATGTATTATTTAAATATATATATATATATATATATATATATATAGAATGTAATCCCCATCATAGAAGAACTTTATCTATAGAAGAATTGTAGTTTGGAGACTATGGAGATAAGGAAAGTAGGCCACGTGTTGAAAAACTTATAAACCCATCATTAAGATCGTTTGATTTGTTGTTAAAGGGACATATTGACGTGGATTCTCATTCTCATGCAACACCATAACCTGTCGCGTTTCTTAGTCAGTAAATTATCATTTCTCCTTGACTTTCACAAGCAAACAAAGCAATTGATTGCTGTAGAACTCGGTATTGATGATTTTACCAGAAATTCATAATAGAGGAAGGTAACCCACGAGATGCAATGGCGAGAAGCGATAGTTTTTTGCCATTCTAGGATACACACACGATTTTCAATATTTCAGGTTATCGGAATAATTACAACGTATATATCATAGTACCCGTTCTTCATCTTCTGTTACGTTTTTTTCACGCGAATACTGTCCTTCATAGTGATTATGAAGTGAAAAGTTTCCAGATATTCTCGAAGTTGCCTTCTGTACAGTTTTGTTTAAAACCATTTACCAATTTTTTGAATTTTGTCCGATACAGATGTCTAAAGATTATCAAATGGTCGATTTCAAGCTACTCACTCGGTTTCTTAGTTATTTGGCTTGAATCGTCTTCGAGTTCTTGAGGTCTTCCACTTCTTGGCTTGTCTTTGAGATCGAAATCTTTTTTCCTAAATTCGGCAAAACATTCTCACAACGGGCTTGTTCTAAAATTGTTTCATACGCATCACTCTCTTCCTGTGCTTCATCTATCGTTTTTTTTTTGCTTTTACGAAAGACATTCCAGCTTCAAAATGAATAGAATGCAATGTGAATTTTTTTATTTTCAGCAACCATAACTAATAAGATCCGAACTCATATTATCGAGAAACTAATTTTCAATCTATGTAATCAAAATATAAAAACTGGGTGGTACTTACTTTCGATTTATATTCCTAAACAGTTTCACGCATATGCTTTAAAGTTGCGCCATAAACTTAAATGTTCTAAACGAATATGTTTCCAGCCTTTCGAAAGAATTATCAAGATATTTAACATTTCCACAGGTTGCCCTTGAGATTAAAAGAAAAAGTTTTTATTGCAGAAAAATTTATTAAAATTAAAAATAAATAAAGAATTAAATATTATTATTATTTATTTACTGTCACAATACGGCTATATTCAAGAGATATACCTGAATAAACACAATATAATCAATTATTTTTGTATATGACGTTAGTACTTTACCTCAAACGACAGCTATTTTAAATATACTTAAATCGTATTTTCCGAAAATGTTTAAAATATCAACTCATAATTTTATCTGATCCATATCTAATCCATATTAAAGCATAATGCACGAACTCAGGAAATGGCACTTGGAAGAATATGGCTATTTATTGAAATTTATTAAGTGGACGTACACAGCTTTCACTTCGTTCTTCTTGGGCAGAAAATTAAAAGAGTAGCACTTGTTATTGACGAAAAAAATCTACTAATATTTTACATTTTAAATACTCTGTGCATAGAAAGATCAAAATTACAAAACAAATGTTAATAACAATTTCTCTTAGCAAACTTAAGTTTTGAAATTTAAATTTAAAATACAAATTTTTGTCCAATGCCCGGAACTTGAATCTATTGTGAATATCATTTACATACAGCATCGCTATGAGTAAAATAGTTAATAAAAGTTTAATAAAAATTTAATGACTGGTTTTATAAACCTAATATTTAGAAATATAACACAATTTTTATTCAAAATACCATAGTATTTTTTTCATTTCATTAAAACATATAAATTTTAAGCCTTACTTTTAGCTTATAGAATAATATAAAAATACTACCTCATAATCTCACGTAATATTAACTAAAAAAAAGTAAAACTGAAAGTAAACTGACACCCACTGAACTGCAGAGTGGAACTGAAAGCCTTTAGGTGGAATAAAATTATTTTGAACCTGGCTTTCGTGTCTTTTTATGACATGGCTTCCCTACTTTGGAAGAAATGGAACGAGAATAGCAAAATATTTTTATAAAACTGTATACGGGTGAGTTTCTTTTACCAATAACAATACCGAGACCCTTTTTATCAACTTTCCAGTAGCGTCAAAAGTGATACAACAATTCTGATGAAGTTTTTTTTAATCTTCGATTTCTTTAAAATAAATAAAATTTTAATAATGCCTAATAATATCATAATCTGAATTTAAATATTTTGGGCCCTTTAGCACAGTTTTTAATACATTGCAATGTTTAAATGTTTTCCTTGATTCATTGCACTGGACCATCCTTTTTCATTGAAATAAAAATTAATTGAATTTCTTTGTCAGCATTGACATTAACATCGTAAATTAAGTGCTATTTATGATGTAAACATGTAAAATTCATTTGTTTGCAAAATACTTCGGAAAAGAAAAATTGTGCATTTAAATATAACGCCGCAGGAATATGACGTACAATTAAAGTAGCGTCATCTTTAAAAGCGAAATAGAGCTCAAGAGTTTTCTCTAGTTCTAGGGAAATGGAAAACGAAGTTCGTTTGACATACACTAAAAATTGCACAAAACGAAGAAATTAATGAATAGAATAGAAAAGTTCATATCGTTAATTACAAATGATGGACACTCAACGTTTATTATAATTTGTGAGATTTATGATAATAATCAGTTTATATGGAAGACGAGTTTATTAGTTTTGTTACAGGGCAAAAGATATAGTTAATTAAAAAGTAAAAATACATTTCCCTGAAACAAGTATTAAGCATCTTGATAGTACAATTAAGGGACTGTATACATTTAGAAACCGTGAATTTTATAAAATTTGGTTTTTTGTTATATACCAAATAATATTTTATTCGAAAACTAATTTGCAGTATTGTTAACATAACTATAGAATAATATTTCTCAAAAAAAAAACCGGTGAAATTGGCGTTACACAAATAGAATATAATTGAAAATATTGATATTTTTTAGAATGTAAATCACTTTGAATGTAAATCACAACACACGAAAAAATAAAACGAAATTTGTGATTCTATCACAAAACAAAAAAGGCCATCTTTATGTATACGGGTATGCTATAATACAAATATATCAATGATTTTTAATAATAAATGAAAATGACAATATATTTTACAAAATCCTTTTCAAGTTTAAAAGAAAATGGTACGATTGTACTTTAATTTTTTTAATAAGCTTATATATATATATATATATATATATATATAAATAATGTCAAATAAGATAGATAGATAGAAAACATGACAAATTTTCAAAATTAAAAACACTACAAGTTGATTACAATGAACAATTAAAAAAATCTAGAGTTTATTCAAACTTTTGAAGGAAAAAAATTGTTATTTTGTTATGATTTTTACACATTGAATATATAATTTGTGCGTGTGTGGGTGTGTATGTATATGACTGAGGAGAAATTTGTCGACTTGGCACCGATTAAACGAAACGTAAATGTGTTATTCAATGTGTACTAGAAATAAGTTATGTACTAAATATATATTCGATTGCTTACGGTTTATGCGTAAATTTAATCTATTCAGTATCGTTATAAAAATTGTTTGAAATGACCGAACGATAAACTTAAACGTGCTTAAGAGAAGAATGTCCTTTACAGGAAATTGGTGAGAAATATTCTTATGTTTTATTATATATTCAATATCGTGACTAATAAAACAAAAAACTCTAATATAAAATAATTAAAACTTAAGAGAAAAGTCACTTTTTCAAATAGCAATTTTGAGAGTCGCCTTCACAAACAAGGGCGAAGAAAAAATTCTAATGGGGTCGTAACAAGTATGAATTAATTCGAAAGAATCCCCTGAAGGTATTACTTTCATCGTGACAACTTAATTACGGGGCTTTACCGGAGTTTTACCTTTTGCGTGACGTAATTAGGTAACAGCAAGGAATAAAAGTAAAAATAATTCGCGTGCTTATAAAAATTGCATGTCACTTTGTACGGACATGCGTTCTGATATACTTGGAAGTTTGTGGGTCGGAAATATTTTCGTCTTGAAATAATTGTCTTAATTATATTTCTGTTTTATCAAATGCTAATTATTTACGTTATCTTTTAGTTTTCGAAGCGAGAAAAGACACAATAATTTTCGGTTTTTAATATTTTAATAAACTCTGGTAAGAAATAGCAAATATACTGTGTAATATTGAATATATTTGGCGTAAATTTTGTAGAAATTCATTATTGACAAATAAATGAAACTACGTGATGTAGTATTATTTCTACTTTATTTAAATTATTTACCACGACCTAGGTTTCGTTGTATTACAACAGCTCTGCTAATAGCCCACCTGAAGATGTTATAATACAACGAAACCTAGGTCGTGGTAAAGAACTTAAAGAAAGTAGAAATAACACTACATCATGTAGTTTCATTTATTTGTTATACTGTGTAATATTTTTAATTTATATAAAAAATGTATGTTAGCAACGTATATTATAAATTTTATCAGCAAGTACGATGAACAACCTATGTTAGATTAAACATAAGAACTTAACTTCTAAACCTTATTACCCTATTCCTCTATATTTCAGAACCATTCTATATTCCGTAAATAAGTAGAATTTAAACTTTAATTAAATTATTAAAAATTATAAGATAGAAGAAAATAATATTTAAAATAAATTTATGGCAAAATATTTCGTACAATGAATACATCAAATTAATACATAGATAAACTTTTATAAGCCGACTAGCTGAAATAGTGAAACATAATTTTCACATTTTAAGTGTTTAATGAACTTGAAACTAACGTAATAATCTCAATTAAAAAACTTTTAAATTTTCAAAAATATTTTCCATGGTCTCTGATAATTGCTTACTAACAAATGTACTGTCGAGTTTGTGATAATTAAAACACTCGTTTTTACTGACATTTATTCTCACATGGGACATATTAAAAACCGCACACGTGCTCTACAGGTTACCTACTGAAACTAGAGGTTGGTAATTTGTTTGCAGTATGCTCTGTGAATTTCAAATTAGTTGCAAAGCTTAACTATACAATAGACGTAACTTAGGCGACCTCCTTTAAAAAGAAATGGAATCATTATAGAATGATAGCAACATTTTCTATAAAATAATGCAAAGAGATTCATTCAAATCAATCTAGATTATTTTTCAATAACCGAAGTGCACCTACGTATGAAAAGAACAGCATCCTGTTTATTCCTCATAAAAGCAATATTACATTTATTTAAAATGATTAACGAGACTATATCATCTTGTATAATATATTGTAACAATTTGAGATAAGCTATTAAAATATACATTTATTTAGAAAAAAATAAAACCGATCAATTATTAATTACGAGTACACTAAAATAAATTACAAACAAATTGTGCTGTAAGAGTCCCTATCGCATATCTCTTCATAAACAAATATTAAAATAAATTCTTCAAGAAAATTAGTTATAAATATTAATTTTTGGGACCTTCAAGAATTTATTTTTATTCATACAATGGACCTGTGTTACAACTTGAATTAATTGTATTCTACACTAAAAAATGAAATAAATTTCCACAAAACCATTTAATTGCATGATTCAGCCTGCATGTGTATATTAGTTTAAAAGATTAGTGTTATTATTTTCTTTACCTTTGTACTCACAGCTTAACTAATTAATTATAAAATATTGAATAAAATACCTGGCAATATATATTTCATTTAAGGTTTTAATTCAATTTATGACTATTTGTTTTCAGTATATTTGTATAATATGGATAATAATTTTGAATTCACTCTAAGTCGAATTTTAGAACAAACCTTTTTTTCTTTGTGATGAATATTTCAAATATCTTTTACATTCATATTTAATGATTAGAATCAGCCAATTTAAGCTGTTTAAATGATACAGAACTATGTTCCATATGTGATATTATTTCGTAGCTTACAATTTACGGCCTTATATTGTTAGGACCTTATGGCAATTCACTATACAATCTACTGTACGCTACGTTTCATTAGTGATAAAATTGCATTAGTTCAAACGAGATACTTCCTTGCAAAACAAATAAATGAAACCTGTTTATGCAAACGATTATAAACTCCCTGTAATAGCTTTATAAAAGTTAGACGAAGAATCAGCGGCAAATTATGCAGACCTTTTTACTTTTGTTTCTGAAGTGAGTAACTTAAATAAGAAAGTACTACGAAATAACGACGGTAAACGAAAGCGGTAAAGTGAAATCACAAAAATTATTAAAATTCGAGAGTGTTTTAACTCGGATGAACATGTTATTGCTCATTTTTAAATTTACTTTGTCGAGTTAAGATAGAAGCACATATTACTTGCTTAAGTAACGTAGCAATATTTACTTTCCACCTTTTTTTTTCTTCACGTCATTCTTTTAATGCTGGCATTCAGTCTCGACTGTTAGTCATTAGGGGAGGGGAGGACAAAATGGTTCACTTAACTACAATGATTGAAAAAAAATCCCACCTATCATTAGTATTTTGAAGTAACCAAAAAAATAACAATTACTTTAACCACGACAAATCAATTCTTTGGTTAGATTCATCTTGCCCTACCCTATCGGGTAAGGTGACTCAGAGCATCGGGCAAGTTGATTATTGCTCTTGATTGTCATTATTTTGGGAGGTGGATTGTTTTGACAATTTTTTACTGGCTAGTTCATTCTCTTTTCCAATCTTTTTTTTACAGCACGTTGTTCCGACTCAATAAATTTTTGTTTTTGAATGTCTTTGATTGGTTTAGAAGACAAAATATCAGCCTTTTGACATTTGCTCTTGTGTCACACTTTGGCCGAAGGCACTTGTCGGATGTATAGATTCAAGAATATGACCACTCGTTGGCTGGAGATTAGCAATTGCAAGAATCGTATCTTCGATCGATCCTTTAGCATAACCATAGCCACAGATACGCCAGACGGCAAAGGTGGTGGTTTCTTATGACCTGATACTTGAAGGCTAGTACTTGGAACATCCAAGTGAACTATCTGTGAATCTGTATTCTTAGATGTTACAGGGTACGTTGGTTGTATGACATAAGCAGGACCCAACGAGTACTTTTCGATCACTTCTTCTAGAAGATTATAAAATCTCTCTACTTGGGGTCGATTAAATCCTCGAGCGCTAGCCAAAGACGTAGGTCCTGGAGTCCTTAGCACAATCACTGTATGTCTCTTCCGAAACCATGATAACCTGTCTTTTCTGCGCTACCGTTTGGGAACCTGTCGCCTTTGCCTAGTTTCTAAGAGTACTCACCAATAATTTTCTTGAAATCGCTTAGTATTAAACCGTGAAATAATCTCCATTTCTATAAGATATTTTTTTAATTTGTTATCGCCTTCAACGGTAAATACTGGTTTGAACCTTTTTATAATATATTAACAAAGTACTAAACTGTTTATTATATTTCTAATTATTATAAATCATATATAATAATCTATTTGCTGCTCCAATTGATGTTCTGGGTGCATAGCCCATTCTAAATTTTTCCTATCCATTCATCCCTTTTCGACTTTCTTTTATAATTTGAAACCTTTTATAAAAAAGCTTTTATATTTGCAGGTAGACGGAATGTACATTTATTTCAAGCGGACATGACGGATAATCTGACAGGGGATTTATTATCTGTAATTTATAAAAAAACTTTTATAACGAATTAGAAGAATTAAAAATACCACGTTTATATTATAACGTTTGGATTACGATTTATCATGACAGCCAACTTCTTAATTACGGTTTCCACCAACGAATTAATTTAAGAGAAATTATTTTATTACTATAAATTAATTTCGCCTAAAAATCATATTACTTTTTCTCCAGAATTTTTTAAAAATTTTTTACTGCTTACTTAAACTATACTAATTTAGGTCTTAAAGTATGTAAAGTTTAAGAACTAACGTAAAATCGTTAAGCTGCGTTAAAAATCAGGTTTAAAGAAATACGCATTAAATTGATCCATTTTTTCTCACCTATCCCATCACAATTTTCTCTTGAAAAGTAAACCAACGTCCAGTATGATCTGTAACAATACCTCCGGTGGATCCCATGGATCTTCTTAAATAATATAATTTTTAAAACAATTAAACTACTAACTATAGGTCAGTTTGAACATTTCACCTAACCATGTATTGATTTTTTTATCAGGAATCAGAAGTTTCTTCTGGAAAATTTCTAATATTTTCAAAAAGTCTTTATAAAAACGATAATTACATTATCCATCTCATACTATATAAACGAATGTAGCGTTGCAAACTTACCTAAGTTTAAATAAATGCCACGTGTGACGCAATGATACAAGGCACGTGTTCATTACGAGAGTTCACGTGTCCTCCGATACCTTGCGTAAGCTTCGAACTAAGAGAAGTGGTCCTTTTGTATTTTAAATGTTATTTCTCATTTGTATAAATGATAATAAACTCATTGATTAAAAATGATTACATGAATAAAAACCATAGATAGATAAAGAAAAGAAATTCTTTTTTTTAATTTCAAATCTATGAATAAAAGGTATTCATTAAAATATGTTTTAAACTAGGGTTCCTCCCATGGGATCAATCAAATATATCTGTCACAATTATAGATATAAAGATAAAATGTAAATATATATAACGCACTTTAGTTCATGATAAAAAGGAACGCTCCTATTGAAACCAAACAATAACATATACACTTTGACATAAGCATCTGTCACACACTGGTAATCGCAGTCAGTACATAGTTTTAATAACAACATTTTGATTTGTTATTAAAGTTTTTTTAAACCCTACCACAAAAGGGACGCTTGATACAAATTTGACAATACGTTGTAGTATTTTTGATTTGTTGAATGCTATTTTTGATCAAAACTGGTTGAATGGTTCCCAGGATTTTTAAAAATATTACTCTATGATTCGGACGGAATTTATAAGTCAGGTACTCTGAATATGCATACAAATAATAATAATAATAATAAACGTTTTCTTAATGACGACCAGGAGAGTTATTGAACCTCATAAGCGGTAATAGTTATGAACCAAATGCTTGAGATCACGATATATAGCGGTCCTGCACTAAACGTCACGAGAAGCTATTCACTTGTTTTAATTTTTGTGGAAACTAGATAAAAAACGGTAAAGACCAAGTTTGACTCATTTGAATATTTTTGTATTTGATCTTGAGCTACCCACATGGATTTGAAAGAGTTTGTTGTGAAATTTTCATGTCTGACGTTTTATTCACGGCACTGTTGGAATCTACCTCAATAAACAAATAAACTAATAGAAGTTATGAAAGGTTCTAAAAAATTATTTTTCGTTTTTGTCGTTTATATAAAATTTACATAATTTTACCAAAAGCAAAGTTAAACCTTTTGGCAATTCGTTACAGTAATGGATCGTGTTGAAGACGATTTTATTGTCATTATGGTTTATAGCAATTTATGGCTATTATTCTCCTGCCTACGACCGTTTCATTTTAATGGTAATGTTGACGATATAAACGAGCAGACTGACATCGTAAACTTGATCTCCTTATACTAAACTACGTCCTAAACTACATCCATTAATATTATCAGTTGCATATGCCTCATAATTATATTATAATTCTTATTGTTAATATAAATTTGTCATTCCCATATTTGTCTTTATGTTCTTGTGTAATGATATCGCTCAGATAATTTGAGCATCGTAGAACTTTGCGCCAAACCTAGGTGATTTCCAATCGATTAACACCCTCACCCGTGCCCCGTGTATCCATTTGCTTTTAAATAGTTGTGATACTTATATTCTATTTAGAATGGTAACTTTTGTAATGTGTATTTTTTGTAGCATTAACACTGACAGATTTTGCATCAGCAAAGCGTAATTAACCATTTCACTTTTTTAACCATTTCACTTTTAAGTTTTTCTGATTTCAGTCCATAGGAGGATTGCGTGATGCCTTTTTTGAGGATTGCCTAAAGTTTGCATCTATCCAGGATCAAACCTCAGGAGCTTTTCAATTTAGCTAATCGATGTTAGTGGTGCCGTTGTTAAAACTAATTACACTGTCTTTTAGTGTATTGAAGATATTAGCTTGCGGATATGTGTGATCGCAAATGTTCAGTGATGAGTTAGTTTTGTGTAAAATTGATTTGGACGTCCGACACAATTATGGCCACAAAGGATCAGGAGCCTTTGTGGCCATATAATGAATATAGCAATTCTTCTTTTAAATTAAATTTTTCGAAAATGTATCAGAATCTGGTCCCACCTGGATTTCACTGGAAGCGAAGCAAACTCAAACACCTGAATGGGTATAAGATATATTTATTGTTATAATGCGTTTATATTGGCAAGGAATGAGTATAAAATAATGTTAATAGGAATATCTGTTCTGAATTTGCTGGCAGCCGAAGACCGAATAACTAACACTATAAATTAGATAATATCACAGCTTTACGATACTAAGAAGCAGATGACACATAAACAATCGGACAATATCTAGCAAAAATCATAACGACTGACATACTATCATTTCTTATCTTTCGTCGTTACTTGTAGTAGTTCGAGCGAGATCACATATTGTTCATGTGTTTTCTCTACTTGAAACTACCACTAGCCTTAATTTGCAATGTGGCCAGTATGCCATATTGACAAGCTGAATTGTTAACTTTGTTGAATTTTATTGTTATGTGTAATTTATAAATTTACATAAATTAATTATTAAAAAATAATACTCAAAAATGATTAAAGGCAGTGCCTATATGTGTAATAACGCTTTACGTAGGAAATTGGCAGGTATTACATTTCACAGGAACTTATGATATAGATTGTTTTAATTTCAAATTTTCTCGTTATTTATCGTTTTTGTGAAATATATCTTATGACTGTAAATATTTCAGGTTTAAAATACTATCGAATTATTAAAATACTCACAAATCGTCTTTATATTTTTAATTTACTCTTCTATTTTAAATCTGCGGACAATATCAATACGTGAATAAAAAGAAACAATGGCCGACATTAATTGTCGAATATGGTAAATGAAAAAATATAGATATACTTTCACAGACTTGTCAAACTTCTACGTCAACGTATCTAATTATTTATTAGCATCCGGAAGTGAGTCGATCTCAACGTGAACTGTTATTTTCCACTATATACATTAAAGTACTTGCAAGGAACGTGAGAAAGAATATTTCATATTAACTTAATCAAACATTGGTACCGGATGGTACGAAAGAATTACCAGAGGTTTTTTTAGTCTACTATTCCTCACATCAGTAAGTCATAATTTATTCGTAAATAGATTACGTTCTTATGGAACGTCAAATATTTTTTTTTGCTTCCAACGTTACCAATGTTATTTTCAGACGAGTCATGATCTGCAATTGTGTTTAATAAATGTGACGTTATCCTCTTTATTATTCATTACGCGTTCCGACACAACTGAAGCGCTCTGCGACTATAACATGTAACTCAGCCAAAGATACGACATAATCCGATTATCGAAGTAAATGGAATAGGATTGAAGTGGGAAATCAAGGTCGGCGTTAGTGAGCGTTAATTGTCACTCAATTAATGTTGTTATGTCAAAGTTGAAGAGGTCTGCTTAATGTTTATCATACCGTATTTACAAGTTGTTCTCAGCGGTTGCAATTTATTATGATATTATATCATTCGTACACAAGCTTATACTGTTGCTTGTTTATTTTTAAAATTTTGTATAAAAATAAGTTCATAAGCAGAAAGTAGAAAAATTATCGTAAAACCATCGAACGGCAAAAGGCATTACTTTGTCGGCATTTGAAAACTATTAACGCCATCACTAGATACTGCTGTCTTGATAAAGATGTATGCGAAAGATCAAATCATTGTACAAATTTATTTCAAATTTGTACAATGATTTGATCTGATTTGATATTTTTAAAACATTTTTAAATTTTAACGTAACACCTAATTATTTTATTTTGTGTTTATGATTACATATTTAATTCTTAAACTGTTTATTATTTTTTTAGATATTGCTTCGTAGAGTATTTCTGAATATAAATTGCTACTATGTATTAACTCGTGTGTTTTGCTGAAAATTACTTCTGTAGCGAAACAATTACATTTCTTACCATCCACCCCATCGCGGCATATTATTAACAAGGCACAATGGGGAAGAAGATTGAACAATCGCTTCAATATAGGCCGTTGTTTGCTTGCCCCAATTAAGTTTAACGACGCGGTCATGATATGATTAGTCAATACAAACTTATATAAACACACATGTCTGTGTTTATAGGCGGGTCACCACTCTATTGTTTAAACTAATTTAAATAAGGAGTTGATTCAAAGCTATATCAGAGATAACTGTAGGTATTTTCAAAGGACTTTTTACCATTAGTGATATGACAGTAAAAATGGTATATGAATATCTGAATATTAATAAAATTAAATATGAAATAATACGTGAAATATATTTTCTATTTGTAAGAAATATGAAATATATATTTTAAAAAGAGTGATTGATTTACCGAATGGAATGATAGCTGAAAATAGCAGAAGCCAGAAAACCTGTTTTTAGAATTTTTGTCTGACTCCCAGTGCGTTAATTTATTCTTCAATTAAAGAAGATCTACTTCAGGGATTTTGATGACATTTTGTATGGTAATAGTTTATACTGTAGATCAATGTGCAGAATTTGTATCTGGATATTATAGCTTTAAACAAATACCCTGAATTAGTAAATATTGGTATTGCTAACACCGTCTCTTATCGTCTTTAGTAAACTTTATGCTCAGAATTCTGAGAGCAAAAAATTATAATATAAAAATTCCCAATAATTTTTCTCATACGGAATTCCACGCGACCGAAGTCGCGTCGCCACTGCTAGTTGATATATATATATATATATATATATATATATATATATATATATATATATATATATATACAAAATGTCAAAATCCCTGAAGTAGATCTTCCTTAATTGAAGAATAAATTAACACACTGGGAGTCAGGCAAAAATTCTAAAAAAAGGTTTTCTGGCTTCTGTTATTTTCAGCTATCATTCCATTCGGTAAATCAATCACTCTTTTTAAAATATATTCCCTGTACAGAAATCACTCTGTTATAATTCATTAAATGTATAAATAATAATCTTCCTACAGAACATACCGCTACGGTCAAATAACAGAAAATAAAATTCTCACCTTTATTATGAGATATTAAATTATTTTTGTAACGAAATTAAATATTTTAGAGCATATTCGGAAATGTTTAGCCTCGAGATGGTTATAATACACAACAATCTGAAAAAAACGGAAGAATTTGAATACTTAGAATAAAATACCGGCTCAACGAGGATGATGTGTGTTCATATTTCTTACAAATAGAACATACATTTCACATATTATTTCCTGTTTAATTTTAATAATATTCAGATATTCATATACCAATTTCCTGATATAGCTGTGAATCGACTCCTTGTTTAAATCAGTTTAAACGATAGAGTGTTGACCGTCTATAAACACAGGCATCCATGTTTATATACGTTCCTATTGACTCATCGTATCATGACCGCGTCGTAAAACCTAATTGGGGCAAGCAAACAACGACCTATATTGAAGCGCTTGTTCAATCTTCTTCCTCATTGTGTCAGATTAATGATATGACGCGACGGGGGCGATGGTAAGAATTGTAATCGTTTCGCTACAGAAGTAATTTTCAGCAATACACACGAGTTAATACATAGTAGCGACTTACTTTCAGAAATACTCTACAAAGGAACACCTAAAAAATAATGAACAGTTTAAGAATTAAATATATAATTCTAAATACAAATATAATAAACAAAATAAAATAATTAGGTGTTACGTTAAAGTTTGTAACATTTTTTAATCAAACAAACTTATTTGTTTAGTAATTTATGTTGCAAAAATTACAGCAGAAAAATTAAAAACATAAAAATTGCATAATTTTGTTTTTATTTTTATATTAACATAAAAAATAAACTGAAATAACTTTGTACAATGATTAGATCTACCGCATACATCTTTATCAAGGCAGCAGTAGCTAGTGATGGCGTTGATAGTTTCCAAATACCGACAACATAATGCCTTTGGCCATTCGATGGCATTACGATAATTTTTCAATTTTCTGCTTATGAACTTATTTTTAAATATAAAAATGAACAAGCAATGGTATAAGCTGGAATACCGATGATATAATATCATATTAAATTGGCACCGCTGAGAAAAACTTGTAAATACGAAATGATAAACATTAAGCGGACCTCTTCAACATTGACATAACAACGTTGATTGAGCAACAGTTAACGCTCACTAACATCGATCTTGCTTTCCCTCTTCAATTCTATTCCATTTACCTCGATAATCGGATTATGACGTATCTTTGGCTAAGTCACATGTTATAGTCGCAGAGGGCTTCAGTTGTGTCGCAACGCGTAATGAATGACAAAGAGGATAACGTCACGTTTATTAAACACAATTCTAGACTTTAAACAATTTCTAACTCGTCTGGAAATGACATTGGTAACCTTGGATGCAAAAAAAATATTTGACGTTCCATAAGAACGTAATCTATTTACGAATAAATGATGACTTGCTGATTTGAGGAATAGTAGACTAAAAAACCTTTGGCAATTCTTTTGGTACCATCCGGTACCAAAGTTTGATTAAGTTAGTATGAAATATTCTTTCTCACGTACCTTACAAGTACTTTAATGTACTCGCTTCTCCCTTCCGGATGCTAATAAATAATTAGGTATGTTGACGCAGAACTTTGACAAGTCTGTAAAAAGTATACCTATACTTTTTTCATTTACCTTATTCGACAATTAATGTCAGCCATTGTTCCTTTATATTCATACATTAATATTACCAGCAGATTTAAAATCTAGGATAAAAAGTAAATTTAAAATATGTATATGACTTGCGAGTGTATTACTAATTCGATAATATTTTCAACCTGAAATATTTACAGAATCATATTAACAATAAATAACGATAACATTACAAATAGATTGTTTCAAAATCTATATCATAAGTTCCTGTGAAATGTAATACCTGGCAATTTCCTACATGAAGCGTTATCACACATATAGGCACTGCCTTTAATCATTTTTGAGGATAATTTTTTAATAATTAATTTATGTAAATTTATAAATTACACATAACAATCAAATTGAACGTAGTTGACAATTTAGCTTATGGGTATAGCAACCTGGCCACATTGCAAATTAGGGCACGGTGACAGTTTCAAGTGAAGAAGACACATGAAAAACATGCGATCTCGCTCGAACTACTACAAGTAACGACGAAAGATAAGAAATGATAGTATGTCAGTCGTTATGATTTTTGCTTGATATTGTCCGATTATTTATGTGTCATCTGGTTCTTAGTATCGTAAAGCTAATTTAGTATTAGTTATTCGGTCTTCGGCTGCCAGCAAAATCCTGCTCTGATTTTGCAGCAAAATTCTGTTCTCATTCTTTGCCAATCTAAACGTATTACAACAAAAAATATATCTTATACGCATTCAAGTGTTTGACTTTGCTTCGCTTTTAGTGAACTCCAGGTGGAACCAGATTCTGATATATTTTCAAAAAATTTAATTTAAAAGAAAAATTCATTATATGGCCACAAAGGACCAGACCAGGAGCGAATTGTATCAGACGTCCAAAAAAAACTAACTCATCACTGAACATTCGCTATCACATAAATCCGCAAGCTAATTTCTTCAATAAACTAAAGGACAGCCTTAATTAGCTATAACAAGGGCACCACTAACGTCAATTACCTAAATTGAAAAGTTCCTGAGATTTGATCCTGGATCGATCCAACCTTTAGGCAATCCGCAAAAGAGGCATCATGCAATCCTCCTATGGACTGAAATCAGAAAAACGGAAGTGAGATGGTTAATTATGTTTTGCTGACGTAAAATATATCAGTATTAATGTTACAAAAAATACACATTATATAAGTTACCATTTTAAATAGATAGTATAATAGTTACCATTAAATAGATATAATAGTTACTATTTTTAAGTATCACAACTATTTAAAAGCAAATGGATACACGAAGCACGAGTGAGGAACTAAATCGATTGGAAATTACCTAGGTTTGGTGCAAAGTTCTACGATGCTCAAATTATCTGAGCGATATCATTATGTAAGGACATAAAAACAAACATGGGAATGATAAATTTATATCAAAAATAAGAGTAAAAAAATAGAATTATGAGGCGTATGCAACTGGTAATATTAATGTATATATTTTAGGACGTAGTTTAGTATAAGAAAATCAAGTTTACGATGTCAGTCCGCTCGTTTATAACATCAACATTACCATTAAAATGAAACGGTCGTAGGCAGGAAAATTTTAGCCATCAATTATTATAAACCAAAATGAAAATAAAATCGTCTTCAACACGATCCATTACTGTAACGAATTACCAAAAGGTTAAATTTAGCTTTTGTCAAAATTATGTAATTTTTATATAAACGACAAAAACAATAATTTGTATACCTGGAATGTGACAATAACCGCAATCTCCAAAATTTAATAATTTTTTTATTAATTTCAATATTCATATACTTTCATATTTACAAATATTTAAAGCTTGTTCTTGCTTTAAAATCCTTCGTAACAAACCTACGGAGTAGGAAGCACGAAAATTGACAACGTAAAGTTCCAAATGCAAATTAATTTGTGAAGACAACTTTCACTGCCACATCATGTAGGTGTTAAAAATTGAAAACTTCTTAGAAAAATGGCATCGAGAAAAATTAAGAAGTAGTTCATAAAAAGTTATTTTTATTGTGCCGTTGCAAAATTGCCAAAATGGGACGCCAATGGCATCACTTCGATGTCCGTCCGTCCGTCACTGGTGATTTTCTCGATAACAATAAAATTCGACATAAAAATGTGAAATTTGACACTAAGACAGTGTATGATAGTCCAGTTTTAGACGATAAATATAAAAAGGCGAATTTTGATTCTAGAGATTCATTTCAGGGCGCAAATTGGAAAAATTAAAAAATTTCATTCAAGGTTATAGTGTAGTATCAAATGAAAGTTAATTGAAGCATGATTTCAACCATACGATATGTTTTTTATGACGTTTTTTAAATATTTCTTGGGAAAAAATATTTTCTTGCTGTCTCCCACCTTTTTCACCAGAAGGATAGCTGGGAAATATCTGAAAAATATGAATGTTGGTTAATTAGATATGGATTGAACAAAAGTTATCGGGATTGAAAAATTCCGACGCGATAGACTTTTACAAACAATTTAATTGTTTATTTCCTTATAACTGCTAAACCATTTTGTCTTTAGAGAAAAATTAAGAAGTTAATATATTCATATATTTATAACATCAATAGATAGCTGAGGTATCCATTTAAAATTGTTTATGTAAATATTTGCAACGTCGATGAAAATAAACTTAATTGTTTACTTTATAAAACTTAAAGTAAACAGACCGTCCAAGTTGTGATTTGCGACTTATTTTACTTCATTTATTTGAAATACATCGGTAGTTTAAAGACATTTGAATACAGAATGTTTTATTTTCAAGATCCATGGTAAAACAAGAAACATTTATAATTACGCCATGCCCGCCCGTCCGTTTGTCATCTTCATAGTTTCTTCAGGTGTTAACTTGTATGCATGAAATTTTGCGAGTAAATGTACCATATAAAGGCCTAGATTGTTATGTGTTAAAAAATATTTAATATTTCTTCCAATAAATAATTTCAAGACATAAAAACATATGTACCATCCTACTTTTTGCCTGCCCAGAAACACACTCGGCAGTTAGTTATTTAAAAATGGTTATTTGTAAAACTTCATGTGGATATTACTATAGATTACTGTTGAAAGGAAAATATACTTCTATATTAAGAAAATATATCTTTTTAATTAACGATTAATTACATTTCTTTAAAATTAACAAAAAATCACATCTGAAAAATCAGTGAAATGATAAAGCATATGCGAAACTTAACAAACAAAGAAAAATGAATACATCAACTAGCATCGCATAATGACTTCATACTTACCTTGTCTAGAAGGAAATTGGTGAAGTTATAAAAAAAGTTTAAAATATATTAAAACTCCCTAGCGAAATACAAAGGAAAAGAATTAATAGTGTCTTTAAAAAATTCCATTATATACATAAATATTTAGAAGGCTTCACCAATGATTCTTAGTACTTAATATTATTCATAAGAAGTTTGAATACAATAGCTAGCTCTTTAAATTGATAATGAAATTTTCATAATTCTGTCAAGCCCGTAAGTGATTTTCCTGAATTGAGGCCTCTCATTGTGAAAGTTTCAAGTTTCTCTTCAATTTGTGCTTTAGGTATTACATTTTCAGGAGCCGACCTTCTTGTACAGATGATATTTTCGTATAATAATATCTTTATTCTCACGTAGCTTTTCTATCCCGGATCTTTATTTAAGTTTGTTTCACTTCTCAGAAAATCAGATCGACAATTATTTAAGATTTTGTTTAGATATTTTTAATACCAACTTTAAACTACCGTAATTCTAAAAAAGTTATTTGGAAACCTAAGTTATTCCACTAGCATAGTAAAATATCGAATTAAGGTATATCTAGATGCCTCTTAGTCGGAAAATTATACTTAATACTTTGTAAATAATATCGATAAAAATACTGAACATACTAAACTTTTAATTATTTTAAGAAAAACATTAAAAATACAAAAGAACAAGTGGTGTCGTGGAACACCCGGTTGGGACAAAGTTCCTTTTACTGTGTATTATATACTAGATGACCCGATGAACTTCTTACCGCCTAAAATTGATTTTATTTGTAACTCTTCATTAGCGATTATCAATCCTAATTAACCTTCCAACTCCAATTCATTGAGGTCCATAATATTGGACGCATCGTATACGATTTAAGTTTTGTTTGGTTATTAATTGAAACTCGTTTGTAATTCAAATGAATTCAACGTCTTTTATTTACATGAACACATTCAATGCAAAGCTTTCTGGTATACTACATTTTTCATTTTATTTTCCGACGCGTAAATAAACAAAAACGATGGATTTATCATGTATCGCGAATACGCGATACATTGTTGTCCATACGGGAAACAAGGAAACTCCAAGTTAATTCCGCAAACTTTCAACGACTGGCCTTGTGATTTTTTGATGGTGATCGTGAAGGCCAGACCCACGGGGAATTGCGGTCATTTAGTATCGAATAGCAAGTCCGTTGAAATCATCTCAATGGGTGGAATCAAAATATGCTCTCCTTTTTACTTTCCCTTGATAATTGTCGCCTCGATGATGTTTTTCATAAGCTTTTTCATCGCCAGTCTCGTTCCATTGCATAGTCGAGGTTGACTGATATTACGCAACATGATGATGACTGAGCCTACTTGAGTTGGTAATCCAGGTAATTCCAGCGAATTCAAAAATTCTGTGGGATAATTGACTACCTCATCCTGGCTAATAACTGTATCAACCGATTTGAAGGAAAACAATTCTCCCCCAATGAAGTTTTAAACGGTCACGTTGAGATCATCGACATCTTTGTTTTTCGCTGCCAATATATTACGAAACATTTGTACGAATTGCTTCGGCTAATGTTTCAATGTCGTATTATTGTTCTCTTTGTAACTGGTGCTTAAATGCATCGTGCATTGCACGATTGAATGATATCATGCCCGAATTCAACAACACTTTATTCGCCATCAATAAACATATGTCTTCTATCATGATCATTGTCTCATTGTGAATTCCTGCAGTCATTTGCAATGTTGGATTTAAAGTTTTGCGACACATATGATGCAAAACATCCTCAGACATGTCGTCCTTATATTTGACCCACAACTCCTTTGAATTCGAAGGGAAACGTGTGAATATAATAATCGCAAATAATGTGCGAATTTGATACGGCGATGAAGATATGACGGAAACTTTGAGCGAATTGTCCCAATGCGAAACGTTCTCGAGCAACTGTAAGAGTTGACATGCCTGTACATGTAAGTCGCACACAAATGCCCATTAACAGCTCTCAGTTGTTGAAATGACGTCACACAATGAATATTCACCAACAATCAAAGATAGTAACATTCGTCGTTATTTGGATGCACAATGTAGATGCGACCCAGAGCGTCTGAAGCAAATACGTTTGGATGTCCTTCAACTGGTGTTCCTTGTTTTCGACGTTGAAACAAGTTCGATTATGGGTTCCATGTATAGTAGCGTGGCATTCAGCATACAGCAAAGTGTGAACGAAAGCGTCAGCTTGACAAACTCAGAAGAAACTTGTCAATGTTTTCGACGGTGGCCGTGCCTCTCTGTTGGCTGCGTTCTCTGTATCGAAATTTATCTCCTTGTCTGTTTTCCAGATGTACTACTAAATGTACAACTGTCGAATGTATTTCTTGAACCGCAAAGGAAAATATGCGCCAAATCGCCTCGTTGCTGCTAACATAGCGACCCATTTGATAACGAGATACTCCATCTTTTGCATTTGTCACAGGGAAAAGTGCTTGATCGACTTGACGGAAATACAGCATTCCACATTGGTGTGAGCTTCAAAAGCCTTGCACAATGTCGGCGAATATGGTAAAATCAAAACAATTGTCCACATTAATATCTTACCCTTTGACCTTCACAACTACAGATCGCCCATTATCCGCGATTGATCGCCGACGATACAATGGGTATCCGTCATTGCCTTTGATGGTGTCAGCGATCGGTCTCCCGGGTATCGCTTGGAACAATTACCATCGAACATACAAGGCGAGTCGTTGTTGAAAACTCCGCAAGGTCCATGGATCACATTGCATTACTGCATGCAATTTCGAATCAACAACTTCATCCGGGATTTCAGCTGAGATAGTAGAATCGATTTCATCCGGCCTGATTTTGTCAATTAACCACGCCAAAATGTGTACATGAAGCAGACCATGCTTTTGTCATTTAACGGAGTACATCCAACAACGAACTTGGCCATACACACGGTACTTTATGATGAAATCCAACAGAGATTTTTATTTTTGTTTAAAAACTCTGACAATGATGTCATATCTGTCAACTGGTGTTTAGCTGGTTAGCAGGTTCTTCTTTATTTCGGTCTATTGAGGGTTACAGGTGAATGTTATAAATAAGTCTAGGCGACCATATTGCCTAACATATACGATATCGTATCTTGCGCGTACTCGCGCATGTGGCGCGGGCTTGCAAAGTTGTTTGCATCGCCAACGGCATTAATCGCCGGAAGACGAATATATTCTTCAGATCAGAGCTGCTTTTGATTCAAATGAATATATGTCAATCGTTCAGTCTCAATTTTGACAAACGTATCAACCGCCAAGTGATGGAAAAGACGGTGACACTTCAAAATGTGATTTATTTCACCTTCACGGATCATAAGTCTGTATCGATAAAAATTCATAGCACTTACTTTTTCATTCCTTTCAGTGCCTGCAATCACAATAAACATACGGTTAGATGTAATACAATCTACAAATTATTTATTAAATCTTTTACATTTACATGTTATTAAACCATTTTCATATTGAAATGTTATCCGTCCTCACCCTGCCAAATGATTAATGAATATTGTAGCGCATCGTTTTGGACACGCGTTTCAATTCATTGTTACGACGATTAAGCACAATATATCTAGAATGCATATTTTCTCCGACAATAACAACAGACACTTCGTCGATTGTCAGCAAATTGAACCTTTTTGCGTGCTCGTCCACAGGCGTTTTATTGCCCTGATGGCGATGTTATGGCTATCGGATGGCATCCCATCCAACGCAATCTTGAATAATTTGATCAATTCGTTGGTCTGATGAAGAATCCTTTGCAATTCTCTGACAATGGCTAGCTTCGTTAACGGATTGTGAGCACAACGTTCATTACCTTCCGCATCAGAATTGCCCATGAAAAATATTTATAAGAATTGATGGTCCGCATCCGGTAGTGGTAACAGCACTCCTACTAAATATGTTTGCCTTAAATCAGCAATGGTGTGTGAAATTGTTTCTGATACAACGGCGAATGATGTGAAAGACAATAGTGTCGTAATTACTTTGAAAGTGGGCACGAAATTTTCCCGTACAATACGCATTGGGCCAAACGACGTCATTTAGAAACAACTGTTGTATTTTTGGATGTTGGCCAAGAAAAGATAGAAGCACTTCAAGTTTCAGAAACTTATGAGGGTAATGGCTCTGTGGTCCCACACCAATTGTGGCAATTTTACTTTTCCACCCACACGACACAATCCAGGAGATTCACCGCTGAATTTCAACGCCTTACAATGCGGACAAATGACTGACATTTTTCCAATCGTTACTGATCTGTCCGCACCGTAATCGATTTCCGAATCGTAATAGAACGCCGCTAGTTCCAGGTTCACGGGAGAACGGCCTCGGTGCAATCGGTCATGTTCATTTTGTCGTGCTCGCTAGCGTTGTGTATGATGTGCACGTATGACATTTTCAGTCGCTCTAGAACATAATTCGGACATGCCAATACGAATATTTTCATTATCAATCGCACGCTGGTCATCAGTGCAATTTGCACGTGAAGTAGCTCGCCGCACATTTGACTGACTTCGACGACCTATATAGAATGGATATATAGAATAGAGAACCTTAATAGAATGGCTGACCAAGAGAATGTTCGCAAAATGTAATTAAATTCGCTTTAACCAAATATATTTTCAAAATCCACTATCTTCTATACATATATTTAAAGTATTCCAAAATGGAAATTCCCATACAAAATTACCAATGTCGATTTGTTCGATTTTTCAGCTGTTTTACCTAATTTTCTTTTTCCCGAATTAACCAGTATTAAAGCGAAAAAAATATTGAAATAAATTATGCATATGCATATACATATACATATACGTATAAGTAAACGTATACGTATACGTATGCGTACGAGTACGTACACGTACACAAGTACATACATACATACATATATATATATATATATATATATATATATACATATATGTATTTTTTTCCACAGGAACAAAAGTATTTCAACATAATAAAACATCGTTAATTTTAAAATATGAGAAAAAAAAGACGATGAAGCGATCCGAGCAATATCTTTTAATTAAACTAAACTTATTATTGAATTTTAGTGCATTTAATATATGTGTAAACTTTTATCGATGCAAATAAAAGATGGTACCAAAATTTAAGTTTAAAATAGATCATTCACTAATTGTTATTTTAACACTGATACTTACCTGACTTCATCAGCAAATCAAATACAAACCGAATTGTAAACGGTCTGGCAGATGATTGGCTTATAATAACAAGCCAGCAGAAAAAAAGACATTGACATACGCTTGTGCTTATATTGAAGCAAAACTGTTATTTTATACTGTAGCAAAAGTATCGATCGTAATCTTACACTTTTTCGGGCTAGCTCTCATTCGCCAAGCGTCCAACGTGTATAAGGAACTTCGTTCCAATTACTGTTATACGAAAAATACTAACCTAAAATATTTTCTTTAGTGAATTGTTTTAAAGCTCACTTTTCTCATCTTCATTTTTTTGGTTCCATTGCCAAATGATCATAACGGAACCCTGATGGTTTCGCATTATAGATCTTTATGTTTAAGGCTAATTGTGTTGTAATTTTACAGGTAATGCATAAAAGTGGTTAAAATGTGTGAACACGTGGAAATAAAGACATTATTTTGAACTATCTCTCATTCTTTCTCACCACGCGTCGAAATTGGGAATGAATTTTTTCCCTACGGAACTCATCGGTGAATTCATCACTGAAGGTTTTTTAAAATGGAATCGAAAACTTCTTGTGAAATGAAATACTTCTTTGATTGAAATGAAATATCAAATCATCTTATACAAATTGATGTGGATCAAAGTTAAATGAAATGACATATTTTTAATTTTTCGTATTATTGGTTATTAGATTTAGAAGTCTGTATTATAACATATATTTAAAGAAGGATGTAAAAAAATAATAATGTTCTCTATAAGTTTGCAAACAAGTTGAAGAAAAACGGTTGTTCAAACTTCTTTTATTCAGATTTTCTTTTACGTGGATTGTAAACATCGGTTTTATTAACTAATAAACAATCTTTACATAATCTTTAATGTTTTGTTATACATAGCTAATTAGACAAAGCCTCAGCGCTCATAGCCAATTAAACAAGATAACTCATAATTGGACGCCACAACACTTCTAAATTAACTAAGATAAAACATAAGCATTCAGTTAATTTAATAATAATAAATGCACAGTCACGTCGAATCCGATTGGCATCTGTTTTATTCCGTTTATCTCGGCAATGAAAGTATACCGATTCATGATTTAGACTATATGTTGTAATGAAACAAAACTTGCTGATGATATATAATCATTATTAAAGCAGGTAATTTATTAACAATTCAATTTCCGTACTACGAAATTTATTCCATAGCTATAGCACATGAAGAAAGACCAGCTTGTGGGAAATAACACCTATGATTGTAGGAAATCATTATTAAGACAGGTAATGTAAATATATATATATATATATATATATATATATATATATATATACACAATTTGTAGAGAATGGAAAAAAGTCAATCTTTGAAACAAAACAATTATTTGTAAAACAATTATGCAAAATGAAAGAACAATGTAAGATACGTTTGAAGAAAAAATAATATAATGAATTAATAAAACCATTTAGTAAGACTAGAGCTTGCGCTAGGAAGTTTCCATATACTATTGGGTATTTATAAAATTTAAATATTTGAGGGTACACAGTTTAATAGAAATCTATTAAACTATTTACAAAAATTATTTATCAGGTTTCGTACTTCAAAAGAAAAAAAATTAATCTTTAAAAGATCACTCACTTGTCCGTCCGTCTGGCTATATATCACAGCTCTATTTTCCTATTGATCGTATTGACGCAGAAATTTTAGATTTGGAGTAGTATTAAAAGCATTTTTTTAAGATTTCTTGTAGCCCATTAATTAAATAGAGACATAACTAGAATAATTGTTAAAAAAATTAAAAAATTCAAAATATACGCGAATTCTCAAGAAAAACTTCTTGAGAATTCGCAAAAATCGTTAAAAATTAAAAAATTTAGACACAACAAGTGAAGTAATCATTTTTTTTTTCAATTTAATGTGTATGGTACCAATTGGAGAAGTAAGTAACAAGGCTAAAATTTTTACCAGGATTTTATGTAAGATAGTTCTACCGACGTTGTATAAAATGTCCACAAATTATATGTTCCCCCTTCTTCGCCTCTTGAGCTGTTAAAATCAGAATTACAAAAAAAAATGGTTATTAAAAGTTTGCCTAAAATTTATTCGAAAATTCCAGCAATAATAATAAAACCCCTTAAATATACTTTACGGGTATATGTACCCTTAAATATACCTTACTTTCTTGTATTATTTTTATCGTGTAAAAATTAGAGCTTCCGAAATGTGATTGTTTTTAATTACCGAGTTCTTTACCGTCTTGAACACTGAATTTTGGAAGTCTGAAATTAGTAACTTTGTAATAATTATAGTTATCAGTAGTCATTACATTTTATTTCATAATTATCCATATCATAATTATTCATATTATAAAATTTTCAATCTTGTAATTGACAAATAATAGTGGAATTGAAATTTTTCTTGCGCTGTTGCCTACATTATTAAAATGAAAACACTGTCCATTTTTAAACTACGAGAGAGATTATATAACAACTAAAATAAGACAGTAATGCAGTACGTATTTAAAAGGAAAACGACAGTAAGTGACAGAATTGCCTTTTGATATTTCCATACACTTTTTCAATACATACATTTTATGTGTACTAAGAATGTCTAAGTCAAATAATTTTAAAGCTTAAACTAAATCAAATAGTAACAACATTTAATTTTTAATATCTAGCAATTATCCTAAAGTAGAACAAATTTCAAATAAAATGTTTCAATTAATAATACTTCTTGAAACAATAAAATTTAAGGCAAATTGAACTTAAAAATAAACGAAAAAAAAAACAATGGACTTTTTACAAAATCTTGTAAAAGTCCATTGGTTTTTTCTTTGTTTATTTTTTAAGTTGATCTTGATAGCTCGATTTTAAAAATTATCTGACACTAAGCGACCTATCTGATAGAGAACATAATGAACTATTACAAAAGGTTCCTACAGTACTCTTTCGGATTCAACACAAGTTGGCAAGTTGAACGAAAAGTACTTATAGGCTTCAGTCAGGTATTGGTATCCACATCCTCCGTTATCGTGTACTGCTTTTTCCATTCACACAAATCTGACTAGATCAAAATTTGTAAGTGCAACAATTTACTTAATCGTTTTTTTTTGTTGTTCTTGCTCAACTAATGTTCTAGTTGCTCTGCAATAGGGTTATTGTTCAGGTGTTACCGATTTGCCGTTTCAATGAATTCGACCAATAAACCTATTTCATTTTTTGACGACAATGATAAAGAGCAGAATTTGGTGGATGCTATTTCGGCTTCGATAAACAGTGATGTTTGACTCAAATAAATATTGTCTGACTTTCTGAGAGTTTCACTTATTTCCGTAAAAAAATTCTTCGTAATCGTAAAGATAATATAAAACTCTTGTTACTCTTACTAGTCTTCTCTCCGTCGGCTCGGGGGAAAGCTTAGGCGAACCGATTGGCGGCGGCCGTCGCCGAGCAAAGGGCAATGAAAGCATGTTGTGTACCTAGAATATATATATATATATATATATATATATATATATATATATATATATACATTAGTGTGTAGTAGTGCGTGAGATTGCGGATAAATTTAAGTACTTTGAAAAAAAATCAAACACTCCGCCTAAGACCGGAGTAAAGTATCAAAATGAAACTTATTTGTCGTTGCTAAATTTAAAATTGAATTCAGATCTTTATTATTTAAGATAGAGAGATACGCAATTTTCTCTTTTTCCGAGTACCACGAGCTTAAACCATTTTTTTATGTGCTGGAACATCCCAAAATACTGAGGAATTTTTATTCAGCTCCAATTTTGATTTTTGAAAATTTGTTCATAAGCATTTGTAGGCCAAAAGTTAAGAAGGTGGTAATAGATGGGCAGTCTTACAGACAACCGAGTAACTCTTCGGGCTCGGAATTTTCCAAAAAAAGCTCAATTGATTGTCCCATACCAGGTTGAATTTATGAGGTTTAATAAAAAGCTTTCATATTTTCAAGAACAAATTTGCGCAGAACTAAAACTTTAAATAATAATAAAAAAAAATTAATGTATTCATACTATTTTTATTACAGTAAACTAAAGTACATTTATGCGAATTTTATGTATACAATGTTACACCATCAAAATATCTCCCATCACAGCGAACACGCTCCTCAAAGCGTAAGCGCGAATTTGCAATGACGTCAATTGAGATGGCTCTCCCTTCTGCCGTTATTTTAGCTTCCAGCTGCTCCAAATTCATAATAGGGGTATCAAAAACTCTTGGTTCGAGATAACCCCATAAAAAATGTCATCTGGGGTTAGGTCGGGCGATCTGAGTGGCCAAAACAAGTTTCAAAATCGGCTTATGGCTTCAGCCCAAATAGCGCCCTAATTGTGTCCATGGAGACCCTAGCTGTGTCGGCAGTAGCCCCATCTTGCTGGAACCACACATCTGACTCGTCAACATCCTCCTCTCATAGCTGCAGTGCAAAAAAAATTGTTAATTATTTCGATACTCTCGTGACCCGTGCGAAGTCTTCGCATTATAAATTATTCAACTCAATTTAATAAATCAAAATTGATTGCAGGTATTCAATTCATTTCTAATTTTGCATACTGCTTATTACGTTTTTATTCCATTATGAAGCTCAGATGACAGATCAAACAAATATTTTACTAAAATTGACATATAGAGGCGCAAGTATCAAAAGCATTGAGCTAAAGCGCCACTTTATTTATACGTGAGTGGATTTGAAATTAAACAAAAATTTTACCGACCGTCAATCATATTGACGTTGAGCCGTTAGATGGCAGCATTGCTGTTTTGTGTATATAATTTTAATAATTAATTAATTTGCAAAAACAATAGCAATAATAAATTTTTTAGTTGTGGATGCCGGTAGAGCAAGCAATTATCTATAAAATTATATATAATTTATGTGGATTAGTTGTGAGGTTTTTTCTAAAAAGGGAGAGTAACATCTTAACCTTAGCGTATTAATATATATGATGATGATACGACGCGAATTTAAAGTTTTAACTCGGCGCTGAGATACCCATGCAATAAAACGGAGTAGAAATATTTTAATCATAAATAATGTAATTGAAGTAAAAACTGTAACTTTTCCGGTTACAATCGATAATGAAAACGATTTATAAAAGAAAGAAACAGTTATTTTCCTCTCTTTTAAAAGACGAAATGAAAATATTTTAAGAACATTATTATTCAAATCAAAATTCAAAAACAGCTTCCTGACATTTGGGATTTTCAAATGGAGGCAATAAAAGGGAATGAAAAAATTCCTTGTCTAATAATAACATTTTTCACTCTAGTTAAAGAAAATAAGAAATTCAAAAATATAACATTTGAATTGTAAATTAAGTCGTGATTGAAATGTATAAACGAACATTTTCCTGAATCCTGAAAACTTTCCACAATTGAGGTAAAATAAAATAGATATACGTTTTTTAAAATTATTTTCAGTTTAAAATATTATGAAGTTATTAAACAAGCGAGTAGATTAGTCACCAAAAAGAAATGGTTATAAAAATCAATGCAAGATATTCACCATTTGAATAGGTATATAAATATAACAATGGCGGAAAACCTATTTGCAGAAATATTACTATCAAAATGTTGAGTTTCATGTTAATATCTTAAAGACTTTTAAGGAATGGTAAATCTGCAACATGTATTTGTTTATTTTTGTCTTTTTGGTATTTTTATTTTAATTCGGCTTTCCTCGTATTGGATTTCGCAAAAGCTCGTCTCTTCTAGTGATATTAGTTATTGTATCGACCTGACTCAATATTGCTTCTCTTGTTTCTCCACTCCTCTACTACGGAAATAAACGTTCGTATCTATTTTGGGTATATATTTTCCATTGTAGAAACCAAGCTATAGGATTGATTTTGACAAATAAAGTGTTATTATATTAATCTTAACGCTAAGTGTATTAAAGACTATATAAAAATGCATTATGGCGCCCACTGGCCTCCATCTCGTCTCGAGTGATGTAAATTTACACAGAAAATAAATGAAATGAAATGGGTGATAGACTAAAGGGCTGAACGAGGAGATTACGATGGTATCTATTGTATATATGTATGGAACGTGTATTATCTTATAATTGCTAAAGTATTAAACCAATTATTGCAAATGAGTATATTTTTTTCTTAGAATTGAGCGGTCTCGATTCTACTCACTCCAAAGTTTCATTTTTCTTTAATAATACAATTAGTCTCAGTAACCTGAGCCATGGTTTCCTTGGAACATTATATATTAGGTGACTTTTCTGTTTCAGAGTCCTTTTATTCCTCCCTCATGTGTGAATGAAAGGTCTTTAAAATCCGATTTAAAATGTTAAATAATAACAATTTAACTGAAATAATTTATCCACCATGAAAGATATTCACTATGGAGTTTTAAAAGACTAATTCTAAAATGAATATATGATACATACAGATTAAAATTAAGTATATGACACATACAGATTAAAATTTTACAAATATGACAGGTTACAAAATGTATGTCGAGTTTACTTTCTGAACTTCTTAGTCGTAGTAGTCGAGTTTCCTTTTCTACTAAGGGGTATAACTTTAATATGATGTACCACTTCCTTAATATAAAAATAGAATATTTACAAGAAAGTATCATGTTCTGGTCGTTTGTGTACGCAGCGATTAAAATTTTAATTTTTGGGCAAGTGTTATTACCTTAATACTCTTAAGTATAATACAATACAAATATGTTGACACCAGATGTGAGGACATCACAACAATGCAAACATCGCAAATATTTTGTTTCAATACTGTCAATATACTTAGCAAATTTAAATCAAAGAAACCCAAAAGAAATATAGTTTTTTTTTCGGGTTTTTTTATTTAGTTTTACCAAAACCAAAAACGTTACGTATACAAGTTTAAGTATTTCGGCACTTATAGTATTTCTGATAAAATATATTTAAAATATAGGTATATTACTTTCAGCATCCATGTCCATCGCCTAGCGTATATTTTACAGGCTTAAAATTATCCTGAATTCTTCAAAAAAATGTGAATGTACCGTGTATAATTAACTTTTTCTCACGACACTAATTATAACAATTATTTGGCATTTTTACATTAATCTCGCATATCTTTCAATCGTCTTTTTCACATTAAAAAACATTGAATTTTTAATTAGCCCGCTCTAAAAAATATGTATATTTTTGGCAACTGATTATTGAGATGTATACGGATTAATATACTTTGTCAATATACCAAATCTCAGACTTCCATATCGAACCGATTCCAAAACAGCTATAACAGATATACAAACTGACAAGGAAGTCATCTTAAATAGATTCTGTTTTTTTTCCTTTGGTTATGCGGAACTCTATTTACTGAATAAAAATAACTGGTAAAATATAACGAGAAAATTAAATAAAAAAACCGCATTCAATTCAGGTTCAATTAATTTTAATCTCCCAACTCTTAATTTCGGTTCAAAATTTAATGACTTGAAAACCCAAGCTTAAGCCTGAGTATAATTCTAATTGCGATAATTAATTTAATCATTTGAAAACCCAAGCTTAAGCTTGAGTATAATTCTAATTGCGGTAATTAATTTAAACACTTAAAAACCCAAGCTTAAGCCTGAGTATAATTCTAATTGCGGTAATTAATTTAATCACTTGAAAACCCAGGCTTAAGTAAGTAATGTTGTAGCTTTCTTATTTTTATTTCAATATGTATGTAAACAGTACTTTAAGTTACTGATGATAAACAATTATCGTCGAAAAGTGAACGAATAACACCTCTTGTACTTTTCGAATGGAATAGTAATTCATCCCGTGGACTGTTCTCGATTCTACTCTCTCGATTGAAGCCTTATTTAACAGAATACAACCACCTTTAAATTGTTTCATTTTTACTGTTATAGTCAGGAAATGTGATAAACCATTTGCCATTATTTCTTTTTCCAAGTGGGCCAACTTAGCGGATAGTGTAACAAATGCTTAATTTCTCTCTCGATGTTTTTATCTATGTTAATTGACAGTATGTTCACAATAAATCTACATAAAACTTCCACAATCCACATATTTCAACACATGCAGATTCTTATTTCATTTGCCATAGATAACATTAGTGACCATAATCAATAAGACTTCAAGTGAGTCATTTAGCATAGGAAATCAGTGCACTGTATTGATTTTTTCATTCGTTCACCCACTTATGTGGTGAATTAAATTCAATTTGTTAATGAATCGTAACAGGTCCTGAACTATCACAGCCAGTATACAGATGTTTTGATTAATGAATTTATTTAGACTTTGACTTTTAGTCTCAATTACAAAAGTACTAGTTTTCATAGATCTTCTTATCTACCAAAATGTTAATTGATTAAAAAACAAGGAGTTCCTCAGACAGGCTCAACATTAAATGTATAAAACCAAAAAACTCCCGCTTTATTTTCGTTAACGTTTATATGTATAAAAATAATCACAAAATATAGAATCAGCCACTGTTCATCGTAACCAGTCACGCTATGTATATTTGTCCATAACCTCGGAGACTATTTAGCAAATATATTGTCCGCGAAATTTCGACAGCGAGGAGCGACCAAGCGCCGCCGCCACTTGATGACAATTACCCGCGACCCGTGTCACAGCGATATTCAACCTCGACTGCTGACGGACAAAATAATACTCCGCACTCCGTCTCTTCTATTTATCAGACAATCAAACTGAGATTGGAAGAGACTAGTTGCTGAGATTGATTTCAGAACTAATATTATGTATATATATATATATATATATATATATATACATATATATATATATATATATATATATATATATCGATCCATTGAAAACACTTGGTTGTTTCTATCTGCATGCATTGTTTTTTTATTATATTAAATATTTATAAATTTATTTAATATCAAATTTTATTGTTTATTATTATCTGTCAATCTGTAACGTAACACTATGTTTCAGCCTAATGTAGTGGATTGTGTTGACGGCGTGATATATTACTTAATTATTTCATACCTTACTCACTTTTTGACATACAAGACCCGACATAAGTTTTCTTTTATGAAAGCTCTTAAATATATTTTTTTCCAGTAAATCCGTAATAATTATTGAAATAAGATGAAGATGATACAGGGTTTATTTGTCAAAAAAACATGTATTTTCATAATTAATAATTCAAAATCGGCTTATGGCTTCAGCCCAAATAGCGCCCTAATTGTGTCCATGGAGACCCTAGCTGTGTCGGCAGTAGCCCCATCTTGCTGGAACCACACATCTGACTCGTCAACATCCTCCTCTCATAGCTGCAGTGCAAAAAAAATTGTTAATTATTTCGATACTCTCGTGACCCGTGCGAAGTTTTCGCATTATAAATTATTCAACTCAATTTAATAAATCAAAATTGATTGCAGGTATTCAATTCATTTCTAATTTTGCATACTGCTTATTACGTTTTTATTCCATTATGAAGCTCAGATGACAGATCAAACAAATATTTTACTAAAATTGACATATAGAGGCGCAAGTATCAAAAGCATTGAGCTAAAGCGCCACTTTATTTATACGTGAGTGGATTTGAAATTAAACAAAAATTTTACCGACCGTCAATCATATTGACGTTGAGCCGTTAGATGGCAGCATTGCTGTTTTGTGTATATAATTTTAATAATTAATTAATTTGCAAAAACAATAGCAATAATAAATTTTTTAGTTGTGGATGCCGGTAGAGCAAGCAATTATCTATAAAATTATATATAATTTATGTGGATTAGTTGTGAGGTTTTTTCTAAAAAGGGAGAGTAACATCTTAACCTTAGCGTATTAATATATATGATGATGATACGACGCGAATTTAAAGTTTTAACTCGGCGCTGAGATACCCATGCAATAAAACGGAGTAGAAATATTTTAATCATAAATAATGTAATTGAAGTAAAAACTGTAACTTTTCCGGTTACAATCGATAATGAAAACGATTTATAAAAGAAAGAAACAGTTATTTTCCTCTCTTTTAAAAGACGAAATGAAAATATTTTAAGAACATTATTATTCAAATCAAAATTCAAAAACAGCTTCCTGACATTTGGGATTTTCAAATGGAGGCAATAAAAGGGAATGAAAAAATTCCTTGTCTAATAATAACATTTTTCACTCTAGTTAAAGAAAATAAGAAATTCAAAAATATAACATTTGAATTGTAAATTAAGTCGTGATTGAAATGTATAAACGAACATTTTCCTGAATCCTGAAAACTTTCCACAATTGAGGTAAAATAAAATAGATATACGTTTTTTAAAATTATTTTCAGTTTAAAATATTATGAAGTTATTAAACAAGCGAGTAGATTAGTCACCAAAAAGAAATGGTTATAAAAATCAATGCAAGATATTCACCATTTGAATAGGTATATAAATATAACAATGGCGGAAAACCTATTTGCAGAAATATTACTATCAAAATGTTGAGTTTCATGTTAATATCTTAAAGACTTTTAAGGAATGGTAAATCTGCAACATGTATTTGTTTATTTTTGTCTTTTTGGTATTTTTATTTTAATTCGGCTTTCCTCGTATTGGATTTCGCAAAAGCTCGTCTCTTCTAGTGATATTAGTTATTGTATCGACCTGACTCAATATTGCTTCTCTTGTTTCTCCACTCCTCTACTACGGAAATAAACGTTCGTATCTATTTTGGGTATATATTTTCCATTGTAGAAACCAAGCTATAGGATTGATTTTGACAAATAAAGTGTTATTATATTAATCTTAACGCTAAGTGTATTAAAGACTATATAAAAATGCATTATGGCGCCCACTGGCCTCCATCTCGTCTCGAGTGATGTAAATTTACACAGAAAATAAATGAAATGAAATGGGTGATAGACTAAAGGGCTGAACGAGGAGATTACGATGGTATCTATTGTATATATGTATGGAACGTGTATTATCTTATAATTGCTAAAGTATTAAACCAATTATTGCAAATGAGTATATTTTTTTCTTAGAATTGAGCGGTCTCGATTCTACTCACTCCAAAGTTTCATTTTTCTTTAATAATACAATTAGTCTCAGTAACCTGAGCCATGGTTTCCTTGGAACATTATATATTAGGTGACTTTTCTGTTTCAGAGTCCTTTTATTCCTCCCTCATGTGTGAATGAAAGGTCTTTAAAATCCGATTTAAAATGTTAAATAATAACAAATTTAACTGAAATAATTTATCCACCATGAAAGATATTCACTATGGAGTTTTAAAAGACTAATTCTAAAATGAATATATGATACATACAGATTAAAATTAAGTATATGACACATACAGATTAAAATTTTACAAATATGACAGGTTACAAAATGTATGTCGAGTTTACTTTCTGAACTTCTTAGTCGTAGTAGTCGAGTTTCCTTTTCTACTAAGGGGTATAACTTTAATATGATGTACCACTTCCTTAATATAAAAATAGAATATTTACAAGAAAGTATCATGTTCTGGTCGTTTGTGTACGCAGCGATTAAAATTTTAATTTTTGGGCAAGTGTTATTACCTTAATACTCTTAAGTATAATACAATACAAATATGTTGACACCAGATGTGAGGACATCACAACAATGCAAACATCGCAAATATTTTGTTTCAATACTGTCAATATACTTAGCAAATTTAAATCAAAGAAACCCAAAAGAAATATAGTTTTTTTTTCGGGTTTTTTTATTTAGTTTTACCAAAACCAAAAACGTTACGTATACAAGTTTAAGTATTTCGGCACTTATAGTATTTCTGATAAAATATATTTAAAATATAGGTATATTACTTTCAGCATCCATGTCCATCGCCTAGCGTATATTTTACAGGCTTAAAATTATCCTGAATTCTTCAAAAAAATGTGAATGTACCGTGTATAATTAACTTTTTCTCACGACACTAATTATAACAATTATTTGGCATTTTTACATTAATCTCGCATATCTTTCAATCGTCTTTTTCACATTAAAAAACATTGAATTTTTAATTAGCCCGCTCTAAAAAATATGTATATTTTTGGCAACTGATTATTGAGATGTATACGGATTAATATACTTTGTCAATATACCAAATCTCAGACTTCCATATCGAACCGATTCCAAAACAACTATAACAGATATACAAACTGACAAGGAAGTCATCTTAAATAGATTCTGTTTTTTTTCCTTTGGTTATGCGGAACTCTATTTACTGAATAAAAATAACTGGTAAAATATAACGAGAAAATTAAATAAAAAAACCGCATTCAATTCAGGTTCAATTAATTTTAATCTCCCAACTCTTAATTTCGGTTCAAAATTTAATGACTTGAAAACCCAAGCTTAAGCCTGAGTATAATTCTAATTGCGATAATTAATTTAATCATTTGAAAACCCAAGCTTAAGCTTGAGTATAATTCTAATTGCGGTAATTAATTTAAACACTTAAAAACCCAAGCTTAAGCCTGAGTATAATTCTAATTGCGGTAATTAATTTAATCACTTGAAAACCCAGGCTTAAGTAAGTAATGTTGTAGCTTTCTTATTTTTATTTCAATATGTATGTAAACAGTACTTTAAGTTACTGATGATAAACAATTATCGTCGAAAAGTGAACGAATAACACCTCTTGTACTTTTCGAATGGAATAGTAATTCATCCCGTGGACTGTTCTCGATTCTACTCTCTCGATTGAAGCCTTATTTAACAGAATACAACCACCTTTAAATTGTTTCATTTTTACTGTTATAGTCAGGAAATGTGATAAACCATTTGCCATTATTTCTTTTTCCAAGTGGGCCAACTTAGCGGATAGTGTAACAAATGCTTAATTTCTCTCTCGATGTTTTTATCTATGTTAATTGACAGTATGTTCACAATAAATCTACATAAAACTTCCACAATCCACATATTTCAACACATGCAGATTCTTATTTCATTTGCCATAGATAACATTAGTGACCATAATCAATAAGACTTCAAGTGAGTCATTTAGCATAGGAAATCAGTGCACTGTATTGATTTTTTCATTCGTTCACCCACTTATGTGGTGAATTAAATTCAATTTGTTAATGAATCGTAACAGGTCCTGAACTATCACAGCCAGTATACAGATGTTTTGATTAATGAATTTATTTAGACTTTGACTTTTAGTCTCAATTACAAAAGTACTAGTTTTCATAGATCTTCTTATCTACCAAAATGTTAATTGATTAAAAAACAAGGAGTTCCTCAGACAGGCTCAACATTAAATGTATAAAACCAAAAAACTCCCGCTTTATTTTCGTTAACGTTTATATGTATAAAAATAATCACAAAATATAGAATCAGCCACTGTTCATCGTAACCAGTCACGCTATGTATATTTGTCCATAACCTCGGAGACTATTTAGCAAATATATTGTCCGCGAAATTTCGACAGCGAGGAGCGACCAAGCGCCGCCGCCACTTGATGACAATTACCCGCGACCCGTGTCACAGCGATATTCAACCTCGACTGCTGACGGACAAAATAATACTCCGCACTCCGTCTCTTCTATTTATCAGACAATCAAACTGAGATTGGAAGAGACTAGTTGCTGAGATTGATTTCAGAACTAATATTATGTATATATATATATATATATATATATATATATATATACATATATATATATATATATATATATATATATATATATATATATCGATCCATTGAAAACACTTGGTTGTTTCTATCTGCATGCATTGTTTTTTTATTATATTAAATATTTATAAATTTATTTAATATCAAATTTTATTGTTTATTATTATCTGTCAATCTGTAACGTAACACTATGTTTCAGCCTAATGTAGTGGATTGTGTTGACGGCGTGATATATTACTTAATTATTTCATACCTTACTCACTTTTTGACATACAAGACCCGACATAAGTTTTCTTTTATGAAAGCTCTTAAATATATTTTTTTCCAGTAAATCCGTAATAATTATTGAAATAAGATGAAGATGATACAGGGTTTATTTGTCAAAAAAACATGTATTTTCATAATTAATAAATCAGAACAGTAAGCTATCAAATCGAATAAATGAATCAGTATTTCAGTATAGTACTTTCCACTTAGTTGTTTACGTGCTAACAACAAGCAAAGGGTTGTATAATAATACCAAATAGCTACCCTTTATTATAACCTTTAACCCTTTATCCTATTGCTCCATAATTCCATTTTTCTTCGATTTCTTTATATGTGTAAATTTACTTTTTTACGTGTATTATAATTTAAGTACCAGGTGACCGAGCGATGCTCGGTTTATATTGAGTTTCCCATAGGAAAGTGAAATTGCTTAGTTCATGGTATTAGATTTTCTTCTCTTTCCCCGTCCCTTTCCCTTCCCCTTTGCCTTTTGCTTTCTTTTTCGGTCTCGCCTTGCCCCTCGCCTTCCCGTTCGCCTTCGCGTCCGTTCTCGCGTTCACCTTCGCGTTCGCCTCGCGTTCGCCTAGCACTACACTTTCTTATTCCCCTTCCCCACTTCTCATCTTCACCTATTCTTCCCCATCTCTTTTCAAAAATCCCTTCCCCGTCCTCCACTCACCCACCCTTTCGCTTCCCCCTTCACACCCTCACCACACCCTCCTCCGTTCCTTCTTCCCCTTCCCCTCCCCGTCCCTTTCCCTTCACCTTCCCCTCCACTCCATCTCACCCTCCTCTTCCCCGTCCCCTTCCCTTCCGCTCCCCCTTCCCCTTCTCTTCCCCTTCCTTCCGCTCCCTTTCCCCTTTCCTTCCGCTTCCCCTTCCCCGTCTCTACCGGTCCCCTTCCTCTTCCTTTACGCTCCCCCTTCCCTTCCGCTTCCCCTTCCCTTCAGTTCCGCTCCCCTTCCCCTTGCCTTTCCTTTCCCTTACCTTCCACTTCCTCGTCACATCCCCCTTCCTCACCCCTTTCACTACCCCCTTCCCTTCACCTCACCCTCCTCCTCTACTCCCCTTCCCCTTCCCCTCTCCCTCTACTCCACTTTCCCTCCCCCTCTACTCTCCTTGCCCTCTCCCTTCACGCATCTCTCCTCCTCCCCTCCCCCTTTCCCTTCCCCTCCCTCTCTCACTGTCCCAAGCCGTTCTCTCCTATGTTTTTTTCATTTAAAAGTTAATTTTGAAAATTTTAAATGTCTGCCATTTCCAAAATAATTAACTGACAAAGCTTGTCTTCAAAATTATTTAATATACCCAAGTAATCAAAATACGAAATTTCAGCGAAATCGTTAGAGCCGTTTCCGAGAAACCATTTACATATATACATTTGTATACAAGAATTGCTCGTTTAATAGCGTAAGTACCAGGTGACCGAGCGATGCTCGGTGTATTTCGAGTTTCCCATAGGAACGTTAAATTGATTCGTGGTATTGGATTCCCCTTCGCGTTCCACTACACCTTTCCATTCCCCTTCCTCTCCCCTCATCTTTACCTCTCTTTACCCCTCCTCATTCCTCTCCACATACCACTTCCCCAACCTTCCCCTCCCACTTCCCCTCTCCATTCCCCCTTCCCCTCCCCCTTCCCCTCCCCTTCCCTTCACCCTTTCCCAATCTTTCCCTCTCCCTTCCCTTCCCAATTTCACCCACCCCCTTTCCCTTCCCCTTGCCCTCCCCTTCACACTCTCACTATACCCTTCCCCATCCCTTCTTCTCCCTCCCCTTCTCATTCTCTTCTCCTTCCCTTACTCCTTCAGGTTCCCTTTGGCATTCCCCTTCTCCTTTCCCTCCCTTCAACTTCACCTCCTTCGCCCCCTCCCCATCCCTCTCCACATACCACTTCCCCCTTCTCCTTCCCCTTCCCCTTCCCTATATCTTTCACTTTTACCCGCCCCTTCCCTTCCCCTCCCCCCTCACCCTCACTTCCCCTTCCCCTTCCCCGACCCCTTCCCTTCATCCACCCATTCCTCTTCGGCTTCCACTTGTCATTCCCCTTCCCCTATTTCTCCCCCTTTACATATATACACACATGCAAGAATTGCTCGTTTAATAGTATAATAAACATATATATATATATATATATATATATATATATATATATATATATATATATATATATATATATACAAGAATTGCTCGTTTAATAGTACTACTCCCTTTTTTATTTAGTTACAAAATTATAAATAGGTTTAATAATATTATAGCTTTTACGAAATTAAACTATTATAATACTTTTAAATTTTATAATTTCATTAAACCGTTTACGGTCTTCCATATAATTAAATTTTCAAATTTAATCATTATGGTTAACTGGAAGTAATTAGTATGCTTGCGATAAATGCAGCAAGTGCACATATGTATGTATATGTTCCTACGTACATACACGCACATACACATGCACACACTCACACACACACACATACACACACACACACACACACATATATATATATATATATATATATATATATATATATATATATACATAATATTAGTTCTGAAATCAATCTCAGCAACTAGTCTCTTCCAATCTCAGTTTGATTGTCTGATAAATAGAAGAGACGGAGTGCGGAGTATTATTTTGTCCGTCAGCAGTCGAGGTTGAATATCGCTGTGACACGGGTCGCGGGTAATTGTCATCAAGTGGCGGCGGCGCTTGGTCGCTCCTCGCTGTCGAAATTTCGCGGACAATATATTTGCTAAATAGTCTCCGAGGTTATGGACAAATATACATAGCGTGACTGGTTACGATGAACAGTGGCTGATTCTATATTTTGTGATTATTTTTATACATATAAACGTTAACGAAAATAAAGCGGGAGTTTTTTGGTTTTATACATTTAATGTTGAGCCTGTCTGAGGAACTCCTTGTTTTTTAATCAATTAACATTTTGGTAGATAAGAAGATCTATGAAAACTAGTTCTTTTGTAATTGAGACTAAAAGTCAAAGTCTAAATAAATTCATTAATCAAAACATCTGTATACTGGCTGTGATAGTTCAGGACCTGTTACGATTCATTAACAAATTGAATTTAATTCACCACATAAGTGGGTGAACGAATGAAAAAATCAATACAGTGCACTGATTTCCTATGCTAAATGACTCACTTGAAGTCTTATTGATTATGGTCACTAATGTTATCTATGGCAAATGAAATAAGAATCTGCATGTGTTGAAATATGTGGATTGTGGAAGTTTTATGTAGATTTATTGTGAACATACTGTCAATTAACATAGATAAAAACATCGAAAGAGAAATTAAGCATTTGTTACACTATCCGCTAAGTTGGCCCACTTGGAAAAAGAAATAATGGCAAATGGTTTATCACATTTCCTGACTATAACAGTAAAAATGAAACAATTTAAAGGTGGTTGTATTCTGTTAAATAAGGCTTCAATCGAGAGAGTAGAATCGAGAACAGTCCACGGGATGAATTACTATTCCATTCGAAAAGTACAAGAGGTGTTATTCGTTCACTTTTCGACGATAATTGTTTATCATCAGTAACTTAAAGTACTGTTTACATACATATTGAAATAAAAATAAGAAAGCTACAACATTACTTACTTAAGCCTGGGTTTTCAAGTGATTAAATTAATTACCGCAATTAGAATTATACTCAGGCTTAAGCTTGGGTTTTTAAGTGTTTAAATTAATTACCGCAATTAGAATTATACTCAAGCTTAAGCTTGGGTTTTCAAATGATTAAATTAATTATCGCAATTAGAATTATACTCAGGCTTAAGCTTGGGTTTTCAAGTCATTAAATTTTGAACCGAAATTAAGAGTTGGGAGATTAAAATTAATTGAACCTGAATTGAATGCGGTTTTTTTATTTAATTTTCTCGTTATATTTTACCAGTTATTTTTATTCAGTAAATAGAGTTCCGCATAACCAAAGGAAAAAAAACAGAATCTATTTAAGATGACTTCCTTGTCAGTTTGTATATCTGTTATAGTTGTTTTGGAATCGGTTCGATATGGAAGTCTGAGATTTGGTATATTGACAAAGTATATTAATCCGTATACATCTCAATAATCAGTTGCCAAAAATATACATATTTTTTAGAGCGGGCTAATTAAAAATTCAATGTTTTTTAATGTGAAAAAGACGATTGAAAGATATGCGAGATTAATGTAAAAATGCCAAATAATTGTTATAATTAGTGTCGTGAGAAAAAGTTAATTATACACGGTACATTCACATTTTTTTGAAGAATTCAGGATAATTTTAAGCCTGTAAAATATACGCTAGGCGATGGACATGGATGCTGAAAGTAATATACCTATATTTTAAATATATTTTATCAGAAATACTATAAGTGCCGAAATACTTAAACTTGTATACGTAACGTTTTTGGTTTTGGTAAAACTAAATAAAAAAACCCGAAAAAAAAACTATATTTCTTTTGGGTTTCTTTGATTTAAATTTGCTAAGTATATTGACAGTATTGAAACAAAATATTTGCGATGTTTGCATTGTTGTGATGTCCTCACATCTGGTGTCAACATATTTGTATTGTATTATACTTAAGAGTATTAAGGTAATAACACTTGCCCAAAAATTAAAATTTTAATCGCTGCGTACACAAACGACCAGAACATGATACTTTCTTGTAAATATTCTATTTTTATATTAAGGAAGTGGTACATCATATTAAAGTTATACCCCTTAGTAGAAAAGGAAACTCGACTACTACGACTAAGAAGTTCAGAAAGTAAACTCGACATACATTTTGTAACCTGTCATATTTGTAAAATTTTAATCTGTATGTGTCATATACTTAATTTTAATCTGTATGTATCATATATTCATTTTAGAATTAGTCTTTTAAAACTCCATAGTGAATATCTTTCATGGTGGATAAATTATTTCAGTTAAATTTGTTATTATTTAACATTTTAAATCGGATTTTAAAGACCTTTCATTCACACATGAGGGAGGAATAAAAGGACTCTGAAACAGAAAAGTCACCTAATATATAATGTTCCAAGGAAACCATGGCTCAGGTTACTGAGACTAATTGTATTATTAAAGAAAAATGAAACTTTGGAGTGAGTAGAATCGAGACCGCTCAATTCTAAGAAAAAAATATACTCATTTGCAATAATTGGTTTAATACTTTAGCAATTATAAGATAATACACGTTCCATACATATATACAATAGATACCATCGTAATCTCCTCGTTCAGCCCTTTAGTCTATCACCCATTTCATTTCATTTATTTTCTGTGTAAATTTACATCACTCGAGACGAGATGGAGGCCAGTGGGCGCCATAATGCATTTTTATATAGTCTTTAATACACTTAGCGTTAAGATTAATATAATAACACTTTATTTGTCAAAATCAATCCTATAGCTTGGTTTCTACAATGGAAAATATATACCCAAAATAGATACGAACGTTTATTTCCGTAGTAGAGGAGTGGAGAAACAAGAGAAGCAATATTGAGTCAGGTCGATACAATAACTAATATCACTAGAAGAGACGAGCTTTTGCGAAATCCAATACGAGGAAAGCCGAATTAAAATAAAAATACCAAAAAGACAAAAATAAACAAATACATGTTGCAGATTTACCATTCCTTAAAAGTCTTTAAGATATTAACATGAAACTCAACATTTTGATAGTAATATTTCTGCAAATAGGTTTTCCGCCATTGTTATATTTATATACCTATTCAAATGGTGAATATCTTGCATTGATTTTTATAACCATTTCTTTTTGGTGACTAATCTACTCGCTTGTTTAATAACTTCATAATATTTTAAACTGAAAATAATTTTAAAAAACGTATATCTATTTTATTTTACCTCAATTGTGGAAAGTTTTCAGGATTCAGGAAAATGTTCGTTTATACATTTCAATCACGACTTAATTTACAATTCAAATGTTATATTTTTGAATTTCTTATTTTCTTTAACTAGAGTGAAAAATGTTATTATTAGACAAGGAATTTTTTCATTCCCTTTTATTGCCTCCATTTGAAAATCCCAAATGTCAGGAAGCTGTTTTTGAATTTTGATTTGAATAATAATGTTCTTAAAATATTTTCATTTCGTCTTTTAAAAGAGAGGAAAATAACTGTTTCTTTCTTTTATAAATCGTTTTCATTATCGATTGTAACCGGAAAAGTTACAGTTTTTACTTCAATTACATTATTTATGATTAAAATATTTCTACTCCGTTTTATTGCATGGGTATCTCAGCGCCGAGTTAAAACTTTAAATTCGCGTCGTATCATCATCATATATATTAATACGCTAAGGTTAAGATGTTACTCTCCCTTTTTAGAAAAAACCTCACAACTAATCCACATAAATTATATATAATTTTATAGATAATTGCTTGCTCTACCGGCATCCACAACTAAAAAATTTATTATTGCTATTGTTTTTGCAAATTAATTAATTATTAAAATTATATACACAAAACAGCAATGCTGCCATCTAACGGCTCAACGTCAATATGATTGACGGTCGGTAAAATTTTTGTTTAATTTCAAATCCACTCACGTATAAATAAAGTGGCGCTTTAGCTCAATGCTTTTGATACTTGCGCCTCTATATGTCAATTTTAGTAAAATATTTGTTTGATCTGTCATCTGAGCTTCATAATGGAATAAAAACGTAATAAGCAGTATGCAAAATTAGAAATGAATTGAATACCTGCAATCAATTTTGATTTATTAAATTGAGTTGAATAATTTATAATGCGAAAACTTCGCACGGGTCACGAGAGTATCGAAATAATTAACAATTTTTTTTGCACTGCAGCTATGAGAGGAGGATGTTGACGAGTCAGATGTGTGGTTCCAGCAAGATGGGGCTACTGCCGACACAGCTAGGGTCTCCATGGACACAATTAGGGCGCTATTTGGGCTGAAGCCATAAGCCGATTTTGAATTATTAATTATGAAAATACATGTTTTTTTGACAAATAAACCCTGTATCATCTTCATCTTATTTCAATAATTATTACGGATTTACTGGAAAAAAATATATTTAAGAGCTTTCATAAAAGAAAACTTATGTCGGGTCTTGTATGTCAAAAAGTGAGTAAGGTATGAAATAATTAAGTAATATATCACGCCGTCAACACAATCCACTACATTAGGCTGAAACATAGTGTTACGTTACAGATTGACAGATAATAATAAACAATAAAATTTGATATTAAATAAATTTATAAATATTTAATATAATAAAAAAACAATGCATGCAGATAGAAACAACCAAGTGTTTTCAATGGATCGATATATATATATATATATATATATATATATGTATATATATATATATATATATATATATATACATAATATTAGTTCTGAAATCAATCTCAGCAACTAGTCTCTTCCAATCTCAGTTTGATTGTCTGATAAATAGAAGAGACGGAGTGCGGAGTATTATTTTGTCCGTCAGCAGTCGAGGTTGAATATCGCTGTGACACGGGTCGCGGGTAATTGTCATCAAGTGGCGGCGGCGCTTGGTCGCTCCTCGCTGTCGAAATTTCGCGGACAATATATTTGCTAAATAGTCTCCGAGGTTATGGACAAATATACATAGCGTGACTGGTTACGATGAACAGTGGCTGATTCTATATTTTGTGATTATTTTTATACATATAAACGTTAACGAAAATAAAGCGGGAGTTTTTTGGTTTTATACATTTAATGTTGAGCCTGTCTGAGGAACTCCTTGTTTTTTAATCAATTAACATTTTGGTAGATAAGAAGATCTATGAAAACTAGTACTTTTGTAATTGAGACTAAAAGTCAAAGTCTAAATAAATTCATTAATCAAAACATCTGTATACTGGCTGTGATAGTTCAGGACCTGTTACGATTCATTAACAAATTGAATTTAATTCACCACATAAGTGGGTGAACGAATGAAAAAATCAATACAGTGCACTGATTTCCTATGCTAAATGACTCACTTGAAGTCTTATTGATTATGGTCACTAATGTTATCTATGGCAAATGAAATAAGAATCTGCATGTGTTGAAATATGTGGATTGTGGAAGTTTTATGTAGATTTATTGTGAACATACTGTCAATTAACATAGATAAAAACATCGAGAGAGAAATTAAGCATTTGTTACACTATCCGCTAAGTTGGCCCACTTGGAAAAAGAAATAATGGCAAATGGTTTATCACATTTCCTGACTATAACAGTAAAAATGAAACAATTTAAAGGTGGTTGTATTCTGTTAAATAAGGCTTCAATCGAGAGAGTAGAATCGAGAACAGTCCACGGGATGAATTACTATTCCATTCGAAAAGTACAAGAGGTGTTATTCGTTCACTTTTCGACGATAATTGTTTATCATCAGTAACTTAAAGTACTGTTTACATACATATTGAAATAAAAATAAGAAAGCTACAACATTACTTACTTAAGCCTGGGTTTTCAAGTGATTAAATTAATTACCGCAATTAGAATTATACTCAGGCTTAAGCTTGGGTTTTTAAGTGTTTAAATTAATTACCGCAATTAGAATTATACTCAAGCTTAAGCTTGGGTTTTCAAATGATTAAATTAATTATCGCAATTAGAATTATACTCAGGCTTAAGCTTGGGTTTTCAAGTCATTAAATTTTGAACCGAAATTAAGAGTTGGGAGATTAAAATTAATTGAACCTGAATTGAATGCGGTTTTTTTATTTAATTTTCTCGTTATATTTTACCAGTTATTTTTATTCAGTAAATAGAGTTCCGCATAACCAAAGGAAAAAAAACAGAATCTATTTAAGATGACTTCCTTGTCAGTTTGTATATCTGTTATAGTTGTTTTGGAATCGGTTCGATATGGAAGTCTGAGATTTGGTATATTGACAAAGTATATTAATCCGTATACATCTCAATAATCAGTTGCCAAAAATATACATATTTTTTAGAGCGGGCTAATTAAAAATTCAATGTTTTTTAATGTGAAAAAGACGATTGAAAGATATGCGAGATTAATGTAAAAATGCCAAATAATTGTTATAATTAGTGTCGTGAGAAAAAGTTAATTATACACGGTACATTCACATTTTTTTGAAGAATTCAGGATAATTTTAAGCCTGTAAAATATACGCTAGGCGATGGACATGGATGCTGAAAGTAATATACCTATATTTTAAATATATTTTATCAGAAATACTATAAGTGCCGAAATACTTAAACTTGTATACGTAACGTTTTTGGTTTTGGTAAAACTAAATAAAAAAACCCGAAAAAAAAACTATATTTCTTTTGGGTTTCTTTGATTTAAATTTGCTAAGTATATTGACAGTATTGAAACAAAATATTTGCGATGTTTGCATTGTTGTGATGTCCTCACATCTGGTGTCAACATATTTGTATTGTATTATACTTAAGAGTATTAAGGTAATAACACTTGCCCAAAAATTAAAATTTTAATCGCTGCGTACACAAACGACCAGAACATGATACTTTCTTGTAAATATTCTATTTTTATATTAAGGAAGTGGTACATCATATTAAAGTTATACCCCTTAGTAGAAAAGGAAACTCGACTACTACGACTAAGAAGTTCAGAAAGTAAACTCGACATACATTTTGTAACCTGTCATATTTGTAAAATTTTAATCTGTATGTGTCATATACTTAATTTTAATCTGTATGTATCATATATTCATTTTAGAATTAGTCTTTTAAAACTCCATAGTGAATATCTTTCATGGTGGATAAATTATTTCAGTTAAATTTGTTATTATTTAACATTTTAAATCGGATTTTAAAGACCTTTCATTCACACATGAGGGAGGAATAAAAGGACTCTGAAACAGAAAAGTCACCTAATATATAATGTTCCAAGGAAACCATGGCTCAGGTTACTGAGACTAATTGTATTATTAAAGAAAAATGAAACTTTGGAGTGAGTAGAATCGAGACCGCTCAATTCTAAGAAAAAAATATACTCATTTGCAATAATTGGTTTAATACTTTAGCAATTATAAGATAATACACGTTCCATACATATATACAATAGATACCATCGTAATCTCCTCGTTCAGCCCTTTAGTCTATCACCCATTTCATTTCATTTATTTTCTGTGTAAATTTACATCACTCGAGACGAGATGGAGGCCAGTGGGCGCCATAATGCATTTTTATATAGTCTTTAATACACTTAGCGTTAAGATTAATATAATAACACTTTATTTGTCAAAATCAATCCTATAGCTTGGTTTCTACAATGGAAAATATATACCCAAAATAGATACGAACGTTTATTTCCGTAGTAGAGGAGTGGAGAAACAAGAGAAGCAATATTGAGTCAGGTCGATACAATAACTAATATCACTAGAAGAGACGAGCTTTTGCGAAATCCAATACGAGGAAAGCCGAATTAAAATAAAAATACCAAAAAGACAAAAATAAACAAATACATGTTGCAGATTTACCATTCCTTAAAAGTCTTTAAGATATTAACATGAAACTCAACATTTTGATAGTAATATTTCTGCAAATAGGTTTTCCGCCATTGTTATATTTATATACCTATTCAAATGGTGAATATCTTGCATTGATTTTTATAACCATTTCTTTTTGGTGACTAATCTACTCGCTTGTTTAATAACTTCATAATATTTTAAACTGAAAATAATTTTAAAAAACGTATATCTATTTTATTTTACCTCAATTGTGGAAAGTTTTCAGGATTCAGGAAAATGTTCGTTTATACATTTCAATCACGACTTAATTTACAATTCAAATGTTATATTTTTGAATTTCTTATTTTCTTTAACTAGAGTGAAAAATGTTATTATTAGACAAGGAATTTTTTCATTCCCTTTTATTGCCTCCATTTGAAAATCCCAAATGTCAGGAAGCTGTTTTTGAATTTTGATTTGAATAATAATGTTCTTAAAATATTTTCATTTCGTCTTTTAAAAGAGAGGAAAATAACTGTTTCTTTCTTTTATAAATCGTTTTCATTATCGATTGTAACCGGAAAAGTTACAGTTTTTACTTCAATTACATTATTTATGATTAAAATATTTCTACTCCGTTTTATTGCATGGGTATCTCAGCGCCGAGTTAAAACTTTAAATTCGCGTCGTATCATCATCATATATATTAATACGCTAAGGTTAAGATGTTACTCTCCCTTTTTAGAAAAAACCTCACAACTAATCCACATAAATTATATATAATTTTATAGATAATTGCTTGCTCTACCGGCATCCACAACTAAAAAATTTATTATTGCTATTGTTTTTGCAAATTAATTAATTATTAAAATTATATACACAAAACAGCAATGCTGCCATCTAACGGCTCAACGTCAATATGATTGACGGTCGGTAAAATTTTTGTTTAATTTCAAATCCACTCACGTATAAATAAAGTGGCGCTTTAGCTCAATGCTTTTGATACTTGCGCCTCTATATGTCAATTTTAGTAAAATATTTGTTTGATCTGTCATCTGAGCTTCATAATGGAATAAAAACGTAATAAGCAGTATGCAAAATTAGAAATGAATTGAATACCTGCAATCAATTTTGATTTATTAAATTGAGTTGAATAATTTATAATGCGAAAACTTCGCACGGGTCACGAGAGTATCGAAATAATTAACAATTTTTTTTGCACTGCAGCTATGAGAGGAGGATGTTGACGAGTCAGATGTGTGGTTCCAGCAAGATGGGGCTACTGCCGACACAGCTAGGGTCTCCATGGACACAATTAGGGCGCTATTTGGGCTGAAGCCATAAGCCGATTTTGAATTATTAATTATGAAAATACATGTTTTTTTGACAAATAAACCCTGTATCATCTTCATCTTATTTCAATAATTATTACGGATTTACTGGAAAAAAATATATTTAAGAGCTTTCATAAAAGAAAACTTATGTCGGGTCTTGTATGTCAAAAAGTGAGTAAGGTATGAAATAATTAAGTAATATATCACGCCGTCAACACAATCCACTACATTAGGCTGAAACATAGTGTTACGTTACAGATTGACAGATAATAATAAACAATAAAATTTGATATTAAATAAATTTATAAATATTTAATATAATAAAAAAACAATGCATGCAGATAGAAACAACCAAGTGTTTTCAATGGATCGATATATATATATATATATATATACATATATATATATATATATATATATATATATATATATATATATATATACTTACCAGTTCCATTTAATTTTATGAAAAGGATGATCGACTTCGTATGACGCAAAAGGAAGACACCCCAAATATAGTATATTCGTATGACGAAAACAACACACCCCAATAATAGTAACAAACTTTGACAAAAAAATTTTAATCAAAGCTTTTAGTTTTTGGCACAAATGTTGTAGCTTTACATTTGAACTAGAAAAAAAAATAAAAATCCGTCAATTAATGAACACCTTTCCACTGACATTTTGCCAGTTTTCGCTCAAATAATTTGGAGATCGAAATTAAAATGATATCCAAAAATAAAAGTGCCAGTAAAGTAAAAATTATAGCAAATAAAACTAAGCATTTTTAGAACATTTGAAGTATTGCTCTATACCTAGTTATTCTCAATCTGGCAAATACCTTCTAAAAATTGTCGTCAGATTAGCAATTTGCATAATTCCTACTTTTTTCTATTATTATATATATTGATAAAAAATAAAAGAATCGCTATCTAACCGACAATTAAAAAACTATAACTATATATTTAGTGAGGAATTACAAACTTACGACTTTTGAAACACAAAATAAATAGATGAAGCGTGAATTTGTATCTAAGGTACTTAAATCGCTTCATAAGCCAGCGCATCAAATGTTATGTAGGCATTTTGTAAGTAACTTAAATCTTATTGAACTATCACTCAGTGTGGTCACGAAGACTCTTGTTATAAAATAAAAAAATCGTTGTAACGTTAACAGAACCAAAAACATCATAATAATAACCGTCTAGTATAAACGCTAAATCAATATTAACAAACCACACTGAGATATATTTTTTCTTTTTTATTTTAACAATCTGAGTTACTTGATACTTCAGCAAAAATTTGAAAACTGCTATACTTTAGCGTCAGTCTATACATCAACATACTTTCGTATAAACTCTTAAAAATAGAAACCTGATACTCCACACCCTTCTTACTACCTAAATACACCTGCCCTATGGCTATTTAGCAAATAGATGGTCCAAGATACTTTGACAACGGGGAGCCGCCGAACGCCGTCGCCACTTGACGACAATTATCCGCAATATTAGATCCCAGCTATTGACCGACGAGACAGTATATCGATGCTTCTGTTTTTATTTCAAATTAGCGGATATACTCATATGCTGCTGAGAGCTATTTTATGATTAACCACTTAATTTTCCAATCAAATATTGGGTTGGTAGGAAAGTAATGAGCGTTTTCTTGAGTTACTATTTTTTTCCTAGAACATGATAGAATTATCTGGAGTACAACTATGTAAAATAATGGGGTTAAACTATATAAATATGTATCAACTGCTACGGATCTCTTCAGTATTTACTAGAACGCCGAAGCGACCGGAGAGCATATAAGTCATTGCCTTTTGTACGAGTTTCGCTTAAATCACTCAACATCTGTAGCTGCGCGAAATGTACGTAATACAGAAGGTGAAGATGTAGTCTCTGATGCAACTGTAAGACGTTGGTTTGAGAGGTTTAAAAATGGAAATTATGATTTAAAAGGTTTTCCCCGTAGCGAACGACCAGTGGAAGTGAACACAGATCTTTTAAAAGAAAGAAATTCCCGCCTTACCTCACTTCCCTGGCAACAGACCTCACTTGCAGTCATGTGCATTTATTGGAACATTTGCAACTACTGGATAAAATGGGTAAGCTAGGAGTATTGATATCATATACCCCTCAGAAAAACATGTGTATGAATCTTCTTGACCAATTGGTAACTTAACCATTTGATCACTGGAGATGAAAAATGGATTGATTCTATACGTAAACCATACGCGATATAACCAGTGTCTAATGAGAAAGGGCGGTTTATTCACCGTCTTTTCTTATGCCGACTGTACACACTCGCTGCGAGGTGACCCTGTACACACTCGCTGAGAGGTGACCCTGTACACACTCGCTGAGAAGTGACTCTGTACACACTTTGTTATATCAGTTGTACTGAAGATACATGCGACGATGGACGTAGAAACTGCTGCTACTGAAAACAAATTTGGTGTTTTCCGTCGCTACTTTTCCGGTCAACGTGAAATCCTCGACCAGTGAATTTCAATGGATTAACTTTTTTATTAGTAAAATGATTCTTTAATACATTAATTTAATCTATCTATTACGGTTTAATTAGCGAAAACGAGAAAGGGCGGTTTATTCGCCGACTTTTCTTATGCCGGCTGTACACACTCGCTGAGAGGTGACCCTGTAGACACTCGCTGAGAGGTAACCCTGTACACACTCGTTATGTCAGTTGTACTGAAGATACCTGCGACGATGGACGCAGAAACTGCTGCTACTGTTTGCCTTTGTTTAGCTATTATAACATTTACCATAAAAAAAAATATTATAACTTAATATTTAAAAAAAAAAAGAAGATGGTGGATGGGTACTATGCACAGCAATAGAAACAGGTAAATACTTTAAAACTTACAGCAAACTACGGTCAGTTAACCCTCTAGGCTCTCATCTCGTAAGGGCGAGACGAGAGGCACCATGTACACACTCTCTCACGGCCTGTCTCGGCGAGAGTGTACAGCGGGCATTACATTTATCGTTGTTGCTTAGGTCCCTTTAAGTACGTATATGTAGCGTTGCGATACGGATTATAATCATTCTGAAGAACAAAAGTATACGACAGTTTCCTCAGAATTGATCCATTCGTTTGAATACGTAGTGGTAAAACAAACGAACCCTCTTAATAAGGTAGTGTATGCAAAATACAATGCCTTTACCTATGCAAAATTCTATAATTTTCGAAATATGTTTTTACACCTATAAATGGTTTTTATATCCAGCAAACTATGTACCCTTTAATATTAAAAAGCTATGTACCCTTAAACATTAAAAAGCTATGTACCCTTAAATATTAAAAAGCTATGTACCCTTAAATATTAAAAAGCTATGTACCCTTAAATATTAAAAAGCTATGTACCCTTAAATATTAAAAAATTGTGTTCCCTCAAATATTTATAAATGCCTAAATATGTGCGAAACGTACGAGGAAGGAAAATGCATGAGAGCAATGCGAGTTCCACTCGTGTTTGACAATTCATGTGTGTGCGGCAATAAATTATCTAATAAATTAATTTAATTTTGTGACAAAGAACCCATACAGCAAGAACCCATACAGTAACCCATAACTTTTTCCGAATAGCTTTGAAAAATCTTTTTCAAAATAACTTTGACAAACCCTTACGTAATGTATCCAAGGTATATTGTTAACAAATATGTTACAAATAATTGAATTGGTTTGGAAACTCCTTTGCCTTTGACTTTCTCTTCCTTATTTATTATGAGTTTATATTCGTATGACAAATTTTAATTTCCTCAACCTTCAGAGTATATTACACAATATTAATTTCCTATTTTTACATCTTAGATTACCTCAGGTAAACATAAAAGAGATCAAGAACACAAAACGTCTGTTGTACCTCCGACCCGAGTCTGGAATATATCTAAGATATATTGGGAGTCCCCACTACGTCGTAGCATGTTAATAGTAGCTTGCAAATAAATGAGGTTCTGTAATAAATGAGGTTGTATGTAAATATATTAATTATTTATATATATATATATATATATATATATATATATATATATATATATATATATATATATATATATATTGTATTTTATTTCATTATTGCTTGATTTTTTTATCGTATTGCACTGATAATATCTGATGTATTGATAATATATAATAATTAAATAATTAGGTATATAAACATATTTATCTTCGTATACTTACATTTCAATTATGTTTTCCAGTTGCCTGACATAGGAATTCCATTAAGAAAAAGTTTGCGTGTCCTGAAAGTATTTATCATTTTATCTTTACTAAAAAGTACTAAACCTAAATACCAATATATCATTTGTTCTTAATTTTCTACTACCCCCGTATTCCTATACTCTGTTATATTACATTACACTATCACTTCTGTTAAACGTTCATGATAAATGGTGTAGTTATTGCGAAAACGGCCGATCTTTTAGCATGTAAAAAACGTTTTAACGTGTATTGACCTTTTTATTTTTCAAATATATTGTTTACTTAAAGTCCTAAAGGGTTTTATGAAAACATTTATTATTTTTATAAACTGAACGAAAATTCAGCTCCTACCTAAAATGTATCTGATCGCAAAATTGTGTAATACTGATTGGAAAAGCAAGTATGCTTTTAAATATTAAATGTACTTTCATTAAGACCTCAATATCTCAAAGTAATTAAAACAATTGTTATGACTGGAAGAAATTATTTTAGTAAAACCAAACCAAATAAACTTCTCCAGCGCCATCTATGGAGAGAATATAAAGACAAAATGTCGTATGCTTTACGTTAAATTATTTTGTCGATAGATGGTGTGATTATCCAAATTATAATATTTTCACTACACGTTAGTAGATGTCGCAACATTACCGGTATTTTGATTATTACATTTTAATACATGATTTACGTTTTGTAAGTATGCTCAAATATTTTTTTCCGGACAATTTATATAAACAAAACTTGCTTAACCAATTTGCTACTTTCCATTTGCGTTGATACCATAAACAATTATACTCTGATTCGATGATTATTAAATTGTAAAACATTAAATACTTACAGCTAAAATTTAATTACATAGTTCAGGTGTAATTTAGTTTCAAGTGTGTATAATAATTAATGTCCATAATTATAATATTTAATTTATGGGCATAGAATATTTAATGTCCTACAAAATATATTTAATAATAGCACGTCCTTTCTTAACTTAATAAAAAAAAGGAAACCTAGTATATACTCAAGACGGCAACGCCTGGATATAAAAGAAAAAACCTTTAGCATTTCGTTAAAAAATAACTTTAGCATTTCGTATAGATACACATCAAAAACCTCTCCAAAACACATTCGCTCAAGTTGTATATAACCATAGGTGAATTATAATTATGTAATGTAATTTCTATTACATTGTAAAATACTTTTTTCCATTTTTCTAATATGTTAACTTATATAATTATTGATGGAATTTTATAATACATCACATATACTTCCTCGGAGTTTTTCGTATTTTTATACTATTGATTAGTAATCAATAGTATAATAAAGATAACATTGTTTCTAATACAATTTATATTTTCTTTTCAATTTTCTTCCGTTTTAATCTAACTTATTCTGCATAATGTTCTTGCTATTATTGTCGATAATACCTATACTCGTGCCAAATCGTCGGAGTTTTACTGTTCCAAAATCATATGACTTTACTTAGGGTATTGACTGTTTAGTAATCTACGTAGATATATGATGGATTTGAATAAAATATACTTGTGAAAATCACTACATAGTTAAATAAAAATATCATTACTATAAAAATTGCTTGATTTCTAAAGACGCTGTGAAAATATTAATATTGAATATAATATTCGTTATCTGCTTACCGTTAAATTTATCTTAATTTTCTTAAGTACATTTATTACTCATTAACACCAAAGTTTGGTATCAACTGGATCCTGATCAACAGAATACGAGTAATTCATATATATATATATATATATATATATATATATATATATATATATACATATATACTTGTTTTCAAAAATCGAACCAAATAGAACATCTCATAATCTTTAATTATTTTCGGTCTTTCATCCGGTTGTTACGACCTAATTCTTAATTATATAACTAGGAGCTCGGCTTTGCCGGGTAGGTGATGGAAGAGAAAATTCCCAAATATGTGGATTTTTTTATATCTTAATCCCTATTTACCGCCATAGATCGCATAGATCGACCAATTTACAAAAAACCTACATCAGTTATATTATTGGGGTAGCATTAAGTATCTATGTCCGAATCACATATCTGTCGGACTATTGTGTAGAGCTTGTACATTACATCGAAACACCACTGATGGGGAATTTTTTTCTGAGATTTTTATTAATCCATAAAACAATATAATGATTACTAAATGTTAATTACAAAAATTACAAAAAAATAGAATAAATTAATTATTCCAAGAAAATTAACAATCAGAAGACGTATCTTTATAAAGTAGAAACCTAAAATATTTCTATATATACAATATTTACTACTTTCGCCGGATCAAGTGAAGAAACAAACATTATGTTTTGATGTCACATGCGACAGGGCAACGTACAACTGGCCGTGTGAAAAACATTGAACGCTGAGATAAATTCTAACAACTCTTACCCTGTCTGTCCTTAAAAAGGTAAAGTCTGACCTTGTGCTTTATTTATTATCATTTCAAAAGCTAGCCGCTAAAAAAATGGCAGACAACACTGTCATACAAAACAAATAAGCGATTCTAACTCTAATATTCGAACGATTTACGCAGCCCATACCAGTTAAGCCCTAGCTCATACAGATTTACGCAGCCCATCCCAGTTAAGTCCCAGCTCATACAGATTTACGCAGCCCATCCCAGTTAAGTCCTAGCTCATACAGATTTACGCAGCCCATCCCAGTTAAGTCCTAGCTCAACAGATTTACGCAGCCCATGCATACCTTTCAAATCACTGTCTTTCAAAACTAATATGTGATCTCCGATATTCTAACCACTTAAGCTGCCCATACCTCCCAAGCTTTTAGATGTCATGATTTTTTCCTACTTACTGGACAATTTTTGTCACACCTAAAACTTCCTCGCGAGTCACTCTATACATATTTTATAATCGATTACATTACATGAATTTATTTATTTTTTTATTTTTTGAGTTTTACGAAATCTATTCACAATTTATTAAAGAATTAATCTTTTCTGGTCATATGTTTTAATCAAATTACTTATTCTAAAGCAATAATTATGAATTTAATATACTTATATACTTGTACGTATAATAAAGTTTGTCATAAGTAAACTTAAAACGCCTACCGGAATCTGTCCAGCCGTCAAGACAAAATATTATGTAATCATTTAACTTAGAAATCTAAATATAGTATAGAAATATTATACTTTTTTTAATACTTCACCGATATTGTAATCCCTCCTATGTTACTATGTTTCCTTCCTTTGTTATTTTAATACTTCACCGATATTGTAATCACTCCTATCTTACTTTGTTTCTTCCTTTATTTTTTTAATACTTCACCAATATTGCAATCCCTTCTATGTTGTAATCTCTCTATCTTACTATATTTCCTTACTATGTTTCCTTCCTTTGTTTCACCAGTATTGTAATCCCTCCGATCTTACTATGTTTCCTTCTTTTGTTTTTTTTAAATACTTCACCAATATTGTAATCCCTCCTATCTTACTATATTTCCTTCCTTTGTTTCACCAGTATTGTAATCCCTCCGATCTTACTATGTTTCCTTCTTTTGTTTTTTTTTAATACTTCACCAATATTGTAATCCCTCCTATCTTACTATATTTCCTTCCTTTGTCTGTTACGCAATTCGATTTGTTAACTATAAACTGTAATAATTAGTTATCTCTATCTTTTTATTCAAAATTAAAAGCATTATCTTTGATTGATTGATATCAAAATCTTCAACAATGTATACTAATCTATATATGATGTTATGGCCCGCCTCCTTTGTATTTTAAAGTACTAAATTTGGAAAAATAACGTTAATTTTGGTGCACTAATTCTTGTTATGAACTTACCATCCACATTTAATATAAATTGGCCAGTAACACTATAGAATTATTAGTTACAGAGAAAAGACTAGATTCAAAAGGAGAAAACAGTGTTCTAAAAATTATGGGGGATCCGGTCGTTTTTGGGATATTTCTCGATATCGAAACGTAAATACAATATGGCGGTATGCAATCACTGCCTATTTTCCCTTGGTGAACATAAAAACATATACATTTTCTCTTGGTGAACATAAAAACATACATTTTCCCTTAGTGGACGTAAAAATTACAAATTTTACCTCTTACAGTTTTATGACATTCGATACTTATCTTTCTTAGTATAAATATGAACACCGACATACACCTCTCGGTATCTTTTTTATGTATTTGTATCTCTATTCTTATATGTTTATAATGCTGATTATAAGTAACTGAGGACCTTTCGAGGTGACATTTTCCTCGTATTAATATTTGGGTTGTATCTTTATATTCCAACATTTTTTTCCTAAATTATATCTTAGAGTAATAATAAATAAAAAATAAAATAAAATGAAAAATGTTTTTATTTATTTTCTTTATGATTTTACTACTTACGTAATAACAATTAATTATAGTAGAGATACAGTTTGAAGACATTTCAGTAGGCAAGTTGCTAATTTAATTGTTTTGAAAATTAGGAGCTGAAACTGCAATATTTTTCTTATATACCATTAGTATATTTTCTAATAAAGAATAGTAACTAATGTGTGCTACAAGTTTTTAATCGTTCAGAGTGTTAAAAAATGTTAATCCTAACATAACATTTTTGATGTATTTTATTTTTATACAAAAAGCAAATATAAATTTGAACACAATTCATATGTTTATTAAATATTATTATAATACGAATAAATATGAAACTTGAAATACTTTAATCAGCAAAATTTATCCTTAAAATTCTTTCAATGAAATTTATCCGGATACGGAAGCAAACATTTTCATATTCAATTTGAAATATTCATATGTTGATTCGAAATGTTTCATTCCAATAACTTTTCCAGCCATGACAAAGTACAGCTCCTAATTTCATAAAATTTTAACACAATTGTAATCAACAGTTGTATAGCGCAACAGTCATATGTTTAAAGAACATTTAGAACGAATACGTTCAATTTAGGCACAACGGATATGAACAAAATCCCCACATTCTTTCCAAGGATTCATAAATATATAATACTTTGATTTCAATGGAATTCTTAACTTATCTACAATCTATAGGTACATAGTCGCAATAAGCGTAATTATATAAGTTTTAACGATATTACAGCTGTTTCACGTAAATTTCATGTTCATATATAAGTCATTCATAAAAGTTATGTATGACTGTAATTATATTATGTTTACAAGACAATCGATTATGTTTCTACGATCGTTATTGTTTTAAGAAAATATAATACTTGTATTATAAGTCTCTTCAACAGCATATCTCGTTTATGGCCGTAGAAAAACGTGTCACAGGTCTATGGGTAAACATTACGAAACAAACATTTCTCAAAAATTCTGGACGAATTTTGATACGAAATTTATTTAAACTAATTCGATGTTTACTGAATTTTAATACGATGTTTATTTAAACTGATTCGATGTTTATTGAATTTTGATTCGATGTCTATTGCATATTGATTCGATGTTTATTGAATTTTGATTCGATGTCTATTGCATATTGATTCGATATTTATTGAATTTTGATTCGATGTCTATTGCATATTGATTCGATGTTTATTGAATTTTGATTCGATGTCTATTGGATATTGATTCGATGTTTATTGAATTTTGATTCGATGTCTATTGCATATTGATTCGATATTTATTGAATTTTGATTCGATGTCTATTGCACATTGATTCGATGTTTATTGAATTTGGATTGTATTTTTACTGAATTTTGATTCGATAGTTAAGGGATTTCGATTTGATGTGTATTGACTTTTGATTTCAAGCAATATTTTTTACAAAATATCTCAAGGATTATCACAGTTCAAAGCAAATACCTTTATCATTTTAGGATCTTATTCAGTAAAAATCAATGTGCTGCAATTAAAATAAAAAGAAATGATCTTGATAAAGCAAGAACTAAGTACATTGCCAAAAATGACAAAATGTTTTCCAAAATAATACGGGAGAGATATTCCAACCTTTCTAGAAAAATATTGTAGTTTCTGAGATCTATTAGAATATTCAAAGAAATTCTGTAATGAGTTATTAATTATCAATAAATCAAAATCGAGCAATATATTAAAATAGATTACCGCGTGAAAATTTGTAAAAACTTAATTTTACACAAATTACACTTGTGTTAGACAGATGTCATGATATAAAAATACTCAAAAAGAAGATGTAATCTCGAAAGGAAATGGTGTAGGTTACAAAAAATTAATTATATTTTTAACCTGAAATTTAATAAATTAATAAACAAATTAGAAATACCTTTTTTTTAATTAGGGATATATCATATATAATTTATTTCAATCACGAAAACATCATGCCTGCCTCTCTCGCAAGTACCAAAAAAGAAATCTATTTTAGATAATATATACGATTTTACCAACACAATTTTATCTTACCGTGAACAATTTCAAAATTAATTTATTTTGCCGTTAATAGATATAATGGTATTTAATGGTTTAAACCTTATTTCACCACATTTATGCACAAATAAGATGACGAAAATTGTTTTTCCACGAGACTCTTTCTATATAAACACAAGATTTACGTGAAAATTACATAATATACTTTTTACTTAGTCTAAATGTTAAGTCACAATATGTATAAATTATGTATACAGCTACCCAAATAGCATTAGTCTAAAGTGTTATATACAGTTTTACTGTTTATAGATTATAATTAAAAAAGCATAAGTAAGTCTACATAACAATTAAAAAAACAATTTGTGTTATGCATTGTTAGGTCTTAAGTTATTTACACCATAAATTAATTATTAAATACCTATCTAAACACTAGTGAAATTAATGGCTGAAGTTTAAATACCAAACATTCTTAGAAAGATTAGAGTGATTAAGGACTGTGATAATGTTTTTAATCAAAGAAGCTATGATTATTAAATACGCGTAATAAATTTTAAGTAATTCTATAAAAAAGAATACAAGTTTGTTGTTTTATTTTGAATGTTTCAAATTTATCTTCACATAAATATCTAAGTCCAATTTGCATTCACAAAGTTACATTGTTAAAAGTATTTTTTTTAGTGTAAACACACTACAAGATACCGTAATATCGTCATCAGTGAACGAAAAAGAAATTATTCTTAAAAATATGGATTCTTTGCCGTGTACACAAAGTTCATTATAAAAAGGAGTAGTTCAAAAATATAGTTTATGTCTGTAAAATAAAATGTTATTTCTTGCAACCTCAGCAGGCTTGTAAACAGCAAATAAAAAAAATTTTAGGCACAAAAATTCTCGAGTCGCTTTCAAAACAATAAAAGGTACGTAATTCAAACCTGTGAAAACAAGCTAAATATACTGTTTAATAACCAAATATGGAAATTTCACAAAAATAATACTTCCGGTTAATAACTAATATCTCCACAAAAGTTAACCTTACCAAAGCAACAAGTCTTGTCAGAATTAAGGAAACGTTATGACACAAACGTTATGGCACCCTCCGTACCACGGTACAACAATATCACGAAAAAGTTACTACTTCATTTACAAACTTACACACACCTCTTACAAGATAAATTTGTAATAATTTAGTATTTATTATATTTAGTATTTATATTAATATAACATTCAATTGTAAATGGCTCGAGCCACAATTTCGAGGGTTTAAGTTACAACTAGGACAATAAATAACGTTATAAAATACAAGGAACGCAAATTTATACACAACTATAGTCTAATATATACAGCGCGCTCACTGGCCATGGCGCCGCCGCCGCGGCGCCGCAATTTGAAAACCTACTTAGCTTAAAGCAGTCCGTACCTTCCTCCGCACAACGCCGGCCACTATCTTAGTAAGGCACTCTTATAAACGTTAGTTTTAATAGATTTTTTTCTCAAATTTGAAAAATATGTTTTCTGCATCTCGTTATATCAACTATATAATAAAGAACATTTATAATATTGTGTACACTGAGTTTTCACTAAATTATAGATGGATATATCCAAATTGATCAATAGTGGTAGCGCACAAAAGCTGAGTGCAAAAATGAGTCAATTACCAGTAGCTGGCTGGTAGTACGTACTCCGCCACTGTGTACAACCATCCGATATACCAGTGCACGCCGTCGGTAGGACCCCGGCCGCGCGCCACCCCGAACCAGCGCAGCGGCGCAACGGCAGCGTGCGCGAGAGCGTGGTTGCGCACGAGCGCGTAGCACGAGGCGAGGGCGCCGTCCACGACGATAGTGCCGGAGCGCGTGAGCGGCGCGTAGAGACCGGCGCGCCGCACGAGTCGCGTAGCGAGAACGGCGGAGGGGCGCGTGCCGTTGGTGCCCGCGACCAGAAGATGATCGCCGACCCGCACATCGCGCACGAGCATAGCCTCGGATACGTCGGAATCCCGTGCAACAAACACCAGGTGGCCCGGCGTGGCAATAAACCGGATTCCGTCCACTGCTGTCAGTTCGACAAATTCGCGCCACTCGGTTGGCTGTCGGTCCAAAAAGGTGAGAACCTGCAAATGAATCAACAAGTACTTTTTTAATCAATAAAAACCAGATTTATTAAAAAGTAAATGTTAATGTTATTTAAAAAATTATTATAAAAATATACAAATAGATATGGAATGAGTGATAAAAAAACTTTGGAGTTTAAAATAGTCTGATTACAATTAAGATCAAACAAGTGTTTACATATGTAATTACCAATAATATAAAAATAAAATTACCTAATTAGTAGTAAATTAATATAAGTGTGACATTGGAGGACTTGATCACGCATATTTACTTTGGATATTTTTGCATTGCAAACGTAATAAAATTGCATTCCGATTTGTAATAGTGATATTCATATATACTATGACAGAAAAAGTTAAACATACCATTTATATTTTTGAAAGAAAAATTTTAAGAAGTATTTTCGGTGGTCTAAAATGTAACAATATCTGGAAAAATAGTACTAACTCTGAACTTTACAAATTATGTAAAGAACCGGATGTGGTCAAATACACCGCAATTCAGAGAATAAAATGGGCAGGGCACTTGAGCAGAATGGACGACAGTCGGGCAACAAAAAAGATCTTCTCAGCCAGACCATTGGGCTCCCGAAAAAGAGGAAAACCTAAGGTGGCTCGACGGCCTGAAAAAAGACTAAAATTCTAAATGTAACCAACTGGATGTCTCTGGCCAAGAACAGGAAAGCTTGTGATTGATTCTGCGGAAGGCGAGGGGCATCCTGGGCTGTCAAACCATTAAAAAAAGAAAATATATACTATAAAAACAATTTAGTGGTATTTTTTAAACTCATAATATTTTCCCAAAACAAAAACGCGTTACTTTGTAACATTTCTTCATAGAAATAACGTTTAGATTCTATATTTACCACTCGTTAAACAATGTGGTTGTAATGGAATTGTAATTTATTTTTTCATGAAGTAATAAATCTGGGCTTTCATGTATATTTAAAGGGCATTAATGACGATAACGGCACTGTTGTACGTGAAGTAAATGAAATAAGACATCATCTGTGCTAAAGGGGTTAACGTTAATATTTCTACTTGTAATAGGAATAACCAATCGAAATTTTACAACGGTAAGCTATGGGTACATAAATGATTCTTCGTAATCCTGAGTACTGCTACTTATGATAAATAAACTATCTGACAGGCAAATGCCTAATATTATTAACCCCTCGAGTGTACTATTTAACAGGCACGGACTTACCTAATATTATTAACTCCTCTAGTTTGCTATTTAACAGGCACGGACTTACCTAAGATCATTAACCCCTCAAGTGTGCTATTTAACAAGCACGGACTTACCTAATATTATTAACCCCTCGAGTGTGCTATTTAACAGACACGTACTTACCTAATATTTTTAACCCCTCGAATGTGCTATTTAACAGGCACGGACTTGCCTAATATTATTAACCCCTCGAGTGTGCTATTTAACAGGCAAGGACTTACCTAATATTATTAATTCCTCGAGCATACAGATGACTTTCACGTAACATCGGCGTTTGGATCATGTCGATAAAATAATAAATAACTCCAAAACTGTTGATTTTATTGTAATTATTTCTGATGTATCATGATTTTTTGTAGGTAAAGAAAAATGTACTTATAACATAGTCGAAGCATTTGAACCATTTTATGTAGTCACGATTATAAAAAAAATAATGAAAAACAAACTAAATTTTTCTGTTTCTGTAAGAAACAAAAATATGTGAAAGAAAAGTTTTTATAACATGTAATTTTTATGACTACCATAAGTATATCCCATAATAAATGCCAAAGATAAATGTTATCGCTAAGTTTCAAATTAAAATACAATAATTTTCAAAAAATCCTTATTATGTTCCGTATTACAATTCGATTCGTTACATATCTATAATTGTCCATATATTTATCTCATTTTAAATTTATTATTTACGTTTGAGTGGCGTTAGTTGCCATGTCACTCCACAGGTGACATGCGCGCTCGAGAGGTTAAATTATTGTAATAAACACAAACCTCGCTGTATTGTAAGGTGCCATTCTCTCCAGCAGCGAGCACGCGGTCGCCTGGCCGTAGCGAGGATATCTCCCGCTCGCCGGCCGGCGTGCGCACGAGCGCGCCTCCAGGGAAACACCCGCTACCGCGACCCGCCGATGCCGACTCTGAAAATTAGTCATAAATCAAATGGTGAATATAATCGTTTCATGTATTAGTAGATTACATTCGAGCTTCACGAAAAGTGACAAAATAAAACTATATTTAAGCAATTGGCTCTGACGAAAATGTTCCTTAGATATTTATTTATGGCGATGTAACATATGTTTTTCAGTAAATTAATTATTGTTTTAACCTTTTTTATAAATTTGTTATATATAAATCTTTATATAATTGCAATGACAAATGTTCAAAAGTACATAATACTCCATTCAGTTTCGTTTCAGATCTTTAATCTGACCATTCCGATTCTTAACTCAATACCAAAGCTTTGAATTGAAATTGGAATAGGGTATTTCCTGTCCAATCAATTTGTTGTGATGGATGATAATGTAAACAAAGTTTATTTTTCCAAATGCCACAAAGTAATTAACTCATCACATTCACGACTTCAGTTTTTCTTTTTATTATAAAATTAATGTCAAATCAATCGATGTTTCATGAAAATTAAAAGCACGTTTAAATTTTAAGAAGATTTTATTAACCCGAATGAAATGAGACAGGATAGAATGAAACAGTGTACCATACTAATGTACCATAATTACTTTCTCGAGGAATTTACAAACTTTGAGTAGAAGATATTAAGGCAGAAGAACTTAAACGAGAACGCTCAAAAAATGGTATAAATATGATGCGGAAAAGTTACACACACTATATATATATATATATATATATATATATATATATATATATATATATATATATATATATAAAGTTTTTTGAAACATTCCTTTTGCGTAGCACTACTATGAAACTGATATAATGAAATGACGTCCCGATTAATACAAAAATAGTACTAGACCTGAGTCTAACACATCATCAGTGATGAATGTATCTAAACCCTTTCATTTAGTTCCACTTTTGAGCCAAACTTTTTTATTAAAAATTATCGTTACTTTTTACATACTAAATTTACGAGTAATAATCGAAATATCAATTAATGAAATAAATCAAGTAAGAAGAACATTTTTTCCTAAGTTTATACATAGAAAATTATACTTTCTTAAATATTTAGTATTTATTATGTTTTTAAAGTGTTTTTAAAACTACTTATTCCTTTCCAGGCGGCAGCTACGACGTTGAAGTTATGCGCAAAAGGATTACCTGCCGTACACACAGCTCAACAAAGTGAATATAATCCTTTTGTAAATCATTATCGAACGCGTCTATGCACAAACTGACTTTGGAATGGTCTCATTATTCCAATTAATGATATTCTGGGAACTTGCGAATAGACCCAATGAGATTAAAACGGATGTTCATTTAAACGTTAAAGATACTGTGGTTCTAGCATTGTTCGTTGAGTACTTGTAAACCGACCAATGAAACTCTTGATAATTATAAACAAATATAACGGAATTTAAATATTTACCGTTTATCTTAAACGTCAAGAAAGACGCATTTAGTCTAATCAAGAAAGACTAAATGCTTAATAGGAGCTATTTATAGGAGGCTATTATTGCTATATGACGTGGATATAAATATGGGAAGGCATCATATAAAAAGAAATTAAAGCAAAACAAGTGATACATCAAATAAATTTCCTTCACCACGCTAATAGCCATAGTGTTGTCAAAAAATGAATTATAGAAGTGACTCCTCTCTGGTTGCTTTAACTAATGTGACTTCTGACTACCTTGAACATAATACTGGGGACTTATTTTGGAATCATCTGGCTAACATCGACGGTAAGGAACTTTCCACATAGTTTATGTGAAAAATGTGAGACTTTATTCAGAGCTCTATAAGTATCAGTAGACTGTAATATTTTAAAGCGGATGGAAAAGATATCAAAGAATTTATAGATTCGAACTTTAGTGGATCCGTCGGATTTGTCTGATACAAATCCTCACTACAAATTGAATTGAAACCTCTATTTAAAGTACTATAGACTAATCAATTTAGATTCGCATGCAATTGATGAATTATGAAAATAGAAAATAATACATTCATTAGAAAGCAATAATTTGTGATTTTTTTAAAAACTAATCAACCCTATACAATTTTCTGGAAACATTTTAGAAAACAAAGTAGACAAACTAGACAGGTTTATAAGAAATCTTATAATTTAAGTAATTTAACTGAAATATCTATTCCCACAACATAGAAATAAGAACAGAAATGAACAGTTAAACATACAAAACAACTTTATAATTTAATAAACAATATAAAGATAACTATGCATACGCACGCCATCAAGCGAAGCAACTAAACACATAATAAAGTCGAACACTTTAAAGTTACTTCGACAGAACAACAATAAATATTTTCACACCACTGGTCGTTTCAATTATAATCATGTTTATTGTTTATATAACGAAACGATTACGAACGCGAGCTTCGAGAGCTTTCACCGCAAACTCGAGGAGCTAGAGAAGCTTATACGCCTGTTTCTAAGACGGGAGCTTTTAAAATACAGGTACATACGGCGGCCCAAACGCGCTCTCATACTCGATACGTAACTTCGTATATGCCCTCTCGTAAAATGCTGCCGCTACATGCCGAAGCACGGTTGGCATGCGGGGAAATGCAGTGATGCCGTAAATTACTTGTGTTTTACACGTAATTTATGATCGAGAACAGATTTGCTTCACTGAAAACTCATTTGGTGGCATCCGCCATTGTATTGGCCAAACAAAATTGATTGTAAAGCTGTTTCGGTACGGGCGCGTTAACTCGAAGTGGTGTGGCTATAATTTTACGTGCCTTTTATGGCATTAATCGCGATGTAATATATTGGACGGGCTTCGGGAATCTCGTTTTAAGGAGTCGAAATTCCAATTTGTAATAACAGGTGTTCCCACGTACCCGTTTACTGCGGTTTGATGGAGTGTTCATACCTAAATGAAATCGTTTCTGAATCGACATATTTGTACGTGAGTACTGTGATGTGATTGAAAATATTATCAAAGTTACATTATAGGATCATTTTATAATTCATAGTATATTTAGAATTTCAACGTTCAAATATTATTAATCAAATTTATCATTATTAGGACAATTTCGTTTCGACAACCGAATCGCTATACATTAAAATACATTATGCAATAAATTTAAAAAGAAACGCGTTTACAGATAAAAATATGTTAAGTAGATAATATTTAACGAAAAAACTTTCTCAAAAGAACTTTTTGAACGTAATTAATGTATTGACACATTCCTGATGATATATTATAGTTTATTTCACTGTATAATATCATATAAATTGAAAGGAAAATTGACGATTTATTATATTTAGAAATAAATAGATTAAAAATATTTTTAGAACAACAAATCACGCCTCTATGGCTGACAATTTGTATTGAAAATAATCGAATTATGAGAATATTTAAATACCTTAAATAGAAGGCAGAAAACATTTAAGTCTATTTATTTATTTTAAAGTATCTAATTGATACATATATGGCGGAACTATTGCTACAAAAGCAATCGCTTATATCCAACGAGAACGTCAGACCAGTCTCCAGATTCGAACCCGGGTCCCCGCGGCACATCGTCAAAGACGGTATGCCTTGTGATCAATCAACGCACCAATGCGACGGCAGTTTATCATATAGGTACCTCTGACTTATTTAGTTGCGAATTATAATTAGATATTATATTATACAAAATATTAAAAACCAATCTTAATTTATCAAGTTCAAGAAATTATAGAAAAGATTATATTATGTAATTACACAGTTTATACTGCAATTGTGATACCTTTTCGGCATTGTCCAATGAAGGAACGTTTCGTCTAAATTCATTGTAAATTCTTTCAGGTGAAATTTATGATAAACAATGTTTCTAGTTACCGATTCCAAGATAAAATCTATCTGCATTATTTTAAAACAAATACGATCTCCCAACTCCTTCCATAGTTCGTACACAGCGTTTCATTAGAATTAGTTTCCTAACTGGAGTTATAAGAATAGCATAACTCATTACGAACCGTTAATCCGCAGCCGACAACATCTTTCAGCAACTACTTAAAACTTTCGTCATCTCTCAACAAGTCTCGAACAATTTAATCTCCCGATCACGAAAAATTAAATATCAAAACGGGCATACACGTAAACTACATTAGGAAACCGCAGAAGCCGTAGAAACGGCGTATTCCGTAATTAATGGAGAGTCGGTTTCGGTATCAAAGAGCGATTTTATCTCAGCGTTTAGATTTATTGCGGGGCGGCGTGAAGCTGGCCCGGCCTCTTTACTGTGCTTCGATTTTATGTCGTCTAATCAGGTGCCCGGCCGTGCCCGGTAATGGATGCTTCCCGGTGCGCCTTCAGAGCGGCTGCAGCCTTCAATATTTTGGGTAAAATAGAAGTGCTATGGAATAGAGATAGAGGTGTCTATATCTTGCACTATTATATGCCTTCCATTATTCGCAGATTGGCCCTTCCCTTCATTTAACTTTTTTTTTTAACTTACTTACTTAACTTACTTCTAGCCTTTTATAACTTATTTATCTAAATTACATTTACGAAAACTTACTTTATTTTTACTTCATATTGCACACAGCAGAATGCACAATATTTAATTTTTTTTAAAATGTTTTTCATTACTTTTACGATAAGATAATAAATCAATTCCATAGATTCAAATTATTTTGGACTTAAAATATAAGAAATTAATTACATATATTATGCATATGTAGGTAGATATAGAAGTATTGAAAAATATTCCAGATTACTGAATAGCGATCTGGAATAAATGAAGGTTTTATATATACTACTCAAAGAGAAGATGCCTATGTAGGTAGATATCGAAGTATTAAAAAATATTCCAGATTGCTGAATAGCGATCTGGAATAAATGAAGGCTTTATATATACTACTCAAAGGAAGATACATATCTAGGTAGATATAGAAGTATTAAAAAATATTCCATATTACTGAATAGCGATCTGGAATAAATGAAGGTTTTATATATACTACTCAAAGAGAAGATGCATATGTAGGTAAATATCGAAGTATTGAAAAATATTCCAGATTACTGAATAGCGATCTAGAATAAATAAAGGTTTATATATACTATTCAAAAGGAAGATGCAAACAACGTCATACGTTAATGTAAATGGCCATTTTAAAACTTAAAAAATTTGATATTGCTAAAATAAATGATTAGGTACTTCGTTTAGCTAAAACATGTTTATGCAACTCAAAATTAGCTTCTTGTGTTTTCGAAAGCTTCCTAATATAAACTTTTTACTATACCAGACTTATTGGCAATAAAGAATTAAGCACGAATTATTTATAAATAATTTTTACCCCCAGGGAGATTTACCTAAATAAAAAGAGTTGTCATAAAATAAATCGAAATATCATTTTGTATTCTTTTTTAAATTAATTAATTAATATAAATTATCGAGCAAACTATCGAAATTTATTTCGACGTATTTATTCATCACCGAATCATAATAAAAGACAGGTTGACACTTACTTTCTCGATAACCTACAGCAAAGTTTTAAAGACACGGTTTAAGGACTATAATTAATACCGCTCTTATGTAATTACAGTGGAAAAGTTTGCACAATATATATATATATATATATATATATATATATATATATATATATATATATATATATATATATATATAGGCATCTGTGTATTTTTTGTCAACAGCTACAAAGAAATGAACATTAATTACTAACAAATACACGCCGTAACTAAAATTACAAAACCAAAATGTATATCGCCGACTATTGGCAAGTAATACACCGAAACTTATTGCATATACACTTCGAAATATTACACAAATGATAAATGCTCGCCGCGGGCAGCCGCCATTCAACAAAAACGCATCCACACAACAAACAAACACACCATTGACTTTCGGCGAGAAATGCAATTTTCAAACGCATTGTGCGACTCAAAGATCCCATTTACTCTCAGATGGCGAACCGGCGGATCGCTATCGGCGGCCAGGTCCAAAAACCTCGACAGCCTTATCCATTGTGTAACGTTTAGCTGGCAACTTTAACTCGTGTATCACCGTGCGTGTAATTGAACGAATTATTCGGTTGGGTTAACTTTAACACAAGTTCGGGATAATCCGAGCTTACGTTCGGCGGCGGGGATGTCGACGGGGCTGTAATTGGTATTTAAGTTGCGTTTACATGTCAGCACTTGTGGTGTGCGGACGCGTGTAATTCGAAATTAACTTGTTTTGTGAAGAGCGCATTGCTTAGGGAGGCTTGTGTTAAGATAACAGCTAGTATGGTCTGCCGTTTACGTCCTTTTGCACCTATATACTTAAAAATAAGGTTAGTAATTAAAATAATTTGAAAGTGTACTATTGATAACTGAATCATATAAAATGTAAGTAGCAAAAGATCAAAACCCGATTTATTTAAAAAAAACACTTTCAGATGATTATTCAAATATACTAATAATCTTCAAATACTGGACAACTTTATATGTATCTATTTGGAAATCAATTTATAAATTATAGGTACCAATTTGTAATTTTTTTTAAAATGTCGATTTAAAACTTACTTTCTAAACTGTTACATAGGTAAAGTAGATTTTTGCAGTTTACGACTGCTAGTGAAAAAATTAGACAATAATATAATATAATTCTATCATATTCTATATATATAAATCTATCTATATAAAAGGTTGAAATTATTAAGCACAGAAACTCTTTTTTTTCAAGGAACAAACTCTAGAACTCTAAAATATGCTAATAAATCGTGTAACCTTGTTATTAATAGCTACTGAATAATATTATAATAAAAAAAAATTTTCAAAAAAAAGAATTCTTCCAAAGTTTTTCATGAATGGAAAAATAATGTGTGCCGATAAACTAAAAAACAGAAAATAAACAAAAGAGGTTCAGCACCAGTTATTTTAACAATTTATAAAAACAATTAAAGAAACGTTATTTATAAATAATTTTTATGATTCAAATTCAACCATTCGTACGTTAGCGCAATTCTGGTATCGGGAAGCAAAATAAAATTTGAAGACATCAAACCGAAAATGCAGGTTTAGCATGTACCAACCTACCTAATGCACTAATTAAGAAGTAGTAGTATACTAGGATCCAACACCAAGGTGAGTACACATAGGACCTACGCGTTTCGAAGCACGTGGCCAAGTACCTCGCCCCGCATCCAAGTGAACCCCCCAAAACGAGCGACAGCCAGCCCGAGCTCGCTCAGTAACGAATCGCGCCGATCGCTTTCGACGACGACGCCACAAAAAAACCATTCTCCCATCAATTCCGATTACCACTATACATAACATTGCGGCATTCAAATGTTAATATCGACCCAGTCAATAACCGGGCGCCATCCCCACCACCGGCGCGGCGTCTCTTCAATGCCGCGCCGCGAGAGAGAAGAAAAAAAGGCCGACAAAAACGAGCGACACAGACGCAGACATGATTTAGTTAGATCGATCCACTACGCTACACTCATCATTTAATGAAAGAGCGTCCCGAGAGCGGGAGGCGCGGATTGGCCGGCAGCGGGCCGGCCACGCCCCCCGCTCTGGACCACCGGGACCGTTTGGGACGTGCCGGCCGCGCGCACACCTACGCGCGCTCCATTGGCCGCCGCCGCGTCAAATGGCCATCTGTCGCGGGCATCTCCGCTCTTTTAATTACCCGCGCCTCGTTGCGGCGCGCGTCCGCGGCCTAATTAAATGCAAGCTGCTCCGCATTACCACTTCAGCCGAGTTCGGCGGGCGCGAATTCGTGCTTCGCTTCGCCCGCGTGGGCGACGAGTCTTCGTCCTGTCGTACTTGGCCAGCACACGCCGAGTTGATAGGTTTTTTGAACTTGTGTTCATTAATATATGTACGCTAATGTATCGAGAGTAGATTTAGCTGCCCATTGAAATTAACTTGTTACGTCCATGTTATCTGAGTCATCGTAGAAACGTGGTTGATACAGGTTTCATTTACAATACAAAATTTACCTACAAGCTAGATGTATGCAAGCTCCTAAGCAACATCATTATCAATACTATAAATATTTTCAATACATTATGCTAAGATATATTTCAACTAACCAATAATGCGGTTAAATAATTAAAGAATGCATGTTTGAAAAGAAATATGTTTTATGATATTCCATAACCTAATCCTGATGTGCGAAATGCATTAAATCAGTAAACCTATAAATTTTAAGAATAATTATAAAATATGTTATAATTAATATAAAACCTGTTAACCCAGTAGATATTTTTTACGTTCACCTACTCTTCAGTAAAATTCTAAAATTATCTGTAACTCCTGAGTACAACATGCTTTCCATTGAGTTAGATAATTGCAAAATTAATATTGGATTTAACTAACAATTGATCAAATTTTAAAAAAAGTTATACAAAGTTAATAACTTAATCACTTTAAAACATAGGTTACCATTATTAGTTTCGGATACAATATAACTACAAAATAAATACTAAACTTTAAATAGATTAGATCATAACAAAAATTACCTATAGGAATTAAATTTTTAAACGTATATCAGATTAGATACAGACTATAGTTTTATTATTAAAAGGTTAGCGTCGATAAACATCTTCAAACAAATGAGCTTTACAGGGATCATAAAATAAATTTATCGTCCAATAACTTTTTTGGTCTTATTTTTCCGATAATTTAAGGTTTTCGATTATAGTTATAGCAATTTACTATAAAACTTGCCACTAATTACTCGAAAGTGAGACAAGTTAATGTGACAATAGGATAAATACTAACAAAAGGTAGTAAAACCGGTTTATATATAAATTAATATTTATGGGGATGATAAACTATAAAACAAAATTTTATATCGATTGTATTGCAAAAAAAATAGTCGGTCACTTAGTTTTACGAGTAATATCTTGGGTTTTGTTTAATAAGAAATAGGTATGTTAATTTTTAAACGCCGAGCTTAAAACACCGGAACCGCAACATTTTTTAAATGTTTAGCAAATGATTCAGCAACTCGGCGCCTCATCGAATGATCAAAAATATTTCAACCACAATTTCACATAATGGGAAAATGAAAAGACTTGATATACTGATACCTAAGTATGGCGATGGACGACTTATAATTTTCTTTAGCTAAATAATAAATTTTGAAACAATTAATTCCAATTTTACAAGTGCTGAAGTTTTAATTAATGACGAAGGCGAATTATTAATAATCGATCGTTAAGTTGTAAAAAATATTCAGTATTAAACTCTTTGTTCAAAATATTATAATTCGTAACTGAATGCTTTAATTAAAATATACTAACCAAGTCGTAGTCGTATATCGTTAAGTATATATATATATATATATATATATATATATCAATCAACATAAATTTTTAAGCAGAGATTTCTCTTTTTTACTTTTAAACTTATAATTTTACTGCAACGAAGTAAAAATAATATTATAGGTTAATTAATTTATTAAAGTAATTGTAATGTTTTAATTCGTCATACTTATAAGTAATAATACAATAAAATAAAAAAATTGAAAAAGGAAATAATCGTTTAAAATACACCTTTAATTCTAATCACACATTGCGCTGTTTAAAATAAGAAGAATAAAAAATGCCATTATTCATCAAAAAAAAATCACTGACTGTAAATTATTACCGTGAAAAGATAAATTTTGTTTCCTTAATAAACTCTATCAAAACGCGACACGTGAATAAAAATCGTGTGAATATCCCAAATACCTCGATGAGTACCTTGAATATGTCCACCGATAGGTTGAAGGTGAATATTTTCTTGTATGAAAACCTAACATACCACTGCCGGTAGGTATCTACTTGTAATATTCCGTTTAATACATACAGAGGGGCTCGTGATTCGTCATCACCCGCTTACTATATTAATGGCTGAATCTGATTCGATCGACAGAAAATATATTAAGTATAATTGATGCGAAATTATATTACCCATTTCAGAAGACGGAATATGAGAGACCGTGTTGTAGGGTCGTTCTTTTTTGTAGACGCTTGTGGGTGAATGAATTATATTTTGAATTTAAAAAAAAATAATAAATAACCTTCCCAAATGGTATAAGCAACAACAATTATGTTAGCACTAAGATTTTAAAATTTGAAACAAAAATTAATAAAATCTTGGAAGTTTTGACTCATATTAAGATGTTTATATTGACGAAAATTCCATCAAGAACCTAATACACTGTTTGTCATCATATTTTCAAGGCAATTTGCATTGAAATTTTAACTTTTATTTCACTAAGTAAGTACACCTTAGTAAACTTATACTTTTTAAAAATTGCATTTTAAAAAATAAAATCAGATTCTAGAAATTAGTTCTAGAAACTCAATTAACTAGTTCTAGAAACTAGTTCTAGAATTCTAGAAACTCAAAACGAAACCTGTAGGTACTACGTTCAAATAAATTAAAATTAAGGAGAATATGAAGAAAATAAATATAAACAAAATACTCTATATGTTCTCTTTATAATAATATTCTTATTTTTCGAGGGTTCGCTCACAAAATTGAAATAGTAATTCCTTAAATAATTTTTTTAGAAATAATAAATTTTTCGAACAAAATTGTTAGTAAAGAAACTATTTTAATATACCTTTGAAGCAGAACTCAGTAACTAATGAGAGAAGAAAAAATTAAATTATAAAAATCGCGAATTTTTATTGCTATTAAATCTTAAAATTATAATATCAGTAATACTTGCTAGCTAGGTATTTCGTAGCAACTCTTTTGCGACAATAAAACACTTAAACTGTTACTAAACACTTTGTTTAGATAAGTTCATTCTAGAGAGCTCTATCTTAACTTAGAGCCTTAAATTAATGCAAGATATTGTTTGAATGTTAAACGGTCGCCGACAAGAGATTTAAAACTCGTTTAATATCAGTAACCGCTTTTCAACGGCTTAATGGCTTTGATAATAATTAAGGAAAAGGATATTAAATATATCAGCTCGGTATCCTGTCGCTAAAGTAAGGTTTCGCTTATAAAAGTCGCTCAGCGCTCTACTTCTATCTCCTTCAATAAACTGATATTCAATCTAATTTATATCCTTCTTAATTGAAAATCATTACATAGTTTTACTGGTAAAAGCCGCAAAATGAATACGTACCTTATTAAAATTAATGTTAATATCTGAACCTCCCAATTAGATATACTATTTAAATGTCATAAGTCGAAGAACTTAATAAAACTTTATTAAGTTTTACTCTTTATTATTTCGCATAATAATAATAAGAACTATTCCATAAAATAAATTATTTACTTTGCTTTGAAAATATTAAATTGCGAATATTAAAATTGCGGAGTATAAAGAATTATTAAATAAAAAACGACTGTAGATTGACGTACATCAGTGTCATTTGTGTTGCTAAATGCCAGTAACAGTGCAAAAAACAATTTATGCTTGCATTCAAATGTAATTGTAATGATTACTTAAAAACCGTACAACGAAAGTAGAAACATAAAAAAATTTATTGCGAGGAATTTCTCGAATAGCATGAACCAAGATTTGGGCACGATTTAAGTACTCAGCATACCGACAATTAATTATGATGAATTAAAAATTAGCTTAATTGAATCTGAGGCCATACAAAGCGGGCCAACTTGCAACGGCCCGCCGCGGCACGTCCATTCTCTAAATACCTACGAAATTGACTTAAATATTAAGAAAAAAGGTTACATTGAGCCGCCGCCGGGCGTCTCGAAACAGGTAGTAAGAGCTCGGAAGGCGCGCCCCTTTGAACTAGAACGCCCTCTCGCTCCGACGTTGTTTTATCTCCCTCCAACATCGACTTCTTCTTGTAAAACGACATTAATTTATTAGTTTTATGTAGCGGACGACAAGTCAGAGTCGAACGTGAAATGCGCGTAGGGCTGGCGGTGGCGTTTAAAAGCGTAGATAAAGAAAACCTTTAGTAGACGTCCGATTAGAAAGGACTATTCTGCAACGCGACAAATTGTATTACGTCAACGTCAATAGTATTTTCCTTTCCTGATAGACAAGCTTTTAACAGTTTCTTTTTTTTAAGTAAGCTATTTGATATTTGGCAATAGCTCAGTCTTCTAAAAAATTATTAGATAGTGTTAATCGGCAGATAACTGTAGTATTACAAAATGTGCTTAATTTAATTATATTATAATTTAATCACATATTATTTAGAGATACAACAGCATTGCGAAATTACGTGTACAGGGAATTAGCAATATCATTTATACCGGATATATCAAATCGTAAAAGGAATTTTCCACTCTGTTAATCTCCATTAAGCCGCGACCTAAACGAATGTTCCTTTGTACTTATATGAGTATTTCATAAAGGACTAAGAATCAAAAATACAAAACATGAAAACGGATGACCCGTGAGACCCAATATCGCATTCGATAAAAACCACAGTCGGCCGCGAAATCATATTTAAGTATAAGCGTATCGAATGTGACCACAACGCATATCATTACGGCCGAAATATTTGATTCAATAAAGGAGGATAATGTTGCGATTTAAGTTCAAATGATCATTTAATACTCTATCATTTGAATCACCTTGGGACTTTATCACAATATCAAATAAATTTTTTCTGTCCTCAATAATTGCTATACGTATTTGAAATATACAAATTTAAGGATAATCTTTTCTCGGTTTTAAAGTACTCGCGTAGTAAATAAAGAAATTTAAATGTATTTTTGTTTCTCGTTTAAAAGCGACTAATATAAAACCTATAATTTCTTAAAAAATCTCTGTGCCTTAGTGAAATAGTTTCCGTGCCTTAATGAAATAGTTCAAAAAAAATGTTTTTCTTTCCGATCTAAAAAAAGAAATTTAAATAATTGTTTGTAAACCTGACGCAGTTGAAAGAACTTAATGAACAAAACAATAAACATATAATTAAAATTATTTCATTACAATTAAAACATAAGGTGGTGATTAATAGTAATTTCTTTACAACAAACTATTTTTAACATTGCAACTGATATGTTTCACGTCTTATAGACAAATATAATAAAATTATATAAACACATTGTGATGTTATATTACAATACCTTCACTTATTATTTTTTTCATGTTTTGGTCAAATTCTTCAAATTTTCCATCCAACATTAAAGCAGAGCAATTTATGACAATGTATCAATAACTTGCTGTTCTTTAAGATTTTTCTGTTCGTTTCAATTTTTCTTTATAAAAAAAACCACTTGAATCAAGAAATTTCATGTTTCCTCCTTTTCCTTTTATTCAAACATTTATTTCTTAATTTCCATCAACGCACTGTCTTTTCACCTCATATTGTCATAATACAATCAAAAAATGACTGCCTTCAATTGGTTTTCATTACTCTTTTTAAATACGCGCTCCATATTATCATAGCATTAAAATGAAAGCAGGTAAAAATGGCTAATTTTGAACGTGCGATTGTTCTTCTTTTTATGAATGTATTTATTTGCTGAACTAATTCTTAGTCCCTTTTCGGAAGCACACCAAATTGTTAAATTAAATCAGACTGATTTAGTTTATTAACTCCATTTCTACATAACGAACTTTAGTTTTATTACAAATTTTTTCAGTTTGTATTAATTACTATAATATCAGCTTAAAGTTATTAGCATAGTCAATTAAGAAATAAATTGTTTACTATAAATTGTAATATAACTTAACATTGCCAAATAAAACACGTACTCGACTTGTAAAGACCTCTAAATTTTATTATCCAAGTACGATACGTAAAGCAATATACTATTTTAAACCTTTTCTACTTAACATTTCACACCACAGGGTCACATAACCAGTAAGGTGAAAGGTAAGGTACAAACAGTGAGTAGGTAGGCATTGTACTTAGCGAGTGCGTTTAGTAGCCAGGGTATTGAGTGTCGTGCGAATGTAAAGCGAGATGAAAACCACATATCCCGGATGGCTGCGGCCGGCGCGCGCTCGCATACCGACAACCCCCAAGCTTCCTATCCGGTTCTTCCTTTGTCTCTCGGCGGCACGCAATCCGCTTTTACTTACGACAAGTTATCTACGTAACGATATGTATATACTAGGTGCGTAACGAGTGAACGAAGTGTTACGTGAGAGTATCTGCTGGTATTTTTTTATTGCACCGTAAGAATATGACTTATTGATATATGTCTTATATGCAAGTAGTTATTACCAAAAATACTTGAATAAAAGCAAAGCAAATAAAAGTATGTGCGATTGCAACGTGCATTTTTATGACTCTGCGTAAAAACTTAACTTATTGTTTTAATTTACTCGGGGCAAAGTTTAATTTTGTATAGAATACTGTGAGCAAGAGATTTAATTTTTAACTGCTAATTGAATAATCGATCTTATATGAAATATATTTTTGCGACTAGAAGCTATATTTTTTTAATAAGCAGATTGTATTCAAAATATAAAAATTAATTTTCCAAATGAAAGTTCCAAATCAAAATGTATTCAGAATATAAAAATTAATTTTCCAAATTATCCCGGTGGAATACTGCCTACCATGAAAAATATAAAATCTCAGGTACCCCTTAAAAAGATTTAAAATCGTCACTTTGAACTAAGAATAAAATTTTAATATATATTACTAACATTTAAATTTAATTAGTAACCGAAATCACCGAAAAACGACTAATTTCGACACGAGTCACCGCAAGTTTATGTAATGACCGCTCGTTGAATTAAAGATAATGTATTGCTAATTCTAATGTAGCATTCAAATTGTTTGAACAACTTAAGGTTTTGTAACAATTAATCTTGCTATATTCAAGAAATTATTAGCTAGCTAGCTATTTATATCTATTTATAGTTACACTCTTTTTTCGAATCACTACATATAATAACATTAATTGCAGAAAAGGACCGTTTGTAGAAGTTTACAAAATCAGAATGATGGATATAAAGACGCATTTCAAATTTGTCTAAGCAGATATATTTAATTAAAATTGTGAAATACTCGATGTGTAAGGGACAACTACAATTAAGATTATATTAATTTATTCATACACGTACCTAAATAGCACATTACAATTTCAATAGAATGTTTTAGGATAGCTAACTTTTAAAGGCGTTCGACGAAATTCGCTGAATATTTAAAATAGTATCCATACTATAAATATTTGATTTATTTTTAAATTGAAAAACCATTTACCATTTATTTTTGGTAAAAATCGCACTCATAAATTTTACAATCGACATTACAGGTAGGTACATACAAAAGTAGTAACTTCACCACGCTTTTTATTTTATTTAAATATTGGAGATCAATTATTTAAAAAATCAATCTAAAATGATTTATATTAACATTTAAAAAAAATATTTACCATTTAATTTTGGTAAAAACCGTTCTCGAAAATTGTACAATTAACATTACAGGAAAGTAGATATTTCACCACACTTCATATTATTTAAAAAAACGCATTAAAAAAGGAAAATTTATTTTTTTTCAAACTGTTAAAATAATGTTATATTAACAGTTTAGAAAATAAAAAAATTATTTTCAATCAAAAATTTATAGTAATTTATAGATCCTACTTTCATACGACAGCTAACATAACATATATTTTTATTAGCCTTAAATTAATATGCTTTGTAATATATACATTAAAACATATGACACTAATATTTTTGATTTATTTTTAATAAGCAATAACTCAAAGCATACTTTGCTTTTTTACTTACCTACCTCCATTTAACGATATAGATAATTATACATCAAACATATTCAAGACCAAGAAGGCGTTCCATTCAAAAAACTAACCTCGCCTCACTTAATAAATACGTACCTAAGTAAATTCAAATATCTTAGAGGTTTATAATTACTCAAAATTACCAAAAAAAACCCTATCCGAATATGGATCGTGAAGGACATATTCAGGTATCAAAATGCGAATTAAGCACTGCTAGGTAGGACCCATAATACGATCTCTGATAAATAATGTAAATATGTGCATATAAGGAACGAAAAAAAAAACGAAAACCATCGCCTCAATTGGATGTATAAACTACACCAAATCAGTGCCCTTAATTTATAAACTACACCAAATCTGCCTCATAATATAAACTTCATAAAATGTTAAACAAAAAACGATAAAAATAGGTTGCGAATATCAGGCGATTGTATAGTTAAACCAGTGTACAAATTGTAGCAAGTCCAATGCAGATTAGACCATTTTTTATCATAATTATTTTTGGCATCGTGTTCGATTAAGGAGTTCATTTGCATAATCCAAAAAGATAATTATATACTTGAAAAGATAAATAAGGACCTTTTTTAAATTTTAAATCAAGTTATAACCGTACTAATTTTGCCTCATGTTATCACGCAGCCAAATATTTGCCAACCCAATTGACAAATTAATATTAAAAGCTTTAAAATTGATTTCCATGTTATTGGAATCTTTTTGGTTAGGTACAATGTCAGCTACTCTACCCAGTATAGTTAAAACGCCTAATATTCTGTTGATGTTTTTCCGACTTAATCCTTTTTAGACTAAATCTTAAGTGTATTGGCTATTATAACATAAACCTTAGTTAGTGAAAAATAGTCAATCTTTGGTTGGTTTCTCTTCAACCCTTCGGAGCTACCACAAAATTGGCTGTCCACATTATATTTAAAAATAAATCTTTGATTTGAAGTTATTTTTACATCGAAAGAAATAACTTTAAATCAAAGATTGAAAACTTTATACAGATGGCAAATCTTTACATATTCGACTGATTGAAATCTTTCTACAGATGGCAAATCTTTACATATGGGCAATATTTCCTTCAGATTGAACATGACATTACATGATGGTAAATATTTCCTTCAGATTAAAAACTTTCTACAGATGGCAAATCTTTACATATTCGACTGATTGTATTTTCCTGAAATTGCAATGACGCAAGTTGTATGCAGCTATTTGTACGTAACTGGTAAAATATATAATTTACGCACGTACTCAGAAACCAATTTCCCTGAGAACATTTTCCAAGCAACTAGTTATCCAACCTTGAATAATAAACATTATATATATATATATATATATATATATATATATATATATATATATATTTATTTATTTATTTATATATATATATATATATATATATATATATATATATGTGTGTGTGTGTGTGTGTGCGTGTGTGTATACATATTTACCGTTTTAAGACACAAATTACATGATGCGTATTTTAAATTTTACCTTTAACTTATAAATTAAGTTTTGTAGTTTAAATATATCACAAGCCTGCCAAATTATATTTTGTTTAATCACATTATTATTTTCCGGTTTAAGTATGAGTCATATCTAACTGGCCGAGATCACAAAATACTCATAACTTTATTGGCTAACAACAGTTTAACGGTTAAACCAGTAATTGAAACTAAAATTAATTACCGCATTGAAAAAGGCAAGAAAACAGTATTGTAAATTTTTCCATCACTTCACTTGAAACGATCTGCCTATCTACCTTTAATTAATAACGTATATGAAAAGTTTGGTCCCAAAAAAACACAATATTTCAATAAACACACCCGTTAAATACCTCTATTTTTATTGCCGTAGGGACCGCGTCCGTGCACGGTCTGCTTTGGGTGTCATTTAGTAAAATTAATACGAAATTATATAAGTTAGGTGATATATTTAATGGCTGAATTTGAATTTAAGTATCATGGTCTTACTGAACGATTATATGAAACAAACTATTTAATCATTCGATGTATATAGATCTACATTCATTCAATTTGGTTTTGAGATATAGCTACAGATAAAGTGGATAAAAATTAAATGATTTCATTAATTATATTTATTATTTTTTTGGTTATACTTGTATTTCTTTTCGGGAGGTGCTTTCGTACATAAGACTACTGTAAATAAATATTAACACTTGTAATTTCTACAATTTACTTTGAGCTAGAATTAAAAAGGATCGCTTATGAAACATCAAGACCCAAGACAGACATTAAGACGCTAGGAAAAAACATTTTTCATTCATTGATGACTACCTAAAAGTGGGTAATTGATTTAAATTTTACTACGTCATATATTACTAGCTAGTCATATATTATCTATAATCTATGTCATATATTGCTGTGCAGCATAAGTTTTACTCTTCTTATGTCACTTTGCCCCAATGATAGAACTAAACGAAACATACCTACTTCATGTGCTACTAATAAGAACTCGTTACAAAAAATCCAAAAATTTAAACCGAGAGCAGCAACAAAATAAAGAAAAAATCTGCTAAGATAATTTATTTATATGTATATGTATAGAGTGACAGACGTTTTGAAAGATCACCATCCGGGTTATTATCAAGTCTAGAAACCCTACAGATTATATATCAAATAGCACTAATTATCAGAATAACTTTGAAAATACGAATCCATACATAGACGCAGACATTTCGATAAAATAACGCACTAGGATCTATTGAGTTAATTTTATTACAGAAAACATATTCAAGAAGTAATAAGGGACAAATTTCCTTGACCGATACTTGCTTATATACGCTCGGTAAACAAATTGTAAAAAATACTAATCAACTGAATAAAATAAACATTGACACCTTAGGAAAGTTCAATTCGAAGCGTAACAAACCGGCAATGACGGGCGAACATGTGTACCGAATCGACCGTACGGACGACCGTTTCGCAACAGTAGACCACACTAGCCGCCGCAGACATCAATAACTCGAGCCGAATATCAGCTGACGACGTGTATTAATCTCCAGGCACTGTGTAATATACGATCTTTGTGAATTGACAAATCAAGAATCGCCGCCGATAAGGTGCCGAATTAATAGTGAAGAAAATACAGTCCGATATCGCAAATACGATATTCATACGTTGGTAATCATTTAAAATAATAATTTAAAAATATAACGAATCACGGGTTGATTGTGGACCTGGATGGAAGGCATTTAAGTGACTTATGTAACTACGAATAACATTAACAAATACAATAAGACGTACGCGTTCAGTACGCTAAGCTTAGTACACATACAGTTTAAATATATCTATATCAGCTGAAAACGTCGGCACATTGACGACGTCGTCTGTTAGAACTTATAAAAAGCCAATAAGAGAAAAGCGAACAACACTAGAACTGGTAGATTCTTAAGTAAAGTTTGGGTAATGGAAAAACTATTTTCTTCCTTTTGACGCATTTTTAACATCTGTCTGTCTAACATCTGTATGTCTGTCTAGCAGAATAAAAGACTACATCGTAGGTACTAAAGGCTGAACAGTCACTAAATAATAATTTATTAAAAAAAAAATATAATAATTTATTAAAAAAAGTAAAGCTAAATAATAATTTATTTAAAAAATTTGTAATTAGCGAGAGTAATAAATAGAAAAAATTGTATGTACATATTTTTTCTACCTATTTGGGATAGGATATAATTGTAACTGAATAATCTAAAAAAAAACTTTAAATATTCTTTTTTTAAAATAATTTCGAATATTAATAATACATTAAAGAGAAAAATTCAAATCGGCCACCGAATTCTGATTCTATAAGCTGGCTCCCGTCCAATTCGTACCGCCAACATTTTACGGCAAAATATATAATATGGCCATACTCGTACTCTATAAGCTTTCATAATAGGCTAGGAAAAATTGCAAAATTACAATATATAATTGCATAAAAACTTATTGTAAAAATTGCAAAATACAATATATAATTGCATAAAAAGAGTTATTTATTTGATTACATTATATAAAAGGAAATAATTTATTAAAGGTGAAAAGAGACTAAACTGCAAAAGTGTGATATAACATTCGAATTAGACATTGACATTCTTAATGGCAGTGAGGGAATCGAACTTATTATTTTAAATTAAATTTAATTATCTACAATTTTATTAGAAAATTATATGGCTAGTAGAGCATACGACTTCATTCACATGTAATTCGGAAAAACATATTTTCAATTTTGAATTTTTTTTCTCTCATGTGTTGCTCTTGGATTTAAACACTACCACATCAAATTGAATAAAATCTAACCAGTAGATTTTGCGTGATTCGTGCACATAATAACATAGAGAAGAATAAAAATTCTGAAAAAGTTTTTCTGGCTTCCATTACCATTCTGTACGCAAAATCGATCACTGTTTTCAAATATTTTCGATGTATTTAATTCACTCTGTTAAAATGTTATTATATTTACAAATACCCTATATTTACTTAAACTATGCAAATATTAAAAAAAAGTAAATTTATGATAAAATTATGAATAGTAACAAGAACGCGAAGCTTGAAATAACAAATAGACCTTTGTTTCGTTTCAAAGTTTTTCACTTACCATGGGTTTTGAAGGAAAAAGATAAACTTATCTCAGAGATACTTTCGTCGGTTTCATAATAATCACAGCCTTGATTATAATTTTGGATTCAGGAAACAATACACAATGAATAAATTCAATGTTTACAATAAATTACTAAAGCACTTAACGAAAAGTGGTTTAATATCAACAATCGGTCTCGTCCAACAGTTACCGTTCTCGATTCTCGTCGAAATATATCGAAGAATCTGCATACTCTTCATTTACCGCATGCATAATCGTTAATTTCGTTCAATCAAAGTGCATCTTCGTATATACGTTTCTCCTAAATTTATTTTGAAGTATAAATATTTAGCTTTAACAAATTTACAATGCAATATTTTCGTAAGCTATAAACAAGCGAATATACAGTGTAATTATATAAATATCAACTGATGAAAATTTAATGCGGTTTACAGACTTTAATTTCAACAATTATACGTTATATATTCAAATTTTTGCAGGCGATAATTTACTTTTAAACAAAATAACTTCATTATGAAATTTAACTAATCAAACTTTGCTTGCAATTTATTATTAATCAAAACGTTTAGTAACAGTGCGCTATTAGTTTAAAGAAGAACATTGTGTAATAGTTAAAATTTTTCATTTAAAAATCACGTTCTGACAAAGTTTAGAAAACAAAAAGCTCACTTAGTTTCTATATATTAAATCAGAAAGCAAAGTGGGAATATTATTATTTTCTAAATGTAAAAACTAAGTACTATTACAAGATCCTTTAAACTTCAATAACCTTTTAGTACAATTTCTCTAATGGTATTCCAGAGACAAGTGTCACGTTCCCAATTTCTGCATTCGTGATATTAGTTAGGATATTGATTTTGAGTGTGTTTCTTTTGTTTTTATTTAGAGTTTTGTGAAATATTTCTCAAATAATGTATTTACTTATAAACGATACAGAAGCACGTGTGCTTGATACGAAATGAGCAATACATATTTTCTTTGTCATGAAAATAATAAACGTATTATAATTTTCATGAGCTTCAAGTGTCACATCACAATAAAATATATTTTTTATTTTGTAATTGAATAATAATTAACACCTGAAGATAAATGTAATTAAATAATCATTAAAAATGTAAAACGGCATTAACTTTAACCTTTTGTTTTATAAAGTTATCTCTACACTACGATATCTATATCCTTCACAATGATTAGAATAACTAATACCTAGTCTGAAAAATTATATAAATGTTATGAAAATCTATGTCAAAGTTGGCACATTCGTCTTAAATTTGCAAAGAATGCATGGCCCAAAAACGTAACATAACTAGACCTAATATTTAGATTAAAATATAAATGACAATACAAACTCTATTCAATGCCTCATTCACTTAAACAATGATGTCACAGATCAGGTGGTATGCAGCAAAATGGGAAATTATCCAAAGTATAGAGAAAAGCTCGACCAACGCAAAGCTGCCTCGCGCCTATCAATACCGCCCAATCTAAGATAGACTCGTGGGAAATATGTCCCCCACACACACAGGCCCACGCGCGCACAGAACGCCCGCGTCACGGACCACTGATTGATACTCGCTTTGATTATAGATGCAGTCATAACAGGTTTAGGCGCGTCTGAGTGCCCGCTCGTGTACGATTATGATACTATAAAATGTAAAAGCTTAAAATGATTGTTTATCAATAGGCCGGCGGCGCGGCGGTTGCGGCCCAAGTCTTTGACCAGCCTCGATCCGACCTTGACCCTAGTATCCTGCGGGTCGCCTGCAAACGAAGGCAAAGAAAATATTGTCTGGCCGACCTCGTGCGGAAAACGAGAAGTTTATTCGACGAAAAATAATAGACTGCTCGGTAAGGTGCTGGGTGTAAGAGCTTAAAAATTTCGACAAAATGTTTTACGTACCGTATTATGAACTTTTTAATAATTTAGGTAATTTTTTTCAAACTATAGTATATTTATATTATGTATTATTTTAGAGGAGAGTCTAGGTATAAATAATGATACAGATCTAAATTGTATTAAAGCAATAATAAATTTCATGACGATGTCGACTAATAGTAAGAAGAAAGGAATTGGCAATAAATTTAATAACTTAACCGCTTTTGAAGATCACAGTGACCAGACAGAACTTTTCCAAAAACTTTCCAAGACAGGAAAAAATTTCTAAGCCAGGAAAAAATTTAATAATTTAACCGCTTTTGAAGATCACAGTGATCAGACAGAACTTTTCCAAAAACTTTCCAAGACAGGAAAAAATTTAATAACTTAACCGCTTTTGAAGATCACAATGACCAGACAGAAGTTTTCTAAAAATGTCCAAGCCAGGAAAACATTTAATGACTTAACCACTTTTCAAGATCCAGAACTTTTCCAAAAACTTTTTTAATCTTTATCACAGTCAATATAGCTTCACTATAAAGACACATAACTGCCTTATGTCTGTAGATACAGTCGAATGTTTGATTCATATAGAAAGAAGTTAACAAAATATTTTTGAACTTACATTAATTAGTTGAACTGACAAATTTTGGAGCTGGTATTCGAAATTTTAAAAATCGACATAATGTGTCACTCGATATAACTTTCCACTGCGCGATAAATTTTCATTTAATGTATGTTGACCCACCTAATATATTTTAAAAGGTTTTACAACCTTCGCACGTAAAAGTATACAACCAAATTTTTCAGTACGTGTAAAAAAACTATTGGCTAGTGAAATATACGTGAAAATGATTTAAATTATAAATAGTTTCACTTTTTATTTTCCACCTAGAAATGGTTAATAACTTTGTATGCCTAGACATACACCATATCGTTGAGAGCCACTCCTTGAGTAGAATATAAATATATTTTTTTGTTAAAAGGTTTTAAAGGTCATTTATATCTGAATGTTTTGGTTTATATTGCAAATATCTACAATGAGATAACTGTAAAAGTTACTACAAATTCGATATGTTTTAAATATAGTTTAAATAAATAAATATTGTTCTAGTATCACACTATTTACATTTAAAAAAATCTATATTTTGTTTCAAAGTGACTTTAAATAATATAGATATGGAATCCACGTAGCGCAGACCTGATTCGCGATTTTCCAGTTTTCTTAATACACTTCAATTTTAAACTTATATTGTATTTGAAGTAAAGAAAAAGACGTAAAATTATTAAACCAATTTCAGATTATGGAGATATTCATTGTAAAGTTAACTATCCAAAGGAGTCCTAAAATTGGAAAGAATTCATAAACGAAGTGTTCGATTGATTTTATATCGGCCACACTTTACAAATGGCTAAAAGTGTGAGATCAAGGTAACCTCCAATAAGTTATCTTTTTTACTTAATGTCCGAAACGATTCACACCATCTAGATTCAGAACTATCAATTTCCATCTTTTAATTCTGTTCAAAGAACACTTCGTAAACATATATTAGAGCAATATTATATGCAAAGTCAATCTAAATTTGTACCGACCATATACTAATAAAGATTTCGTAATACTCCCTTATTTAATTATAGGATAACAACCATTAAATTTTATTAAAATAATAATTTGCATATAGTAGACACTAATTTACTAAGCACAGGAAAAGTTACAATATAAAAGAAAATCATATCGACTATAATATTCATAAAATGCAACGCGATGGCAATTTTAAAGTCCATTTTATAAGGCGCAAACGACATTATTGACCCATTGACTTCCTAACGTCTTTATAATTCTTTTATTTTAATTTAATTTGTATCGATAAACATATCGGGTTATTGACTCGAGCATTATTACCTAGTTTCGTGACCGGTAAAACACATATCGATTACATTGGACGGAAATACTTTATTTATGTGTATGGCTGACTTAATGCGCGTCAACATCGAGGAGTCTGTGTTTATAAACAATAATATTCTCAAAATGAAAATGAATGACGGCCATTTGAGTGTTTAATAAACATTCGAAATATGATAATGAAACCGAAAGACAACTTGTTTGTGGTTAAAAAGATATAGCGCCGTTTTGGGTATATGAATAGCAGAAGAACGTAGAGCTAATGAGAATATCATTGTAAACATTTTATATATTTTATGTCATGATAAATATTTGTAGTTTATTGGCTGCCAAAACGTGACGTGAAAATCTATGTTTTAGACGAATGGAACAGATTTAAGAATTTCGAAAACAAGTACGTGTCGGACAGCAGTTTTAATAGCAATCTAAGACGTCTTAATGATTTATAGAAGCAAATATATTCTAAAAATTACAAAATCGAAATAAAAAGACATTTGCTGGGTCAAATATTTCGTTAAATTATATTAAGTTGTTAAGAAAGATAAGAAAATATGTATTTACCAATCGAATATTTATATACTTAAAATGAATATGTATATAAGAACTACGTCGCTTTTTAAAACCCTCTGTTCCGTTTGGAGGAAATACCTGATAGGTATTGAGATAATCTATGACAATGTTCACAAAATTAAATACTTTTGAATGTAGTCATTTTAACTCTAATTATTTACTATATCTTCGAAAGAAGATATAGTAAACAATTAGTTGAAAACAATTAGTGCCCAAGAAGTGGCGCCCCAAAAGCAACACTGATATTGAGGGTCTTGTATCCCTTAAGATTAAAAAGTTTTCTTGACTTTATTACGTTTCTTTAAAATGCTAATGTAATGTAATAGAAATAAAAATAGTTGTCAAAAGTAAACTGACGGAGCCGTTTTTTTTTCTTGTTTTATTTTTCTTTTAATTTTTTCTTACATAAGGTCACTTTTCCGAAACTGCTTTTTTCTTCCAAACTTCAAATAAAACTAAAACGTAATTAGCGACGATCAAAAAGTACACAAATAAACTGGGTAAAAATTGTAAGTAAGACAATTTTTTTGAAATTAGCATTTATTAAAAATTACACTACATTAATTGTTCAAAATCCTCCAGCCCTTAAGCAGAGATGGCATCGCTGTATAAAGTTTCGTTTCAAAAACCTTAACGATCGGTGGTTTTTTACATGTTCCACCGTCGCATTTACTTTTCTTCATAATTCCTGTAATGTTCAAAACTCCTTCATATAGACCTTTTCTTTAAATAAATCCCACAGAAAATAACAATAGAGTTAAGGTCCGGGGAACACGCCGGCCATGATATTGTACCTATGTATACATATATATATATATATATATATATATATATATATATATATATATATATATATATATTTATATATATATATATATATATATATATATATATATATATATATATATATATGGATGTAGGTATTCCAAGTAGGCAATATTTTTTACGAATACTGTACCCCTAGGTAAACATTATTCGTAATTACTTACAATAATATAAAGCATTTCCGACTACCTTTACTTCAACAATAAAACTATTTAAATTTACATGACCAATCGCGATCGTACGCAAAACAAAAAGTCGGCATCAACGTACCTACAAAGTGCACAAATCTACAAAACTAAATATAAAAAGTTGTCAGACATACCTACCAGTCCCTCTCTACATGAGCATCATATATAGACGTATATCATGTAGTATGATACCCACTGATATTAAAATATTCCATATATCTACCGACATAACAGCGGAGGTTAAATGTGTGCTTATACTTGTGTATATATATTTTATATATTCAGATACATATACATGCCTAAGTTACCGGCATGTACAAGGTGGTTCAAGGATATGCGACCTTGCTAAATAATTATGAGTATTTCTGTGAAGTGTTTTTCTTAATCTGCGCAATTAAATTATCACTTTCGAGAGAAGTACCTAAGTATTGAAATAAATAATCATTAGACCAATTTTGCTCATTCAGCCAAATTTCAGGCAAAGTAATTGACAAATAAAACTAAAAACCTAAATCTGAACCTTATTTTTAATAGATATGAAAAGTAATTCCACATCAACTTTTAAAGGTAGCTTCCTTAATCTTATTCGTGCTTAAAAAGCTCAATGAGAATTTAAAAAGTTTTTGAAATTATAGTATCATTATTTACTAATTTTACTGTACTTGGTATAAAATAAGCCATATTCAATAACATTTAAATATATAAACCTTCGCAAATATACATAACATCATACATAAAGGCAAATTTAAAAAAAATTTATATGAATGTTAATTTTCAACATGGAATTATTTGTATGCTTATATTCTCAGCAAATTTTCGAATGTTAAAATTGATAGAAACTAAATTGATAGAAATTTATTATCAAATTGTCTTATGAATTTGATATTGCTTCCCTGAGTTACACTACATATATGCATGATGTTCCCTCCCAATGTTGGATTTGGACGCACGATGTAACTCGTGTAATGCGTGTAATTCGTGTTTCAGCTGCTATGCTCTCAATTTTACCATTGTTGATAACAACATGTGAAACGTTGTAAAGATGTATACATTTCAAATTAGACGTAAAAAGTTAAAAAATAGAAAAATGTAAACATTTTTACACAAACAAGATGTAAAAAAAACATTATTGCGAAATGCGCCTTGAAATTCGACGAAGTTGTACTTTGTGTACTTTAAAATGAGCTTTTCAGTAGATCAGTTATCAAAACAAATTCGTTACGTGTTAAGAGCATTACTAGCGTTTTCTTTATTGGTGTTGATGATTGAACTTTTACTCAACTCGCTTTAATATCGGATTTCAACTAAATAAACTATATGATTTCTGAGTTTAAACTAAATTCCCAACGCCATAATGTACAAAGATTAGTCAAATTTTTAAGTAAAAGTATTTATATTTAACAAAAGGAGGAGAACCCAGGGACCAGTAGCATAACGGGTCAACCAACTAACTCAACTTCCTGGTTACCATTTCTACGTCATATTACTTAAATTACACAAAAAAAACGAAAGTGTAGAGACTTTTCAAGTCCAACTCCTTAGGCGGCGATTCGATAATCGTTAAGTGAACGAGAACTTAGAGTAAAAGTTTAAAGTCGCGTTTCGTTACATGAGAGAGAAGAAAGATATGACATAGAGAGAAAGAGAAAGGCACCTATATATTCCTACACAATGGAAGTGGAGTGAAAGAGAGCGACGTATACACAACGATACAAAGCGATTGAATACGATGTCGTGCATTCGCGCGTTGTAGATATACGCCTCAGACGCTACATATTAACAGCTAAAGTACCACGCATACGTTGTATTATTTACGTTACGTATGTCAAAAGAAAACTATCAAAATTTTGTCGATTTTTTTATATTTTTATGTTTGATTTATTACTAATTATCTATGTACTTCATCCATTACAAGAATAACAACATATTAGGTATACATTGTATTTAATTTATTTATAAATCTGCGATAAACCCGCATAAATAGTCGTAAATATAATTTACAACGCGAGCGGCATTGAAAAGTGCTCTGGTACTTAGTGTTTGGACAATAAACTATGTAAATTTATATGAAAATTAAATATTTACATCGATTTGTAATGACATTCTTAATGTATTAAAATCTTCTTAGGCGAATTTAATACAATCTATGGATTTACACTTTGTTCTTTCTCACTGTCAGTGTCGTTTTAACACTTTATACTTACTTTTATCAAGGTTTAAATCGCTAAAGAAGTTTCACTTCAGTCACGTGTATTGAGTTGCACGCGATTATATTGATATAACACGACAGAGATTACCTAAACTTGTATATATCTTCTTTAATAAAAATTGGGTGTGGCTGTGTCATGGACACGGCCGTGTGTTGTACGTGAATACGTCTATGTAACGGGTTATATTTTTTAAATAAAATATTTTTATTTATGTATTTAGGGTAAAAGCAAGGAAACAAATAATTATTGTGTTACAATAGCGACATTATATATTTTTGATAATATTTTTTTTTTATTCTAACACCTTATCATATTCACTGTCACTATTTTTAATTAATGTTTTATATACAATTGATAGATTTTGACGACAGCTCACGATTAAAACTTAAACGAACATCTTAATGGATTCTTTGATCCATGAGATATCTAATGGTATAATTTAATTTTTGATGTAGAATATTAATTCGAAACTGCAACGCCAACTGTATCCCCCGATTTTGTTATTTAGGTTTTAGGTTTTTTGGATTGCCCCCGTATGGTCGCAAATTTAAAGACGTATTCACGTCAAAATAAAACTTTTTAAACACTTAAAAATTTACCTATGTTTTCACTTTTCAGTAATTTTATTCCAAGTATTATTATTATAAGGTTTACAGCAGGATATTTATTCTTGTTATTACATTACCAGTATTATTTATATTTCCTTCTGATGCTATAGAATAAAAATTATAGCCGCTAAAACTTTTTGTAAAGATATATAGATATATACATATTACAAGTATTATTATTATAAAATTTACAGGAGGATATTTATTCTTCTTATTACATTACCAGTATTATTTACATTTTCTTCTGATGCTTTAGAATAAAAATTAAAGCAGCTAAAACTTTTTGCAAGGGTATATAGATATATACATGATACTATTCAAATTCAATTAAAATTATATCGAATATTAAATAACGAAAATGAAGAAAATTTATCATTACGTTTTTCATTTATACTAAACTGTTATTAACGAAATTATATACAATTAATTCATATTTTGTATCATAGTTGTTCATATTTTCTGTATACAAAACTAATAACAGACAAACCCATTTTTATTTTTATATCGCGTACAACAGCGACAATTTCATGACTCCTAAAACCTCCTATATTGCGAGAACGTCTTATTTGTGATTAGGGTGATACATCTGAACCACCTGTTATATACAGGTTAGCCCAGTATCGCCTTCGTAATTACAGAATGCCACGGGCGGCGGGCGCGGGCGGCTCAGGGCGTCTAACGAGGCTCGTTGTCGTTTGACGGACACCGCCGGCGAGATTCGTAACGGCCAATAGACGACACATATTACACTAACTGTTGCTAGGGCGGAGGTATGCTATTAATTCGATCCACTGTTCAGCGCAAGGGTGTCGCATTTAACATGTGTCGTCCGTGTAGATAATTATATTTACGATAAAACTTTTTCTAACGGATATAAAGTTTTTATAACTGAAATGGATTTCTGTCCATAATAAATATATCTCCTATGCTGCTAATACATTAAGGCCTATTGTAATAGTTAAACTATCATATTCAGCTCACTTCAAAGTTAGACACTAAGTGTTATATTCATATTAAGTAATATTGTATAAATATTAGTTTATGATAATCTGGGTCTACGCGTTCAGCAATGAAAATACTTGGAACTTAAGTGTACAATTGAATCAATACAAATTTAATCATGAATATGATGAGGCAAAGTCATTTTCTGCGTCGGACCAATCAAAGCAAGGGTTTAATAGGAAAGTATTTCTAATAGTTTTAAAATGAAATGCTAGTGGATTGTGGCCTAATCCAAAGGATACCGATTGAAATCATCCGCTGCAGCTTTTGAATGTCACTCTACCAACTACTATAATTACAGGTAATTTAATTCATATATTAAAGAAAAAAAAATTGTGAGCCCTCAATGTGAAATGCAAATGTGAAACATCTAATTGTTTTTATACTTTATATTTTGAAATATTTTTATTTAAACGAATTGAAAACGAAAGAACAAACATTTAAATAGTTGTTAATAATAAAATATTAATTTAATTTAATTATTTTGCTTTTATAAAATAATTTGTTATAGAAATATTTCTAGCAATCTATTGAAAATACATTTTTAATTTTATAATACTGTTAGCCGACAAGACTAAATCGAAGAACTAAATCGGAAAGAGCCGAAAAAACTCGAAGCTGGCTGACGCGGCGTGCAATTAGAACATTTCAACTCCCATCCAAATGCGCCATTAAATATTTCGCAGCAAAAAAAATACAATGAAAGAGTATATGTACCTATCTCGGTTATGAAGTTTAGTAAAATATACCTATGTCGGTTATGACGGAGTTATTAACAACCCCCATAACGTCTGTTATGAAAAAAGAAAGCTTTGGAAAATGATGTTATTGTATAAGGACGAAAATGTATTACGATGTACTTATTGTCATCACTATATATTCGCTCTTGGTGGATAATAAAAAGAAAGTATATTTTGGTATTAATACTATTCAAGTTTTCATCTTTCCTTAAAAATCTATGAGGAAAATTTGCCAAGTGATTTTTGGATAAAAATGTGTGATCCTGTATATATATCAGTCTATACCACACTAGACGTTTTCTCTCATTGAAGGCTGTTGGAATTGCTCATTATATATTTTCATCGACGGTATGAGTTCGATATTTAAAGGCCTAGACCGTCAGCACATATAAAATCAATGACCTTCGGCTTATCTACAAATACATTTCCTCCTAACAGCTAGAACGTTAATTTTTATTAATTTGCGTTATTATCGTCGCCTACACCAGTTAGTTAGTTTTGTTACACCGCGTGGGAGTGATACCTTTATTTTCCTTTCTGCTTAGCTGAAATTCTCTCAGAATTACTTTTTCCGACTTTGTAATCAGGTGTCTGTAATATTACCTTTTTCTAATTATTTTCAATCTGTGTCATTAATATTTCTGATGACAACATACACTCATGTTTAGCGTTACGATCTCTTTCATTTCCCTAAAATAACCGTTTCCAACAGCTTTACTTAATACATAATTTATACATTAATAGTAACAATGAAATTTGTCCATCAAACTATTTTAGTGTGGTATAAACTATCAATTTTTAAACCCCTTCAAACCACTGACATTATTACAAGGCTTAATTCAGGTATCGTGTAGGTAGACGGCTCAGAGCCACAATTCATTCGCGAACGGCGTACCGCTCTTTATATAGGTACTTAACTGTCTGTCGCGAATGACTAATAGACGAGATGTTATAGGGTAAGTCAGCGAAACAGGCTTACTGATGCACACAGAGGTTCAAAACTTTCTATTACGATATTAAAAATAAACTTCACAATCGAATATATTACAAATAGAGAAATTAAATGTTGAATCTACTGTTTTTCAAAGAGCTTTTTTAGAGTCTGGGATTGTTTTAAAATCATCTTAGATACATACTGCATAATTCGTCGTTTTTTCCTTAAATAATATCAGAGATTCTGTGTTCACTAATCTATTACGTATTTCACTAATTCCATATTTCACACATCTCAAAAACTACTCGATGGAAATTCACTTTTCCATAAGCTGCAGCGAAACAAGCTTTTGGAACATTTATAAAACACTAAATGAATATATCAACTGTAGGAAGCAAATATTATAAAGTAACTTTAATTTTCATTATTCAAGGCACGAACAGTTTAATACCCAGTTTAATACCTAGATATATTCCTTATCGATATAAATCTACAATCAGCAATTTATGGAATAAAATTCAATGTTTTATTTGTCATTCTGCAACAAAATATTGGATGAATACTTTCTATAATAAATTAATCTCACAACTAAACAATTATTCTGATTTGTTGCTTTCAGTAAACATTAACTATTTTTTCAGTTAGTGTTATTGAAACAGTATCACAATATCATGAAGTCGCTATAATTAGTGCTCATAACTGAAGCTTTTACACCATTCAGTATTTAGCTTTTACTCTCGTGAAAAATATTAGAAACAAGTCCAGATAATAACACGGAAAAAAATTTAATAAGTATCAACTCACCTGACTTAACAGAACAGTGTATGTAGGACCTCGCCTCGTAGTAGACCCAATCGAAGCCCGCTTCGACGGCGAGCCTTGCCAGCATGCCGTACTTGGATCGATCTCGATCCGACGTCGTCACGTCCACCGCTCTACCCTCGTAGTGCAGCGACTCGCGCACGTGCCTCTCACCCTCCACCCAACCCGTGGTCACGCGCAGCCGCACGCCCGGCCACTGGTTCATCACCGATATCGCCAGCGTATTCAGCTTTTCCTTACAGCGCTGGAACAAGCGAAACGAAGGATGTCAATAACAAAGATAAAATCAATGGAAACTACGATTGTTTTAACGTAATATAATGACGGATACAATATGATGGCGGATGATAAAAACACTGCTAACATTCTTTCCATCAGTAAACTATGGTTACTATCGAAGATCTCATGTAGAGATTTAAGATAAACTTAGTAATAATGGACAATTTATATTTATGTACACCTGACATCTACAATAACACATATGTGTAAAAGAGATGGTATCAATTGGTTACTGTCGAAGATCTCATGTAGAGATTTAAGATAAACTTGGCAATAATGAACAATTTATATTTATGCACACCGTATATCTACAGTAACACATATGTGTAAAAGAGATGGTATCAACTGGTTACTATCGAAGATCTCATGTAGAGATTTAATATAAACTTAGCAATAATGGACAATTTACATTTATGCACACCTTTTATCTACAGTAACACATATGTGTAAAAGAGATGGCCAATTGATACGTATAAAAAAAGATAATAACGAAACATACCCATGATTGTAGATGTCACTTATAAATAATGAGAGATGCCTAGCTAAGATGTAACATTTTTCTTCACGGATTGAAAGTAATGAAAAGGTATATATCATTGGGAATGTTGCTTAAAGCAGTTCTTGTTTCTTTATCACAACTACTATTTCCAGATCCATATCACCTAAGTCTACTTATATATGAAACTTATTTTTTGATTGTTTACATCTATCATATATTTTAAAAGTTTTGTAGGTCATAATGTTTTTTAAATGTTTAAATAACGTTAGGTTAGTCAATTGAAATAAGCTATTCATCTACCAACAAGTTTGTTTCATTCATTAAAGCATCATTAAATAGAAAATTAATTCAAAAGACATTTGTCTATTTATGAGACGAGATGAGAAATTTTAGTCCGTTAGTGATTAACTAACAGAGTATATTTTAACCAGCTCCAATTCATACACAGAGATAGACCTGAATTTAATCCTCAATTTTCTAGCCTTTTAATTATCATCAGAATATTATTTCATATTTCTAGCAAAGAGACTTGCGCAGACCCAATGTTATAATGACCACCAACTAAATAATGAAGATCTTAATGCTTATTAATTTGTTAATGTCACTCTGCGAGGAATGCGGGCACACCAGTATCACCATCATACGACTGCCAGGTTCACCATCATAGCCACTGCCAAATTGGTATCACACATCACGGTGTGCCATACCTGTATCAACATCATAGGACTGCCAAATCGGCTTCTTAGTATACGATCCTCCTATACTTTAAACGCGTATTACCCATTCGCTTTCTAACCCTATAACTTGATGTCTGGAGTATGACGCTGGATAAAATTCGGTGTTAATATCATTTTGACTGCATTCGTTATTTGTGTAAATATGAAACTATTCTCAATGATGATAAATCCCGCACAATGTTTTATGTGATTCTAAAAATGTACTTAATACTTCGGTACACAGGTTAAGATATTAAAGAGCTTGAGGGAAGATATTAAAAAGAAATTGGAAAGCAGTTAGAGTTTAAAAAAAGTGGAAAAATGGTCACAAGCTATCCTTGTACGTAGGTGATGGTAATAAATACATGAAATTAAGAGTAGCTCTTTTTTAAGATTAAAAAAATTACCATTTTGCTATTTATCTTAACCACTTAATCGATATTTATTACGAACATTTTTATGTGTTAAAAGTAGAATTCTTCCTATTGAACGTAAAAAAAAAATCGGCCAATTGCGAGTCGGACTCACACACAAAGGATCCCGCAGCACCAAACAATATAAAACTTATAGGTTTTCATTTCTCAAAAACACTGTGAAAAATAAAATAATTGCCCCGTTTGGTGCCGAAAATACCCCACATCTCTAAAACTACACAACATATTCTAACCAATTTTCATGGAAAGTTTATTTCTAGTTCTACTACCTTCACATTTTTTAGAATTTTACGCACATTAGTTGAAAAGTTAGATGGGGGAGCACCCTTTTTAAGCGCGCATTCCACACTATTGACTTAAATTAAAAAAAAGTTATTTTGGAACCTCTGTATCATTTTTAAGACCTATCTAATGATATCCCATACGCCTAGGTGCGCTGAATATCTTTTCACCCCTTAGTTACACCTTTGGCACTAGAAAGCTCTAATATTTTTTTTCATGATTCCACTATTTCATTTTATAACGTTTCAAAGAAGACATCTACCATCCAAATTTCATGTATATAGAGCCAATGATTTCGGTTTATGATGGCTGTGACATACGGACAGACAGAATGACATTATAAGGGTTCCGCTTTTGCTATTTGACTACGAAAGCCTAAAAAAGATAAAATAGAATAATTTTAGATGACAATTGCAAAAACGTAAAAATATATGTTTCAACCATCACGTCAAGAAATTCATAAGACTATTTTAGACCACAATAACATTAAGAGCGGTTTTTGCCTTAGAGGTTTTCTTAAATATCCTGGCTATTTTGGAAATATTGCAGTATTTTAATCGAACTCCAATCCTGAAAATAATAAAATGTTTTAATCAAACGAAACATAAAGTAGACACCCCACTAATAAGTTTGATACAGCTCTCGACGTACCCACCCCCCTCCCCGCTCTCGATATGTCGATTAGAAACTTTTATAATTTTCCTAGGCAAGTAACAAAGTTGTGCGAAGCAAGTATATACATTAATTTCCATTATTTAGAGATCTGAAAACCTTATTTCCATTGTTTTCAAAATCGTCGTTCATGTACCCATTGATTCACTTAATTGTGAAATAGATTATTGTGAAGTAAAAATATTTACCATACACGTAAATATTTAACTTAATACTCTCAGAAATTTTGGGACTAAACTAATACCCTTCATAATATAATTAAAAGCCCATTGTATTTGCTTACCAAAGCACTGGTCAAACAACGCGAACAGCAACCCTGGCAATGCGAGAATTAAATTAAAAATCAACACTGTCACGTTACATTGTACTGTCAAACAGGTAAATATTGTCAAAATATTTGTAAAGACTCCACCCGCTCGCACCTACAAAAGCTAACTCGCCCTCGGCGCACAATAGGACTCGCTATGCAGATTTTAATAGAGAACAATACCAGGTTCGGTATAAATATTCCGGACAAACGTATCGAATCGATCCGACAAGGCTCAGCTCTCGTTTTCTATTTACGCTCTGACTCCATTCATTTTCCAAGTCCCCGTCGCAAAGGCAGACCTCTAGGTGACAATCTCGATGTGACGCGTAATGAATTTGCCCGGAGACACCAATAGGTATCGCAGATAAATTGTTTCTTTGTTATTGAATATACTGCTATTAATCTTGTTATGTATCATTTGATCATTTACCGAAAGAACAACTTCGTGAATAGATTAAATTCTAAACCAACTTATTTAAAAGAAATTTTGATAATAGCACGCCGAATAAACCTAGAAAAACAGCCTCTCACTTCATTTTCTAATAAAAAATGTAGTATAAATTTATAATCCGCATTATTTTCTACTTGCTCAAAGTATTGGTCTGTGAAAGGTAGTTAAATAATTAACTTATATTTAAATTTAAAAAATAACTGTTAAAAACAACGTTAATAACTTGTGAATGTTCATTGTAATCCAAAATGACAATGTCATTAACCGAACCCATAAAAATACACTTACGGGATGCATTATTTAAGGAATACTTTAAGGTTATAAAATAAGAGACTCTTAAATATACACAAAATTTAAATTTTATTTCAGTTAATTTGACCCCAAAAAATATTAATTTTAAAATCATAAATTCCGTTTAAGCAAAATATAGAATGCCTATTTAAAAAAACATAATTAATTATTACTACAGTAATTCGAAATTTAAAAGTCAAAAAAGAAAGATACGGCTCTATGAATTATCTATGAATTAATTTATGGAAAATAATTATTGGAAACTAATGGAAAATAATGCCTTAAAGCGAAAATATTTTGCGACAATATTTCCCGGAATGAATGGAAAATAAGGTTAGGCGACATTTTCCGTTGATGATCGAGACCTTGAGAACGTCATTATAGAATAACATTTGGTATATCAAAGCAAAGTAATAATTTTTTTAACAAATAACTTCCGCTGGTTTTCAGACTGAAAACACGCCTGCTTATTTATAAAAAGGAAACCTCATGGGGAGAAATTTATCACAAACAGGGGATAGAAAAATAGTTTATTAAAAAAAAACTCGGCTCTTTTATAAAATTATGTGTTATGAAATTTATTTATAATTTATAAGTATTTAGCTCCGCCGAAAAACTATTTTCTAAATACATCTACTAACAGTTGAACATATATTATACATTGATAAGTTATAAACTAACATTATTCGTGTCAGTTTATAGCTTCAGAAAAAAATCATTTTAATCATATTGAATATATTTGGCGTTAATTTTGTAGAAATCCATTATTGACAATTAAATTAAACTACGTGATGTGGGTAGTATTATTTCTACTTTATTTAAACTCTTCACCGCGACCTAAATTTCATTGTATGACAGCATCTTCAGGTGAGCAATTAGCAAAGATTGCTAAAATCAATCATTTTAATCATTAAGGCTGAAAAAATTAATTGAGGAAGTATACTAGGAATTAATTTTTATGTTACCATAAAAAACACTACTCCAGTCATGTTAAGCTGAAATTCTAATTGTAATTATAACTTAATTTTTTTTATTTCCATATTAAACAATTTACCTGGACAATAAACAATGACGAAAAAATATATGATTAATAAGACAGAAATTGAACTATGTTTTGAACTCTCTTTAGTATTTACTTTATTTCGAAATCATTACAAAAATTAAATTTAAATTTTGTTCACCAATAAAATTTATATATATATATAAAACAAAAATTTTAATTTTGTTCACCAAAGCTATTTGCTGCCCAATTTATAGATCGTATTATATGTAGATAAGTTTATTTTTCATACACTTCAAATTTTGCCTCAAGATTTGGCAGAGCAATTAGCATTCCTTAACAATTTTTGAAACCTTATAAGTCAGAAAATTAAGGATCATTTTATTGACAGAATGTTATGTAATGAATCAAATTTGACATTCTTTGACAATAAATCACCAACCTTCTAAATAGAGTTTAAGGTCCAATTATTTCTTAAGACGCCACTCGACTTTCGAATTAACAAAAAACGATGTTTACATATAATTCGAGGCATAAAGAATAACAAGACGAAAAAAGACAACAGAAAACTTCAAAGGTCGCTTCCAGCAGCGCTCTCTATCGTGGGAACGAATCGCTTAAGCGCAATTAGCTTTGACGAGCATGAAGTACGCTTACGAGAACTGACCGATATTGACAACATCGCCAAAGATAATAGAGCGTCCCTGGGCGATGTCGTTGTTCTCTTTCTCAAACCGAGTGCGCACTTTCCGAGAGCGGAATTTCATCTATAACCGTGTATCCGCTCCACTCTCAATATGTCTCCCGTGGCTTCGTCACGTAAACATTTTTTCACCGCCGCAGCGCACCATTCACCGAAGACGGCCCCGGTTAAATAGAAAAAACGAAGCGATTCCACACAAAAACATGACACGCGCGTGATTTACAACCTGCAAACAATTAATTCTATGTTATTTTTTTCTCTCTTGGTTCGAAATTTTAAAAGATTAAATAGGGAACTCATTATTTTCCGAACTGCAACTACGGATGAAATATCCATTATGGATGAAGGCTCTCGGACCATATTGCAGTTTGTTGAAGATCTTTGTTGGCGTGGCTGTTTACGGAAAACATAACATTATAATAATGGGGAATAATAAATGACTTGTTTATAACAAAAGTACAGATATAGGTCAAGTTGCGGCCTACACTTAAATTTCTATGTTATCAAAAACATCGAAGCTTCGATTTAAATATAAAACACCCATTATTTAAATACTGTAATACATAGTGTACTTTGCAAATTATTTATTAGTAGTTTTATTATTACAATCAAACATATACAGGTTTGAATTTTAAAATCTGCAAAACCATTTTTAAAAACTGAAAAAATGTGAAAGTGATAATCGTTATACAACTATGTAATGCATGGTCTTAGTTTCATGAGTTATTTATACCTGAAATTTTCTTTGAACACTGAAATTGTGGAAGAAAAATGAGATAAAATTAAATACTTATTATGTTAATTAGTTTACTGAAGATACACCTTTGAAAATTTTTCGAAAAGATAATAAATAACAGCATAAAAAAAATGTTTGACAGAAAAGTGTATCCAAAGAAATAAGATATGATTATTAAAAATTTTTAAACACTTAACATAGAATCAAAAAATGACTGGAAATAACAAAAATATAAAATTTAAAGTAAAAAAATTGAAGGGAAAGAAAATATCTAACAACCTTCATAATAGATTAATATCGAAGCTGAAATTATAATTTTTTTTTCAAAAAACTAGCTTCTTCAGGATCGAGCAATATAGCACCTCGTGATTTCTGTAGGGAATTCCACTTAACAGAGAATAACAAAGAGATTGTAGATAAATAGAAAATTATTGCAAGACGGCGGAAAATATACTTTAAAACAATTTGAAATGTTTGATTCAGTGCTTGTCATGGTAACTTTTAGAAAATATTACTCGTAAAATTGTTGGTAGTAGACATATTATCATAGAATTATTGTAAAAAATATACTCGCAGTTGGCATAAGTAACATCCGTCCAACTTCGGAAACATTTATCCCAATATTAAAACACAAAATAAATGCAGACATCGTAACACATTAACCGCATTTTCGCAACTAAACACATGTGGTATGTCAAACAGATGATCCAAGGCTATAGAAGCGCATAGTTAATTAAACCAAACTCCGACAACAACGCATCTAATAGACCGCAACGATAAGTTTATAATATCTTCACTCTCAAAACCGACAAGAAACAATATTCATTCGCGCTATTTGCTTTAAAATTACTCGACCGAACTAAACGGAAACGAATCACCTCACGAAACCACAACAAAGGACGACAACGGAACGACTCAAATTTGATTAAGGGGACAAAAATAACAGCTGACTTCGGTAATGGATTCATCTTACCGTTTGTAATAAAAATAATTTTTCAATACAATATAAAAAGTTTGACACTTATAGCCCATTGTTAGTTGTCCAAACAACTATTTGTTAAGACTCCGTGCATAGAGCGCGCATTAAGGAATGAATATTATGATTTCTTATGCATTCCGTATGCATTATGCATAACTTCTGTAAGCAACATATCGATTACAATAGACGCATTCGGAGACTCGGCTGGGCTTCTTAAGGACTATATCAGTTATAATATTATTACAATTAAAGTTTGTACAACATTGTCGTGAAGTCGCTATCTGTAACATGTTCTGATTGATTCTTTTCTAAAATATTCACCTGTCCTTAGTCATGTTGGTAAGCATTCTCGTTTTGAATATATGAATAATGTTAAATAGCATTACTAACTACAACGTACGTAACGTTGGTACGTCTACTTTGAGATGCTGGGGCGGAGAGAGTAGACAATGAGTGCGTGTGTGATTACCTGAGTCTGTGATGAGTTTATATAATTTCTTAATGCCTGTTTCTCTTGACTTAATTTGGATATAAGAATAGGAATTGCATATATTTTTTTTCTATTAATGTCTTGTCTATCTTGTATATATTAGTTTGGCACTATATCAGTATATTTAAACATATTCTTCTGAAGCAAGCGAGTTATTAGTCAACAAACCACCACTCAATTGGAGGGACTGACATCTTAAGGCATGACTTTGACTGGCTCGGTTTTATTTTAAATAAGTTAGTTCTATTTTATGCACAGAATAATTAGTGTTTCGACTTGCTTTCGTTAATAGCTACTACACTAGGTGACCGACACGGGGCGACATGGTTGGAAAAGCACTTAACAGTAATTAGGTTGTTGATTGACGATGAGTGGTTGAATTTCTGCTTTTAAATCGCTAAGATAGAGCAGGAGGATACTTAGCATTTAATAAATGATATTAAGCTCACCAAACCTTGTGTTCCTACCGAGACGAAACTATAGTTGTTATATTAATTGCCTTTAATGCCTACGCAGTACCGTAGGCGTCCTTTATCCCATCAAGGGGATATAGGATTTGAATGAAGAAGCTGTTCAATTAATAAAAACTTTTAAATTTGATAAAAGACAAGGGCAATCTACTTGTTTTGTTAAAAAATATCATATTAAAAATTCCTGAAGCGAAAGCGATACATGTCTTACAAATATATAGATAATTAAACTGAGTAGATTTTAAGATATAATTCGTAGTATATGATTATAAAGAGGAAGCCGGTTTAATAAACCATGTTTGACTTTTATGATCCTTCAACGTTTTCATACGACGTCATTAATATATTACATAAGAAAACATTATAGGAATTTAATACCAAAAAATATAACATTTATGAGCAGCGCAAATATTCAATTTTTTATGTTTTATATTTTATATAAACATGGTCTCTATATAATAAATATAAACATGTTTCATTTTACACAAATTTCTCAAGTAAGTAAGTCCGTAAATAAATTAAATAGACGTGAAAAAGGCTAAATTTGTAAATCATTTAGTATCTTTATAGGATGTCTAGAATACAATAAGCACCAGATGAAATATATATGATCCAAAAATTTACTACACTCTACCAAAGTAGATTTTAAAATCTTACATATTTTTCTATAGAATTATAAATGTAAAGGATTTTTTACATTTTCATTGCAAATTAATGAACGTGGCAAATAATTTTCTTGTCTAAGTATAATTTTAATTCTTACTAAAAATTGTAACAAATTCTTAACTATGTTTAATGACCATGTATTTTTTGCTAATAATTGTATTGCTAGTCAATATATTGTGCCAATATAGCAGGGGATAATTTTAAATAATTAAATACATAACTCACAAAAGTTACTTATGTAAATAGCAATGGTTCAATTGACACCTAAAGATGACATCAACATTTTTATCAGTATACACAAGACGCTCGTATTACTTAGGCTAACCGAGTAGTTTCTGGAAAGGTTAATTTTGGTACTGTATATTAAGAAGATTTAGATCTAATTTATGAATGATGTTTGAAGAACAATTTACCATGTTCTAACATAAAACTGTCAACCAGAACATTGATTCATTCAAGTAAAATTAAAATCACGCCACAATAACACAAATGCTTACATTCCCACAATACAATAGGATATAATAACTTGATACTTAGCACAAGCATTAATAATGCAATTCGATAAATTTATTCTCACATAACATAAACAAATTGTACACAAATATGATCGCACTCAGGTGGTGAACAGTTAATTATCGCAAAGAATCTAAAGAATTTGATTCCAAGTATTGCGGATACGACGGTGATCGCGCAAACGGGTAAAGTTAAATTAGTTACTGAAATGATAATATTGTTTTAAGTTACTTATGTTCGTTACAGAATTTTGTTCATAATCATGAGATTCAACTATTTCACTATGATGAAAGCGTGTAAAGAAACATAAAATGAAAATATGATTAAATTTTATATTCTTTGAATATAATAATAACAGACAGGTACAGAAAAACTAAAAATCGGTCTAGGGCATGTTGAAATACGCATAAAGTGAAAAGTTAGGTAACTTTTCTTTTTATAATAACTTTTCTTTTTATAGAAATTGTTAATGCACGTCAACTGGAATAATTAATCTTGAATTTTTCGGTTGAAAAATTAGAAGGATGAATATTCTCTATAGTGCACGTCAAATAACACAAACAGAATTCGAAAATTAAATAGGTAAATGGAAACTCAATTTTATTTTAAAAAACTTTTCAATAGTATTGACATACTCGAAAAAAATATTCTTCATCCACACGTACGTTGTATGGAGATTCACGTTTAAAAAATACATATTTCCCTACATATCAATTGAGATCTTCATACGAAGCATATGTTTACAAATTTATACAATTAATGAAGCTAGCACGCTACATCATTGTTCGTGAAGCTCAAAATATAGCGTTCACAACCGCGCAAATCCCGTCCGAAATAGATCGCAATCAATGGCAAAACAAATCTCCATCGGTCGAAATTGCCAAAACACGCCCGAATAAGACCACATAGTAAACGGTTTTATGTGTCACTTTATACCACCGTGACGTGACACGATTCGAATATTCTAAACATTGAAATTTCGCATTTTGATTTCAAATTCGATCGACACGGGAGGAATACAACAGAGAACACAAACATTATACGGCAACGGTCAGTTTGGCATAGCGAGTTTAACGTCCGCGGTAAACATCATCCCGAAATAGGTGGAGTACGCATCTGGATTTTAAAATTTATGACAGGTACATGAAAGTAACGATTAAAATTATTCACAAACGAAGCGATTAGAAACAAAAAAACTTCGGACGCCTCGTAGATGTGAAACATCTAAATTTTTTTATATTTTTAAATTGAAATATTTTTATTTCAAGCAAATTGAAAACAAATATTTAGATAGTTGTTAATAATAAAATATTAATTATATTTTATTACTTTATTTTTATGAAATAATTTATAGCAGAGATATTTCTTATTGAAAACACATTTTTAATTTTATAAAACTGTTTACCGACAAGACGCGAACTAGCCGAATTAAATAAAAAAAGCCGACAAGACGCTAAACTAGCCGTATGGCATGTCACGACGTGCCATCAAAACGTTTCAACATACATCCAAACGCGCTATCAGATGTTTCACAACAAAAAAACAATTACAAATATCACCTACATTCTAGATATTTCATAAAAATAATCGCAAGATGCAATTTGAAAATTCAAGTAAAAGCTTCTCTATTAAAGTACTATTTTACTTCGAAATATGATAATATTGGGAGTTTATAGGTGTGTTACCTTTTTGCTTCGAAATATTGTAATATTGGGACTTTATAGGTGTACCTTTTTAAATTCATTTTCTACCCTACACTGGTGCAATTTTCATGGTTTACAACCGGAAAAGTTGTAGAAATAAATGAGAGTATTTCATTATTTTTACGTTTTTTATTGAAGAACTACACAATGTTATAATTCGTAAAAAAATGACAATAAAATGTAATCATTCCATGCAGAGAAATCAAGTTCTGCTATGCCGTCGGGCAGTGACTGGTGGAAAAGATTTAATGAAAAAATTGGCGTCGTTGATCTCCAGATTAAAAGAGGAATTATTAAAATAATTGTATTGCGCACTAGGAAAATAAATTCATTGTGCTGTGATAATATCAGCAATCTTGCCAACAATTTTGTTTCAAACAAACCTTTTTCTAAGGAAGTTACCTTATATTTTACGCTGAATAACGGAATTGTAATTACGCATTATCAAATTATAGTAAATATCTCAGTGTAATTATGAGATATTTGTAATAATCTCCATGTAGTAATAATAAAAAATTACATGAAATGAAATTTCGAACATAACTAGTCTACACAAAAAAATATCTGTCATAAAAAACGTGAAATAAAGACACGAGTGTCATGGCTATTATTATGGTTTCAAAAATTGTAACGTTTTCTATTTGCGTTTTCTAACTAATTTTCCGTTTGTCGGTTAATTCGTTTTGCATTATGACACAAAATATCTTGGTATTTAATTTCGTTTTTACACCTTGTTAAATAAATTGATTAACCAATTTTGCACTAACCAATAACTCAGTTTTATGTTTACCCCTATTGCCAATGTCTTCAAAAACAATTCACTTATTCTTTAAATATCAAATAATGCCATCGACGTCTACCATACTCACAATAACTTATTCTGATTGAGAAATCCATAAATTCAATGAAAGATACGAAAAAGAATGCAATACAAACATAGATCTCGCTCATGAACAACGCCTTACTTTTTTGCTACGATATGTTATTTTGCCTAGAAACCTGTGCTCCATTGAAATTGTCGGTAACTTTAATAGCCCTAACTTTAATATCCCTTTAATAACACAATGACCTCTCACTTTTAACAACGTTTCCTTAAACTTAAAAATAGAGCGAAGCCCCAAAACAGGGCCACGATGAATCAGAGTCGCCGAATTGACCACGGGAATTACGCCGGCGAACATACAACGTTCAGGGAATCACAACATAAACAGACGGGGAGCATCTGCACACTTTACGTCGGCCATACGGATCCGTAACGTAAACTAATGACGTAATAGCGTTCATTTTCTGTTTAGTCTCCCACACATATCCACAGATGTTTGCCCGATAATCTATTAGCCGCGCCGTATTTTTTATTTGCCTATACCTGTAATTGGCGGAATAGACCGCATTTTGTTGACGTCACTGCTTACATGTGCATACCGCTACTAAAGTGGATTTGAGTCACGCATCTTAAATTGAGCGCGATCGAAGTGAAAAAGTGTATAGTTCTTAGAACTACGGCAAACAGTGTTACGCTGCAATTATTTCACTGTTAACCTTTAGACCCGTTTTAAAGTGGTGTCTATAAAAATAACTTCAATTTAAACGGCAAAGAAACTCAATCTAAACATTTTCATTCCAAAAAAAGAGCTATAAACTCGTTTTAAGAGAACCTGGATATTGTATTTTTGCAATTTCTCTTACGTCGACCATTTAATGATTAAAAATTAATGTATAAAACACGATTGAAAAAAAATGTAAGTCAGATATGACGGTACATTTTCAGAATGTGCCTAAAAAAGAAACAAATAAGAAATGACTAAGAACTTAATTGACATAGTTAAGTATCAGCAGTAAGTGATATAAAATACCTTCATAGCGGCCTATAGTATCTACACCGACAAAACTATTGTGACTGTATACCTACATAATATTCATCAGAAAAAATAAATACAAACGGTCATGAATAAGACATGGAACTAAAATCTGATATTTTTCATATAATTTATCCTTACAACGTATAACATCAAACAATATACAGTCCCATACATACAAAGTATATCTAAAATAGATATAGCTGAAACAATTCACAACTGCTGGAACTAGTCATACCTGGAACTGACAATGAACTCTAACACTGGCCAGATCTGCGATTCATTTGCGCGCCAAGCATTATTACATCTCCGCTCGATTTAAATGCCTATAGTTCGATCATTAGATACGTTTAAATAGCCTGCGAGGCTTATAAAACCTGCTCAACAGATGCTTTGCCGGTTTTGGCGGGTCTTTTACCTGCTGACCTCCAGATCGTGGAACGAGCGACAAACTTTATTTTGCGTCGAAGTAAGAGTTTCGTTGCGGTTTCTTAAAGTTTCGAATTAGTTGAAAAAGAACCCCTGTTGTCTAGAAGCAACGAATTTTAGAAATTGTCACTGCTCAATGGCAATCCAGATGAACCTCCCCTGATTCCAAGGGGGGAAACTACTAGATTATTCCTCACCGATGTTTCTAAGTGATTATCTAAAAAATGACTTATTAGCGATTATTACAACTCGCAGTTCTTAATGGGGCCTGGCGCCTTCCGCGAAAGCTTACATTAAGAGATAGCCCTTTCTACGGCTTCGACACGCAGAACTCGAATCATGTTTTGTTCGATCGTAGTGAGCATGACGAGGCGCGTAGAGTTTTGTTTGAGAACATACGTCTGTATAGTAGTAGAGTAGAATAACGCGAGACGTTAGATCGAACATTATTTAGACACCGTGGCCTGGCTGGTGTCAATACCTCAAAGATCAGGCAATCTTTGAGGTATTCAAAGTGTTCGTAAAAAGCGTTCCAGTGAAAATGGAGGTACTGAATGGCTCATTGAGTAGAAACAGTGCTTGCCCCTGTTGGGTGGAAGCCTTGAGACTGTATATACGGGACACCATTAGGGGACCTTCGAAGGTTCCTTCTTTTGTATGTAGGCGGATGTTACGCGTCCCTGGAGGAACCCTGAGACAATCCCGTCTGGAAAAGGTTGGTATAGCCTATGATGCGAATCCTGTATAAACATTTGATATACAACTTTTGTAATACACAATATATTATCGTTTGTAAATTATAATAATACATGACATGACTATATAACTACAACTATAACTAAAAATAATATTTTCACTCTTGTTGATTTGTTTACTAGTTGTTGTAAAATATTTATATATGAAATTTCTTTCATTCTACATAATTTTAATTTCTTTATAAAGATAATTCAATAGACCAATATTTAAACTTAACAAGATAATGAAAACGATTTACAATTAACACTTTGAAGTACGGCTAGTAAAAACACATTTCTTTGTATGTCGTATTTTTTACAGATACGGTAAATATGTGAAGGTATATAACCTTCGTATCGTATACATATTACAATAATATTAATGACGACGCGTCCCCATGGGCCAAGTTCCCCGGAAATTTTCACAGTTTCATCATTATTGACGATTCAGAGACTTTTTTGCTACAAAACGGAATGAAAAAATTACACATTTCCAAGTTTTAATTTGTATAAGCGCACCTGTGTCCAGATCCGAACAGCAGGATGGGTGAACTTATATTTTATTTCAGCGTTGCTGAATTACATACCCCTTGTCTTTTTGAAAGTTTCGTGAAATATTTATCCAGAAATCTACGTAATCTATTCAAAATAATTTAATTAAACGATTGGCAACTTGGGTGATTTCCAAGTATGCACAAAATTTATTTAACAATGTTAGTTATTAACGAAAGTAAATAGTAATTTTTTATTCACTATTAATCATTAGTTAATATATTTCGTTGTAAACCGACGTCAATTGTAAATTTAATTTAATAAAGCTTTGAACAGCAGAGGTTTAATATATAAAACACGTTTATATCGCAAAGACTGTAGTTCACCTTGCATAAAAAAAATAATAGAACGCGCATTTCAGATTAATTGTATCTTCTTTTAACTTAAACTTATATGCACCCAATCCGACAAGCCCACGTACACATCCTCACGACATAATTGATTCTACCTGCCGTTGTCTTGCCAAAATATTATGACACATCGTACTCGACGAGCGAGAGAAGTGGCCTATTATAGACGAACGATTATTACCCGGAGCGGAGAGGAACCCTGGACCGCGGCCCGCCTCCGAGCCGCCCGCTGCGCCGTCGGGGAACTTTATGTTGTGGGTTTTTTTTTTAATTTATATTTATATTCTCTTTAGGCAACAAATAACAATTTAGGTGTGTTCAAAGCAGATTGGCGTTTCACAGAGCGTAATGTTCTCTTTCAACATAAAATTATTAAAGATATTTAAATTACATACTGAAAAAAATATTTTAGCGTCGAAATATATTATTTAAATTTGAGATAATTAATCAATTTCGATTAGACCCGAATCAAAGTTTTAATGTCTTCGGGGAGTCGTTATTTCATTCTTGGGCCTTCTACAACATCGTGCAAGTGTTTAATAAATTTTATCCATTTTTCTCTTCTTATTTATAAATCAGTTATAAACGCTCAAAAGTTTACCATAACAAGACAATCAAACAAAACAATTCAATTTGTTAGAATAATTTATATTTCCATTTTTAATCATTCATATTTTTTACAGAATCGCACGCGCATTTAAATTACGAAATAAATGTACCTACCCGTCGCCATCCTATTATACATACATTTAAATTTCTAATATTTTAATCAAAAAGGGCCGAAAAAAGTAAAATGGAGTCATTTATTATATTCTAAAAAGATAAAAAACTTTATGAGCGAATCATTTCAATTTTTGATAGCAATTGAAATGATTCGCTCATTTGGAACGTAGTCACGTTAAGATATGTTAACAGTTTACACGTAAAAACTTTTTTTTTGGACGATAATACGTGAAAGAACAAGTGAACCTCATTTCAAGTCTTTAAACAAGGAAAATACTTCAAATGATGATGAAGCATTTTTGTTAAATTAATAATTAATGCACATTAAGATTCTCGTCTTGACCCAAAATAAGAGATGATTACGCATCTTGTTGACGATGATAATATACGGTGACCTTTTCTATTGAAGGTAAATTAAGTTAAAGGTATTATACATAAAAGTTAAAACAAATTCATTATAAAATTAAGTAACACTCGTCATAATTATCAGACATAACTGCAAATCTTGTGTAATAGTTATAAGGAATTAACTTTGCATAGATTTCTAGTCTACCTAAGTTTATACAAATTTAACAATAAAATATATTCTTCTTATTTAGTACACACAGCTTAATCCAGCAGTTAATTAGGATACACAGGGTCCTTATATTGCTAATATTATAAAGGAAGTGTGAAAATCGGAAGACTTAAGATTTTCGTTTAATCTTGAAATTCAGTTTATACGGAAAGAGTAAAATAACCTTTCCATAGCAATAAAAAAGATTCAATGTCTTTAATTTTTGTATTATTAAATAATACTACAAAGAATATTTTTTTTCAAAAGCAAGAATAGTAGACGTTCACTATGTGGACTTTTATTATTTCATGCAAAACTATTTACGGAGAAGACTGAACTCAATTTTTTTACTTACAGCCAAATGGTTAGTGCAGGTCTCCCACCATGACTACACCCACCAATACGACATACATCGCTGTCAAAAATATCATGAAACTCATTATATCCTCAAAAAGTTTTCAGGAAATTTGTTTTCAAGAAAATTGTTGCTGTCTTCCAAAACTACCGATTAAAGTGTATGTAGATCTTAAGTTAGAGACAGGTAATAAAATTTACAACGTGAGTAAATCATTTTTTTTCACTCTCGTTATTAGCCGATGAATTCATAATTTGTGTATTTGAATCGAATGACAGTGAGGAAACATATACTTATTGTACGGACCGGTTAAGCACTTTAATATATTGAGACATGAAAGAAACATTTTACATTTAGTTTTGTGGTTTTTATAGTTATTTACTTCCTATTTATAAACAAATTTAAGAAAAACTTCGAGCGTTTACATATTATGAAAAAATGAGATAGAATAGTAAAAATATATCAAAAATACAGAAGACACTTTTCAATCCGTCACTCACCACCGCTCGGCGGCACTCCGCGTCGGGTTATTAATATTGAAAAACAAGATCTCTTATTGACATAACATATGTTTTTGTTGTTTCCACATACACACACACGCGTGTGTAACTAACGAGCCCCTATGTTAATTAACTCCGCCGAGGCACTGTTGAAAGGCTCTATTTATATTTTTCTCCCATGTAGTTTGCTCTGTGTTAACACGGCTGAGACACCGAGATTCTTTACTTTAAATGAAAAGTAAACAAAAGCGGGCCTAGCATTGATAGTTGTCATACGGCGGAGGTTCTACTGCATCGGAGGGATCATAAATATGCATTCGGAGGCAGTGTCCCGCATGCCGCTGGTGATGTGTACTTCCGCACCGGTAGATGGAAAGGCAAGTCTACATAAAGTGGGAAACTTATATACATATATACAACATACGTACACGTGTATAGTGTAATGAATTTTTCATTCTGAATCAGTTGACTGAAGATTTCAGTTTAAGTGCAGCATGTCTTTAAAATTACCATTTGAAATAAAATATTATAAATCATTATAGGATAATATTCACCATGGTTTATAGATATCCCTTGGCACTGATTTGAAAACAACATATGACTTACAAATTATTAAATTATTAGAGACAATCGCATTTTTATTTAATTTGTTTCTTTTGGCACGCTTAACTTTTTAAGTGGTATAAAGCATGCAGGGATGTTATTTTTTTCATTCGCAATTTCCTGTCTTAAATTTTAAGGGGATATAAGTGTTAAATGAGATATTTTCTTTTACAAATATTTTAATAACCCGAGAGGCGTATAGTACTGAAGACGTGAAGTAGTGAAAGAAGATTTTGAATAATTTAAACAAGGTTATTTTAATATTTGGGCTATAAAAACTGCTGTTTATCCAAAAATGTAATATTAACCCAATTTTTATTACAATATAGATTTATTTTTAATAATTTTCGGTTCCAGCATTAGTCGAAGGTGCGATTTGTTTTGAAGAAAAAGAAAACAAAGGGTAAAACTCTTCTATAGCATACAAATCATTCCCAAAGAAGAAAACTAAAATTGCTGGGGTTTCGAAATGAGCCGTTAATAAAATTAAGATGAATTTGGATCAAAATCAGCTATTTTTCCCTAAAAGAAAAGGCAAAAGTGAAAGAAAGCGCATAACCACCCCACGATCGGACAGCAAGATTCGGAACGACTATTTATAATACAGATAAAAAAGGGCTGGTCTCTTAACTCAGTTAATTCAAGAATCTGATATACCAGTTTCTAAGAGAACTGTGCAGCGGGTTGGCAGAAGAAGGTTTAACAGGTCGTCGTCCCGTTAAAAAACCTCGGTTGACTGAGGCGATAAAGAAAAAACGTCTTGCCTGGGCTCGTGAACACCTCCAGAAGAGTGTGGAGGATTGAAGTAAAGTCAGTTTTACATTTACATGCTATTTTACACCATTTAAAATCATATTATTCAAAATTATAAAGAACTTTCTCTTCTTTTCAAGTGTGTTTCTCGGATGAGTCATCATTTCAAATTTTATCTGGTAAAAGTAGCTTTATCAGGCGATGCCCACTTACAATAAATAGCAATACCAATTGGTAATACCAACTTGACTGCATTGTGGAGAGGATAAAACATCCTGTGAAAATAATGGTATTGTCTATCATAAGCTCAAAGGGAATCGGGCGCCTCTATATCGTCCAGGGAACCATGAAACAAGACCAGTACAAAGAAGTTTTGCAAGCTCGCCTGTTACCGCAACTGGAGGAATCATTCCCAGCTGGTAACCAATTCATTTTTATGCATAATTCAGCACCAAGTCATAAAGCTACAAGCGTTACCAAGTTCTTGGCAGACCACAACTTACCAGTTGTACCTTGGCCTGGCAATTCTCTCGACATGAACCTAATTGAAAATTTACACAAAGGCGGAAATCGCCAAAGAGATGATGATGATGACCAGCAAGTTACAACTGATAGAAAAGTTAATAAATGTTTGGCTTCATAACTCCAGGATAAAAAAGTGCCAAACAGTGCATAGAAAGCATGCGCAGGCGCATAGAAGCACTAATTGAGGTAAAGACTGAAGTAACAAGTACTGATGATTACTAAATAACAATTCCTTTTCCTCATTTATTTGAACTTTTATTACATAAAGTTTCATATTTTATTTTTTTTTTAATTTTATATAACCTCATAAACAAAAATGTATTATTAATAAATAATATTATAAATGGAAAATCGTGTTTTTTTTTAATAATTTAACTGGAACTTCATAAATTCTAATTTTCATGACTGTCTCTAATGATTTGGCAATCGACTGTATTTACCAATGTGCGTAATGAACAAAGAGAAAAATGCATAGAGAAAAGCAATTAACAACAATTTACTTTATGTTATACAGTTGCTAAAACTAACAAAATTTTAACAGCGTATATTAATATTAATAATAACAACGCTAATAACAGCTCTAACAGCAGCGGCATATATAAGTATATATGTTGAATAATTGTTGAGTTGGTGGAACCGCTTGGACGTTTCTTGAAATAACCCTGATGAGGAATCCAGACAAATAACCACAGTAACTCCTGATGTCACAGTTCAGAAAAAAAGGACTATATATTGCAACAATATTGATATATTTAAACTACCGATTTTCACTTCTATTTCATATTTGGGTTCGACTGTAAGTCAAATTCTCTTAATCGCCCGTGAATTTCAAGTAAGTATATAATTATTTAGCACGTTACATTAAAAAAATACATTAGCCAAGTAACACATATTGCCATTATATAGCTGGCTACATGACGCATAATTCCAATAAATGTTTATTTTCTTCAATTTTATTATTTTATTCAAAATTATGCTCAGAAAATGTTTCATTCAAAATTATGTTCAGAAAAATCCTTCGCATCTTTGCAAAACAATAACACCATATTCCTCTGTGTATTCAAATGAAACTGGACACTGGGGAAAAATTATCAAAATTTTCACCCGAAAACAAAAATATTGATTTCAGGCTGTAAAAAGGCTTTCGTTCCCCAAAAAGTGTCGAGTTTGCTGTTTAAAACCTGAACACACTCATAACAATAACACCATATTCCTGTGTCCCGGCATACATCTTTCACTTTACTCTTTTGCTTCAAACATTTATCAACTTTAATTATCCAACTTTACCTTCTTCTCTTCTTTCATACATTATCTTCACAATCACACACTTTCTAACGTTATATTCTGGTGGAATCCCTTCATTTTTAATTCTATCACGCAAACTTCAAAAACGTTCTCACGTCATTCGCTTCCCTTTTTACATTCATTTGTATTACCTACCACCCAAATATTAAGCACATCCATAGAAAAATAACTTCCAATAGGCTTAATAATGTATATCGCTATTTGGAAATATTATAACGGGGCGCAAAATAGAGAGGAATCTTAATAAGTCTGTTTTCCATTAGAATTCCCAAAGACCAGCGGCTTGATTATTTCATCAGCCAAAAAAACTGTAAACTACAATTTGAATGATCTGCGAACTAAAGATTATTTCTGACTAGAATTTTGTGTTGGATAACCTCAATACAATTAATAGGAAGACTTCAATCATCATTAAGGCCAATTCATTAAACTCATTATAGACGCGCCTCGCCACAAACCTCCTACCTGCACATCGAGTCACCGCCGCAGCGAGTGTCGTACAATTTATGGTTTACTCACAAAAATACCACCCTCTATTGATACTGCACTTGTTATTGGTTCACAGGCCATTTGGTGTGTACATACCGCGAGCGCGGTGCACACCTAGCGCAAGTACTGTGGCCGCCTATTAAGGCTCGGTCTCACTAACAGTCTACATAAAAAATACTCTATTTGTTGTTGGATATAATATTCTTTTACTATTAATTTAGAGCGTCCGAAGCAATTTTATTTATTATAGACGTCATTGGAGTTTGTTAAAAATTAATAAAACAGTTTTTTGTCATAAATATTGTCAGCTGTTTAATCTACCTGACATTATAGATTTCGTGATAAAGAAATTCATGATGTTAGGACTAATAGCAGCAATTAAAGAATTAAAGGATGCATCGCGGGTGAACACGTGCCATATCGCAAGTAATTAATAATATATTCCATAGCTTTTTACTCAGTCAGTAATCATATATACCTCTCTAATCAAACTTCAGCCCTCACTAAGGTAAAATCAGTTGGGAGCAACGTAAATCATGAGAAAATAAATCAGTTAAAAACTAAATATGTAGACTGAATGGCCAAAAAATATTAGATAGTCGTCTGTATAAACATAAATCATTTGTGTTAAAATAGATACCTTGGAAGTCTCAATAAAGACTAATCCTGATGCGTTAATCATATTAAATCAGTCAAATTAAAAACAGAGTACAACAAAAATGACATACAATATGTCATTTTAGCAGAATATTTATATAATGCATAATTTTTTAGATAAATTTGTATATATATTATTGTTCCAAACGAAAGTATATAGTTACCCCACATATTGGATAACAGTATTTTAAAAATACAAAGTAAACTAAATGAAAATTCACAATTTCAGGACAGTCCTAATTCTTCAACGTCGGCAGTGTGTGCGCGCAGCGTCGCGGGTTAAGAGCTGCGACGGCTAGAGCGCGAACTGTTGAACTCAAACAATACTTCTTCACTTCATTACGTCGCGCACGGTGGAATTATTGTGTGCTCAGCGTAATGCGCGTGTGCGGACACACCGGAGAAGTGCGCGTCTGCAGGCAGCCTCTCGAGTAAGTTTCTCTAGCGCTTCCATATTACCCCTGGACTAATTTATTTACTCGCGTTATACGATAATCTTATTTATCCGTGTTATACGATAACCTAATTTCCCGTGTTATATAGCATTTTAATTTTCCGTGATACACGAGAGTCTGATTTATCCGTGTTATACTACAGTCTAATTTACCTGTGTTATACGACAGTCTAATTTATCCATGTTACACGACAGTCTAATTTACCCGTATTATAGTACAATCTAATTTACCCGCATTATACCACAGTCTAAGTTATCCATGTTAGACGACAGTCTAATTTGTCCGTGTTATACGACAAATTTACCCGTATTATAGTACAATCTAGTTTACACGCATTATACGACAGTCTAAGTTATCCATGTTAGATGACAGTCTAATTTGCCCGTGTTATACCACAGTTTAATTTATCTGTTTTATACGGCAGTCTAATTTACCCATGTTATACAACAGTCTATTTTTTAAGCTAAACAACTAATCTAAAAGTGAAACTAAATGTTAACTGTAATATTTATTATAACTAGCAATAAACCTAAAAGCGGTGAGATAATTACCACTTATAATTTTATTTTACACATATTTATTATTATTCAAAAGACAAAATATTGATTTAGTTAAAATGAAAGAAAAACTTTTAATACATATTTATGACAAAAATGTGTCTGAGACAAACGTGAAGCTAGACAAATTTATGTAAGGGCAACTTCTTTCAAACCCAGCATCTTCGTCTCTCCCTTTAAGGGAAAACAAGCTCTTATAAAATATAAAATTAGGCAAAAAACTAAAACAAAAAGCTTATGTACTAAAAAAAATATTGTGTATGTACTAAAATATACACGTGCTTCATCTAAGAACGAAAGTTTGTTACATTTTTTGACATTATTTTTATGAAATTGACATCAGAAAATTTTGTCTTCTTTTTCACTGTGGACGTGTCTTCCGCCCAGGTTTCCTCAGAGACTCGTGTCGTCGTCCCTCATTCAAAAAACGGAGACCTTCGATTGTTTCATATTTAACATCAAGCGCTGCAAATCAATAGGATTATAAAATTTCCCTACTCAATGAACTATTCAGGATCTCCATTTTTCCGAGAACGTATTTCATGAACGCTCTACATGACTCAAAGATTGACCCGCCCTCAAACAAGTCACGGCGGCTAAAATCGATAAAAACGACAAACGTACTTATTTGTACGTCGAAACTATGAATTTCATTACCGACTGTGGCATTTGTCAGAAAACAATATTAACAAAGTCTTGATCCCCACATCTCTTTCCATAACTTCAAGAAACCACGAAAACTGCATCTACGAATTATCGCGAGAGCGAATTCGGAAATCATACGTCAATTGTATCATGAATATACCAAGACAATGCCGTATAACATTACTCGTAGAAGCTATTTAGCATTTAACATTTATAACTGATATTTATTTTAGAAACTTACTTCCATTTTTAAACTACAGCACATCAAACACACGTCGAAATCAAAATTCGTCAAAATTGAACCACAAAGGAAAGCCAATTAGTAACCAAACTGAGAAATACGAGACCCAAACCCGTTCACCTATCACCCGTTAACAACTAAAACAATCTTTGCTTAATACATTTAGTCCATTACACAAAAAAAGGAAAATATCTTCGTGGATCGAGGGCAAACAGTGCAGCGAAGAGTCGGCCGCGGCGACTTCATTTAGAGGCTTCGCCGGCTCCATGTGCATAAGTAATTCTGTGACCGGCGTTAAGTACAAGTGTCCACATGGCTTTTAAGACACAAACGGCCTCTCCTTTCAACGCTGTTTTATACATAAATATTAGGGCCAACAGAGGGACCCGCCGTAATATGATCCCAGCGCCGAGCAGTACTTCGCGCGGGCAAATGTTTATTTTGGTACATCGAAAATGCCTTTTGAGAGCCTTTCGGCGCGTCTGTCCACACAGGATGCAGAAAAAAATCGAGGAGAATACGAGAGGGTGTCGGGGTTGCGGGCTTACCTGGATTTCACCTTTGTTAGATGGATTTGCTTTAATCGAATTTAACGTTGTGTCAAGCTTGGAAAATTGTAACAAACATCGCGCTGTGCCAGTTTGTTGATCGATATTGAATTTCAGTTTGACAGGCGTCAATTTGTTTAAATGGGGGAAACGAAGTTTTAATATGACATATTAATAGAAGAAATATCAATCTACTTAATACAACATATGAGTTAGTTTGGAAATAGATAAGGAAAAGCTTCTGAATCAAACATTCGTTCTAATATTTTTTTCTGCACATTCTTTTATTTCTAAAACTTCTTATATTGCTCATTCAAAATAAGTTTTTTTTAAATCTAATCATCATTATTTTTATAATTTACGCTCTATTTCTCTATTCTCGCTCTTCACATTTACATTTCTTACCAAACTTTCGTTACATTCTTGCAGCACATATTTTGTAATTTCAAACCGGCAAGACGTCTTACAGATATAATTAGACTGTGCCTATTGAAAAATGAGTTAATTTCTTTTTTTTATTTACCGTTTGAACAAGCAAAAGTCGTCTAGATAGCTTTGTTAGACCTGTTTATATTTGGTACATTTAACTTAATTTCTAGAAACGAATTATTACCTCTTCCATTTACGTATATTTTTTCATTCATCTGTATACTTAATTTTTACAATACTCACCAACCACACTCTCTGCGAACTTTACAATCACTTTTCACTATCACACTTACCACAAAGTGCATTTGCTGCGGCGTGAAGCCATCCATACCGTCAAACGCCAGCCGCATTCATCAAGCACAAATATTGTGGCATTCCGGCCATTCCATTTCAATGAGGGCCCGCCATCGCGCCGCTCTCAAGCCGGCTCGCGGGACAACAAGCACTGAATGGTTTACAAAATACGTCCACCGCAATAAAGGCCTTTGTGCCGGCCGCCGTCCCGGGGGAGGCAACCACAATGATACCGCGAGAAGTCATTCGGCCCCCAGTTGTAAATCAATGGCCGACCGCAGCACCTGGACTGGCGTTGCGCGAGCCATTGACAGTTCGTTTAGTTTAATTGTTAGTAAAGTGCGGTAGCCGCTTTCCAAATGAAAGCAGTCAGTGCTGGTCCCCGAAGGTCGATACGTCAATTTGTTGCAGAACCGTTTGGGGAGTGAGTTTTTTTTTTGTATCAACAAAAAGTAAATTGATTGATGAGTGTGCAATACATAGATGAAACATTTCATTTTCTAAAGACTACTCATAATACACCTTCTGTAATTTATTTACATCATCCAACAATTCTAGATACAATAAAGCAAAAAGTCGTCGAATCATTCAATGGCAATCTTAAAAGATAATAGTATACCAATAAGTTAAATAAAATTACCAATAAACAAATCAGCGAAGAACAACTTTGTAATGAATTTAAAACAATCATTTTATCTATATTTATACGTACGTTTTACGTCACACCGTCTCTTAACGGTGCGAGATAACATAGAAAGTGATGACAGTTAAAAGCACATTACCAGTTATATGCTTGTACAAAAAACAATAAAATTGTTAGTTAATATACAAAACCATCAATTATATATTGTTCTAAAGATGCTAATTAAAGACTGGCATTCCAATAAAAAAAATTGAATAGTTACGTACTTATTTAGACAGATTTCGATTCAATTCAGAGCAATCCTCTCGTCGGTATGTTTTCAAAAGTTAACTATACCAACACATCTCTTTAGACTTTACATAATCAAAACCGCTCACAATATTACAGCTAAAAAACCACTGCTAATCTCAAATTAAACTGTATAATCAGAGCGCACATTGTGTGTCTTGAGGCACTGTGGACCATCTGGAGAATTCTCTCCAGACGTCCAACAAACCGTGCGACAGAATACATCTAATGCGATAACAAATATATCATGTATATTATATTTTTCAGTCTCCATAGTCTAGTTTGTTGTTAGAAAGTATTATAAAAAAGGCTTATTGTTAGAAGAATCCAATTAATTAGATAACTTTGGCCAGTACCTATATTATGGACTTTACAAGCAAAAATACGACTGATTGATCCCAATAGTTACTATTGAAAACCGTAGATGGTGTTGCAACAAAAACGCACTCATTTCTTGAGTAGTTGTAGGAAATCAATGATGCAAATTTTGTTTCATTTTATTCTAACAAAAAGGAAATAAATATTCTTTTCTAGGATTCAAAAACCTAGAAACGTTTAAGTTTTGATTGCAGTGCTTTATCGTTGTGCTGATGGTTCATTTGTAGGAGTGACGAAATAAAGGTATACTTCTATATGCATTTTCACTTATCCTAATTTTATATTAATTAGATAAAACTGGCTATAGCTTAATTTCCTAGTATCTATACTCATCAAGTTTCAAATTCTTCGCTCAATTGGCAACACACAAATAACTTAATTATATAAGCGCAAAAAAGGTCCCTTAAACGTTTCCAACACGTTAATAAAAATTGATTGTAAATGGAACCATCTCTTTTGAAATATGTTCCGAAGTAAGCGCCTACGACCGCGCATACTTCGAATGGTCATGACAAACATCCCACTTCTCGACTGGCATACTCTCTTAAAAATTAAAACGGATCACTCTCGAGTGCATAAAATGTACTCGCATCACTTCTGACAATGTCCGATAAAAAGTTTGCCAACAAAACGGCCGTCGCAGCCGACACCTCAATCACTCGACGGTGTTCGCCTTACAAATCGGGCGAGCAGCGAGCGTGTCAATCGGGCAAATCGCCGCGGTGACCGTGCGCGCCGAATGAGATATCAGCGCGCGCCCGGTAATTGGCATCTCGCGGCGCGCGGCACGACCGCTGACACCGGTCTCGTTTGACGCATTTCAATAATATCGCGGCCGCTCGTTCGCACTTTTTTCCCGCGCGCGTGAGGTGCTTGGTAATGAATCGGGGAGTCGGTCGCGTCGCGGTGGGTGAGCGGAGTGTTGTCCGACAGCTTTAGCTCTGAGGAACCGTGGACGCTGAGCTAAGGTATCATCTGGTGGACGACAATTTCAATTTGCTTTTTTATCTCAATTTTAAGTCAATTACCTCTTCCTCCAATAATTCTCTTGCTCATTCTGAAAACAAAAATATTTTCGTAAATCTTTTTTCGTTTCACCATATCTTGGATGTTAAATACTATAGCTCTCGTAATCTTCCGATGTCTGCTTGAAAATTCTAGCCGCTTACGGATATACCCGCTTACAGATACTTTAACTTCTACCCGCTTACGGATACTTTAACTTCTACCCGCTTACGGATACTTTAACTTTTACCCGCTTACGGATACTTTAACTTCTACCTGCTTATGGATACTTTAACTTCTACCCACTTACGGATACTTTAACTTCTACATGCTTACGGATACTTTAACGGACACTTGAATTACCGTCATTGATGCATTGCTGCGAAAAATGAAAAAGCAACCTTACGTTTTTGTTTTTAAATCGAGAATCTTAGATAAACTAAAATCTGTAAAAGTGTTATGAAACAATTAAATTTTTTTCTAAACAGTAGAATATTATATATACATTAATTACCTTTAACAATCTAATATTTAAAAATTTTAACACCGGACACTTTCTTCTATTTTTAATTACCAGCACTCTCTCCTCATCCATCTTCCTCTATCAAAGCGGAAAAAATAGCAATAGTTAAAAGCAACGTCCCTTTTAGTTGCGTGACTTCCTAACTACCCATTTTTAGGACACGATGCCAATTTCCTGGCACAAAGTATGGATGGCGATCAGCTTTACCTCTGCTGTTAGTTTATCAACTTAAATGCAATGTGTCATAAAATCAATGGAAGTTTCTTTTTCGCTAGAGATTTTTATTTAACTATGTTCTTATTGTTTATATAGGGGTAGTAACACGTTATTAAATTTTACCACATTAATAAGATTAGGTTCAAAAGTGAACAAGTTTACACCATGTGAAACATAGCTCCGTTATAGCCTTCCTTAGATCGATAAAAAGTATGAACCCTTTGTTCCTGGGTAAGTATGAACTATTTGTTCCAGGTTAATGATCGATTACTCTACCTAATGGAACGACATATCACCTCAAATTTGCACATTATTTAAACATCTTGGAGGCGTCTCCCGTTAGCTCGCTAATAGAGGACTGGGCCGCCACTCTGTCGGTTTACCGTCCTATCCGACGTCATTAAGGATGCAAATTGATCAACAGCACGACATAACGGCCAACAATCACGTCTCTTCGCTACTATTTTATCACATTGGATAATGAACAAATAATTATGATGCTACAAGAAAATTGAGACCTGTGTGTATTTATATATATATATATACATATATATATATATATATATATATATATATATATATATATATATATATATATATATATATATATTATACGGTGCATTAAGGCAAGTATACTTGCTGCCCTCGTGTAGTCTTGTTATCGTAAACTAATATCCAAGTGAATATTTTAATCGGTTATGGAGAAAATTATGTAAATCAGTTCAGCTTCCAGTAATATAAGGCGCACTTGCTAAGTGAGTTACTTAACAAGCGCGCCTTTAATTGCATCTTCACATACTAGAGTATGGTTAATAGTATATAAACTACTACCCATTCAATGTATATAAATATTTACACAAATGAGTGGAACTAGGAAAAAAAGAAAAAACATATAATACATTCTTGGCGTATTGCGATAATTTCCTATTCTTTTTTTTTAATTTAGAAAGTATCACTTATTAAATCGGATAAAAGGATAATAAAACATTTCCTTTATTCAAGATTATCAACATACTACCTTTATCAAAGCGAATTTATACTATATTTCACAGTTGTAGATTTATCTAATACTATCTCATTTCACAGACTTTACCTGGGATTTAAAATTCTAATTATATACATTTTATTTTATGCTCGTGTTCTTGAGTAAGCTTTCATTATTCGTACTAAATAATTTCATGCACTTAGGAAAACATCGCCTCTTTGCTATACCATCCTCTGGCAGCAAATTATACTGGAATTCTCCAGTTTCCTGCGCTATTCAATTGTTCATCAACTTGATCGCAGTCGCACCAGAATATAATTTGGTTAGGATGTATAAAAAAGTAAATTTATAAAAAATGTGCAGTTGCTATCTTTTATAACTCTAATATAATTTTGTGTTCAGACCTAACTTATAGATTTAAATTTCATTACACCATTATTCTTTATCGTTACAAATTTACTACCTGTAACATACCGACAAATGTGTGGGATAAATAAATAAATACCAAAATATTAATTCAATATCAAATATAGGTTTAAATACGAAAGATATAGAACTACTTCATAATATATGTGGTTGACACTAAAATAATATCACTAAAATCCAGTACAATAATTTATCTATCTGCTCTCATTATTTCTCTTTATCTTTGGAAATTCAGCCACTGTAAATAATTCACGGCGACCAACCTTAATTACCATATACTATTGGATTTCAGTTTCTAATGTCAAGAAAATATATTAAAATTTAGACGACTTTAAAGAAGGATCTAAACAAAAGATTGCACGTCCAAAAGATAGAGTAGTTTGCTTATCGCAAAATATTGACTGCCTCCAAAATGACTCTAATTACATTCAGTCACTTATGTTGTCTTTAATCTCCCGTTTAAAATTGTGTAAATGCTTTATTTTCAAACAAATTGTTTTCTCGTTTATTACGTGTACTTTAATGACCGAAGAAGTGGTTTTTCATGAGCCGGTAACTCGATCACCCCCAAACGATGTGTTGACAGCGCCCGTCCCAGATTATTAAACATATTCGGCCACGAGAAAGTGATTAACAGATGCGCATGTCACAACATCTTTATCGCCAATCACACAATTTGTTATCAAAATATGACGGGAGATTTATTATAAATGCATCGTTAGGCTGATGTGCCACCATGTAACTATTTTAACGTCATTCTTTTAATGTATTTACTTGTTATATAATACATCCGAAGGTAGTTAGTCAAAAAATTATAATAAACAAAAATAAATATATATACGTACTCAATTACATAGATTTTTATAGGGTTTTTAATTTTACGAAATACGATTGTCACATATTTTAATATTTATTTGGTATTTTCTGACAGCTCTTAAGAATTAATAGTTCCTGTGAACCTTTGGAAACCTTTATTATTTGATTTGTAAAATTAGAGATTAAAACATAGTTAACGCAGTTTGTAACCAGTATCAAAGTAAAAGCTTCGTATTGAAATTTTAAATTACCATATTTTTATCCAACTATTGCAATGAAACAAAGCCTTTATATTAGTTCAGATCGTATAAAAACCACCTGTCCATCAGAATCCTTTCAGTGGTTCTTGCACGATTCATAAACAAACAAATAAACGAACAAACAAGAATTCCGAAAACGATCATTTTCTTTTTTATTACTTTTATTACGTCCCGTAAATATTTTTCTCCTAAATAACTTGGACATACAGAGCGATCGATTCTATATTTCTTTCAATATATACGTATATTTGTGTACTTCTAATATATAATTTATTCACATATTATTTAAAGTTTCCTCCGGTTTTTCCCCTTTATTCAAAGTTACACCGACTACAAAATATTAAAAACTTGCTTCTTTAAGTAAAACATATACTATTTTGTTTATATTAATTCACGTTTAATTAAAACTTTAATTAATTGTTGAATAACGAAATGACAATAAATTAATATATATGAACCTTGAGTTTCTTCAAATTCTGTTATATTTGGATTAGATATAACAGAATTTGAAGAAACTCAATGTTCATATCTTATTTTTTTTTGGTAATCGATTCCTTTATATCCCTGGCAAACTTTCATTTCTAAATTAGTAATTGATAACTCATATATTTGTGAAAATATAAATTATACTCGGAGCCTCGGTGTAACGGGAGGATAGCGCAGCAGACGGCTACGCACGCAGAGTGCAGGGTTCGGGGGCAGCCGAGCGCACTAACTCGCCGCGACGCGTCGTGAATTCCTCGACAGATTTCGGTTTGAGTAAAAAATGCCAACGACATAATGAAGTAATGTGGTAAGTCAATACAGAGCGGCGGGGCAGACGTCTTAGTGTGAATATGATATTTTGATTTCGATATAAACGTGATGTATCAAAGTCCGGTTCGATGAAGCGCGCGGACGGCTAATCCTGCGCTCTGGGCGCGTCGGAGAATGTCATTTGATGGCCGCTGAGGCGTGCCTAATCGAGGAGATTATATCTGACAGTGAGATAAGTAGATGAGGCCGAATAACGTCGCAATTTTTGTTTCGATCCAAATTCCGTAATCAAAATGGTGACATCATATATGTGTTTAACGTAGCAAAAAAAGCTTATGATTTTAAGCATCAACATATTATAACATATAAAGACGATTAGAAAATATGCAGAAAACTTAATAAAGTATATCCAGAGTAAACTAGAGTATTCCCAATTAAATGAAACTACGTGGTGTGGTATTATTTCTACTTTCTTTAAGATCTTTGCTAATTGTCCACCTGAAGATGTTGTAATAAAACGAAACCTAGGTGTTGGTAAAGAATTTAAATAAAGAAATAACACTACACCATGTAGTTTCATTTAATTATGAATAATGAATTTCTACAAAATTAACGCCAAATATATTCAATAAACTAAAGTATTGTTAAAAAAATAACTATTAACAATATTATTATGGCAGAATCTAATCTCACAACAGCGAAGAAACATAAATCAATTTGTCGAAAACGTCTTTTGGTCGCATTCTCATCATTGCTTACTAAGCTGCAGTAGAAGATAATTTGGTAACATAAATAAAAGAAATGAAAACGGTTAAATGAAAAAAAAATTAACTCAAAATAAAAAAGTCTACATAAACAAAACTTTCTAACTAACCTGTTACGTCAACACATTCTGATATAAAAAAAGATCGACTCCTCAGTCAAGAAAGCGCCAAAACGCAGTTTCTTGTATTTAAATTGAAAATTTAAAAGAAATGCGAAAGAAGAAAACTTTATCTAAAATAAAAATTTTAGACGAAATTATTGAATAACTCTCACACGTAATACAAAATTTGAATGGTGGTCAAAGTAGAAATAATAACATTACATTGCCCAACATATCTGCATCAAAAATTTTTAAAAAATAACCAATGAAAATTATAATTCTTCTCATTTGCGGACACAATATACTGACTGACAATTGGAAAGAAAGGAGCACCATAAATATCTAATTCATTACAAAATCACAAGTGCCCAAAATCCATATTTAAAATTGTTGGCTACACAATTGATATTAAAATATTTAAATTTTAAGGTATGTGTAATTGCAACACAAGCCTCAATATTGTTTGAGTTTTACATGACTTATATAAAACACTTTATTATATAACTATTAATTCATCAAAATTGACGTCATTATTAGCAAAACATCAACAAATTTTGGCTATGGAATCTCTAACATTCCGTCACCCAACGTCAGCAATTTCCAACGGTCTCGTGACCCTGTTGCACCGTATCGATTACCCCCAAAGCCTACTCTTTCACGGTCGACTACACCGCCCCATCCTCACCTCGACGTCCCCAGCTTTGGACCCGAACCCGAAGGAACGGTCGAAACCGCAACCGCGGCCGCCATCGATCACGGCGCGGCTGTATCCGGTGTCCGGCTATCGTTTTACACAGTGTTGCTCTCGCGCGGCTTGTGTGGGGCGAGCGAGTGTCTCGATACCAAGTTACGGAGTTTGATAGATACTAATGACACTCGCGCGTGAATAACTCAAAGCTTTATCTAAATGTGGTGAATAAGTCAAAGCTTTTTGGTGACGGTAGTCGAGTGGGCTTTTATATTAATGTTGCTTAATATTTATTTAGACACTTGTGAAAAGTAATAATCTACCTGTGCGTATACTATTGAATAAACGTTTTTTTTTAATAATGTGGTTTCTATTTAATTCAGTTTAGGAACCCAAGATCATAACTACTTTGACAAGATTGCAATCAAGTAATTTGTATGTTACATAAAAAGCATTTATACTAATTAATAATTAGATGATATTAACGATAACGGAGAGGAAATAATTCTTTGCATAGATACTTTTTTCACGATATCAAAAAACATTTCTTTTAATTTTCTTTAATTTTTTTCCTATCATCGGAGACTTTGAAACCGATAAATTTATTGAAGTATACAAAGAATAAAAAACATATTTTATAACAGATTTTTTACTTGCATCTATATTAATTTCTGAAATATTTTCACAACTAACTTTATCTTATATTATTAGCAAATTGGTGATGCTCAGTGGCACGGCCTTAATTCTTTGCATCTTGATCTAATTCAACTGACAATCTCGCACCGCACCCTCATTTCTCAGTCCGCCTTTTAAGGTGTTCTCGCATTAATTCTTCAAGCGTAACATTAATAACACCTTTATCCGCGTGACACAGCGTGCAAGTTTGCCCTTGCGCATGAACAGAGGCAACTGGTGCAATGTTGGACGGTGTTATGTTCAAGTTTAAAAAATGCTAATTAAACGTTTTATTTTTTATATTTATGTACCTACACTTCTTTTAGAAAGAAATTTTTTTTTCTATTTTGTACTATTGATTTTTTTTTATATTAGTCTGGAGGGTGGTAGGCAATTCATGAATCTTTGATGCTTTCTATATATCTTAAATTAATATATCTCAGAAGTTTCTAGAACTATGAAAATCTTTGAGGGATATTTTGTGAATTACTCCCTACGGTACAGAAACAAATATTACCCATCCTTTTCTCTGGAATATAATGGCAATGAAGTCCGGTCATCCGTTCCTCGACTAAGAGAAACTTCTTCCATTTGAAAATTGGCAAAGTTTCGCTTAGTTGATGGTTATAAATAAACCTTTAATACCATTATTAACAGAGAAAATGTACCAACTGTCAAAGTAATCAAATACTCTGTCAATAGCTCAGTTGTTAAAAGGTTATCAAAGATATTGCTGTCAAAACTAACATATTTTCTACTGATTTATATCAGCTAAGTATGGTATGGTATTTTTCACACCATAGATATAAACGGGAACATATCGCGCGACAATAGCCTTTTTTTGGAATCGTTACACTTTTATGCAATGAAAAAATGGCTCAATATTTTTCTTATTAAAGATATAGTTTTATTTAAACAATTTATTAAACATACTAATTAATAGCGAGAAAATTAAAAATATAAAAGGCAGCACAGTTTAAATAAGATAAATCTAATAAATGGAAATCGATCGAGGAATACACAAATCAATGGTACGAAATTTAAAAATATAAATTAAAAAATTTACGGTTAAAAAACAACTGATTTGACCGTATTTAAAAACCATAGATATCAGACAATACCAGGCACTTAAAAAGATGTGCATGATCTAAATGGGGGAGGTTTCTACGCTCCGTAATAATTGAAAACCTTACCACAATTTTACGTAACCTGATCATAACTATATCTAAACATTCGATTTCGATTAACAGCACAGACCTAACGCGCCGCCCATCGTCTCTATTGCTCATCACACAGCATTACGAATTTGCAAAACGCCGAAATAAAAAAGATATAACAAAAAAACCGCGACAATCGCACGTCGAAACAAAAAGGCGCTTCATAAATTGTTATTGTAAAACGTCTATGACGACAATTTTACAGCCTTATTTATTGGTAAGATCGCTGATGGCGGCGGCTAGGTGCGGCACGCAAAGCCACCACGTCACGCCACGTCTCGCAACGTAGCGCGCGCGTTACTCACACGCGTAACGCCGTGTGAAAGCGAGTCTGCTCCGTCTCATAGATCGGCCCGCGTCTGATATCGATATTCGCGCGGATGACACATCCAGTCCAGGTGAGTGACCATTGTCACGGGTTATTTATGTGTTCATGGCGTATGACTGCTGCGATGTTTCGAACGAAATACCGAAGCTGAATGAGCCCCGATCATTACAGCAATACGTAATATGTGTTGATGCATTTTGCTGCTCCATTTCTTTCTACGTGTTTCTAGGATTCCTGCCAGTCAAAGAAAAAAAATCAGCCCGCCTTTCCATTATTTTAGTTGTAATTTACAATTTTGGACGAAGCAACTATATTTGTAGAAATTTTAAGTATCTATCTAATTTCGTTTATGAGTGGGAATGGGCATGAAGACACACACGCTCCTCATTCAATTTCCATCTACGTAACAGTGACAGAATACTCAGTAATGTTCTCACAAGTTCTTTTTATATACTCCCTAACCTGGCTAATTTATCTACTTATCCAACTTTTCAAGGCTTCGTATCCAAAAGGGTCCGAACGGCTTCCTGTTGTTCTGGGAATGTTTTCTGTTTGTTTCTCCGTTTGTCTATCCCTGTCGATTCTCGTTTTTAAACAAAGTTAGATAGGGACTTGAAATTTAGCTCCGACCAAAACTAGAAATGACAATTAAAATAACGTAGAGATTGGCAAATTTTTTTTCTGCCTACGCATACGAGGTGTCGTCTGAAAGAACTCTTTGAGTAGAGTTCAAATCTGCTTTTTAATGGTTTTTTTTTCACAAGAAAGAATATCTCAAAAACGATATTATTTAGGGAGCTGTAATTCAGCTCTAATATTTCTTGCAAAGCATTAAAATAGTTCGATACTAAAAAGAGCTAAATATAAAATAATAAAAAAGTTAAAAGTGATGAAACAAATATTTTTTTATGAAATTACGATATTTTTAGGTATTTTTAAACCTATGAAAGGCATACTAGAGAAAATATTTTCATAGTGAAAACAAAATTAATATCTGTCCATAGTTTCATAAAAATGCTATATGTCATTAATGTTATATATATATATATATATATATATATATATATATGTGTGTGTGTGTGTGTGTGTGTGTATGTGTATACACATATATTATGTACAAGAAAAGACGAGTATGACCGTAAAATTGCGATGAAATTAAGATTAAAGATTAAATATGATCGTTAATTAAATATGATGAAAATATCTTTGAAAAGAGTTGATATTATCCGATTAATAACGAAGTATGTAAAGATAAATAAAACTGTGGACATAAGTAAAGGATTGTTGAGACGACTTCGCTAAATAAAACTGGTGGGTAATTGCAGACGATATACGCGTGTGTGGATACCTCGTGGCGCGAGTTCTACTCGTATGTAATCTGTCTGGTTCTCATTTACTTATTCCTTGCATATCTTTTCCGATAGCCTGCTATTACCTGCAAGTTTTATTTAGTGAAATCGTCTCAACAATCCTTTACTTATGTCCACAGTTTTATTTTTCTTTACACACCTCGTTTCTGATCCGACAACATCAAATCTTACCAAAGATATTTTCATCGCTTTTCTATAAATAATTTTAACGGTCATAGTTAGTCGTCTTTTCACTGGATCTTTCATCTTTCTAGACATTGGCATTAAAACGATTCACTTAGTCAAAGCAACGCTTATCTATATTTTATTACATCAGTTTGGTGAATGAATTTCAATAACACGATATTGATAAACAGGTATTTGAGTAGATTGTGATCCTTTTACTAACTTCTATAGAATACACCTCCATATTATATCGCAGTTAAACGGTTTTTCCTTTACGTTACTTTTCCATAATAAATATTTATGGATAATTTACAATAAGTAGTTACGGATAATATCAAATGGCGAAATAAAATATGCATAGTAAATTTAAACCACTTTTCTATGTACGCCATTTTTCTATGTACCTCATATTTAATATATATACTCACTATGCCTGTTTAACCTTATGACACAATTTTTACTTTAAAATTCATTTAGATTTAAGTTTTAATCGTTATTTCAAAATGTTTTTTTGTTGCTTATTTATATACAATATAAGATGTTCATATTAAAAATTAATTAAGTAAATAAATTTAGATGTGTTATCGATTAAAAAAAACTAATTACCATGATTCACTCAAATATTTAAAGAGCCTATGTATTTATAGATCGTCAAACAGAACAACTTTATTTGTATGGTCTAATTAAAGTCAAAATACAAAACATACAAAAAATTATTAAACAACATTATCATTTTATTAACATTTTTATATCTAAAAACTTTATTAGGAAATTGGCTTTTTATTATTTTCCAAATGCGATTTCATACTCTTAAACCTTATGAAACTTTTTTAACGAAACATTATAAATTTTCAAATAGTTAACTTTATCTCTAAATGTTGTTTGATTACATAATGTTACATATATTACAAATTAAACTACTGAAATATTTATATATTAATCTCGGACTGTTGGTTACGAGAATTTATTTTACTTCAATATTATATATTAATTAAAACACTGTAACTAGTCATATAAACACATCTTACTTAAAATAATCTGATACAACTATTGTAAACCTAAATATCTTTCCATAGTTCACAGAAAATTGAATGTCCCAATCATAAACCGTGACTTACACACTCTCCTCAGAAGCTAGAATAAACTACTAAGAAGAATGTTCCAACTCGCGTCACCACCAGCGCGGCGCCACGGTTCCTGTCCCGGAATCGAACGGCGAACTCTCCCCCACCCATGCCAGTGCGCCAGCGACGCAAAGTGACAATATTTTATCAGTCCACTTCATTAATTCCCCGCGACAGGGCGCGGTGTCAAGAAGCAAAAAGCCCAACCGTGTCTGGTGGCTCGTCCGGCGATCGGCCGATAACCTAAACTAAGCATTTGTACCGCATTATCATTCCTCGCCCTTATTGTATTCCTTTTTTGTACCTCATATTATTTTAAATGCATTCTTTTCCTTCAGATCCCCCAGACGAACGGTTCGGTTTGAGAGTGATTCTGTGCGTGAGTTACCGCCCGATGATTCATATTTGGACCCGGAGGTGTTTGTCGGCTTTTGCGTTGATTTAGTATGGCGATTTTCCATCTGAGTTACTGCCACTTAGTGCTTGGTGAAGTTTTAAGACGCATGTCACGGTATTGTTACGAGAGATATAGTATCAAAAAGTAACACCTACCAAGCACGAGTGGAACTCGCACTACGAGGAGGGTTCTGTATACATTTAGGCATTTATAAACATTTAATGGTATATAATATTCCTATTAAACTATTTACAAAATTTTAGTTTTTTAGAATGAAAATATATTGCCTACTATATATTTCACAGGCGCATATTTAAAAAAAAATGTTTATGCGATATAACTACAAATTAACGATTTTCGGATTTTTTTCTTTACTTATGCTGTGTGTTTACCTTGTTTCTTGTCAAATTTCATGACTCTAGGTCAACGATCAACGACAAAAAGTGATACTGTAAAGGTTCTTTTTTTCCTTTTAAGGTACAGAACCCTAATATATATATGGCGGAAATACACTTTAAGATTTTTAAATTAAATCACATTTAGCAAATCTACACAGAATATAAAAACTCGGTGAAATATAAATCGACCTCACTCTACGAGAGTTCTGTGTCTACAATATTTAAAATCCCCTACTCTGCTAAGCAATTGATATGTATTTTTTTTAATTTTAAGAATATGATGTATGTAACTTTAATATATAATATAAAGAAAAAGCTTAAATTTATATTACTCATAAGTTACACACTATTATAGTACAGAATATAACCTTAGTATTTTTTATTCAAAAACGGAACAATTTTAATATTATCAAAAATTTCAGGACCAAAATGGTATAATTTTGATAATTTTGCGAGTTTTCACAACGTTATTTTTGAACGCAACGTAATTTAAAAAGAATGTGTCTACTGATGACATGAAAGTCGTGTCAGAATTAAATTGAAACTATATTTTAAAAACAATGTTTAGTTTTGGGTTAAAACTATACATAATACGTGTATACAAATATTAAACAAATAACTTTGCTATTCGAAAGCTGAAGGCCACTGACAGCTGAATAGACAGTAAATGTAGAAACAATAATAGGGTTGAAATTCAAAATAAAATGTTAAAAATAATTACGTAATAAGTGTATCAGTATAGAATCTACTGTAAGTATATTTATCCTGAAGCGCCTCGTAATAAGTTGGAATAATTACCAATAAATAAGAATCTGACAGTATTTCAAGTGTAAGCAAATAAATAAAATCTCGCTCTGAAAAAATGTACAAATAACCATTTTAACTAAATTTAAACTCTGCTCAGTTAAACTCATTTAGCAAAATTTTAAGAAACCCTCTTAGGTTGTATGTAGATTAAATTATTCGCCATATATCCGTTACATTATAATCTAATACAGTCTATCTCAAAAGTCACCTTTAAATTCACACTATTCAACCTTATACATGCTGAAATGTGATTTTTAACTTGTAAACGTTAATAGCAATTTCCCTTTCAACTAAAAGGGAAACTTTACTTTTAAAACTATGTTATAATAATAACAACATTTTAATTAATTTTGTTAGTCTGTGTACAAGTATTTACATCGCTTATGCATTACCACAAATTTAATTCATAATTAATGCTATTGGTAATTTTTCTTTAATTATAAATTCGACGACTTAATGTTAATAGTAATTCATTTTGTTAAATTAATTTTAATTAAATTTTTATTATTATTTGAAATCACAGAGGTACAACCATCTCGCTAGCCCATGGGCAGACTTACTGGAGATGCCGTCGATAATAACTTATATATGTACCACGAAGGCAGCTTAGAGGGGAGGTGAAGTTAGAGGAGCGAAAAAGATAATCGTCTGTTTCGCTCTCTATCGTTCTATTTGTACATGCGTGAATAAGAGAAAAACTGACCACAAGAATTATTTGAATTACGAATTATTTGTGTTTCATATAGAGAAGTGATAAAAAGTATCACTTTCTCTGCCCATCGTGGGAATCGTATTGGCTTCTCCGTTAGAAGGGAGTTTGTAGCTCCATGTTTGGAATTAAGTTTCATGACTTTCTGTAAGTGTTAGACGACTTTCCGTAATAGCTTTTAATGAAACTTCTTTTGACACATTAACAACATGAGACCGTAACGATATATGAAACGCGTCGGTAGAGGGGAGAGCGAGTGATGAATAAAGGTCCCCCTCCTCTGCAAGTCTTATGTATTATTTAGTATTGAGTCAGTTAGTGAATTGTTTTCGTTAATGTGAGTACATTACATAGAACCTATAAATAAAATTTATCTGCGCCCAGTTTTTTGTTTCTATTACACGAGTACCTTAATAGGTACCCTTTTGCTGCTCCCTACATAATAAAGATTTAACAACTAATACGCATCGAATTTTTTTCAATTTGATTAAATTAGTGTGGCCAAATTAACAAGTAGATATATAAATACATTTATCGTTATTTAACTTTTAGAAAAATTTTAAGATTGTAAGCTGCTCTTGAACTGAAATTACCAAGTACTAATTAAAAGAACAATCCCACGCTTATAATTCACATTGCACCCGATACGGCACGAAACATTACTCATGGTTACGTTTTTATTTTACCTCCAGTTGTCGTTTAATTAAAAGAACAAGTATTTTAAAAGGCGGCCTGGGTTTAAAACTAAATTTACAAGGTCTGCGATCAGAGACTGCAGAACTTTAAAAATACTTTTACTTGAATTCTGTTTCATACCTCGGTCTCTCCAGTTCCATACCTCGTCAATATGGTATTTAAAAAATAAATTGCAGAGATCCGTAACGGTGTTACTTACAAAACATTCTTTCAAGTGCGTTCATAACAAGCGAAAATAAAGAGGCTTACTCAAAATCGCCACAAGCAAAACAGTCTTAGACATTATCATACTTATTTTCTATATGGTCGTAAAAAAACTCAAGCCGCAAAAATAAAATAAAGTACTATTAACATTAAGTCGTCGTATCTATAATTATTAAAGAACAATTATCAATAGCATTAATTGCTAATTAAATTAATGGTAATGCATAAGCGGTGTAACTACTTGTACACAGACTAACAAAATTAATTACGTATTTAAAAACATAATAAAGTACAGCCTTAAACTCTTTATGTACATTCATAATCTTCATTTTATTCTGTCAAGTTAATGCCGGTTAATATACATACACACATAGATGGAATTCGAGTGACTCTAGGGGGAGGGAGACGGTGAGATAAGAAGAGAGGGACGGAAGAGGTGGTCAGGCACATAATGTACGGTGGGCAGACATCACTCTACGTATAGTCGTAATGGTACGGAGCTGAGCGGTAAGCGGGTATGTATAGGAAGTACGCACGAAGTTCAATGGCGAGCCAAGAGAGCTTTCGACGCTAAGTCGAAAAGATCGAGACTTCGGAAGCGTCTGGTTAGTGCTAAGGGCGTTTAGTATAAAGTACTAACATTAAGTATACTGAGCTGATATATGCAGTAAAAAGTTTTGTTCAAGAGACTTGTTCTTTAGTGATATTAATTGTTGTTTAGGTCATCTAGCTAAAACATATAGTTATTTACTAATTATTATGCTAATAAAATTCTCAGAGGAAAATCTTGCAATTAAATTTACAAACAATTGTTAATATTACATTATATAATTATTAATTAAATACTTTCAGGTAACTTCAAAATATACAAGTAGAAGGTAGAAAAAATGTCTCCTCTTTATGAATTAATATGTTATCATTATTATTTTCACAAAAGTTTCAAGAAACTCTTGTCACATGACTCTTCGATATAATATTGAAACTTGAATATTAAATTCTAATTTTTCTAATAACATTAATCAAATAACATTAATGTTCTGTTGTAGAGTAAACGTTGTATATTCAAAACTAGTTAAAAGTTTTAAGAAAGAAAAGCGATTATAATTACCGCACATCATTAGAAATTGAAATTAAAATAAATATTGATTCTAAAATTAGAGTATTTACAAATATTTATTCTAAAATTAGAGTCTTTTCACAATTTTGAATACATTTTAATCTTAAAAAATATCTTCATCACCATCTTTCTTTGAAAGGAAATATGTAACATGTTGGAATCATTACATTGAACTCACGGTTAATAAATCAACAGAGACTTTTTAAGGCTTCCTTGGGGAAGTCACGTGTTTATATTTGAAAAAAACATTCTGTGTATCCGAATGTAAATATATACATACATTAAACTTAAAGTTATATACGAAAAAAATGTGTAAGGGGAAAACTGACTTAACGGCCAAAAACAAACAACAGAATCGTAACTCATTACTATCAGCCCAGTCGTCGCTTCTCCGGGCACAAACGCCGGGCCCGCTCCGCGTCATAAACCAACAGCCATTGTCTATACCTTCACATTCCTCCTCCGCTCCGCCGCTACGAACTGCTGGGAAACGCGGCGGAAAACGTTCTTACGATGGCATTAACGCGTTTCCGGCATTTTATTACCGCTCTCTGGTACTCGAGTGATATTTTTATCGTAAAAGCGCACACGTTACGGGACCGTCCCACTGCGAACGACAGTTTCGGCGTCAGTAAATTGTGTTTGAGGGATTCGCGTGTTGTTGTTTGTGACGTGACCTACTCAGTATTGTTGGTGCTTATGTAGAGGTTAGTTGCCGAAAAGAGGGAATAGTGTTGCTTTTAATTGCGGCCTCTTTTATATGTACATATATCTTGGTTTATTCTTTTCCTTGTTTTTTAATAAATATGGAGTCCAAATTTAATACGATTCACTTTTGTCATTTGAATTAGAGTATTAAATTCTACTTTCTCTAACAAAATTAATGGGTGCTTAAAAAAAGTGCGAAAAGTATAAATAGAATAACCAGCGTAGCCTGTGGATGTATAAAAATTATGTCACACTTAATATGTGTAATATAAAAAAAATTTGAATATATTTGGCGTTAATTTTGTAGAAATTCATTATTCACAATTAAATGAAAATACGTGATGTAGTATTATTTTTACTTTCTTTAAGTTCTTTACTATGACCCAGGTTTCGTTGTATTACAACATCTTCAAGTGGGCTATTAGCAAAGATTCTAATACTAATCAATATTTGCTAATAGCCCACCTGAAGATGTTATAATACAACGAAACCTAGGTCGTGGTAAAGAAATTAAAGAAAGTAGAAATAATACTACACCACGTAGTGTCATTTAATTGTGAATAAAAAAACTTTTGAATTTTGGTATATTAGAGCCTAGGAGAAACATTTTAAAGTTCTGCTTGCTTTAAAGTTCAACTTATTAAACTTTATATTTTTTTCTATGAAATATAGTCAAACTTGAAAACACATATAATAATATATAAATAAAAATGATTCGGTAAAATTAAACATTTGTAAATGACAATATGATTATTGGGTCTATGGTGCCAGATAATACGCGTTTGCTTTAAAACATTAATTAGCTTTAATTATCTTACATTAATTACATAAAATGAAAAAAAAATTCTCGTCTGAATGGGAATTGAGGAGATGATATTGCTTGACTTCCAATTCAAATGGTGAAGACGGCAAGAAGTCTTTATTCTTACACATTAATACGAGTCAGTCAATTGAGCGTCGTATTCTTTAAACCTGCAATTTCTTACATTATGCACGATTAGTTGTAAGCATAATACTAGTAATGAAAAAATAACTTTACTCATTTATTCCGCTTTTAACCCCACCTACTCAATTCATTTCCATGAATTTGATAATATACATAAACAGAAATAAATCAAATAGATCATGTATATCCCGAAATAGAATCTAATTTTTTTATTTAAAAAAATCTTCCCATTCGGAATAAGAGCGTGAACATAAATAAGAGAGTGAAAAAAAGTAAGCCAACATGTCAACCTGCGACTCTACGTACTGCAGAGCACAGAATTTTGTTTTTGACATAATTTTTTTAAATCTGTAAATCTCAATAAACTTAGTTATTTCCAACGCTAAGTTCCTATTTTTTCACAAAATTATTATCTTTCAAATTCCAACACCATTTTTTCTTATTTCCACGCTAGCGATGCCGCGAGAAAGCTAGCACATAAATAGAAAATATGTAAGTTGTGTATGTGTCTGTGTGCGTGCGTGTGCGCATGTGCGGGCGTATGTGTGTGTGTGTGTACGTTGTGTGTGCATGAGTATGTATGTGTAAGCATACATTCTTCCCCTGATCGAATTGAAACCTTAACCCTCCACATTCTTACACTTGAAATAAAATCAGAGTTACGGATATCCTTCGGTCAGTAGTTTATAATTCTGTAAATTAATTGCTTACTCCATCCACATTTGTGTAGTTTGCATTTCTTCAGTAACTTTTTAAAGAACAAAAACTATATGAAGCAACATTATGACTTGTTGAAAAAACACAGTAATCGTTTGATAACCGTATTTATTCTTTACTTTTTGAGATTTTCAGCTATGCTTTTGAATGAATTAGCGTGGTGTTAAAAGGAAGAATGTCGACTTTTTTCCTAAACTTAAAATCCTTGTGGCTGTAGCAATTGCTACGGACGTTAACTTTATAATCCTTGCTATAGCATAGCCCCGGACGTTAACATTATAATTATCCCTATTGTGTTTCTTCTTTATTTAAACTAAGAAACGATACAAAAGTAGCGTTCAGATAAAGGTAAACATAACTGAAGACTATATACGCGGCAAGATTTCAATTATAATTAGTAAATGTCTAACGATATTTAATGATGATGTAATACGTCGTCGCCGTGATGTGTTGGGTTGATCACAAGGCATACTGCTTTGACCATGCGGTGCACCGCGGGGACCCGGGTTCGATTCCCGGCCATTCCTCGAACGGAGCTGGATTGTTGTTATGATTGGCTATAAGACATTTCTCTCGTAACAATAAGTCCGCCATATATATCAATTAGATACATTAAAGTAGAAAATAAATAAATCCCATTACATAAAAGTTCTAAAAATTGGTGTTCTGAGACAAAAGAATAAAATAGTAAAATTACTGAATTTACTAATTATGACACCGCGTATATGACGATTCCGAATGTGAAAAGAATTATTATAATAATATTCTTTCTCAATAAATCGAACCGTTTTCTCTGGTTCCGAGCTGTTCTTTATTACTAAAGATAATACACCTTTAGTGCCCTAATGTAAATCATTAATGTGAAAAGAATTGTTATAATAATATTCTTTCTCAATAAATCGAACCGTTTTCTCTGGTTCCGAGCTGTTCTTTATTACTAAAGATAATATACCTTTAGTGCCCTAATGTAAATCATTAATGTGAAAAGAATTGTTATAATAATATTCTTTCTCAATAAATCGAACCGTTTTCTCTGGTTCCGAGCTGTTCTTTATTACTAAAGATAATATACCTTTAGTGCCCTAATGTAAATCATTAATGTGAAAAGAATTGTTATAATAATATTCTTTCTCAATAAATCGAACCGTTTTCTTTGGTTCCGAGCTGTTCTTTATTACTAAAGATAATATACCTTTAGTGCCCTAATGTAAATCATTAATGTGAAAAGAATTGTTATAATAATATTCTTTCTCAATAAATCGAACCGTTTTCTCTGGTTCCGAGCTGTTCTTTATTACTAAAGATAATATACCTTTAGTGCCCTAATGTAAATCATTAATGTGAAAAGAATTGTTATAATAATATTCTTTCTCAATAAATCGAACCGTTTTCTTTGGTTCCGAGCTGTTCTTTATTACTAAAGATAATATACCTTTAGTGCCCTAATGTAAATCATTAATGTGAAAAGAATTGTTATAATAATATTCTTTCTCAATAAATCGAACCGTTTTCTCTGGTTCCAAGCTGTTCTTTATTACTAAAGATAATATACCTTTAGTGCCCTAATGTAAATCATTAATGTGAAAAGAATTGTTATAATAATATTCTTTCTCAATAAATCGAACCGTTTTCTCTGGTTCCGAGCTGTTCTTTATTACTAAAGATAATATACCTTTAGTGCCCTAATGTAAATCATTAATGTGAAAAGAATTGTTATAATAATATTCTTTCTCAATAAATCGAACCGTTTTCTTTGGTTCCGAGCTGTTCTTTATTACTAAAGATAATATACCTTTAGTGCCCTAATGTAAAGGTCAAAAGAAAAAAATACGCAACAGAATTCCAGAATAAGTACTCCAATATTGGTAATTACATTTGAATACTAATGAATCGTCTAAAATTATAGCAACAGTTAATACAAATTTCAGTTATAGACTGATTCAGTACCTCAAAAGGAAAAAGAAACCCTTATAGGACTACTTCGTTGTGCGTCTATATATCTATCTATCAAAACCCTTTTTCTCAGGAATACGTAGAGGTATTGAGTTGAAATTAATATTAAATAATTAGATCTACGGTCCCTTGGAGCTGTTAAAAAAATCAAGCTTCATAATCAACGCAATCAAAAATACGATCATATAAGCCGCATGTTTTGATACTCGTAAAATAAATCAAAACCTATAGGGTACTTCCCGTTGACAAAGAATCATGAAATTTGCTAAGAAGCAAGTTCTCATAGCACGTATAAAGGAAGAAAATCTGAAAATCGTTAATTTGTAATTATATCACATAAAAAAACTATTTTCTTTTTAAATAAATGCCTGTGAAAGATGTAGTAGGCAATATTTTCTTTCTAAAAAATTAAAATGTAAATAGTTTAATGGGAATATTATGTACCATTAAATATATAAATGCCTAAATGTGTACGGAACCCTCGTAGTGCGAGTTCAACTCGTGTTTGACAGGTTTACTGGATTTTAACAAAATCCACTAATACTTTATGTGCAAATCCTGTAAAAATGACTTAAATTTTTGTAAGAAGATAAAAGTCTTGTTAATCTTATATAATGATGTATGCAATTGAAACTGCACCGTTATAATTAACCGACGACATTTACGAACGATTTCCCGACATCAAACTTAACCGAGTTAAACGTTGCTTACACGATCTCTTCCCAAAGCCTGCTACAACACGATCAAGTGCGGCGCTCGATCATCTAACAACAACAATACAAAGCGCAATCGTTGTACGCGACGAGCCCTCCTCCATTCATTCCTTTGTCCGGTAGTCGCGATGCTTCCACTGACGATACACCTCGAGCCATGTTTTCATTTCACCTCCCGAGCTGTGGGAATCAAAACACGACGCTGTTGTCTCACGGTACGGTACTCGCGCCTCTAGCGAGCACGGGCGGCTGAGTGTCCGCTGCTCGATGACGAGCAGGCGTTGTTTTAATGGATTCCCGTGATGACCATTTACAAAGGCAATCCACGCTTAAGCGAGTACATCATCTTTGTCTCTTGCTTTTTGCCCTTCGGCATTTTCGACGAATTTTCTATTGTAATTTTATCTACAGATTCATTCCCTTCATGCGACCGTACTATCCTAAAATGTATACGTATATATATTTGAATCACACATTTTGAATATTGAATCTATTTGGCGTTAATTTTGTAGAAATTCATTGTTCCCAATGAAATGAAACTACGTGATGTAGTATTATTTCTACTTTCTTTAAGTTCTTTACCGCGACCTAGGTTTCATTGTAATACAACAACTTCAGGTGGGCCATTAGTAAAGATTAACTCTTAGAAACTTCCATTCGATACAAGAATTTTCTTTCTAAGAATTTACTTTCGAAAGTAATAAAAACTACACCGCTCCCCTACAATAAACTCACTACGTAAGTAGTGGGAAAACCCAAACCCGGCTTCCACTATTATTTTGTGTAATATATAAATGCTGTTGGAGTTTATTTAATTGTGAACCACACATTTATTTATTTCCATTTATTATGCATTATCTTTGTAGGGTTTCATACCTCAAAAGGAAAAGCGGAATCTTTATAAGATCACTTACATGTCTGTCCGTCTTTCGGCCACAACCATTTTTCTCAGAAGCCGATTGACGTAGAAATTTAGGAAAGACAAAACTATAGCCATGGATCTAGATGTCATATACTTTTAATACGGCTTTGCTCCTGTTAAAGATATAGTAGGGAATTTATTTCCTTTGTGAGAGATTAATGTTTTTAAATTGTTTAATAGAGATACTATATACCCTTAAATGTTTAATCTTTGCTAATAGCCCACCTGAAGATGTTGTATTACAACGAAACCTAGGTCGTGGTAAAGAACTTAAAGAAAGTAGAAATAATGCTACATCACGTAGTTTCATATAATTGTGTTTATAAAAGCCTAAATATGAACGGAACCCTCGTAGTGCGAGTTCTGCACAAGCTTGACAGGTTTATTTATTATAAAACTAAATATTTAGAACAAACATAAATGCCGCCTAAAACATATGTCATTTTGTTTCTGATATATAAGCAGAAATATACATATTAGCTTTTTACATAAATATTGCTAACAAAATATATTTTTTTGGCAAAATTATAAAAAAATAAATAAAATTTAACTATTACGATATTCGTAAAATATTAATTAAATAATGATTAATTATACAATTCGTTGTACAACCTTGTTTCGTTACTTAAATGATAATTTTTCTCGGTACTTTTAGAGATAAAGATTTGAAATAATAACGCAAAAACAAAATGTCCCCAAACTTTTTCCTAAGCGACAATAACTCCCTTAGTACATCACGCACCGCCGCACAAAACCGGGTATAACATATACGGTTTTGAAAATAAATTTGTTATTAGTTTCCATACGATATAACAATTTATTATGCATTTTCTTCATGAAATCAAAAAATCGGTCCTCGTTTTAATTTCATTTGCCTATATCACTATCTATATTATTCAAAACTTCCATATCACAGCGAAGGCTTTAATTAAATTGTTAAGTCTTTGTTTCAAATGATTTAAAAGTACACATCTTAAAAAATAAATAAACAACCAAATCTAAAAATTTTAATTATATTTTAAACCTTTGAATAACCTTAGCAATTACATAACAACTGAAATAAACTAACGCGTCAATCAAAATAGCGACTTAACAACGAATATGGAGCTACAAACAACAAAGACTAACAATTAACCTGAAAATGAAGAAATCAAACATCTGATTCATTGGATTTGAATGATGAATGTGACGTTTAGTGTATAAATCATGCTAAATCGGCGTGTCGCACAACAACAAACGGACATTAATTCCTACGAGCATAATATTTGATTTATCTCACAATTACGTTCTGATCTGTATGCGCCTGTATCTCTGTTGTCGAGTTCACGATTCATTGTTGAGTTCTATTTTACTCTGATGACTGATATTAGTCAGTGTCTACGATTCGTGTTTTGGTTCTTTTTCGCTTGCACCAGCGCTTATTGACATTTAAATTTGTTATCTGTGAGAAGATGTTAAGTCCTTTGTGTGAAACATGTATGTAAATATAGCGGTATTAATAAAATAAAATAGAAAAAAAATGAATGTAACTGAGCGAACGATTAATATTCAGTAGGTTATATTTAGACGGAGCGGTGCCCTATTTGAATTGCAACCGTTTCGTATTTGAATAAGTTACGAAGTTTATTTTAATTCCAATTTAATTATGATTAGAATTTTTTTTTAGAATTGTTGTTGAGACTAAAATTTTAGCAATTGATAATCAAAGTGATTTGAAAATGGTAAAAATATAAATTACAAAACTAACTGCATGTTCCGGTAGTAATTTTTCTTTTATTTAATCAAAAAGGTCCGGGTTTTTTAATATAATAATTATGGACGATTAATTTATTAACAGTGTTCTCGACGGTGCAGTTATTTATTCCGTGAATTAATCAAGTACAGAACTATAACGTGCCTTTGGCTATTTGCTTATTTTACAGTTTAACTCGCATGAAATAAATCCTTGCAATAATTTCTAGCAATCTAGCTTCTTGTAATCCAAGATAGAAAATATTGGTAATATATAACACCTGCTGAGTGTGAGTAGTGTTCACGCTATAAGGGTTCCGTGTACGTTTAGATGCATATAAAAGTTTGAACATTTAAGGGTGAAGAATGTTTGTAATAAACTATTTACAAATATTAATTTTCATTTTTCGCAGTGCAAATATATTATTTAGTATTTATTTCATAGGCGTAAGAAAATATTGGAAAACGATTATTTCTCCTAGGCGGTATGAAATATCAACAAGCAAATTGTTAGATCTAAAATTGGATAAGGTTAAAATCTTCAATACACTACTAATCGCATAAATAAAATCTTCAAAACAATACTAATCTCATAAATACTAATCTCTATGAAAATTTGGAAACAATATATTTTTACTTTTCTTAGACGCTCTTTGTAACAACATATGATTTGCTTATATTCGTCAGAATTGTTTTATCATCACTTTGATGTGCTAGAAGTCTTAAGAGCATTTTGTTTTCCAAATGTTGCCCTGAGTTTCATGCATACAGCCTTTATAGTTTAGAAGCTAGAAGACGGCGACAAACTGAGAGACGGACAACGGACCGAGAGTAATAAGATTCCGTTAAGACGTTTTGGGTGCCCGACCTAAAAATTAATTACGACTTTAAACCATTAGCAGAGAACGATAGAAGCCACAAGTCATTCTTTAAGAAAAATTTACATTCTAAATATACATAAATGTTCGAATATATACATAAATCGGAGTAATCTTTATACCGTTGCGATCACTTCAACAAATATATATATATATATATATATATATATATATATATATATATATATATATATACGTATCCAATTGCGAATATGCTGTAAAAATATGATAACTGATCAAATCACGATGTATTTATATAGTTATCCTTATAACGTAAATTTTTCATTAATGAAACGCGATTTGAAAAAAGAATTTCCCTTGTCGATTGCTGTATGAATGTAACAGTCACAACAGCAACCCGCCACATAGGTTAAAGCTCCGCTCCAGTAATCAGTCAGAAATGCTGCGGCGGCGCACCCCGGAGCAAGTCGTCATTCCCACATCGCGCGACCGCACGACTAGACGCATCACAGGCGCTGCTACGAGTACAGGGAAAGAGATGCGAGACAAACGTTGAAGAAAACCGCTCCGTGAATAAATTCCTGCTATAACATGATTTTTACTATCGAAATGTCGCCATACCATTGGATAATTTTTTTATTCCCCCTGCAAAGAAATTATTATCCTCGCAATAATATATAAACTAATTTAATTAAATTTATATTTCAGCAAATAACTTGCAAACTTTCGCATACGTAACGTGTCTTATATCATAATCTCGAAATCTACCAACATAATTTAAATAAAATTATCAATATGACTATTACAGAAAGTACTTTCGCCAAAAATGATGATATAGTAAAAAATATCATTCATAAAAGGAATAATACGCCGTTATTACAACATACCGAAAGAACAGTCATCATAAAAAACGAAATATATCGTCCTTATTTAACACAAAAACACGTGGAATAACTACAAGATTTCTTACTAATTCCAATAACTTCTTATGGCCAATTAACTAAATTAGACACAATAACATCCTCAAGACTTCTCCAATCCTCAATGAGTCACATTAATTCAACGCCTTTTCCCGTATTGTTTTTATTTATTTAGTTACTTTTATATAAGAAACAAATTTTTCCTCCGCTAGTTGCCAAATAATAAAATAAAGAATATATTTATTGGTAACACCAAATGGTAACACCAAATGGTAATACCAAATGGCATCAGCCGAGTATAGAAATAATACAATTATTCAATTTGCACAGGTACAGATAAAATACTAGACTTTTAAAATTTAACAGTTACTTATGAATATTTTCACTAGTTTCATAGATATAACGTTTTTTAAGTCATATGATAATAAACAAATTTCTGCGTTTATTTATAAACTTGCTTTTGCCCTCGACCTCGCCCGCATGCTATTATCGATTTCGGCGAATGGAGATATTCTTGATCCCTTAAGAGTTTTAGCAACACTTCTCTTTTTAATATATAGAAATACGTTGCGCTATGTATAGACATGTTCTGGTACTAAACTTATAAAGTAATAAATAAGAAATTTTGTTATAATTTTCTGCCTTAAATTATTTAATTTGTGGCTACTTTTAAACTGAAAAAATTGTATAATTAATTTTGACTTTTTTCCAGACAAACATTTTTAATTGGAATCCTAAACTATATCTATATTAAATTCCATAAAAATATGAGCAGCCCTTGAGTAAAAAACATCTAAACCTACTTTTCATAATACGAGTATAAGTATTCAGCGCTAAGTATTGCCATGCAAACTATACGCATGCCAAACTTAATAGCGATTTGTTCCTTGCTTGAAGTTATTAAGTAACAAGCAAAAATATTTTCACCTTTTTAATATTAGTTAGAATAAGATTGTTAAAGATGTGATAATTAATTTTATTCGTCAAATTCTTACAAACCTCCTTATCTTTTTAACACAATAATGTCGAACAAACTCCATAAAAATGTGTGTAGCCCTTGAGTAAAAAACATCTAAACACACTTTTCATAATATAAGTATTCAGCACTAAGTATTGCCATCCAAACTATACACATGCCGAACTTAATAGCGATTTGTTCCTTGCTTGCAGTTGTTAGGTAGCAAATAGACATTTTCACATTTTTAATATTAATTAGAGTAAGATTTCAAGATCGAAGAAGAATAGAGAAGATATTAATTAGAGAAGAATGGTAAAGATGTCATAATTAATTTTACTCGTTAAATGCTTACAAACCTCTTTTTAACACAAATATCTTTTTAAGACAGTAATGTCGAAATCCAAAGCATACGCTAAGATAAGTTTTCAAGCTTATAGATATAGATATATTAAATAAAGACTAAATAACAAAAATGACATCCAGGCAAGAAGAAATGCAAGCTGTGCCATCGTCCCTTGAAGGAGCGTCGAACGTGTGTACCTACACCAAAGATTACACACAAAAAGTCGTCACGGTTTCAAATTCCAGCTCAGTTCATCGATGAGACGCATAATAGCTTTTGATTTTTATCAGTTGACATTCTACTGTTTTGTCAGTCTGGCGCATGGGGCAGCCCGACAAACAATAATACACCCATTTGTTTATCGTAACAAAAAATAATTTATATTCATTATAGTCAATAAAAACATTTTAAGTATTTACCTATTACGAAATTAGGGTTCAGGTCTCTTCCTTTACATGCCCATGTAGCTATCGAGCTGTCATTTTATATTTATTTGGAATGTGTTATTTGGAACGTATATAATAGGGTGTGTGCTTATACATGATGTCTGGAAATTCTTAGCTGGGTCATATAGTTTCCTCTGTCGAATTTTGCTCAAAAAGTAATAATGTATTTTACGTTTATGGCTCATCGTTTTTTCACGTGGAGAATTAAAACATTTTACTGTACCATATTACAGTGAGAGAAAATTTTCCTCATTAAAACATAATGAAAGTAAATATTTGAAAACAATTAGTTTGATAAGATCTAAATATTCAATGAATGTATGAAATTAAAATAAAACTTTCGAGCTTTTGCCATTATAAAAAATATGTTTATTCAACGAATGGTCATATCCAAACCTAAGTACATGAATTAAAACTTCGGTGAAATGTAAATAGTTTAAAGTTCTTACTGTATCTATGGCACCTATTTCGCTATAAATTTCGTTTATTATGATCATATCTAAACTATGTTATTTTTATTAAATTTTCATAATTTTTTAAATTAATGACTATAATTTTCTTTCTAAAAAGGTTTGAACTAAATATTGTAATATTTAGTTCAAACCTTTTTCGCTCCTTGAACTAAATATTTTAAACATAAGCTGTATCCATGACTTCGTTCACATGGATCTTTTTAATATATTATTAACTGTAAGTTTGTAGGTTAAAACATAACTGACTCTATCTATAATCATTATATAATAAACTTTTTTTCAAGTAAATGCACTCTGTATCGAAATTTAAAATTACCGCATCTTCTTTCAAGTAGGTTGATTACAATGAAACAATATACATTCCTGTATATTGCTTTAGAAACAAATAAACAAACAGACAAACAGTCGAAAATTCCTAAAACAGTATTTTTGTGTTTTGTTGCTTTTATTATGTCCCTCTAAATCATTTTCCGTAAATGTATTCAATATACAAACAGGCCAATTCTGCAATTTTATTGTTTGTTTAGGATAGATTACGTAATTTTTAATTTTAATAAACATAACCTGATAAGTTATTTTTCTAATCTCTCACAATGACGCTATATTTTGATGTTTATAACATTAAAACATATTATATTTTATTCGTTGTGTTGCTTGCAAATAATATCGACATTAGAAATATTTTTGGAGTTTAGTCCTTAAGAATTGATTTTCACATGTAGCACCCGGTATAAAGTTTTATGAGGAGTAAAATTAGCGTTAAAAAAAGTGTAACAGTTTGTAAGTTTGGATGTAGGAGGTAATCTACGAAACTGCTCATCCGATTTCAAAAATTCTTTCACCATTATTTAGGAAAAACTTTCAGGATGGACATAGGTTGTATATAATCCCGTTAAAAAATTGTTCATGGAGATCAGTTTTGCAACGTAAGTCAATGTAAAACAGTCAAGCGAATGCGTTTCTTATGACCGATACCTTAACAGCTAGAGATATATAGGTATTTATATTTATATACAGTGTTACCTATTTATACATTTCAAGACAATTAAGGAGTAAAATCCAGTGGCGCGGCGGAGCTGATACGCACATTGCTTTTTTTGCTTGGAAAATACCGATGGTTTTGAATTCTGCAATTCTCTGTTCCTTTAAACGATGATATGTTTGTTGATATATACAAACAGCCATCCGTAGGTAAGTCATCATTATAAATTGTACAAAACATATACTACCTTATTAGAAATTGTAAAGAACACATCAAATGCAATTTATAATATATCAAATTTATTTTATTTATACTTATAATATATCAAATTTATTTTATTGTAAAAGATGCTCCACTTTGGATATCGAAAAATTTACCACTCAGCCATGTTCACTGAGGAGACACTCTAAACGTCGCTCAATTAATTTAACGTCCAAAAGGATATTGATTCATATTTATATATTAAATAATGGCGATTCCGCTAATGGTACTGGATGATTGATTACTCGGCGTATTGTAACGACTGTGACAGTTTTATCTATTGTTCTCACAGCTGCGACGCGGTTATGTGTCAGCAGTGTCGCAGTACCAGCTTACTATGCTGACTCCTCGTAATCTCGAAACAATTTACTCCGCTTTGCGACAATATCCCAAATTAGGCGCGTGCTATTTGAATACAGTGTCATTTACCTTCGACTTTATACTTTACATTATAACAATGCGGTTATATTTAGATACTTGTCTTAATTTAGATCGTGGGAACGGTTTGCAGTCTAGATTTAGCTTGTGTATATATGTAAAAAGATAACAGTCTTTTTTATTATTACTTACCTAATAATAAAACTTTAATGCTTTGTATGAACATAATGTCTACATAATTGGATATTTGACTAATTTTTTGTTATTTCATTAATCGTAATTTCAAGGTACAAGCTGTTGAAAAGTGAAAAAATTTTTAATAATCTTATCTAGTTATAAAAGTTTTAATTTAACCTTTAGATAAGGACGGCAATACTGTGTTGTGAGGTCATTTTTAATATTGCACATTATATTCTACAAGAGAAAAAGAGACAGGGATATACCCAACTCTATCCGTATCTTCAAATTTAGAAGCCTATAACTGGTTTCTTTTTCAATCAATTATTTTTTTTTTCAAGACTAGTTTTTAATTAACTTATATTTCACAATATTGTATGAAAAACATGAAAATTTATAATGAGTCAACTACCGTATTGTTGCCTCTGGTTTTAACTCCTGAACCATTCAATTTAAAATAATGTAAGTTGGTATTGGTATCAATTAAGAGAGTCTAATTCTCTATTGAGTCTTCATAATTTTAAATACGGTTATAATACAATATATATATTGTATATGGTTATATTTAGATACTTGTCTTAATTTAAACCGTGGGAACGATTTATAATCTGGATTTAGCTTATGAATATCTATCTGTAAAAGGATAACAGTCTTTTTTAATATTCCATACCTAATAATAAAACTTTAATGCTTTGTATGAACATAATGTCTATATAATTGCTTGTGTCTGGTTTTCACTCTTAAACCATTCAATTTAAAATATTGTAAGTTGGTATTGATATCAACTAAAAGAGTCTGATTCTATATTAGGTCTTCATAATTTTATATGAAAATAATGAAATACTTTTAGTGCGTCAAAATTATTAATAAAAAATATGAATTTATTTATAAAATAAATATGATGTAATTTTATGGAACATAGTATGGCGAGTAATAGAGTATCTTCTTTACAATTTCATTGTTACATTTTAAACCATAGTTGGTAAGTTCTCATATGTGGTAAGTTTAAATGAGCTTAGTATTATTACCATTCAGTAATCAAAACTAACTTTAACTGAAATATTTTTACTATTGGGTTATTCTTTAACTATTTTTTTAAACTGTAAAAAGCAACAAGAAAACTCATTTTATCGTTGACAATAAATGTAAAATAACAATAATTATTCGTTCATTTCACATTCTGGTTTGTTCCATTGATTCTGAAAAATTTAGTATTGTTGAAAAAACATTTTACCACCTTCAGTTTTATAAACAATTTTTAGCTCTGAGACAAGACGGAAGAAATAACATTATTTTAATACAGTCCCCATATCGTTGAAACTGGTAGACGGCAGAATTGGAATTGGAACTTAAAATATAATCCACCATCAGCAGTATACTAATCCCTCCAACTTACTTGGTGATATACTTCCACAAACCTAAATACGTGGAACAGTGGCAAAGTCTGAATCGGTAATGAAGCAGGAATCACATCGTTTGCTACCTGCGTTTTGCAGTTTGTGAAGTTTGCTATAATTCTTCTTTATACTTCCCGTCCAAAGAAAACTATGCCTTAAATTAAATGGAAAAGAGTGTCTCTCTATACACATTGCTTTTTTTCATTTATTTCATACGTGTTGAAAATTTACATAGTTTTCTCAAAAATAAAATACGAAGATATCTTGTTTAAAGAAAATATCGCCAAGAACATGGAAATTTACAATCACTAAAAATTCAGATGGGGAATAGAATAAACAGGAAATACTTTCAAAATTAGACGAATACCTTTTTCAATCGACCGCACTACAACTGTTCGAATCCGGACCGAGGCGACACTAAACATATGCAATGCCGACGAGCACACTCGCATTAAAAGCCACGGCCTAGCCTTCGCCAGAATCCCTCGCACTAAAGCATCGACTGCCGTTTATGCGCCACACAATTGCGAGTTAGCTTTGTCGAGATATTTCGTCGTTAACCATAAATGTGACGTTCATACAAAGTTATTGCTCATTGTACGACCCGGCCGCGCTTGCCGCCGCCCGCCGTAATTATTGAATATACGCCAAGACAATGGAAATAGCGAAATAAAATTATTTGACCGCTTAATTTCATTTGCTCTTTAGTCGATTCTTAGTTAAAATGAAAGTGTAATGCGGCTTAGTAAGATGGTCGTAAGCTTAAAGCTCGACCCCCGTAAGTGCAATCTTGAAAGTGATGTTGAAAGTAAAAGGATGATAAACGTACACTGTGCGGTCCGAAATGATAATTAACGGTTGTAAAGTTGTAGAGGTGCGAGTCGGTCCGACTTTACGATATTGTGCTTTTTCGAAAGGCGAGCCCGTGCGAAATCGTATCCTGGTTCGACAAACAACTTCCTGTTGGTGCTGAATGTCTGTTGTAAATATTTAGAGATGTATTTAATAATACCGCGTACTTTTAAAGAGAGAAATTTATCGTTTCCTTTATTAATTTATCTCTATTATTAAGATACTGAATGTATTCATGTATGTTATATAAATCCCAAAAATAGCTTAAAGATTAGTCAACTTCCGTATTTTATGAACAAACGAATCAAAGTCTGTTTATTCGTGATCGAAGTCTGTTTATAAAATTGTGATGACTTCAATGTATAGAATAGAATCATTGTTAAAACTAGATGTGCATGCACAAGTCACTTAGGGCGATACGTATTATCTCCGGATTTAAATAATACACTAAAATTGTCATGGTATAAATATTAACTACTGAAAAATAAAAGTGAATATGTAGTAATATATTTTTTCAATTTATTCCATTACATAAAGCTGCTGGTGCACCAAATAATGTCGCATTAATAACCTTGTTAAACTAATACGAATCAAGTATAATGGGGAGACATAATGAATCACTCGATACAGTTCAATTTTGATAACAAGCAAGGATAATAAATAAAAAATCAGGTGAATACGTGTACATATGTACATAAATATGCAAAACAAACAAGCAGCAACTAGTTACAATATTACAATTTGAATAAGATGTCCTTTTCGTAATGACATGTTTAATTTGAATTTGTTTCTAAGTAGACAGGAAAATAAGTTCAGACCAAGTATTTCCGTTTCAGCCATCCCATACGAAAATAACGAAAAGGTGTACAAAAATACATCGATCGAGTAAATTAAATTTGTTTCGAATAAAAGACAAAAGTAAAAAAGTAGATATATTTTTTTCCTAAATTATTGTATGCGATAAACAATATTATTTTTATCAATATCGACAGGAAATCAAATAATTGAATAAATAATATGAAAAATGAGACTCGCGTTAAGCTCTGTTAGTTTCGTAAAAAGTAATTAATTTACAAACATTTTCTGTTATAATTTTCTTTTTATTTAACACTGTATTAATGGACTTTTTTAAATATATCCTTCATATCAATTCAGGATATGAAGGATATATTGGCCATATATATATTGTCCATATATATATATATTGTCATTTGTCCATTTTATTTTATACACACTACGATTCTTTAAAATATATCATAACTCTTTCCCTGTCTTTACTGAAATGCATCAACCATAGTAATAATCGATTAATTACCAACTGGATTTACAATTCTTCCGTATTTATTCCCACTTTCGATGTACTGCACATATATAAGTAAAAAAGCAGATTTCGTCAGAAATTTTAAGTATATTTTAATATATACATATTTTATTTCAGTCAATGTCACAACTTCTTTGTTATGTCTTCGTAAGGCCAACGTGGAAATATCCAGCCCGTTAATAATAGGCATACAAACTTTATCAAATGATAACTGATCAAAACATTGCAATACTTAACGCCCGCTAACTCAAAACACGTGTTAAACGACGCATTGTAATTGCTTGTTGTTAAATTATAAACAACATTTAATTTATAAACTTTGAACTTTCGTCTGGCAGTTAAGAGTAATTAATACCATAGAACGGACAAAATAAAAACAATAATTCAATGGTTAACTTATGGATCGGATTTCTGCGGTGTAATCAATATTATTTTATGCATTGTTTGTGATTAGCCTCTTTGCGAATGTAAGTATAAAAACATTTATATATAACTGAAATATGTTATACAAGTAAATATACAATGGACGGTAATGGAGACGTGGTACAGAGGTAATGTGAAGCTATACAAGTCGTCAAATATATGTGTACCTACGTGGATTTCTCACCTATCGATATAAATAGAGTTTGCAATTGAATGAGTCATGATATACATATAATTCTCTGTACCGTAATAATTGCTGTGAGCGCATAACTATAACAAGAGCCATGAAAAATAACTCAGAAAAAAATTTATTACAGGTACTATAAATATAAACTAATTTATAATTATGATTAATTTTCGACATTTAAATAAACAATACGTCAAAAAGAGATTGTTAAATTAAATATCACATCACATGACAAATGAACAGAATATAATTCAAAGTAAAGGTCACTTCCATGTCTTTCATGAAAATATTTTGATGTACTATTATGGTTTAGCGTGAATAAGTGTCAATTTTTATAATTCACACTTATTCACTCTAAACTTCAGTGCAACCATTAAATTTCAATTTATGCCACCTTTCACCATCCGATGTAAAATTGTTTACCCCTCATATCCGTCTTGGGGAATAATAAACCGATGATAAATTTTTCAAGAAACTGCTTGATATAAGTACCAGAAATTATATTGTTTCTAGTGATACACGCTAAAACTTCTGTACGATCATTAAACTTCAGTTTATGCCACCTTTCACCATTCGATGTAAATTTATTCATCCTTCATATCGGTCCATGATAATGATAAATCAATGATAAAGATTTCCTCAGAGACTACTATACTTGGAAACTCAGATATACTTGGAATTATATAGTTCACACTAAACTTCAATTTTACCACTAAACCTTAGTTTCCGTCACGTTTCACCATTCGGTGTAAAGTAGTCCAGCTCTCATATCTTGGCAATGGCGACAATTCCAGAGACTGATTCCTATACTTGGATAAATATAGTAATTGGGTCAATTATAATCTACCTGCAAGAAATTCTAAATGTTGTTATAAACACTACATCCTTTTTTTAATAAAATATTAATTATATACAACCTTATTTCATTAAATTATCAAATGACTAATTGTTGGATTTATTCGTGAGCTTATCTGCAACGCGGCTGAATTCATTCATTAATCAAGCAAACCACTGTCGTAACGAACAATATAATGGATTCCCGGAATAGATAGTTGCCAACATAACAATATCGCGTTGAATTCAATCAGCATCGATGTCAATCGAAAAACGCCCGGCAAATAGTACGAGCTCCGATTCACCGCTCCGGCCTGGAGCGTGGGTGCAGCGTCAGTTATGAACTATGATTAATCGTCCGCGATCCCGGACCGTGTTTGTTCTGTTGCACGCTTCTAATATTGAAATGTTTTTGAATGAATCAATTTCTTCCGCAATTAATGGTTCGGCTCGTTATGATTTGGATAAGTTGTTTCTGAGAATGTTATGAGAGCTTGTCCGTGGCGATTTAGATTGTACGTGAGCGGTTTAAGGGTCAATTAACTTGCTATACTATTGTTTTATTTTTTTTTGTGCGTGTAATTTATTTATTTGTTTTACAAGTTTAATGTATGGTACTGTTTATAGAGCGGACTTATTGGTATACACGTAAACTCTTCTAGTTAATCATAGCAATAAGTTTTCAAAAATTTATACACTGTAAGAAATATAAAGTAAAGGTGTACATGAAAGAAATTTAATAAATTATAATAATAGTTAGTGGACAAAAATTAGAATGCAAATACCGACATGAGTTAGAAGAAGAAAATGAGAAGAATATAGAAGGACTAGGTAAGACTTTCTCAATTGATCCATGAATACATTTATCTAGGATATATTTCTGGTGTCAAGATTCAGTTGATCTTAAAGTTTTACTGCTTGGACAGGTGCTGATTGTTTGTAAGATATAGATGTATATTTTGGAATAAGTAGGGCAAGAAGGCTTTCAGAGCGTAACCCAAAGCCGTTGTCCGACAAGTCTTTAATCTGCTAATAAAATCATTTGGACTTTGGGGATATTTCAATATATTACAACATATCTATTGTAAAGTTGCGAATAATGCAATATGACATTATGAAATTCATAAAGTTAATGACGAGCTCTAATATCGAAAATTTTGTGAGATCAAAGAAACATTAAAAAAATGTTTAAACCGGTGCACTTGAAGTTAAACTGAAGTACTTAATTTATTCCAGTAGAAACTTAATTTATTCTGAATGTAAATATTAACTAATTTATTTAAGGCGATGGTGAATTATTTCTAAATTTTCTTGATATAAGTCATTAATTTATTCTGTCTCCAAAAATTAAAGAATAAATTTAACTTAGCGTAAAGCCCCCTCGCTTTTATTACTGATTCAAATATTTGTGATACCATCTCAGCCATCATCCAATTTATACCTTAATTTGCAATAATAAAACTTACATCCAAAATTAAATCCACAATTGTGTAATGTTATCCACATAAACATGTTGTAGAATAAGTGATACCTGGTATACCTAGTATAAGCGCTATTGCCTTATTAAGTCCTTATTAAAAGACAAAATAGAAAAAACTGGAAGCTCCCCCCACCACCAAGGGATAAAATGTAAAAAGCTTTTTAAAGTTTTTCTAGTTAACATCAAAGTTAAAATGAAATTTATAATATTAATGAAGCTACTTAAATTGCCATTATATATCACAATGCGCTCACCTCCATAACCAGCACGCAACTCACATAACAGGTTTTAATGAAACTGGACACAGGTCGGATTAGACCTACTCACAGAGTTGTATAAATATAATGCGTCCAGTATTTATTAGATCATATGTATTCCATTTAAGTAAGAAGAACGACGAAACTAAGAGAAAGAAAGTACATGATTTCAAAATGCAATATTTGTCTCATAATATTTTTTTTGTATATTGTGATGTTATAATTTAATTTCCTCGAATTAAAAATTGTTGCGTTAAAGTGGAGAATTCCTATAAATTGTGCAATTTTAGCGCGATAAGCGTTTTGTTTTTAAAAAATATTTAAACCCAGTTAGTGTAGAAAAAGTAATTAATATAAATTATATAAAAATCCGTCTGTGTCGAAAAAAACAAGAAAGTTTGTAACCCAGCGGTGTTAAATTTTTCCCACTTCTCCTTAAAGTGTAATTTAAAAATCGCCTCTAATAGCTGGGTAGCACACAAATCTGTATTGCCTCCCTTCTATCTTTTTATCATATTACCTTCCTGTTTCGATTATCAACCGATTGTTTTTTTTTTAATTTAGATATATTTATAATATATTACGAATCAGGTTTTAGCCATATTTCCGCTTATCTATAATGTGAGAGTAAAAACTGGTGGTGGTGCTTTTTAGTTTCTAAAAGGGTTTATTTACAAACAATTTTAAAGTAACTTCAAAGAATTTTTAGAAAACATAAAAATGACTAATGTCATAGAGCTCACAAGATATAAATTTTTCCCAGAATATTAAAATTTAAAACTTCACAGCAAATAGTTTATTAAAAACTGCATAATTTATATATTAAACTGACAAAAAATCCTAAAATTCTGTTTAGTTCAAATAATGTACTTTGAAAATATGTATATACTTGTTCATCGTGATAAAATTTTACCATTAAAATATATACTTTATGCATTATTAAATTGCAAGAACAAACACAATGGGACCTAAGACATATTTAAAGTATACCTATTATAAGTATAATAACGAAAAGGTTGACTGCTCTCTGAACCATGTCTAAAAGATGATAGGCGCTCAAACATAATATGACATAACGTGAAGGTCGAGGGTAAAGCGAGATAAGTAGACAAAAATTTTATATAATTTGAAATACTCAATACCAGTAGTATTGAAAGTGAAACAATTACTAAGATTTATTTATTATTTTTGTTTACATATTTTTTATTAGAGTAATAAAACTCAATATAGAAATATATTATAAAGACTCTAAATTTATTCAAAGCGAGTATATTTCTGTAAGTAAAATGACCCTACACAGATTAATAACAGAGAGAACTTTAGCGTATATTCACCTCTCAACAATCCAAACAACGATTCACTCCATTCCAATTCCATGGCTTTTCACAATAAGCTCAGTCGAGAGCTTTCATTGACAGGCCGAGCCGCTCAGGCCATTTACCCTCTCGCACTCTAAACCTTATTTGTAAACACATTTCCTCAGCCGAGAACAAACGCCGGCTACACTGTAGACACAGTCAATTAACACGACGCCTCTGTTTCTCGCTACCAATTACGATGCAAATTGGATGCACTCAGTGGGTGCGGCGGCTCTTGCGGGCAAACGACAAATGTGACACATTGCTACGCAGCTTTCAGGCCTAGCGGAAGTGCATTCTGCCTTTACGCACCGGCGTAGAAGCTCAAAGCAAGGCTGCTGCCTGCGGTAGTCTCCACGCGTGAGAATGGAATTCAAATTATTTGAGCTAGTACCTTATATGTGTGCCGCTTCGATAGGCTATGGATGTGTTAAATTTTTGTGGTATGCGCCCGGCCTCTGACACGTGCGATTATAATTTGTAATAACTAACAAGTAGTGATAAAATACAAGTGGATTAAATCGGCTTTGACCTGCAATTGGAAGACGGCACAGTTGAGTAAATGTAGGTTGAGCAAGTTCGTGTCACGTGTAAATGTGGATAGGGGAACAGAAACAAATGGTTGTGTTTAAACAAGTGCCAAACCCACTTTAGCTCTTGTGAGCTAAATATAGTAAGAAGGATCCCTATAAAATAATCGTCTTCATTGCTTATTCAATAACGTTATTTCGTAATATTTGGAAAAGGCGTTTCCTTCACGCAATATATTTTTTGAAACCTCAATAAATACGTTGTGCATAATTCCATAGTTTTCAATTAATTTCCTGGTGAAAATTTTCAATTTAGTTTCCTGGTTTAAAGTTCTTGAATTTTAAGGCCAAAACCGAAAGGTTAAATGAAAGGAGAATAAGTTTTGACCCTTAGAAATAATTTTACTTAAACGTTATTATTTATTTAGATGTTACAATTCGTTAAAGATTTGTGTACATCGAAGCGTAAGTTACGTTAGTGTTACGTTGCAAGGAAGAAACCTTTTTATTTTGATTTTAAACCTTTCTAATCTATTCTAGTTAAATAATCTTTAAAAATATTAATTGAAACCTTTTTATTTTGATTTTATCATTGCAGACTTAAAAATTGACATTAATTAACCCTCTCTACTCTTTACATTAATGTCTACCCATACAATTCCAAATAACAACAAGTATACCACTAACGATATCAGTCACAAACTTAACATGAGAATAATTACAAGTCGTTTATAAATATTGGTAAGGAATTTTAGGCAAATTGAAACTTTTTGATGTTTATCTTATTGTGTCTTCTTCAAGGTAGTCGAACCATTAATCGCTAGTCTTAAGTAAGTACTAGAGATAACCGAAATTAAAAATAATTACGCAATAATATTAAATATATACTTTATGTATTATTAATTATAATATATATATATATATATATATATATTTATTTTTTTTTCTTTTTTTTTCATTTACGATTCCGTTACTTGAACATTTTGGTAGACAAATTTCCACAAGAACACACCAGGAAACCTTTTCAGTAAAAGGTATTATATAACTATCAGAACATGCACCCAGTGCTTTATTACAAACAAGCAGCGAGTGTCGTCATAACATTTAGAAAAGTCGAAAATATCATTGTTTGTATTCAGTAGCGCGCTGTAAATAGTAATAAGCAGTTTACACGTAGTTTGCCCTGAACATTTACCTTAAATACATAACATACATATTTACAAAAAATTATGTCTTGTCAATCTGCCGATTTATAGCAAGAAAACAAGCTACAATTTGCTAGCTTACATTCGCCTATATTCAGAGTGAAACAATCCTGTGTTTCATCACATACACACAAACACACAGCATTATTGTGCTATTATAAAGATTTTTACTGTCAGTCTCAAACTATCTCTTCGAAAATAGGTTTATAAATAATTTTAATACTTTCTGGTTTTGAAATATACGTATATTTTGTCAGTGAATTACTTATTATATTATCCTTTTTTCTTTATGCATTAAAATTAACATTTTATTAGTTTATTTTTGTGAATGGGCATTTTCGTCGTGAAAATAAAACAAACAATGGCAACAACCAAATATCACTCTGTTTGGTTGTATGATTAAGGTTGAATTTTTCAATTTATATTTTATTAAATAAATAGTATAATTGAGAATCGTAGATCAAAGCCAATTTTTCTAATAAATCTATTGTACAGCATTTTTACAGTAATTCGTAATATAAGTATTTGTTTACTAACCGGGAGTTACATTTTGAATAAAATGTTTTGCTAGCCTTGTTTGTCATTCAGAACTGCATACAGAGAATAGAATAAAGATGATAAAACTACTAATTCTGAAAGCATTTATCGTGCGCAATAAAACCACAAGTTTTGACTCTTGGCGAATAGAGATTTGTATAGAATTATATTAAAAAGGTTAATAGATAGCTTAGCTTATGGTGGTCATGATGTAAGTCATAATTTGAAAGTTGCTGGGTAATTACGGCAACTACGTAGTTTATTGTTTTTGAGTATCTACTCAAAAATCAAAATAAAATAAAAACATTGAAATAAACAATACTATACATTTATATATTACGTGCGTGTGTATGTGTGTGTGTGTGTGTGCGTGAGCGTGCGAGTACATGTGTGTGTGCTGGGGAGCGGAAGCGGGCGGGGGCGCGGGCACGTACACTTGCGCGCATTTTTTTACACACAATTTTTTTATGTGTCCCTCCCTTTATAGCTCGTTCTACCCTAAAAGTACTACACGCTACTGTTTGTATTCTAGTAAATAAATAAAATTACCATTTGCAACTGGCAAATCTGAACGAAGCACCAACTTAACGCCAGCTACTGTAGCGCCTTGTTCGGTGCCCTTGCAATAACTGTCACTGGGTAATACCAGCTGGAAACGCAAAAAGTATAACACACTGGTAGCCTTATATAGGCTGTACCTTTCATAGCTAATTTAACCTATTACCTTAATATAGTTACCTACTGAATAATATTCTTAAATTTTAAAATATATAGTAGTAATGGAAAACTCGTAGTAACATGGCGATTGTATTCTTCTGTCGTTTACTTTTCTTAGTAGAAATTCATGTTTTGCACAAAATTTATTAAGTTCCACAATTCATTTTATCGTCTTGCTCAAATCTTTGCATTATCCCCATTATACCAATATTTAAATGTTACTGCCTTTCCAAATTTTGTTTTTTTTACACATATGTCTATTTTATGTAATTCAGAGACCGTTTACATTTTACAATATAAAATCAATTTTCAATTGATCGTAGTCAATATCTGAACAAACTAGCTATTTTCAGTCATTTGTAAAATATAGCTTTTACTATGCTTTAATATATCGAATTAATGGGTAAATGTTTAGTTAAGTAAAAATGAAAAACCGAGATGGCAAAATATTGGTATTTGTTAGTTGTTTTATTCCGAGTAAATATATGTGGTAAATTCGTTTTAGGAAAATTGTTTTTACATAAATATTGTTAAAATTATACTTCATTAGGCGTGTCGTGAAAAAATGATCAAAGTGAAATTTTACGATGCGCGCAAAAAAATCGACAGGATGAAGTTGGTCATGATACACGCGCACGATCCAACATGAAGTAAATTCGGCAGTGTGAAGTCACTCACGGTGTGCGCAAACGACGCAACAAAAATCAGCAGGATGAAGTTGCTCACTAAACCTATATTTACATCCATCTAGTCACAGATACCATATTCATGATGGTTATTCTGGTCTTTGTAAATTCACAACACGTGTTTTATATTCAAATAAATCTATGTTATGTCTGCGCTTTAAAATAAAATTGTTTAATAATTGAAATTTAATAGTGGTTAATATAATAAAAAAAACGTATATTTATTGCGCATATTCGTAATATAAATAATGCTTACAAGCTTTTTAAAATATATTTTAAATATATTTCTCTAAGTTTGGTTAAGTTTCGATATGTATTTATTTGCATTGTAAATTATAAATTATTTCTTTATCATTTAATAAATACTTAAAATGATTAAATTACAATTAAGTTTCATCATAGTGATTCACCATTAATTAAACTTTATTTGGATTATTTTAGTAGATTTAACAATTCATTGCGTACATTTTAATTTTTAAAATGTAATATTAATTGAATTTACCAACCGTATTTATAATCACGGTTCAATTATTTTATTATTTTATTTTCATTAATTATTCGCGTGTTAAATAAAGTTATTCTTGTATTGTACCGAAGAAGTATAAATTTAACGCACATATATATGTACACACACAATTTTTCTTTATAGTTTCTTGCTATTTCTTTCTAATATTATAAATGTAAATGCTTATTTGTTACCTATCAACTAGGTAACTCCCCGGCCAATCATTACAAATTATGCCCGGCATAGCACGGCGTATCACGAACGATATTCTTTCCCGGTAGATGGCGTTGCTGTGCATCTGGATATTGCGTTATTTCATTGTCCAGTTTGTTCCTAATGCACCACAGTTACAAAGGTTTCTATATAATCCACAAAATCTCAATTAAAAAATTAAGTGCACAATTGAATTTCGTGCCAATAATTACGGAATAGTTTCTATATCCTAACTAATATATAAATGCGAAAATGAGTTTGTTTGTTTCGTTTTGACGTCTCAACTATTAACAGATTTCGGTAAAATTTCCACCCCTGTAATAAATATGGAATTTGAGTTATTTATCCAAGAGTAAAATTATTTTTTTTTTTATAAAAAAGCAGTCGTTAGGGATAAAAACGTCTACATATTTATATTGTCAATAGATTATGGATAATGGTCTTAATCTTACAAACAATCGTTGTGGCTTAAAAATATTTTGCGGGAAAATATTGTTCCATTTAAGAAAATATTTATCTATATGACCAAAAATAATTAGTTCAATATGTTTACAAGAACTTTGTTTTTAAATTACAATAACATTTTTCCTCTTTTCTACATGAGCGAAGCCGCGAGGCAAAAGCTGGTAATTTAATGAAACTTCAATTCAATAAATTTAATATTTTTAAATAGAATACATATTACCTAATTTTGGCCATCATATTGGAATAAATAAAAAAAATTCATCATTGCTTTGATTCGAGCGAAGCCACAGGTAACGGCTGATTAATAAATATAATTATACCTATTCATTATTTTCTCGAAATCACGCATCAAAGAATTATGTTCTAAATATTAAAACACGAATAGTCTAAGGATTACAGAATTTAAAAAAATCAAAACGACTTCTGAAACCATTAGCGATTCTACGAATAATCTATTTTTACACTCTGTAATACTTTACCTAGATTTTCCCCAGCGCCGCTATTCAAATTTCGAATGCTGCTTATTTTTCCCACGTCACGGTACACGCCGTACAGTCGGCAGCGCGATGAAAGTGGCGCGGGCGCGTCTTATTTACGCGCGCGCGCGTTGACAGATCTTGCGCATGCACGCCGCGCCGCTCGCCTCGCCCAAATTATCATAACACAAATTACACGCCCGAAAAAACAGCGGCTGCCCGGCTAGGCGAAGCGAAGCGACCGTCCGTTTGGCGCTAATGCTAATATTAGCGTTTCAATAACCCGACGGAAGCGTCGAGCGGCCGCGTGTAAATAGGCGTTTGTTTACGCCCGTACTTAACGCGCGAGTTAATTACGAACACTGATTGATTTATTAATTAGGACGACACTGGTTTATTGGCCGCTAATGCGCCGGGTCAAGATGCGCCTCGAGTTTGTTAGATCGATAACCGAGCATCGATTATTAAATTGAGCTCTGAGTTAAATAATTTATTTTTAATTAACCGCGACTCGGTATCGAGTAGAATAAAAAACCGGGTCAAGTGCGAGTAGACCTCGCGCGGTGAGGATTTAGCGTCTGGATTCTCTTTTTAGCTGTCCATTGCGAGTGAGTATGTTTTAAGTAGGTTAATTGTAATTGTTTATCATGTAATCGTTAAAAATTAATAAAAAATATTTTGATCATATTAAATTAATTTTACATTTATTACATCATTTACTTTCGTGCGACGTAAGTAGTATATAAAATATCGTAATCGATCAAAAATTAAATCCCGGGTATTTGATAAAAATCGTTAGCACTACGTTACTAGAATTTAAAAAAAATTAATTAAAAAAAAAGGATGTACAAGAACGTGCGTGTATTCTCTTAAACGAATTGAACCGATCAGAAAGAAATCCCAATGGGAGCCATTTTTAAAATTTTTGTCCTCAAAATCCAAGTTAGTTTACACATAAACAAATTGAAAATTCGATTTTCTCAAAAAGGCGTCTAACGAGTTATTTTTTTTATTTTTACAGCTATTCTACTTAATGTCAGGTGATGATATACTTACAGTGCCGATCATTTTATTTCCTAGAATTTAAAAAATAAAAGAACATTCAAAAGTTATGTACGGATACAGATTTTAGGGTCTCGCTATTTAATTGTTTTAATAACCTAATAATATTAATATAAATTTCATACGTGCTTTTCGCACACATATTATGTTCATGGTTCCTTTAAAAATGTTTCTTGAATTTCAATGCAGATTAGTTTTCACTTTATTAAGTCTTCAAGTCGGATTTCAAAAGATTTCATGCTCTTATATAGTGTATCAGATTGGAAAATTGTATACAGAAGTCAACAATTTTCCAGTCTATGAGAAATATTTAAAATACAATCAATTAAACGGGCAAACAAACTTAAAGGCACCGCTATTTTTGTATTCGCTAATTTTAACGAATTAATAACGTTAATTATAAAATAAGTTTATCTTGAATCTTTTTTATATTTTATCTTTATATGATGTAAAATCGACAGTGAATAATGAAATTAACGATATAAAAAACGCAAACCATTGAAGGTGAAATTTCATATTTTTTTATTTGTTCAACAACGCAATAATTACATAAATATGTGCAGAGATGAAACAAATAACGAATAACGAATTTGCCGATAACGAATTTACGCTATAGATTTAAATATGAAAACTCTCAATAGAGAGATGTTCAATTAGGAAACGGAAAGAGGCATCATTTTGAACATCTAAGACACTAAAGATTTTGAAAAAAAGTCAAATGAAGTACATTTAAAAAATATAAGGATGCAAAGAGGATGTATCAACACCTAAATCCGAATATTATTATGTCCGTCATTTGAAATTTATAATTGTATCTGCCATCGATATAGATCCTCCACAAAAAACGAAAAACGCGAAAAATAACCTTGCGAAAAATAACCTAAATGTTTTACCCGGGATAAAGATTAAATTACTGAATTTTATTTGAATAGCTATTTTACATAATAATTATTTACAGTTAATTTATTAACGGTATTCTCAATTATAATTACTAAATTTTATTTTAATAGCTATTTTACATAATAATTATTTACAGTTAATTTATTAACGGTATTCTCAATTATAAAATAATTCACAACGCTTATTGTAGGACTCTTCTGTGAAAGAGTCCAATACAGATCTATACGCTGGGACGTACAGATCTATATTGGACTAGTCTGTGAAATAGTCCAATACAAATCTATGTACCGGGACGTAGATATCTATATTGAACTATTCTGTGTAGAAGTCCAATGCAGATCTGTACCGTGGAACGTATAGATCTATATTGGGCTATTCTGTGAAAGAGTCCGAAGAGATCTGTGCGCTGGAACGCACAGATCTATATTGAACTATTATGTGAAATAGTCCAATACAGATGTGTGTGCCGGGATGTAGATATATATATTGGACTATTCTGTGAAATAGTCCAATACAAATCTATACGATGGGACGTATAAATTTGTATTGGGCTATTCTGTGAAATTGTCCAATACAAATCTATGTACCGGGACGTAGATATCTATTTTGAACTATTCTTTGAAATAGTTCAATACAGATCTGTACGCCCCAAACTTTTAACATAAAAACACTTAGAACAAACCATCTATAACAATTACCTGTTCGCATCCTAATTTTTTCTATAGATTTTCATATTGTGTAAAATATTTTCATACGTTATCTTAATGTTGCTATTGTACCAAATTTTGACTTAAATATATATCTGGCACATTTTAACTCCTGTAACTTATATTCCCATTGTTAATTTCCCTCAAGTTCAATACAATATTATATACTCTATGTCCACTTGTACACTATAATTTATACGATGGTGAAAGTTACCTAAAAACCAAACAAACAAAACTTGCCTCTTTATATAATTAGTTCAACAAGATCTTCTTCTATGTTTACCTATATGGATCATAAGCATATTTTCATAGTCCGAATTCAACCTAAAACACTGTAAGTGTAATCTTTATTAGAAATGTCACGGACAAATTTACATTCTAAAGCTCAACTTCCCACTAGCGCCGCGTTACTTCCGGCACATACTTTCGTGATGCATCATGATCCAATTTAATGTATTTCTCATAGCAATGTAAGAGACATTGCTACGAAAACTTTCACTTTTAAATGAGTTTAATTTCCTCAAGCTCCACTTACAAAATATAAGATACAAAATAATAGCCTCCGCAAATATCACCTTAGTTACCAGTTATCAGTAACCCTTATGCATAAGTTAGTTAAACCATTCATTTAACCTGTTACAAACGGCTGTATCGACAGATCGCGCGGCCCGCAGACCGGGCGGAGCGAGGTAAACACTAAACGGATAAGATAAGGTACGGCTCAGTCGCCGCAGCTCATTCGTACAATTGTATCGACAATTGCTCTCAAGTCGCACTTTATTCAGTAACGTTCTCGTGGTTCGTTACTTTAAATAATCATTTTTTGATCTCGAAACCGTAAACACTCTTTAAACAATTCGCATTTATAAATTAATTCAGAAGTAATTTCCTACTAGTAATGAATGGCAGAAAATATCCTGAAATATGAAATATCCAGGAAAATATTTCTGAAATTTTATCTTAATTTATAGACAATTTTAGCGAAACGTTTTCAGTTTCTCTTTCATTGATATTTAAGCTTAACTTCTTTAGTTTAATAAAGTTCAACCATTGTTTAATCCGACGATTGCGACGACACGTTATGCGACAAACAGCAGGCCTTGGTCTTTCATTGCCTTAAAAGAATGGCTGGATTTCGCTATTTTAAATGAAAAGCGTCAATCTACCATTAGATTACAATTTATGCCATTGTTGGTTATAACCCACATTTTATAAACCAAGGTATGTTTAACATAACTTGGTTTATACAATATGGGTTATAACCAACAATGGTATAAATTGCTGGTGTTATAACCAACAATGGTATATTATGAGCCTTACATAGTGTTTCCATTCATCCCCTTTTCTCCATACACTGTTCTCTTTTTGAAAGCGCCGAGGGTCACCCTGGGTTTTATTCTTTTTTAAATGAATCCGGTATTTTAAAGAAAGCTATTTGCTATTATTTGCACAATAATTTAACCAATAAAATAACTAATGAAATAAACTAAATTTTTAAGACTAACTTGATGTAAATAGAATTTTAAAACTCTCTAAATCATCTTAAAAGTGAAAAAATTAAAAATAATACACTGACCAAAATGAATAAACTGTCATTTAATATTAACATCATGTTCATATGAAACGACACTAAATTAGTTTTTACTCTTGACTTAATGTTTACTATTGATTACTGTTAATCTTTTACGATTGACTATTTACATATAATCGCTTTCATTATAATAATGCAAAAAATTACTTTTTGTGATCATTACGTAAATAAGACTTTATTAAGATAAATTAATTTAGGTTAGTTTTTCTAAAATGAACTTTTACGTTAATAATTGAACTGTCTGTGGTCATAAACAAAATATACGAAATTTTTGGTTCACCATTCTTAGTTTTCGAAAACTTTATATGGTAACTTTAGTTTTGCAACAATAATACGTACGTATATTAATAAGAAACAACGGTACGTACTTCACGACATTGCTAGCCCAAGATCCGTATGTAAAAAAAATTATGGTGTAATACTTTATTATTATAATTAAATATTTAATACAAAATATATAAACAAAATTTGTTATACGAGTCTCAGACGACAAGGATTGAAAAACTAATGTTTACATTGACTCTAAACTTACTTAATGTTTACACTGACTCTAAACTTACTTAATGTTTACACTGACTCTAAACTTACTTAATGTTTACACTGACTCTAAAACATCAGTCAACTATGAAAAATAATTTATACCAAAGTCAAAGTGATATTGCTTACATTACCCTAGTGTTTAATTACAAAACTGACTCGCACTCTAGAATGCACCACCACGAATGAATCACACCACTATTTGTACAAAATACAAAATTATATCTATTTTGCGAAGATATCTATAATATCAAGTTGTCACATTTAATTACATTTAGTGATGTAACATTTTTCGTGTACCGCGTAAGCACCAAAATTTCTTTGGGTGTAAAACTAAATCGTTTATGAAAACAAAGATACACATACATCCCACATTTTCATTTTCATTTATTAATTTTTTTTTTCGTATTTATATACTTCATTATTGCGAGAAGTTTACTTTAGTTAATTAGAACTAATAATCAGGCAAAAATCACTAAAAACATAGTTGTCAACTACGCCTTCGCTAAAAAAAATAATTCCAATAAAAAAAGTTTAAAAATTAACGACAGAAAGAAATTTATTTTAGAAATCATTATGAAAATATTTTATGAAGAAATCAATAAAATCAGTCAAGAATTGTGACGTATATAGCGTGTCCTCATAGGTACAAATGTATAAACCGTGCAGACCAATGGCCTACAGCGTGTGTCATTTGTAAAAGGGAGACTTGGATCATATTAAATGTTTCAAAAATGTAAACATTTTTTAGGGGAACATCTCTTCCCAAAAAGTAATATTAAAAAAAAGCTTACTTGTATCTGAGTTAGGTGCTTATGTCATTAAAACTGAAGCTGGGGAGCTAATCGATAATGAAGCATATACACGCGGTATGTGCAATACCAACATAAAAACTTTATATATAATTTCCCTATTAACAGCGATTTTACACATGTGAATTTTTAATATAGACATTATGGGTAATGTTAACATGTTGAAATGAAAAAAATAAAAATTTAGTGTAAGCAACGAGTTTCTTTCTATAGAAGATAAATCAACTTTCCGATTTGTAATATTAGTGAAATATTAAATATATTTGGCGTTAATTTTGTAGAACTTCATTATTCACAAGTAAATGAAATTACGTGATGTAGTTTTATTTCTACTTTCTTTAAGTTCTTTACAACGACCTAGGTTTCGTTATATTACATCTTCAGGTGAGCTATTAGCAAAGGTAAAGAACTTAAAGGAAGTAAAAATAATACTACATATTAGTGAAAATTAGATTATATATTTTGATTGGTTCTCATTAATATATCGCAATGTTATGAACATTTTCAATTCATTTTCTTAACATTTATTATATATAAGAGGTCAACCAATGTTTCCAATATTGTCTTGTATACATTACAGTATATAAATAAGTAAATTATTAATAAACCATCATTTGCACATAGCGCAAACATAAACTTCGATCCTGGAGCATTCCGTTTGATCACTCAATACTCCCTCACGCGAATATATTTGTTTTGTTGTAAACCGCTAAATGAAATGCGATGATAAGGTCAGTGTAGATTATTTACGACTATAAACTTTGTAAGGCGCCATCGACGAGTAATGGTAAGCCCATATTAACCAATATTGAAAACGAATAATGTTATTTATAATCATTCGCAGAGCTCCGTTTCTGGACGTAGTCTAATACTGATTTTGGCACTAAATTTAGGCAGACTCACTACAACAAATGAAATTAAAGAAAAATGTTTGGATAAATTAGAAATAATATAATTGACAAAAAACTAGTTAAAAAAATGTGATGGGTTTCAGTGTTAATTAAAGATCATGGACATGTATCGCAGATTGTGTAAGAAAAGATGAGTGTAGTATGAATTGATCCACTGACAAATAAGTCTGTGAAAAATGCTAAAACACAGTAATAAACATAGCTATCACCCTACTGTACAATCATTCGAGAGGGGTTGTGTCAAAAGCGTACCTGGCATTGATTCGATTTTTGAACATTTATCTATTTGTCGGTTTGCTAAAGCATAATGCAAAAAACGGTTCAACTGATTTGAATGGTACCTCTAAATTAAAGTCTAAAAACTTCATTTTCTATTAATCAAATATTTTTTTACAAATTTGAAATTTAATTTCTGATCCTCACTCAGTTACAATCGAATGATTAAGACTTAAGAAGACACAGTCACAAAGAGAGCATTAAAGTTTGGAATTAGGTGTGCTGCTTTTGTTATTTTGGCATCTAAAAAGTAGTTATTATAATTTTAAAATATAACTATTATTGCTGAAAAAAAAACTCCACCGTATTAATAAAATATTCAATGGAACAAAAGTGTGATCAAAACCTAGTATAAAATAAAAGTTTAATTTCTTTCAAAAATTCTATTAAAATTTCCTTAATTTTCTCTCCACTTTTCAAACTCTTATTCCAATAAATCTCATAACTATCTAGGTTCATATCTTTTCATCAACAGCTTGTCTCCGTCCACTACTGAACATAAGCCTATTCCAATGAGCGTAACATTGGAGGTAATACCCATAATAGACAAGCTGCGGAGGCGGTTTAACGATCGTGGTTCGTAGCTTCTCACATCAGGGGCGTTGCTGCCCCATTACTGGTCCTTGGCATTTTATCTAGACGATTGCAAATATCATTACAGCCCCGCAAGAGGCCGGGGACCGAACCTCGGAACCGCGCGTTGCATCGCGCCCTAAGGTGCAAGCCTATATTCAATGCAACACGTCACGGTGGTACTTATCTTTTAAGACAATAAAAATCGCCACGAAACTAGTGCTCCACACCCGGAATATAAATATATTTGGCTTCTTTATATTTTTTCTGCTTAAAATATTTGACCGTGATCACATAAGCCGTAATTATTTATTTAAATATACAAACTCTCGTATGTATGCATGTCCTATTTTGGAATAGGTAATATTTTTTTGTAATCTAAACACATAATTTTATTAAAATAAATATTGTATACCTAACTCTGTATACGAGTTGGTCAAAAACTTCACTATCCCTAAAAAATAGCAACATTTCGGTCTTCCCTCACACCCTCCAACCGTACACAGGACACAACGCGAGTTCAGCAATAATTTGTCGGACACGCTTCGAAACCCCAAATAGGTCTCTCATCGACACTTCGAAGCTCGCCACCTCGGTATCGCACACCAGACCGGTGCTGAATTAATGCGTCCAAAATAGTTTATCACAGTTCGTAGATCGTAATCGCGGTCCGGCAGAGCGGCTCGGAAGCAGCAAAAAAGGAGCCGGTCGGCGCGTTTGTTCGCTGTGTGGTCCGCGCCCAACTGTAAACAGCGCTGCCTTTGACTTTTCTATTTTGTTTATCCAGCCTTTTGTTTGCCCTTTTTTATGTACAAACTCTCAAAATGATTCAGATTCCTGTGGCGAAATTTATATCTCCGGTAACTAATAAATGTCACAACACACAGTTCGCGGGGCCGGGCGCCTCGCTCTCGTTAGCCTGCGACGCACCCGAATTCTGCGCTCTGCGACAATGTCGATGCGGATTTTTTATGTTCTTTTTGCATTGGAAGGTCGTCGCATTTTCGGATGTAATTTGTGCATGTTTTGAGTATTTATAACGATGGAGGTTAGCATTATTGGCCGCAGAGTTGCAGCTAATTTTAATGGTGACTAAAGCGCGTTGCTTTAATGGGCATCGAACCGATTGGTTTGTACAGTATTATTTCCTTTGTATCTTTTTAATTCTCACTGATTTTGTTTTGTGTTTTGCTTACTAATTCGTAATTTGGTGTTAGGCATTTTAAACATCCCTTTTAATAAAGCTTAATTAAGTACTGAATTACCTTTAAATTTTCTAAGCTTGGTTGGATATTACATTATCACCAACTTATCAACCGTTTAGAACAGGGCAAAGACAGTACATACATTGTACTATACTACCCTGATTACGTTCGAATTTATTAATTTATAATATTGAATTTATTTCTCGTGTATAAAACTGAAATTATGCTTCATTAAAAAATTTGTTCTCAAAACACGAATCTACCCCACTGAGTATTAGCTACTAGATTCACTATTCAACTTAATTTTCAAGAGTAATTGTATTTAAAAAAATTTAATAATAATTATTTTAGATTTATTGTCAAAATTGATTACAACGACATTGCAGAGACTAGTAATTTAGATTCGTTAAAACCGATTGTCTTAAAAACATTCTTTTACTTTTTATATTATTCTAGTTTGTATATATATATATATATTTATATATATGTATATATATATATGTATATATATATATGTATATATATATATATATATATATATATATATATATATATATATATACCTATGTTCATTTCAACAATAATATGAAAAAAATATATAAAGAAAATAAAATATTGAAAAGAATTTTATTAATAAAAAATACATTGACCTGCATATCTCTTAATGTTAACTCTGTAATTTTGTTTTGTTTCGGTCACATAGACCATTACAATAAATCAAAAAATTTTATCTTTACTTTTTCCTTCCAAATATTCGAAATTTTTTAATGTAAAAATGACTATTCTTTTGCCAAATGTCTGTTGGTTGTTCAAGCTTGATATTATAAATGACTTCTTTTCGAAATTAATAGTTTTTTCGACATGGTACAATTCAATAAAATTATATAAGCCAAGAAATAAAGCATAGTTATCAACTATCCAGGAACTGGTTAATACTATTCTTTCGACTCTATTAATATATTGAGATTAAACAAAATAATTATTAGGTGCCATAAAATGTACTCTAAATACGTTTTTGTTCGTAAATTAGCCCTTGTCGATAGAGTTCTCAAGTGACAGGAGTGCGACGTTAGGATTAGATATTTCTTCTAAATTAAAACAGACACATTATATGGAGTCGCTAGTACCGATATGATTTTTTGGAAAAATCTTTCACTAAATGAACATATATCGCAGATTGTGTAAGAAAAGATGAGCGTAGTATGATTAAAGTCTAAACTTCATTTTCTATTAATCGAATATTTCTTAAGAAATTTGAAATTTAATTTCTAATCTTCACAAAGTTGCAATCGAATTTCCTCACACAGAAAAATGAAAAAGATTGCGCTAAATGAGGTATATTATTATAAACGATGTTGTAATAAGCGATTTTTTCGGATAAGGTCCAGTCTAGTGTCCAGCCGAGACCATTAACTTTCGCTACTACACCCAGTACGTTGTTAAAACAGGTGAAGTTACGATCCATTTCCACTGTAATTTTTATAAATTTAAGAAGTGTAATCGTAGGTATATCGTTTTGGTATGCCAAAGTTCATGGATAATAAGCAATTTAAGAAAAAGTAATAAAAAGTATATCAATACGCAGCAACATAACTTGTTTAAAATATCCTTATAAAAAAAATAAAAAGTATTATTATCAAGACTGACCTGAGAGTTTTTTTTAATATTATATTCGAATAATTCATAACAAAATTTCCCCCTAAACAGTATAAAGAATTAAAACCGTGCTTAGTTTGCCGCAAAGCGATGCCGCAACATTAACCAAACCCCCCTTACAAAACTTAATACCTAATAAATACACATTCAACAACCCACGAACACTATTCAATAAAAGGGTCATTCCACAGCAAACCGACCGCCGGCCCAGAACGCTGCTCTACTCCACAAAGCTTAAAAACGAAAAAAAAATGAAATATAGATAAATAAACAGCATGAGGCCCCGAGTGACGTAACAAATGGGCCCCGCGCTCGACGCCGCCGCCGTCAATCACCCGCGGCGCAGCCCCCAGTGGACACAGTGCAGACCCCTACGCCTTCTAATAGCACCCTCCGAGACCCCTCCCACTTGTTGGTTTTTCCATGCGGTTTGAGACCATTTTTAAAGATTATTAACCTTAACCTCTAAAGTTTAAAACAAAATAATGTTTCCAAAATATCTAATATTAACAACACCGTTATGAACTTAAAATAGAAGCAAAATCTATATAATTAAACAAACAAATTGAAGACGGTTTGTTTATACCGCTACGTCATAAGGCTACATATTCTACCCTTCTTCAGTGTGATGTAAAACTGGAGGTCCAAATCAGCTTTTACAGACACCGTCGTTGGATGAAGGGTCCGACAGAACAGATGGTTTATTCCGATCATTTTAACCACTAACCGAAAAACTTGGGAGTTCCTGATTTTGATTTGTATCAAAATAGTAATTGATAAAAAATAGTTCATTGTTCACTTTGAATTTCTACTATTTGATCTTTTTATTTTTAATCTCTTTCTTTACCCAGAAGATCCGCGTTACAGTGACCAAATATAGTATCTGTAACAATGTTATTATATATATTTTAGAAAGGTTGTCTTAAAACTACATATTATATTGAAAGGAATTCTAGTTTTTAACACTAAATTCATGATTTATTATGATATGTTATTTACAGTTATATGTTATCAAAAACAGACTGACTACAATACAACGATAGACAAAATCATACCGACACGGCCATAACTATCTGCCGTCGAGTATAACAATGAACCCGAAACGACACACTAAGCACAAACGTCGCATCTAGAGTAAAACGATCGACGAGCCGCAATAAGGCTAACATAAAATCCAGACAACAATACTGCGTTCCTTTACGCTTTCCAATTTCAATTAGCTCGGTCGCGGCGATTTGAGCAGTTGGCAACCCTGGAGGAGGCCGTAAAATTTCAAATTCGCTTTCGATACAAATGACGAGATATAAAGAGCGGGCGATAAACAATTAAATAGCTATGGTGGCTAAAGGCTTAGCGGGTCGTCGTTAAAGCCCTTGTCATTACGGGCGGGCTTTATAGTCCGCCTCCGCCGCGTCACGCTCGGTTTTCATTACCCCGCCGAACTTTCGGTCCCCGGCCGTGGTCACGAGTGGGACTGAAGCTGTTAATGAACTTTTGTCACTGCTCTAACGTAGTACATTATGTAAACCTTTACTATCTTAATATCTTTCGCATATACAGCGTGACCATATTGAAGAAAGACAAGGTTTAAATGTAGATAAGAAGGGAATAAACATAAAAATTAAGTATCGATTAGCGCCATCTCTCGACGCCGCCGGTCAAATTAATTATACATTATTGGTTTGGATTTCGTCAGCATCACACGTGTACGTTGTAAATTTTGTCAAGACGAGTTCCGTCAATTTCATTTTGCATTATTGTAGTGATATACAAATTAAATATAACCTTAGATAACCAAAAAATAACAAACAATAACTTTAATCAAGTTTTGATTATATCTTTAAAAATATTATTTTTGTCAATATTTACTAATATTTAGTCCCGACTATTAGAATTGAGCGAGAAATAATGCTTTCGCTTCCGTTATACTCTGTTTTATCTAGCTAGACAATTTCCTTTTCAAATTACCACTTCACAAACACAAATGACAACATTTTACTACGTTACAATCTTTTTTAGAAACATAATAGCTTTTCTTGTTTTGTTTATTTAAAAAAAAGACACTAAATAAAAGAAATATATAAATGTGCATTAAAAAAGCATTCTCTATTTATCAGAATACAACAAAAACATAGACAATTAGACTACCTTGCGTTAAAATAACGAAATACATTTCGAATTAACATTATGTCAAGCAGATGACATAAACACACTTGTGAATTTGCAAAACTGTAAATTTTTCTTCAATTTTTAATAATAAGTTTTACTTCACTTTTTATTTTAAATTACTCTTCTTTTCAAACCTTCCAATTCAAATATGAGAAACATTTGAGGGGTATGATTTTAAAACAAGCTCAATCCATTTTTAACAAAAAACTATTTCAGTTTTTTATATTTTTTTCTTCTTTGTCAAGTGGTGTAAACTCAAATCCAGCGGGATTTAACCAAATGTAATTTTGCAAAAAGTCACCTGCCTATACGTAAAAAATAACCATCTCTCAAATTTTCCCTGTTGACACATTTTTGTGCTATTGATTTTATTCAAAAAGGGTTACGATAACGAGGAGATCAGCAAAACAATAAAACTCGTAATATTTCCTTGTGAAGGATTATAACTCCCCTGTAAAATTTGAAAAATTGCTTTCAACTGATTTTGAAGTCAAACATCTCAAACAATCTAAATATTTACCCACATCGATCCATAGCAGACAGAAGGTCAATACGGTAAGCAATAAAACAGTTGATTTTGGCAAAGTCGTGCGAAAACAACAATTGACGCAGAACATTTAAGAGTCATTTGACCCTCGCCATAGCAGTCTCGCTCTAACAAAAAAAACGCGAGTTCAACGAAATCTTAGCGTGAATAAATTAACGACTTGTGAAATGAACTTTGGGATAATTTAAATTAAAATGTAATTTACGCAAATTTATTTTTCGGAACTATGCTAACATCTTCCTTTCACCCTAATTTTCAACTTATATCATCTTTAGAAAAATATGTGTAGTCGTATAAAAATTTCATTGCTTATATGTATCGACTTTTTATATAAATATATTGGGCGTTAACTTTTGTATTGAAAAGATAGATAATAAAGTCTATCCAATAATTTTTTAATGTAAGTGTAGTGTAAAGTATAATATCGGCTTAAACATTTTTTTTCTTTGAAATACAAGTTTGCCAGCACCGATTCATCATTAGCCTTTTTGTTGCAGTATTTTTAACACTGAAAACATCACTATCAAAAGGCTGTCAAAATTATTAACAGTAATTATTTTGACAGCAACCTATAGTCAGTGTTACAACTGAACAAAATAAAAAAAAATTTCTGACAACTGTTACGAACTTGAAACCTTCTTTTGTATTTTTGTTATTTTTTCCCAGCATTGAGCAACTAATACTTCAAGAGTTACATTCACGTAATTATTATTTATTCGAAATATAAACCAAATACAATTATTTAAAAAATGGTAGTATGACATTTTCAATTCATTTTATCGATCTTTGCTTTTAGTATTTGAAGTATTTATGCGTGAAAGCAAAGACCTTCTAAAATATTTTTTTTTATGTAAAAAAATGTTGCCACTGAACTAAACCCTCTCGGATAGCCAAAACTTTTAAAACGTTTTAGTTATCCGAGAGAATTGAGAAAGTTGTATTAATTGAAAATTCCAATAAAAAATGTATTATGTGTCTGATGAAAATAAAAAACTGAAATAAATATGTAGCAAACTAACTATGAATAATGAAATAAAGAATTATTTCAGACTGATATGAGCATATCTAGCAAACATTCCTGATGCCAAGATGCAGTTGGTTGTAAAACTTCAAGGTCTCAATAATAAACAAATATTCGTATGTTAAAGAATAAAGAAACCGAGCAAGTTTTTAAGCATCAAATATCACGAACACAAGAAAAAACTCTGAAAAACCGCAAATAAAATGAATTATGGTCTTTTTATGAAATTCTAAAAAGAAACATAAAGATACGATAAAATATTTGCATCAGAATAAATCAAAATTTCCTAAACAAAAAAATATACAGTTCGCGATGACAAATTAAACGTAACTAGATAAATAAAGTGAAAAGAAAATTAAAAGGGAAAACTACAGACACATTCAACATAATTATCCTTTCACACGGGCCACAGATGTAGTTAACATTAATTAGCATGAACATTAACGCCTCAGACGTCCACCTGGTCGCGTCACACCTCGCACTTTGTAGACGCACTAACGGTTGTTGACATCTGATACAAAATATACAATGCCTTGACAGATAAGAGTGGTCGTGATAAGCGGTGATAAGGATTTACGACTAGACTCAATGCGACAAAGGCGTAAACAAACCGCTAGAGTTAAATGAAAGAGAGACTTCGAAATAAAATGTTTATGGTTTTCTCGTTATTTCAACGAAGAAATAATGATTTTCTCTGCTGTTTAAGATATTTTCATTCTAATATATACTTGTTTTGAATTGGATATTATGAATCTGTACCGCTTTGCGTTATCACAATATCCAATGAAAATTGATTTTATTGTTCTACAATCCAATTTCCTTATCTTTCCTTTCGATATATGAATCAGCATCTCACAGAAAAAACCTTCAGATAACTAGGGTCTGGTTTTTACTCTGATAACACTTATTCTGGAGTTTTGTGTTTCAATAGCGTTGTCGTGACTCTGTTGGTGAAATAAACAAACAGTGCGTACTGCTTCTTTCCAATGTTGTTTTGGTAGATTGGCGTCGATTACCAGGTACTGTACCTTTTCGAGCAGTTCTTGCATTCTGCATTTTGTTCATGCAATCTGCAACTCCAATCTGTTTGGGCATAGTTTTGTGACGTACAATTGGTGCATCTTTTAGGAACTTAGAAAACATTTATTTATGTACTCAAGCCTGTTATCAAAGTGAAAACTTGAAGTTTAAATAACATGAGATATTAAAATTTAAATGATTTTCTATATTTTTGTTAAACGCCTTATTGTCCGGAGATATTTTCATGTTCATTTTTACTTTGAATTGATTGGGGATAGACATGGACGTGTAGATGGTATATATTTAATTTACCAACCTGTCAATATCAATACAAATTTATCCTGAAGATAAAATTTGTATTGATATTTCAATACAATACAATAATTGTATTGATATTTCAATTTCTGGTATCAATCTCTAAATATTTGTACTATTTCATGGTACTATTTGCAAAGATGATTACTTTTTTCATTTAATACTTTGAATAATTATAAAATAAAATAGTCCGCCATATCCGAATACAAAGAAATTTTCTCATGCGAAGACGTAGAACGTTATTTTCTATTCGTTTCATTGACATTTTCAATAAGTCGAAACGACAAATTAACTTCTGGTCTTGGCGCAAGATAAGGAGCCTGTTAATGTTTGTTTATGCATTTGTTTTCAAATAAACGTGAAGGCTACTCATATTAATGATTTGCTTTAACTCAAGATTTGCTTTAACTCGGCACACATTGCATTATCGCGTGTATACTATTGTACAAGCGACAATAAAATGGATTTTACTTTATTACCTATGTACGAGGAAATAACGTGGAAATTGAACATTTGCGGCTTGAAAATTTTGAATAAGTGAGGAGTGTATTGCCAAAATTCTTAACCGCGGACACTTCCATCTCACAGGAAGGTGACAAGGTGTAATAGATAATTTATAAAAAATAGCTCATTTGATCACCAAATTAGCAATAATATAGAGAATAGATAAATCAAAATAAACGTTAGGTTCCTCTTTTTAATACAATATTTATGAATATGTCAGATTGAATACGTTTTAGATTCTAACTTATCAGGATAACTTTTTCAAGTGAAGAAAAAATTGTATTAAGCTCCACATTTAACGTCAATATAATTTTGCTAATTATATTGACAATAGATCAATGTTAAACTAATCCAGTTTTGGTACTTTTTTACTCTAAACTGATCAACAGCCACGAAAGAGCATGCATTGCTTCCTTTACCAGACAATCGTGAATATATCTACTGGGAACTACCTACGGTTCGTAGATTTGCGTTACTTAATTCGATATTAGAAATAATTCCGTATTCGATTAACGACTGTGGGACTACTTTTTTTATGTAGTTTATTTATAGATGCTTTTTGATGGTACTAGATGATTCAGTTATATTATTATTTTCATTTCTATCCCTACTAACGTTATAAATCTCAAAATTTATTCAGTTCAGTACGTCAGAGTCACACAATGGGCTGTTATCTGCGGCTGTGCTTGCAAAATAATAATATTACAAAAAGTTTGTTTAAGTGGTTTTTACTCGATAACGTCTGCACGTCTTGTCAAGTTTTCTAAAAAGTTATTATAGATATAGTTCATGACTACTACGAGTTAGCATATAAGCCACTATTTAACTCAAAAAATAGCATAATTTGTACAGAATGAAACTCGATATTTTTAATCAGTAATAAAAATTGTATACTACATGTCAACATGGTATAACATTTACATGAAAACTCTTTCTAAAATTTTTTTGACAGTCCTAAAAACAATATATTTTTACTAAAGTAAACTGTTTGATCAATGATCTATGGAAAATCGGTACTTTTCCCTTTCGTGGTGTCTAGGAAAAAAACCCCGTTAATTTAATCGACAAAAGCGCATTTAAAACCGCAAACAAAAGCCATTTTATTATATAAAGATTTAAAGAAGAAGGTAATCAAACTTCTGATAATAATTTACAATGAATACGATATTAATAAAATAAAAGCAAAATAATGCCAGTCGAGTGAATATGACGCTCGAGTTTTAAAAAGATACAACCACATTATAATAATAAATATTACATGCGTATATTGCCACGTTCCATTTCTTACCAACGAGTGATTCAATAAAACGTTCCAAATTGAAAAATAACGAAATATCCCTAAACGAACTGACTCCACACCTCGCCCCGATCTGTCGCTCCGCGCACATCGATAGAGCTTTAATCGTTTTACAATCGACTAATTTAATGAAGATAAAGCTTTGTAACACGCCCGGTGAATAAAGGGAATTTAATTTGTCCAGCATTAAAGAAACCGACAAAGCTTTCCGAAAATAATTTCTTAAACAGACCCGCCGATTGATATAATTGACTTCAATCAAATTAATACTAAAAAGCTTCGGTTCGCGTGTTTTATTAGTTTTTATGACGTAATAAAGAGCTCTTTACAACCACGGGGTTTGTGTGTTTATCTTTATACCATAAAATACTTGGGGAATTCGAAGATATGACCTACAAATGTAATAAACACAAAATTCCTAATTGCCATTTAGTGCCGCCTTATGCTCTGTTTTATATTAATTGGGTTGGATATGAATTGCTCGAAGAAGCAATATCATTTCCCACTAAGAGAGAGATGAGATTTATCGCTGCCTCTTGTTGTATTGACGTGAATTACTGGGCGTTTATTATATTAAATTTAAGCCAAACTTATTATCATCCAATTAACAAATAATTTCGTATTTTCTTTATTTGGAGTTATTTGCAAAAGCATTTACCAACCATTTGGCTCCTGAGACTACGTCTTAAATTTTGTTCAATTTCTCTCTCCGAAAAAATCGATCGTTATTTTTAACAATCTCAGCTTTAAAAGTTCCAATATAATGTGTTTTACCACAAAGTAAGTAATTATTATTCAATTTTTTTATAAAAAGTTTGCGCATGCTTGAAATGTTATAAAAATGTTGTTATAAAAGTTAGTGCATAGCTTTAAATATTATAAAATTATGATTATATTATTTTGACATCATAATTTTTAACTAATAATGTAGAAAAAATAATTATACTTATTAAAGGGCGCTTATTTAATTAAGAAAAAAAAAGAAAAGAAAATCTTAAAAAATAAACAATAGATAATATTTAAGTCTATCAAATACCCTATAATTCAATATTAAAACAATATTTACCTTATTCCTAAAAAACATTATAAAATATTCTTGTTCATTAATGCCATATTTAAATCGGAAGTCATTTAGAAATATTTTAGCATATTGATTTCTCGAGTGTTTAGCTAGCAAACTTTTTTTTGGGCATGTTATGTAATGATCTTTTTTGTTGTATACATACAATAAGACTTCAATAAGAATATGAAAAAGTTTTTCTATATAACAAAACAAACAAAAGAAAATTAGGTAACATGAAATTTTCATGCCGAATTAGAATTGTTTAAGCGACCATTCCGAAAACGGAAACTTCTTGCAGAAACTAATGTAGAAAAGTTCAGCATATCAAATGAAAATGCTATTTTTTATAATTCTATTTATATGCTATTTTTATAAATGGCACGCAACGCACGGAAAGAAATATGTCAAAAAAAATTAACGAAAGATGTCGTTACATCTTTTTAATATCTTCCTACGACGTGCTAATCATAAAACAGATTCTTAAAATAGTATGATTAATTACATTTTAACTATTTTTTAATATAATGTTTTCCAAGAGATTTACAAGCTTACCAGAGATTACAAAAATCTATTTTTAAATGTGATTTACTTATACTCTGTGCAGGCAGCGGATTACTAATTGACATACGATAAGATAACATTTCAGGATTGATTTATGAAATAGCTAAATAACTAATACACATATTTATCTATAATAAATTAGAATTTATCTATAATAATAACTTTATCGACATGAGATAGTCAACAAGAAATCAATAAATAATAACATGACGACCGTTCAAACACAACAAAGTTACGTAAGTCACTAACAGTTTATTATGCAATTAATATGTAACATCATAATTAAGGTTTTAATTGAGTAAAGTAATTTATACTTTAATGAACATTTTGCAATGACGCTCGTTTTTTTATAATATGCTCAATGATATCAAGAACGTTTCAAACATAACATCAAAGTAAACAAATACCTAGAATGGAACTACAAAAATATGTAATCACAAAACTGTAAATAAAAGAACTCGGTAACATCACTCTGAAACAGCGAGTGAAAAAAAATATAATCAACGTAATAGCACAATAATTAAACTTATGGGACTTATCGCAGAAATTGTACAAAGAACAAACAAGAAAGAAACTTATTGTATTACAATAACAAAACAGGTTATTTCCACCTAACGGTAATCTTTTAGACCCATCTGTTTTCACATACTTTCAAATTAATTTATTTCACCTATACTTTATTTAACGAATTGTTTATACCCTTTGAAATACAATGTAAATTAATAATCCAAATAGTTAATTTAACGACTGGGCGCAGTGGTGTTGTGTCGGCCAACAGCAGCCAAGTATATATATATCAGCTGGAATTCCTCGGCATATCAAACATTTCGCTATACGTATTCAAATTTGTTGAGCAAATATTTAAAGGCTAGAGCGTGCGTGCATAAAACATGAAAAGCGAATTAACCTCGCGGAAAGGTAGAGAAGAAAAAAAAATCGACCGAGATAAGGCGGGTCGACAATCTCTAGGTTTGTTTTAGTTCTGTGTTTATGTTTGATGTTAATTACAGACACGGTGTGAGGAGCCCAATATTGGATACGAAACAAATTACTTATTTTGTAATATACATAGATTTTGTATTAATCTCATATTCCATTAAACTGTAAAAGAGAACCAAGTATGAGTCTATAAGTATAGAAAAATGAAAAAGAAAGGGAACGACTAAACAAAGTCATAATTGTATTGCAATACAGCCAATAGAGATAGTTAATAATTTACAGACGATTCCACAGATCCTGGTCTGTCACATTTTACCTGGTCTGTCACATTTTACCTTGTATATCACAATTTAATAATATGAGAGTCTGTAAATATAAAGTAGACATTTCTTTACACAATCCATCATCCCTTGTGAAAATAAAATGAAAACGAAACAGACTATAACTGAGCGAAACGTCTACTATTTAAAGATTTTTAGCAAGTCTACCACACATCAGCAAGTGAAAATTGGCACTGGCAAATTTAGCTTCTAAAGTTTTTTCAGCAAAGCCTTAATATTACTGAGAGAGATTTCAATAATAGAATATTTGAAAATGAGATACCTGAAAAAGGCAAACTTTAAAAAAAATTGAGTATATGATAAAGCAAAGTATTACAACGTTTTGTGCCGCCTCTTACTTAAATATGATATGAAAACATACTTTCTTTAGTGGACCGCATTCACATACAAATATCAATTTGTGATCTCCGTCAATTCGCATTTTGTAATCTGCTTGCTTATATTGAACGTGGCGAAAATGCGACTATGAAGCACTATATGGCCCATTACCGCAAAGATTTCGTTAGAAAAAGTCATAAAATTGTAAGTGAACAAAAGTTAAATACACGATATCTACGACTTACCTATGTTAAAAAGTAAATGAAATTACTTAAAATAATACATTTATTTATTATTTAGTCCGCTATGTATTTTTATGTATCTCGAAGAAACAAAATGATATTGAATGCATATATATATATATATATATATATATGTAAATTTTAAAAGACTGAAAGACATTGCTTCCCATCCCAAAAATATTCGCGTATATCTTCGCATTGTTTTAATTTCGCGTATATCTTCGCATTGTTTTAATAGCATGATCCGTTTCTTCTAATCCTGTAAATAAAGTTCAATATAATAAATATTTGCAATATTTTCCCGCACATGATGTTCCCCTTTTTTTTTAAATTCTGTAGCCCAATAAGTAATCTTTATCAAATCATCATGTTTGTCTTGTAACAGCCTCTCAGATTACATAGTTTATGAAAGTTTAAGAAAATTTATTTTCGCACGTCACGATCATAGTTTTTTAAAATAACATTAAAATTCCGTTCACTACTTTCCATTTTTAAGCCTAAAATATTAAGTTTCACTGCATGCATGACACAATATAAAGTTATTTAAATATTCAACCTGGATTTCATAAACCATTTTATTAAAACTTTAAATTAAAATGATTTCCGGTAAGTTTGCATCAAGGATTTCGAATGATATATGCAACACGGAACCTTCCTTTATTCGTGTTCCAAACACGCACTTAGCAAGTTCTATTGTTCTGGTCTACCCATTTTCAGAACAATTAAAATTATGACCCGCTTCAAAATTTCCTATTTTACGTATCGGTTCATTGAATTATGATGATATCAATCGTTAAAGGTACATAAATTCAGAACATAAAGCTAAGTTTACATATTCAGTTGCGCCGACGTTGCACTCGCATTGGAGCCGGTAATTGAATTCGCTCGGCTATTGTCGGTTAAACCTCTAACTGACCGCGCGTTTACATTTCCCGGATTGCTATCGCCGCCTCGTGCGCCAACAAACCGATGCAACGCGATATATTTTGTCCATTAAAGTCAACTGAAACGGGCGCCGGTTAACATTAAGCCGACACTGTGAGCCATTCGATGTAACCACAACAAGTGTCTGACCGAGCGTTGCCTTACTATCGTCTTTCACAACAGCCATTAATTGATTTGTTGCGACTTTGTTGCTATTCATTGAACTGTGTCTGTAGGTCAGTGTTTATGAATGTCGCCTTCGAGTCTTCTATAAACAAAAGGTAAGCGAAGAAAAAATTATTATAATTTCTTCAATTTATATACTTCTAACCTCAAAATCTTTGGAAACATGGGTTTTAGAAATTATTTATCTCGACTCCAATCGAGATAAATCATTTCTAAAATCCATGTTTCCAAAATATTAAGTTTTTTCGCCATTCGAATTTATATTACGCACAGAAAAAATGATAAAATCTACCCTTCACGATTTTAGTACCAATTACGACCTTTTTGCAATAAGCCATTATATACCATTATATTAGTAGAACCTCATATGTTATTGGTAATTAACAAAAACATCTGAGTTGATTTATTGAGGTAAGTAATTTAGTATTAAGCAAAACGATTACTGATAAATTTGTTTTTCTTCAAATGTTACAAAAATACAGCAATGATTATGAGAACCAATACAATAGTGACCATTAAACAAATTCAGCAGTGCCAAGGAATAACCATTAAAGTTAAGAAGTTTAGATTAAAATAAAAACCTCACTCCGAGAGTCCTCCTTATTACAGCAGATGCTCATAATATTGTACAAGAGACATCGTAATCCGGCCTACAAAGAGTCAAACGGATCCAACAAATAAAAGCACATATCGATAACGGACGAATTACATAATTACCTGGAGCGCACCGCCTACTCGTAGCCTCCATTGAGCTGCGCCGACCGTGAACGCGATCTTGACCAAATGCGTTAGATGCCGGAGGTAAATATTAGAAAGGCGAATAAGATATCCATTACAGATAAAAGCTTACGAAAGCTCCGGCCAAGATGGTGGTTGCTCTCGGCCCCGGCGCGCCGAAGAAAAGAAGCAACGAAAAGAAATGGAGATGGCCGCACGCGGCTCGACCGGCGGACCGGTTATCCGACGTCGAAATAACGTGTGCCGCAACAGAATTTTTACCAATATTTTTACCTGTGACGAACAGAACTCGCGCCGAGACTCGCGCGTATGTACTTTATATAGCAAACGTAACCGCTGCACAGTTATTTATCTATACGGCTGTGCCTTTATACGAGGACGCTTATATAAAGAACGTGCACTTTAGCGCTGCGCTTCGGTACCTAAAGATATACGATTCGACGTCCGCACTTGGCTCCGTTCCCACGGAGCCGTCGTTTGACAGTCGAAAGTCCCGCTGTTATGTCTGTGGCCGGTACCCCCGACACCGGGCATTTTCGAGGTACGCAAATCAGGCGCTCGTAAAGAATATCATTATCTTATTGGAGAAACAAATTATAGGTCGACATGTCCGATATATAATTTTACTGTTGCACGCCCGGACGGTAATATGTTATCGCGAATTTGTTTTTAAACGAACCGGGAGTGTGGATCAAATTTCCAGCAGAGGATACTCACTCAGTATTTAAAGGTTGTTATTAAATTTTAAGCTGGTAAATATGAAACCATGTAGATAGAAATGTTATAATAAATCAATTTTTAATACTTATGGCCACATTACTTCGCCATAATTTGGCGTTCATTGAAAGTAAATACATAAAACTTTGATTGTTCCCCAATTCAACGCAATCATAAGTTTGTACATAAATATATACTACATTACTAAAATATATTATAACTTAGTACAGTATGAATAAAATAGGAGAAAATGTGATTTGAACAATAAATAAAAAAATAAATATGCAAATTGTTAAACGATTTCCTCCTAGAAAGTTGAATACCTTATTTATAATAATCTGATTTATACAAGTAAGTAATTCAATCTGTAGTGATTTAAGACATCGTCATTCCAAGGGTTTAGATTTTTATGCTGTAAAACGTAAAAACAAACACTTAAAAACTAAAAGCACAAAAGTTTCACGTTTATAGAACCACAAGTTTAACTAAATCATTTGGTCTTAAGCTATAGAAATTTGATGAACATTTAAGTTTCGTCGACCGAAACATACTTCGCTGAATTACAAGTACTAATTAAAGAAGGAAATAATGAATAAACAACGTTACGACTTTCACTTTGAAGTTTTCGTTGATAAGCGTCATAAACATTTTTAAAATGTAGGTATTTTTTATACGTTTATTACTAGAAAATGTTTTTAACATCTAAAGTTTTTATTTTGTATGTAAGTCCAGAATATTGAGTGAAGAATCAATTTTGGTAACGAGAAAATTCAAAAACCCAATAACATAGGATCTAATTATAAACGATTTCCAATTCTCGCATCATCGTTCTCATAGCATTATGTTTATGTTGTATAAACAAAAAAAAATATTTTAGAGAAATTGTGTAAACTGATCGATCCCGCTTAAATTGAAATACGATATTACAACCGCCATGCTTCGGATGGTTGATGAAAGCACTGACCCCACCGTAGGCAAACAGAATAATAGTCTAAACAATGTATTAAAATAAACGCTGCTGAATCGTCTCGCTTTTTGTATACGTTGCTTGCAAATGTAATGAAACAATAACACAAATCTGGAAGAAAGCGTTAAAAATAGTCGTCGAGTCTTTCGCTGCGTAAGCTAGGCACGCGTAGCGGTGAGATTCGTTTAAGGTAGTAACAGCCCTAATCGTTCTATACATAAAAAGTTATTTTTACGCTAAGTTATGCGGAAAAACAAAATAAACGAAACGTAAGAAATGAACCCTCACAATATCCGTTAACATTACCAATTTATATAATAATAAAACTGAAATAGTTTTAATGTAAAATTTATTAATATATTTTTAAATGCGCTGTTACACCATCTTCCTCTACAGCGAGGTTTCTTAACTGCAACGGTTGTACAGTATCGACCGATCCTCAATATTCAATTAACATTTGCTCACGGAGGTATGAACTTTCGTATGTATACCATAGAGTATTTTTGAAACTTTTAACATAATCCTCCTTTCACAATGCCTTAGTTGGACCCAGATATTTTACATACCTATCTACTTATTTTTGAAAATTTGTTATAACTGAACGAAAAACTTTAAAAGATCACGTCTCTTTCAAATAAAATTTAATCTTAAATGCCCAATGCTTGTTCTATGGTTTTCTATGGTTATGGTTTTTTGCAATTATATGCTCCATATACATATTATTTCTAATAGTTTTTTGTTTTCCAGAATTTTAGTATGTATATATATATATATATATATATATATATATATATATATATATATCATTGTTTCATAATGTTTTAAAATTAAATACCCCTTCATAGAATTAAATACCCCAGAAAGTAAGATTTTTTTAATTTTCTTCATATATCGAACAGAGACGAGAAACTGAAAAAAATATATTACCATTATTTTCATTTGAAACAATAGTGACAAAACATGGTAACGAGTCCTGAAATGGCAGACAGTTCTTGCACAGTATAATACTTCAATATCGATTTTCGTCAAGAAAAAAACTTAAATCAGATATTTACATTTAGAAAATACTAAAAATGCCTTGTATTGTTTCAAAAGTAATTTACCTAGGTAATCGTGTTCGATAAGTCTCATTACTATTGTGTTTAATATTAATTTATAATTTCACAAATCGAAAAATAAATAAGCAAAATAACTTCTTTTATAAAAACAAACCTATAATTTTTTCTAAATAAAAGATTTTAACAAACCAAAAAAATTCAATTGTTATGACGCTTTAAACCCGTCGGCCGACTAACAACAACGTATATAGTTAGACTAACTCAGCCTTATCACTTATCTAATTATCACGGTATACACACACGTACTGTCGATTTAGACATATTATCTTTTCTAAATCATCACACTTGACTACGTGCTCGCTGACGAGTCAGGGTAAGAGTTCTCTCGAGATTCGACCTCGTAGTTGGGGTCGGAATTACGAACTCGTTACACATTTCTATTTAAACAACAAATCTCTGTGACATGTTAAACTATTTTGCACATACAAATAAAAATGGATTCAGTAACAACGCTTTGCAAACCACAATGAAAGCTCTTTTGATACCAATAACGTACATTATACATCACTGGATATTATTTATATTCGAAATCTGTCACATATAATTTTAATTTGAACGCGCGGTCACATTCCAAGCTTCACGATTTTTGATCCAATCCTCGTGACCTTTTTCGACAGTAATTTTGAAAGCTTTCCGTAAATTTGAACTCTTTTATTGTTTCTTATATCCTAACCAGTTTTTATAGCTTGAATCTTTATTAAGTATGGATCGCGAATATTTTATGTGAAATGCAGTTTTATTAATACAGCAATGAAATTGCCTTAGACGACCTTCTCAAATTGTAATAAAATTATATATCGTCTTTTTTCATACTTTCAACGACTTAAGTAAAGTTACAGTTATCCTTTATTTATGTCAATATAAAAGACAAAATTAAATAAATTCGCAAAAAATAAGAGTTTATTTTAAAGAATCAATAGCACTTGAAACTACTGGACGATCTACATCCAATATTTTGATAACTATTCAAGTACCTAAATTAAATAACTATTCAAGTACTTAAATTAAATAATTATTCACGTGCCTATACAAGTACCTAAATTAAATAACTATTCACGTACCTAAATTAAATAACTATTCACGTACCTAAATTAAATAACTATTCAAGTACCTAAATTAAATAACAATTTACGTACCTAAATTTATTTCATCAGCTAACATTCATATACTATTGCGTAATTTTGTCACCGATATTTTAACATTAATAAAGTTCTTGGACTTCTTTTTAAACACCGCCGGATTGACCCTTTTATAAAGACCGTTTTTATCTTATTATACCATTTTATCAGTGATAATTATTAATCCTAGTGGAATTCCTGGAAAACTTTATTATAAGGACAAATAAACCAATTTATTTATAAAGTCTGAAATAAGTTAGATCTCTTAATCAAACCTTTTTTATAAAAACTTCCTACTTTGCGCTGATATTGTATCGTAATTAAACAGTAAATATTCGGATTTTGACTGAAAATATTTCTTCAGTTTGAAGCCCTTTGATAAAAAAGTATTACACTAGAAAAAACTTTAGTTTGTTTTATCTATGTACAGTATAACATATAATGATGACCATTTTCCAATCATAATTAAAATTGTTTTGATCTGATATTTATGAGAAGCTTTCCTAAATTTTCTGAGGTAAGATTTAAAATGTAATTTTAAATCATCCTTAAATATTTATTGCAGACTACAGTTCACGGTTCCAACTCAGCGTGCATAATAACATCACACGAAGCAACAGAAACAGATTAAATAGTGAATTAGCACTAAAAGCGTTTTTCTCAGAATAGCGTATTTACATAAGCGCGTGCTAGGCGCAGACAAAGCTAGCAAATAACTCTGCAAGCCGGAACATGATCAAGCGACTCGACCGGAGCCGCGTTCCAGCAAACAATCAGTCCTGGCCCCTAATCCTCTGGCTAATTCCACTGTCGCGTTCGAGCAGCATGCTTCTTACTTGCCGTTGTTTTCGGATTGTGAATTACGAATTAACAGGGATTATTAGCCTGTCGTGCAACAGTTACTGCAGTGAAGGACAATTTTTTCCCACGTTGCTACAATTTTAAATCAAGGTAAGGATAATGGGTGAAACAGGTTTTCGCTGATTTGGTACCGTCACATAAAACTAACCTATTGGATTGTTGTTTCAGGCTGCCATATGGACCCATAACGCACAAGTCAGAGTAACGTATTTTATTCCGTAGTTGCAACTGGCTGAAGTGAAAAACTCGTGGCTGAGAAGAAAGACCGGCTGTTTAACCTCGTTATCATTAATTTCATTTTGTTTCATTAGTAAATATAATTCCCCTAATTATCCCCAATCACAGTTTTGAAGACATTGATAGTATTTTATAAATGTTAATTTTTATATCGACTTCCGTTTTTTTTTTCTAATTCACTATACTTATTTTTCCAAATACCAGCTGAAATAATACCAATCATTTAAAAATACAAAAACTGTAAGTAAAATAGTTCTAAACTAGAGTAGTCTTGAATGTATTCATAATATACTTGTATTGCCATCTCAATATTAAAAATGTGCTTTACACACAACTTTTTACTTCACGTACACCGTAACTATGAATCAAAATGGATCTATTACAAAAACAAAATAATATATAAATACAAGTAAAAACAATGGAAAAAGCAACGAATATAAATCGGAAATTTTATATTTAATTATTTCTTTCTTCCTATGTTCAAATGTAATATATCTTTCCTCTATTCTGTACCTATATTTATGTATAAAAAATTTCTACTTTTTCGTTAGATATGACAAAAAATTACAAAACCGACACACTAACCTTACATTGATTAGTATTACGTTACAATTAGTCATTGTAACAATTTCCTATAAACTTGAAGTAATAAAAAAAAATAAAACGCAGGAAAGTACGTCATTTGGACATGGTCACGTACCTATATAATATTATACTACTCGTTTTTTATTTATAAACGTCACGGAAGGCGAATAGTAAGTACTGGATTATCAATAACCAGAAGCTTGTGACTGCAAAGTACTCGAGTACTTAAATCTTAATATCGTCGGTTATCAATGACAGCATATGGAAGATCGTTAAATTTTATATATCATTCACTTCTGTAAGCTTCTCATAGTGTCAAGTAAATCTATGCAGATGGATTCTCACGAATTAAAGACCGCTACCACTATCAGAAACGACAGATTTTGGTTTAGAATTCAGATAATGTTACTTAACGGCCGCAGATCTGCGTTACTAGTTTGATCGTGGTATTTGTGCGAAATACAAAGTGTTCAACTGTACCTGTGAATAAACTTTATTTATTATTAAGAATGAATTATAATTGCAATTTATTCAAATTATCTATAAACCTGAAAAACATATTTTGTGTATCTGCATGTAATGCAATTTTTATCAATGAACAGTATTTTCTGATCAACCATCTATAATTATCCCAGAAATGAAAAAAATCTGATTAGTATTCTAAACAAAATGCTGAACTAGCTATATTACGAGTAAAATAAATCCAGTAAGAAAATTAAAAACACCGCCGACTTTATGGACTAAACTAACTTTATAAGTAATAATTTTTTGGACAAATAAATTAAAATTGTATCACAATTAAATGAAACTACGTGATGTAGTATTATTTCTACTTTCTTTAAGTTCTTTACCACGACCTAGGTTTAGTTGTACTACAACATCTTCAGGTGGGCCTATTAGCAAATATATTTGCTAATAGCCTACCTACCTACGTCGTGGCAAAGAACTTAAAGAAAGTAGAAATAATACTACATAGTTTCTAGTGCGTAGTTTCATTTAATTGTGAATAATGAATTTCTACAAAATTAACGCCAAATATATTAAATATTTAAAAATTATATTTTAATGTAAGAATGAAACTAAACCTGTATGGTAGATACCATTCGAGGACTAATAACTTTTAGGCTACGGCAAACAACTATCGATAACTTTGACGTTTCGATAACTTTTAGGCTACGACAAACAACTGTCAGTTACTAAACAAATAATTTAATTTTTTTTGTTCTTAAGTTTAAACCAAGCAAGCGCGGAGCATTCTTTAAAAAATTACTAAAATATCTTTGAATCTTGATTTAAAAATAGAACTGAATATATGCACAAACTTTTACTCTAAAAAAATTCAGTTTCTAAATCAAAGCTACTCACCACTGCTTATATAGTCTCATTGACTTCAGTGACTTCATTACGGTTACAGGAATTCGGAGACGGCTCATCTACCGTGAATAGTTAAGAATGACTAAAGCGCATCATTACAAGCGTAACAAGTATGTAGTTCGGATGACTGCTAGAGGCTGAGCTTGATTGGATGATTCGTAAAATGTCAGAAGGTCACAACCTGAAGCTTAGATCGACAGTCGCGATAACGATATCAAAACGGGCAAAGCTTTTGACGCAAGTATCTACCAGCGAGCTTTAAACATGACGACGATTGGTTAGATTTAAATTTGTTTTTACATAGTCGAAATAGCTTAGCATCGGGCTACAACAAGTAAACCTTATTAAGTAACTAAGAAATGTACATGTGGCCATTAAGTACGAAGTAATAAACACTAACAAAAGAATAATACACAGTAAAAAGAAAAATATTTTATTCATACATAAAAATGACGTCTGTATTCAATATTATTTCATTAACAATATGTATATTCAAATATTATATTAATAAGGATGTCTAAGAAAAAGGCGTGCTTATACAAGAAGAACAATCCTTAAGTTAATGTAATAAGGAGACGCTTACATTTAATTACTGTTACTGTTTTCAATGATTGAATGAGATAGTTAATTAAAAACTAATCAGGGTTTCGTAGCACCGTAGAGAAAAACGGAACCAATGCAAGATCACTCACGTATCTGTATATTGGTCTATCTCAGTTGTTTTTCTTAAAAACTATTCAACGTAGAAATTTGGGATTTGTTACAGCTATAAAATATAGTAATTCTAACATACATCGAAAGATAAAATTCAAGAATTTTTATTTGTAAATATTCAAGGATAAAATCAAGTTATAAAACGAAAAATAATTACTTATGTGGAGTATCGATTGAAACAGCGAATTATTTAGATTTCAAACTACTTTTTCCGAACTTTACGGAAGATAATTTTAGAAATATTACTGAAAACATTAGTCACCGAAATGGTACGTGTCAAAATTATGAAAAAAAATATTGTATGATATTTACATAAATTTTTGCGGTGATTTAAATGTCATAGTTTTTGAGAAATTCACGATATTTTACGTCTGCGAAAGATATACCAAATAACATTTTTACATGTCCAAAATTATAGTAATATTAAGAGTTACTAGCAATACGATCAACACTGATGTACAGGTCAGAACGTTAACCGATGAGAAAGTTGAACGAACAAAAGATTCATCTCTGAGAAATGAAAACTGAAAACTGTATTGCACCGGAGGAGTTACAAGATTGAATAGAATTAAAAACGAGTATGTTAGAGGAACATTTAAAGTTGGAAAGATTAAGGACAAGCTAAAAGAAAATTGCTTACTTTGGTACCGACACGTTATGAGACGTAATGAAGACTATATGACTAAAGCAGTGATAAAAATAGAAGGGAAGAGAGCCCGTGTCACCTGGAAGAGCACTATTGGACTCAACTAGAACATAGGATATACTCTTGTGGCGAAAACGTACGAGGAGGTCTAACTTCAAATGCGATATGGTACTACGGCCAGGAAAAAGAAGAAAAAATGTATACTCTTTATACATATTGTATACACACAAACACATACATCCGTAAAGATAAATGTGTAAAGAACCCCATCTCTAAAAGCTGTTTAAAAGTCCTTTTTCAAAGCTCAATGAAAACTTTTTACAGTTCTGTAGTAACACCTAAAAGTCCTTATAATTTCATCACAGCCATCCGTGCGATCGACCATCTGTCACAATCTTACAGTTTCTACCATTGATACAAAGGTAGATGAAACTTTAGTATATGCTTCTGTGGAATTCTTAATTATAATGTTATGTAGAAAAATATTAAAAAAAGGAATTTCAAGGCACCTTTTTTCAAAACTCATTGATAACTTTACATTTCTGTAGTAACACTTAAAAGTCCTTATAATTCTATCGCCTCCATCCGTGCGATCGACCATCTGTCACAGCTTTACAGTTTATACCATTTATACATAAGGTATATGAAACTTTAGTATATGCTTCTATGGAATTCTTAATTAAAATGTTATGTAGCAAAATATTAAAAGAAATGAATGTCAAAGAACCTCCGTATATTTATAAAGTGAATGTTAAAATAGTTTTTGCGCGCATTCCACCGAATAATTTGTCGTTACGTAGGTCTTATAAAATTAAATGTAGATTCCATTTACCATTTTTAATCCGCGTTTGCGAAATCTGAATTCTACAACACATCATTAAAATGTTTAATTGAAATAAGTTCAATTCATTAAGTATTTCACGTTTTTACAACTTTAAAATATACCCAATCCATAAACCATAACTACTTCGAAATTCTATTTTATACGCGTCCCGACATTTACTTGGCCAGATTTCAAAGTAATAAGTGAGTTGCAAATATATTTTTGAAAACTTTATTTGTGCTAATAATACAATTATAAACTATGTTTTAATTTGAAACATTCAATAAAATTCACCTTTATACATTCATATGTTCTTTCACACAGGCGTGCCAATCACATTACTGACGCGAACTTTCGCTGGCCGTGTAATTTATGCCGATTTCGAACTGCGTTGTGAATTATATTGAGGTAACTATAACAGTTAAATCTAAATGTCTTAATTCAACATTTTGGTGTATTATGTTGACAACTAACGAAACTGCAATTTTTTTCCAGTTATTTCTAAATTTTATAGAAAGTTCTCGAAGATCCTTTATAGGATATATAAAAAGCGCGGTGCCCAGTATTCTGTTCAGTTAGTAACTGAGTTTCTGCGAGTAAAGAAAATATGGTAATTTACGAGGGGAAACAAAAGATGGAAAATTCACTATGGCTCACAATCACGAGAACGAAACAGCACGCAATATATGCAAGAGACGAGCAGAGATGTAACATTCTATAACAAAAGCATTGGTTCCAAAGAAGGAATTTTGTTATCTCCGATAATTTTCATCCAGAGTAATCAAAGACATTAAATTTTAAAAAGCCTTATTTTAACAGATCCATGATTAAGTTATTTGAATTCAAACTCTGCTACTCAACCGAAAAATAATTTATATATATATATATATAATGCATAAAAGCATAAATGTATATATATATATATATATATACATATATATATATATATATATATAATATTAATATATATATTAAAGAACCGGCAAAATTACTCTATCTCTATCAAGATCACCCTGGCCGCCAATTGTTTCTGACCTTAGAAATTTGGAAAATTACAATAAAAATATGTTAATCAAAATTAAGTTACCCGTGGATTGTAAATTTAATTATAATAAAACAAGAGTTAGGTGTTAATTTATCACATGTATTTTGAATTAATCTCGATACTCAAATATTCAATATGAAAGAGTGAGATGTAATATAATTTTGGGAAAACTTATTTTTCATCCTAAATTCACTTCATACCTTATATATTTATGCTTCAATGTATGTCACTGAACTCTACTCATATATTGAGAATACGGACGATGCATCTAATAAAAAATAATTAGTCAGATCAAGGACTTGAGTATGTCTGCCACCTCGTTTGACAGAAGTGAGTCGTAAATAGAATAGATTGCAATAATTTCTGAAAATTATAATGAACAAAAAACACAACACATTGATTTTGTCGGTTCTAAACGTCTATCTACTGGAATTGTGTCTATCGACTAGTTCTCTATCGACTATGATTATTAATATATTTAATTCTAAGACGACATTTTAAGTCTGTTATCACGATATCCTGAATGTCAGCATATTACCATGTTAATGCGGCGCTACGTGGAGACACAGGCCCGTCCAATCCGTGTATCAACAGGGACTACGAAAGCTGTGTATCCTCATCGTACACGAGTGGCCAAGATCCAACACGCTTGTCTCGACGGAGCGACGTCTACGGGGCGACGTATAAATAGATCAATCAGAACTCTCCGACGCACTTTGTACATTTTCCCATTGACCGCAATCAGCGTCCGCGTACTAGCATCGCTCGAGTAGACTCGCGTCGGGCGAATGACTGGGCGGGTAACTGGAGCGATCGGGTGTTGGCTTAAAGGTTCTTTCACACCTCACCTAAAGTTGTCAGGTTTCTATATCCGACTGTTCTACTGACACGTTTTAGAACAGTACGCGTTCGTTTTTATTTTCCGGCATTCACATGATATTACTCCAGAATTTAATACAACCTGTAACTCTCACTTATTTATCTGCGTTTTTATTTTTTTAGTTGTTTTTGAGCCTGGATTATATTTTTAGTTACACTTAATGCTTTCGTATGAAAAAGGTAGTAAATTATTTTTCAATTTCTCCATCTTAATTTAGTCTCATGATTTGATTTAAGAATCACTATGTCCCAACTATATTTATAGACTGCAGCTATGTATGGGCGTTCGTAAACACTTCTCACTCGAACAATAAGACCCATCTTAAATACGTACAATAATATAATTGCAAGTCAATAAGAACATAAAACAATACGAGCTTCATTCAATAGTAAAAACAGTTTTATTACTAGATTTAAAAAAATTAAATATAGTTTACGCAGCTATAGATTTTGATTTGAGATGTAATCACTTTATTAAATATTTTTTTTCGTTACTTTAGATCATCATAAAACATTTAAATTAGTTATCCTTTTAATTAACATATTGTCTTCCGTGATTACTAACGTTTTAGAGTTTGTTATGACAATGTTTTTCTTTTATATGTAAAATAAAAATAAATATACAATGGAAAAAATATTGTTCCGAAAAAAGCTTATATACTAAAAAATTTTAAAAAAACGCAAACAAAGAACTGATCAAAACAAGTGAAACGAGCCGAAACTTGATGGGTCTACTATTCACCATTAGAAAGATTCTTTTCCAACCTTCAATCCCATCACGTGATTCTGATCACCACTCACAAACAAATGTCTTATCAAGACAAGAGGAACTAACTGACACTCAACTTTACTGCTCACCATTAAGGAGATCCTATATCCACCTTCCATATCCATCATCCTGATCCCCTTTAAACAAAAGACTTATAAAGACAAATAAAACAAGCTCAAACACAATAGGTCTACTATTCACCATTACGGACGTCATTTATTCATTTTCCGTCTTCATCATCAAATCCTGACATCATCGTCATATGTTTCCACCGGAAACAAGCATATCTACTAAGATCTCCAACTTATCGGGACGTGAGTGAAATATTGATTACAAAATTTATAGCAGACAAAAAACAAAATAAGTAAATTAAAGCTTTGAAAAAATGTAAAATAAGGAATAACCGAAGAAATGGAAGAGAAAATATATTGACAGAATGTATATAATATACTTTATAAGTTATATAATCAATTTTCGGAAAACATTATTTACCTCTTTCATAACCATCGTGGTTGCCAATTGCTTCTGACTTTAGAAACTAATCAGAATAAAATATGTTAATCATGAATTCCATATGATCAAATATATTTACCAAAAATAATACTTTTAGTAATCTCTCAACTGATCCCCATAAAATATACAAAAATTTACATTTACTTCATATTTTGAATTATAAAAACATAAGAATTAGATGTTATTTCATAAGTTATATTTTGATTTAATCTCAATACGCAAATATTCCGTATGAAAGAATGAGATATAATATAATTTCGGAAAACCTATTTTCCACCATAAATTCATTTCATACATTATATATTTATTCTACGATGTCTAAGTGACAGCTTTATTTACATATTAAGAATACAAACGATGCATCTAGTAATGAATACTTAGGCAGATAAATGACATGAAAAAGTCAACGAACAGACCGTGAACAACACTGAATAAAGTTTACCCAAACTAACTCAAAAGACCAGTTTCGTATGTAAATGAACCCTTTAAACTATTGATATATAAAATCAAATGCCTTACAATCCGCACTTGGACTATAAATTATATAATACTCCATCATTTCATTCATTATATATTTATTCTTCAATGTAAAACATGCGACAGCTATATTTACATAATAAAGATACAAACAATACGTCTGATAATGAATACTTAGGCAGATAAACGACATGAAAAAGTCAGTGAATAGGCCATGAACAACACTGAATAAAGTTTACCCAAACTAACAGTTTCGTATGTAAATGAACCCTTTAAAGTATCGATATATGAAATCAAATGCCTTACAATCCGCACTTGGACTATAATCTAATACTCCATCGCTTTACGCTTCCGGGCGTTTATTTCGCTGCTATTCCGGGAGTCTATTTCGCAGTTATTATGTCACTGAGAGCGCATTCGCGACATCACACGCAAACAAACGTTCGGCACAATTTAACCAGCTCATAATTTCGTACCATTTTGAAATCATACCGCACGGTCGATCTCTAAAACAACACTAAGTTCCTGGGAAAAATTATTGTCCTGAAAAACTGTCACAATTATTCAAAATATATCTTGAAATATTTATGACGAAACTAGATAAATACATTTTACACTAACAAATATATAATAAAATAACTTGGATGGGAATCTTTAAAACTCATGATTTTAATAAGTATATTCGCGACGTAAATTGATAGTAAAAGTCAAACCGTAATTTTTGGACATTATACTAAAATAGAAGTAAACTAGCCAGAATACATTTGAAAACCAAGATTCAATAAAAAAGGATATAAATCAAAAACTTACTACTGCATGCATCGAGCAAACAAGGAGTTATTTAAAGTCCATATATATGTTTACAGTAAAATGGTTGGCATCGTAATTAGAACTGATTGATCTAAAAATTAAAAAGAATTTAAGCTAAATAAACTGAAACGTAAAACCGTTAAACTATGCGTCGAAAAACTTGTAGTTGGAACTGAAATTTGTACTGATTATTTCACACAGCTGAGCTCAATCATCTTTTTCTATTCAAGCGTACATAAGATAAATTTAACATATTCAATCTTCTTACTCAATAATTAGGGTTACTTAAACTAGTATTACCTAATCTAATCACAAGCAGACCGTATTACCTAAAAAATAAACGAGTCTAGCATGACAGACGAAAATTATCTGTAATGTGTCAGTCAAATTAACAGCCAGTATTTGTAAACATAATTTGAAACGATTCAGAACGAAGTCATTATCATAATATTTCACGGTTTTATCAATCGTTTGTGACGTAGTCGGCTTACAGGCCTACTGACAGACTTATTTCAGGTAAAAAATATCTTAAATTATAGCCGCTGTTACTGATAAGAATTCGGTTAAACCAATACGTCATTTTGCTTTGCAAGTATTTTATCTAAACTTGACAGTGAATACTTATGAAATAAACGTGCTAAATTATAAATTTAAGTAAAAGGGAAACCGATACATTATCGGCTACGTTATCCAATAAACGAGCAACTTCTGAGAGTAACAAATTTTCCCAAATCTAATTTTAATGGAAAATAACAGATCGATGAAATAATCATTTTCTTTGAGTAGCCTAGGTTTTCTCTTTATGTTTCTTTTATATACTATAGTGGAAAAATAATAGTTTTCAATGTCATTCAAATTTTAATAGGGGCCATAATGTAATCGAGTGAACGTTGTCAACACTAGGACGTTGCCTACTAAAGGACTTATTGCATTCTCCTGCTCTCGAGTAAAAACGGTATTAAATGGTTTTCTTAATTTCTTACGTCAAATTCCAAATTGTACTGATTCTATTAATATATAGTGCGTGTTAGTAAATATTTTTCACTAATATTTTTTATAATTTAAAAAATTGTGTATTTTCAAATACGACGTTAAATATTTATCGTATTAAAGGTTACACAGTAACTCTACAAGATCATGTAGGTATATGCAAATTCTATCTTTTGGAACTTTGACAACAAAAAAATTAAAAATAACCCAATAACAATATGTTATTAAATTAAATAGTAAAAGTTATTACAGTCGACAATAATATAAAATATTTAATTAAACTAATATTATATTGTATTCCAATCCTAAGATTTTTTCATTAGAGCGAACTTTTCTGATTTATAAAAAATCTTACATACTCTCACCTATAAATAATGCATCTCATAAATATTTCCTTAAAACTAAACTAACAATTCAAACTAATATTTTTTTATGACTCGTCACTCATTACCTCCAAACGGGCTGTTAATATTTTAATCAAACCATAACGCAATTGATAAATAATAAAGCAATCTAAAGATAATCGACGGAATATCCCCATACGACCATAATTTGACGATAGATTTTATCGAAATCGACATATTTTTATATTGATAAACGTATCGTTTCCATTTGTCACAATTACAAAGCGAGATCGATTAAACTTTATTGTCACAGCTTACCACTAAGTCATACCAGCCTAGAAATGTAAGAATAAAAATAATTGTCATGCCTATATTAAACAAAAAAAACTTTAAAGTGACAAATACGAAAACATTTACTCCAAAATATTTCAAAGAATGAAATCTGAATGTTGTAAAACCGAGCCGTAAGTGTTATTACGTAGCTCCTTTCATTTCGAAACATTCCTTTGTCTTTCGTCAAAAAAAAATTATTGTTCCCGATCGAAAGTGTATGACTCAAGACAGCATTCATCGGCACGATATATTCATTATTTGTCAATTAGTTACACACTAAAAAATTGAGACGAGCCCTTACAAACTGGTAGAACATTCGAATACATTGTGGGGATTGTAAATCTGCAGTGACAACTGACTTAGCGAGGCTAGCTACCGGAACGGTCGTAGCACCGAACTTTTGTTTTGCAGAAAAACTGTTTATATGACTTTATTGTTTCACGTGTATTTCAATATAATGTTATGAAAATACCGTAAATTTAACGGTGTATTTATCTGCCTTCGTAATAAGTTTCAAAGAATTTATAAGACTAGTGGAAGTATTCTGTATGAATTTAGGTCCTTCTAAATTTATTAAACATTAATTTACAGAGTTTAGTACCCTCAAATATTCATAAATTTATTAGAGATGAAAGTTAAATCTTTTTACGTCTCCATGTATACTTTTTTGTTAGTTTTCTTAATACAACAAATGTGTTGGTGACTATAAAATAAATATCTTCAGAATATTGCTTGGTTACATTTATTACAAACTTTTATTAATATTTCAATTTGACTTTTCTGTCCTTATATGTGTTAAATTTAATTCAAAATAACACCTTGTTAGAATTATAAATAAGCTGTAACATGAGCAGTGACTATTGAAATATTTCAACCCACATTATCTTAATTTTATGTTCTTGGGCTAATTTTAAAGGCTAATTTTAATATACCAATGAAGGTGTAAAATTAATTTAAGCTTATAATTTCGTAATTTTCCCCTGTCCATCAATCTGTTACAATGTCACACTTTCTATAGTTTAAAATCTACGTTTATTGAGTTTTGCCAGTAGGCGAGAGACATTCGAATAAAAAAAATTTAAGAACTTTGAAAAGTATTTAATATAACATCCTTATAAGTGCAAAATTGAAACTTCGAAGCGATGTGAAACATTTTAAAAAATAATATGACTAAAATAATACTGTAAATATTATTATAAATAATACTGTAAATATTGTAACACTGGCATTAATTTAGAAACACACTAAATTAAGATGACCAAAAACCTAAAATAAATATAAGTTCAAATATATTATGTTATCACGTACATACCCACCTACTATCGCTACCCGGTTTTTAGTGATTAACAAAATTCTCAGTATCGATGACCTTCGTACTCAATAATTAAAGTACGCTTAATACTTTTTGTAGAATACAAAATAAATAAAAAAGAGAAACACAATACAAACAGCAATAAGACCTAAACATTATCAAATCCACACTCAACCTGTGGAACTGCTTCAGGTGCATGACCATTACTTTTTTTTATATTTCGTAAGTGCATACATAGCTTGTTTTTTGTCATAATCAGTTTGGTACTTGAATAGCATAATTACCAAACTTCAATCGTATGTGAAGTGTGATACTTAACATACATTATAAACAACCCATTACTCAAAGCACATTTAAATTACTAGAGAACTAATAAAATGTCAATAAAAATCTGAGCTTCGTTCCTCTTCTATTTATCGCAGAGAATGAATCAACATACGTGAACCCAGGGTTGCCATAAATGTAATTCTGAACACCCTAAAAATATTTAAAAGAACAGTTTAGGACTAATTAAAAAACAAAATTTAATAAGAGTGATAATTTATAAATATACAAAAATAGAAACTGCCTATGTATATATATGCTTGTAATAGACATTTATATCAAAAAGTCGTAACTATTATAGTTAACTACATATATAACTTCGTGTTCTTTATCCCTAAAAAGATAAGCATAGCCAGCGAGAGCGTTAACTATATAACGTTGGTTAATTACATAAATATGTTTAAAATAATTCTAAAAACCAAAAAAAGAAAGTCGTCACAAAATATTTACACATAAAATAAACAAATTAATCATTTTGATTTTTTTTATGCTATAACATCTTCCCTCTTGCCAAATTTCAAGATTCTATATTAACGGGAAATAATCCGTAGGTCCATCATAATGTCTGAATTAGTGAGCCAATATCAAAATAGGTGTTATCTAATACACCGTATTATTTTATTGCACCACGTTATAACCTTAAATTTTACCAAACTATCAACACGTTTATCTACTTGCTGCCTATAGCCGTTCTTAAGAAAAGGAATTTTGATCAACAGACAGGCCGACGGACAACAAAATGATCTTATATCTTTCTGTATTCAATATATTTAGACCAAACAGACGTAGAAGATGTAAAAGTAAAACCTATTCAAATTATTTTCCTACTAAGATTTTGAATAAATAACTATGAAAATGATAACAGGATCTGTATCAGAGATGTGTCAGATTAAATGGAACTTTAGTATTTCTAGCGCCTTCATAGTTAAGCATAAGTTCGCTGTACTGTCAGATATGTAATTCTTTACGAATTCTTTTCAATTCTCGGAAAAATAGCTACATTTAGGTATTTAAGTATACCGATGATTATTTGAAACGGTTCATTATTTATGGATCAAGTTGAAAATTTAACACGAACCATGAAATATTGTTTACGTAGCAGCGAAAGAAAAAGCAATTCTTTAAAAACTGACATCGAACGAATTATTATCGAGTGCAACACGACGGGAGTTGTTTGTTATCATTTTTGTAATGTATCTACAAGATTAATATCGCGATTCAAATTTGTTTACCGACCCGAAATGCGCTTATCATTTTATGCATGTCCACATTCCATCATGTTTGAACAGATTACGATTGAATCAAGTTTTTAACACACTCAAAACGCAAGTTTAAATAACAAAATCGGAAAAATAAATAACCCAGTTTAAAACTACGCCTTTTATATCGTAATTAACTTGACCGCATCTAAAACACACCTATGTTAGGTATATTAAAAACTGTATTAGTCATAACGTGTTACCATAACAGTTGGGAACGTTGCTAATGTCGTGGAAAACTTATGTAAAAATGGAAAATGTTTGCGTTTTATTAATAATTAGTAGCATTTACTCAAATACTAATAATTCCGTTAATTGCAGGAAAACGTCAAAATGTTATTAAAGGTTTAAAATATTATATAATATTTCATTCCACAATTAACTATTTTATTTGTAATTGGAAGTATTAAATGTTATGATTAAATTACTTATTTTATTAACCAACATTCAAATTTGTATATTAACTTATGATATAAATACATTATTTGAACCATGTGACTAGTTAATTTTCTGTACCTTTTCGAATAAGAGTTTACGGCTTTTCATACATTTTCATGATCTGTGATGAAAAATTGTCTTATTTACAGTCGGCATGATCTATTTAGATAACGTAATCGCTTTAGCGCATGGCGACTAATTAAAATTGCAAATTCACACGAAATTAAGATGTATTTGCGCTCCAGTCAGGTTCTTGTTATTAGCGTTTAAAACATGTTACATTTCTAACAATAAGTGTAAATTTTTACACGACGATTTAAATGTCCACAATAAAATCGTGAAAAAACAAACGTCGGAAAAAGGAAACTTCGTTAGAGACTAGCGTATACGGACTAAAAAAATACTGGCGAGTGTCATCTGTAAGACGTGTAATTTTGAACCTTTATTTTATAATCGTGTTTCGCATTGAATACAACATAATGTTTCGTGTTGATTCGCACAAATAATTTTAAACCTAGCGATGAAGTTTAGTGTGGACTTCAATCATAATGTTAATATTAATAGACTAAACTGTTAAATATAATATTTAAAAAAAAAACATTTGTGCTTCCTAAATCTCATATAAAGACTAACGAAACCAGCTGAGATGAGTTCTCTATATAGAACACCTACCATTAAATTTAGTACAAAAACCATTCATAATATCACTTATAATAAAACATTACGTTACTAATGTACCGAACACGATATTTAAAATCATGGAAAAATCATAATATAAAATAGTGTACACAGTAAACAAGCGTCTACGACTGCAACAAATAATGAAATGTTGCCATTTTTTTCTGAAAACGATGGTAAAGACTTTGTTTCTCACCTGCGTCATGAACCTATCGGCTCCCGTTCCCTCCTCATCCTTAAATATAATGTCCGGATTATAATTAGGCACTAAGTCTTTAAACTTCTCATGATTCCTCGTGATCCGCCCCTCGGGCTCCCCGCTGCAGGCCAGAGAGTTCTCGCCCAAGTTGGGCACATGCTGGCTGAAGACGAGCGGCGTGAGCTTGCGGGGCCCGTGCCGGCGGCCGGCGCCGCGGCCCGGCCCGCAGCCCGCAGCCGCCGCCGCCACCAACAGCACCAGGAGCGCGCGCCTCATGATGCCCGCATCGCGCACTTGCTCACGACCGCACCGCGCCGCATCAGCGACCGTACTGACGGACGCCGCGTGCCCGACCTACCGTTTGCCTTTTCTCGAGCCGGGCCGCCCGCCTGATTGGGGTATTTAAGAATTACGAACGAGCGAACGGTGGTAGTGGGGGTGTCATTCGTAAGTTTGGTGGTCGATGCTGCCAAATGCAATGCAATCCAATATTTTACTCTCTTTCTTACAGCAATTTTCACACCCTCCGTGAAAATTAGATTTTCTATTTTTCATCTATGCTATGACTTTGAGGTCTCAGTTATTGTAATAGACGATATGAAATACTGAGATAGCAATATTATCTTTATCAAATAAAAATATTAAGATTTGACAATCTGAGTCATAGAAAATATCGCTCAATATAGATTAATGTAATGTACACAGTGATTCATTCTTTACAACGACAATTTTCAGAAAATCAATAGAAATCAAAATTGTTCGTTTTCTGTTAACTGAAATGCAATGCAATACTACAATGCACTCAAAATAAGCACTCGGAATATGAATAAAATTATTATCATAATTTAACACGAAGTTAATGATGGTGAGCGGAATAAGCATTAATTAAATTATTGTCAACACCATTCATCTAACTACTCGTAATTAGCTTCATTCATAGGAATTCTTTATCTATCACAAAATGGCAAGTTAACACAACCCAACAATAAAAATGTGAGTAATAATTGAAGATGGAAACAAAACTCGTCTAATTAAAGGTTTGCTTAGAATTATAAAATATTAAACATACTGTAGATAATATAAAGACCATTCGTAGGTGGGTCCGTGCATTGTATTTTGTTGTTCACCAAGCAGATGATGCAGAAATTTCAATGCAAATAAGCCGGTAATAGTGATACTGCCTTTGTCAAGTCAGGATGAAAAACAATGATGACACTAAACTTCGTTTAGACGATGTTCTGCCCATATCTGCACTTTTAATATATATCCAGTTTGAGCGACGATAAGAGAACACTACATTATAAAAATGTCTATCATCGTGCGAGGAACCAAGCTTATAGAAAACTGCGCGATGACTACCTAACTTTCCCATTACTAATGGATAGCGTAATTGATATGAAAGATATGGCTTTCTTAAATTATAATAATCTTAAATTTATTTAACACAAAACTTATTCAAACCCCTCTTAAGCCTTCGCATTCTAAGCCTACCATACTATAAACATTATTACCGCTAACTTTCCTTATTTCTTTCATTCGCTTTCATGAATATTTATCTAATTATTATTTTACCAACACGTAACTAATAAACCAATTATAAATAAAAAAAAGTAATATTGTTTAACATGTACTTTAGTACACTAAATTGTATCTAATAAGTTAATGTATTTCGCAAACTACACTAACTTATTTCGATTAATTCACGCATTTTGCGACGTGATAGCTTGATTTTTAAACAGCAAGGATAAACACGTCACTTTAATAAATACCGTAGGACTTTATTTATCTAAATCTTGGCATTTAGGATAAATAATTTATCAATTTCTAAATTAAGGCGCATCGTTAACCAGTGTTATTATCATAGATTCTTGTGACAAGCGGAGCGAAAGATAAAGAAACAAGACAAGAATGCTTCCAAACCTTGGGACACAAAAGCGTAAAAAGTTAAATATTAAACACGGTAAAAACGTGTAATGTACATAGAAAAAAATACAATTTGAAAACAATTATGTAAATCTGAAAACATATTCATCCACTCCAAATATATCGTTCAGGTATTCACGAGTGTAAAAAAATTCACATTTAAATGATGTCCAGATCTCGGTAAGTATATAAATGTCAAGTAGTCAGTTAAAATTGCGTCTTGACAAAATTGAACAATCAGTTTAACATTTCTCCTAGTTAAAAGTATAATTTAAAGTAAAAAAAAAGTAATAATTCAAAATATTTTTTTTATAAATTCTGCCACAGTCATATGTGATCAAATTTTTACTATATAAATTACACCAACCAAAATAGTTTTTCATACTTTCTTATCAACATTATACTATCCATTGCTCATGGAAAATACAATATACAAGAGTTTTCATTCAAAAAACGCCCCTTTACGTCAAATATACCCACACAACAGGTAAATAGATAATTTGTTATTTAAAGATGTCGGGTAGATTTGACGAGCTAAATGAACGCCTTTACGTAATTTTTGGATGAACCTAGGGTAACCATACCAAATTTTAGAAAACTAAAAGTGGTACAATAAAAACCATGGGTATTGTGTTCACAATCCAGAACTTTTAAATTATAAAAGTAGCAACTCACGTTATATGCAAATGAAAAGAACAGGTTAATTAATGTTTTCCTTAATTTCAGTATAAATTGCATGTTTTGGAAAATATCCTTCCAAAACAGTTTGTACTCGAATTAATCTTATATATTGTTGTTTACCTTAATTATAACAGTTGAGATACTATCGTTAGTTCACTGATTAAAGTGTTAATAACAGGAAATCGCTTTCTTTGAAACCCTTTTTTATATTTTTTATATTTAATAAAGACGATCCTAGGCACCTTTGATAAGAGGACAGTATACGAGGAAAAGAAGACGGATGGCAACCCTAAATGAAGCTAAAATAGTTTCCTTCACTTAGAAACTTCGACACTTTAGCTAAATTATTCTCTTTACTTCATATGTACATCTTAAAAACACATTAACAATACAATAAATCAAAATAATCACGGTAGATTTGCGAATTACAGATGATTGTGCGCGCGAGCGTCTAATGGAACTAGCCTTGCATTTACAAATTAAGTCCGCGTGCGAAATATTATCAAATTGTAGGTGTCATTTGGGTGATTCTAATGACACTTTAAGTGGCGACTTTGGTCCGACCAAGTGGCGGCTCCTCAATTGAATTGCGTTCGTGTGCAAGTTCATTATATTGCGATAGCGGTGCATCGCCTCAGTGGACCACTGCTGTAGCTAAAACGGAGACATACAAAGTAAATTCATAATTAAAATTAGTTCACTTTCCTTATATTCTTACTGCCTTAGTTCCTGCTCTAAAGTCAGAATCTCCATGTAAAAAGTACCAAAAAAGCTGGACCATGAAATATCCGGTTGTTTTCAAATCGTAATAAAATTACCAAAACTTCCGGCCGAGGTTTTTTTGCGGCTGCATTTTATAATGTGTAAATGTGCATGAATTTCTCTCCTGTTTTTTTTAATCGGCTCTCATTTAAAACTTTTGTTTTCAAAATAAGGGAATATTTCAGCTGACTTTTAAATCTTAAAATCTGTAGATAGTAAGAAAATTATTTTTGATTATATTTTTGAAGTCTCTTAAAGGGAAAAATAAGTTTAATGATAGAACTTAATAACAGATCTTTAAATTTACGGAGATTGTCGTCACCGAGCATTTCAAATACACTTCTGAAAAATAATCCAAATGTACAATACCAAAAGTATGTTGGTAATGCTTGGCCACCAAGGACTTGCACCACCTCCGTAAATTAAAAGATCTGTCGTTATGTTCTATCAATAAATTTGTTTTTATTCTTAAACTTAGTTCTGTCATTAAACCTATTTTAAAATATCATCTTATTTCCAGAGACCTACGTCCAGTCCTACTATTACTGCGACGGCCAAGTTTTATAAAATGGATAATTATGAATACATCAAACAAACTTTTAAATAATCAGTACTATGCAAATTAATTCAAATCATAGTATATATAAATATATATATATATATATATATATATATATATATATATATATATATATATATATATATATATATATATATATTAAATTTGCCATTAAAGTAATAACTAAGACAATAAACTGATTCCATACACGACAAATGGATTATATTATTTATTATATTATTGTTTACTAAGGAGCATTGACATTAAACAACTGGATCTTAGAAGATAGAACCAAAGTTGGGCAAACAACGTCACATGGTGCTTCACCGTGTATCGCTTTACTCCAAATCATATCGATGTTCTTTAATTTCACCAATATAGTCCGAGGCAGAATCTACTTGGGACGGTTACTCTCCCTCTTCTCTTGAGGCTTCCAATCCAAAGCCCATTTATGAGGAATAAGAGCTGACTCTCTTCTGATCGTTGTTGAAGCGAAATTTTCTAGCATCGTTCTAGCAAGTCTTCCTTAGATATATTCCCTTGGGTTAAGATATTCGGAGAATATTTTTAAGACAGTGCTTTTAATCACATTCATAGCGCCTACCCGTACGGTTTTATTATTGAATGTATCTGACATACATCGGTCCTATCAATCATAATCCCTAAAACTTGTCATTTTAATATAGCGGCGTAAAATAAATTTGCAACGAAATTTAAACCTAGAACTAAGTTAACGTTTTACCTTGTTTGCACACGCTAGTCATTTTAACAACTCGTATACGGTATAAAAAGATTAATATTTGGTTTTCGTCAATATTAGTCAGTTCATCGTCAAAAAACCTAGACCGAGATTTACACAAGTCTAGCATATTTTATAACCGCAACTGCCAAAGCGAGACAAAGACGAAATGTTTTTTACGCGTTTAGATTTTTTCACAAAAAAACTTGCTAAATGCATCCTTTTAACAAATACGTTTCACGAGAAAACCGCCTGATTAATCATAGTCTCACTCATGTAATTCGTCATGCACTTTAAGCGTGGTGAAGAATTGACACAAATATTCATAAGCCAAGTATCCATATGCAATTCATACTACCGCTGAGGTCCGTACTGAGCATACTTAAGTACCGTTAGGGTAGCTTATCCTTTCACAAAGGTTTACGTAGAAGACGACGTGATTACTACGTCATCACTATGAACCTATAACTTGTGTGAACGTCAAATTTGTACCATGTGCTATTGTAGCAGTAATGGATACAGCACCATTGATAAGTGTTTGTTATTCCATTTACAAAAAAGTTAGAAATAAAAACTGAATTACAATATAATCAGATTTTACCACACAGTTGGTCTTTGTACGCTTATACACTATTATAACTTTACCATGCTTAACACATGGAAAAATGGTAAAAAATTGTTCGAATTTTAATGAACCACTCTTGGGCATCTTATTGCATCGAATGATTCATTTTACGAAACTTATTAAGAGTTATATCTTAATATTTTAATTGAACCGTAAATCATTGATAAATGTATCCTTTTTATTATATGCCGCAATATTTTTTTGTTAATTGTTAAGATTTTTTATAAAGTGCTCTTCTAATGTTTCTATCGAACACGTAGTCAGTGACCGAATTTTAAGGGGCGATTGAGAATCGGCAGCTAAATCCTAAAATGAAAAAAAAGGAAAAAAAAACGTGATTTGTTTTTAATTTTTCCACACAATCTGGCGTTTTATTAAAGCGGGATTGTATAGAAAAGATAAAAAAACTACGTTCTTTTTTTACATTTTATGATTTAGTTTCCGATTCTTAACCGCTTCTTAAAATTCGGTCACTGACCAATATTTAATTCTGTATTTACACTACTTTTGGTAGCGGTTTCGTTTATGTATTTTTTGGTTCTTCGGCAGAGTTTTTCTTCAGTGAAAATTTTTATCCCAAAATGTCCTTGATCAGTATAAAGGTTCTAATTTAAAGGTTTAATCTTAGTTACAACTTTGATACAAATCACTGTAATAGATTCGGCAATTTCTATTCATCAATTTTAAGAGCGTTTAATTTATAATTTAATTTCATGTTACTAAAAAAATATTTGAAGAGTAAAGTGTTTTAAAGTATAATAAAGTGTTTTAAATTTTATTAAATTAAATTTATATCGGTCTAGTAATTTTCACATGATTTTCAAACAAAAATAAACATACAGACATAAGTCAGTTAAGGAAAAATAATCGATCCAGTAGTTCTTGCGCGAAGTTAGAGAAAAATGGACTTGCAGGAATTAGAAGAAAAATGCATTTTGGCTTCAACAGAACCTAAATAGTTATGTTCCATTAGTATTTCCTGAAAAATCTTCTATGTACAGACACCCCTATATTAAAATTGTATAAAAGAACATACACAGGGGAATTAAAATAAATGTAATATGAGGTTTATTAGAAGTTTATATATATTTATATACATATATATATATATATATATATATATATATATATATATGTGTGTGTGTGTGTATATACATATATATATATATATATATATATATATATATATATATATATATATATATTATATATATATATATATATATATATATAAATATATATATGTATATATATTTATAAATATATTTAATTTTGAAACTAAGTACAACAATTTGACAATAAATGTGACTGGAAAATAAAAATCATATCTAAACGTACTCATTATGGCACACTCGTATGTACGCAATTGATTATTCATTGTTAAGCCAGAGACACTATTATATATACCAAGGATCCAAAGTACCTTACGTAATACAGTAACAATATGGCAATGAAAAACATTCTGGCTTGGGAGAATTTCGAAACTACACATCCGTCATTGCACAGTCGTATGCTTAAACACCCAGCCATATCTATCCTTTACTTTTTTACTCACACATGGTACTATCATAATAAGTGACCATCAGGAGATCAAGGTACTATGCGCAGGCTACCACCCCAGTAACCAAAAAAGCCTATCTGAACTAATTACGGTTAATTTTCCTTCTCTCTAATATTTGTAATGATTCATTAGTTTCTTCATGTGTAATTTACGGTGTCAGATGCACTGTTTTTTTTAATTATGACTTTTAACTACGAATAACTACTAACTTATACTCATCAACAATTCATTCTGTAATTAAAAATTCTCCACCAAACATTTAAAAAAAATCATTTTGTCAGAAAAAAAACTTAAAAGATCCCAACAAACTTATCCCATAAAAACTTTCACCATAAAGAATACGTACATGTGAGAAGTAGCTATTTTATACCAATTTTTCAATTAATCAACTTTTGAAAATATAAACCTATAGAATAATTACAAACTCCTCTCAATGACATCTATCATAAATGCATGCCGAAAAACACCTCTTACCCATTTATATGTTCAATGCAAGTTGTCGCAAGAGTGAATGGTGCAATAAATAAATTCAACATTTTGGCACCTTATTTTCGAAAACAGTTATCTAACCTCTTGCGCAATAAATTGTTAATAGATGAATAAAATTCAAAGCTGTATTCCCATATTTTTTGAAAGGCAATCATAAATAAACAAGTCTGTCAGTAAAACAACTCATGTAAAAAACAACCTTTGCTCATATAACTGCGTCTGACTTTTAAAATCTCGAAATCTCTAAAAACATGCAAAAATTAACACCTCTATAAAGACGATGATGCATTGCAAGTAACAAAAATAAAGACATACGGAAAACGCCTTAGACAAACTTTTAGGTACCAATATCCACAAGAATCATTAATAGACACAGAGCGCAGTACCAATTTGAAAGACATAAACGCGTGATCTGTTGGAGAACATCACACGCTAGTTAGCACTAGAAGGGCATGAAAGATTTCCAAGAAATGAATACATGAATATCACCAGGACCACAGTGAGAAAGAAAAAAGCGAAGAACAAATATATAACGTGTTACTTCTTTATACATCTCCCGGATTTTAAGAAATATTTTACTGTAACTGTAGATACATAATTCAAATTCAACGTAACATTTTTAAATATAAGAACATTACCTACATGCTATCGACAATATACTTCGTCTCTTGACTATTTCAAAATTGTAATCATTATGCAATTATTACTGAGGTAACTAATTACCTGCTGCTATTAATTACTTCTCGTTTTATTTTTAACTATCCCATTCCACTCTTTTAATTTTCTCACAGTGATGCTGTCAAATACGAATTATGTAAAAGTTAAGATTATAACGAATTTATAACAAACCCATATTTGAACATATTTAAACATTTCACTTTGTTTCAGAATATTAACAAGGAAATAACCATATTTTAAAATATTGAAAAGATAAAGTATATGTCACGTATCTGGGAAAATGAAATGTGATAAATCTAGTGAATCATGAGTGAACCAGTTAAAGCATTAATGACTGATGCAGCAGCAATAAAAGTACATTCATCATGATTACATCATTATCATCAGCCGGAAAATGTCCACTGCTGGATATAGATTTCCCCTTTAGACTCCCACGAAGATCTATTGTCCCGCCTGTGACGGTTTCCCAAGATCTTCATCAGATCATCTATCCACTTAGCGATGGGTCATCCCACTTTACGTCTTCTTGCACGTCATCGCCACTCGAGAACTTTTCTTCTCTAGCAGTTATCGGTTCTGCGCGCTATATAACCGGCCCATTGCCACTTCTATCTACCAATCCTACAAGCTATGTCGGTGTCCTAAGTTCCCCTACAGATCTCATCATTATGAATCATATCCCTTAGGAAAACTCCGACACCACAAACTGATTAAAAACTTTCGACTTCAGACACTGGGGTATTTTTGACGAGAAAATATGACAGTTTCCCGGATGCTACCCAGCCGGATTTGTTTCTCCTATTTACCTCTTTCTTGAAGTTGAATATACCTAATTAAACAATTTGTCCTAGGTATGCATAATAATTTAATCAGTGCACGTTTCCTACTTAATGTTTACTTTGCTCATTTTGTAGAAGACACATGAGTAAATAGATTCAGATATCTACCTACGTCAAACTACATCTACATATTCTGGCTGAGAAAACTTACGATTATTTGCACTGCAAATTAAATTAATAATCACATTATTTGTCATAACGTGATTCCAGGAGAACGTAGCAGGAATTTTAAAAATCCACGTGCATTAATTTAGCCCCATTTGATTGCAAAATCAGATTCTTTCCATATGCGATCGCCAGACTATCGGCCAGACGTCAAAATGCGTGTCAAGTTTCGTAATACCGCAAACCATTATAACGAAGACGTGTAAGCGCAAACGGGTTGACCGTTTGCAATTTCACATTGTTTAATAATTTAAAAGAATTCTCTAGAGCTGTACAAATGCGTCCCGGCGATTGCGATCGTAAACACCTTAACTGTATGCGATGATTTGTCAGGGCTGGATTATGTTTGCGTAAAATTTTCCACAATTAAAAGAAAATCCACTATTTACCGTTACCTAGACTTGCATTAATTATTTACTATCACTTAAGTTACAAATACTTAATCTGTGCCGAATTCGTACCTTGTAGTTTGGTTAAACCCAACCTTGAATCTACTAAGTATTTCTTGAATCTACTGAGGATTATTTGTTCTGAATTCAGTGAAATAACTATAATTAAATAAAATGGAATATTATAACTATTTCCTAAATAATACAATAGTGAAATTTTTTTTACAAAAGATAAAGTTGCCTTTTAGCCATTTTTCTTCACATATTCAAATGGAGTGTCGTCAAAAAAGTAAAAGAAAAAATTGTGTTCATGCCAGATTGGTTTTATTTCTTCAATTAAATATATATTTTTAGTTTAATATAAGTAAATATTTGTATTCTAACCCATTACTTTCCTTCCGTTTTCTTTCCAGTTAAGTAAGCGAAACGAAGTTTCAGTTATACTTACATCTCACACCGATTTTACAAAACTAGTGAATTTGGCTAGGAAGAGTTCCTAACTTCGGTTGCTTTTTCTGCAACCGCCATTATTTATATCATTTACGTCAAATGTTGTTTACGGTGCCTCTCGCTGTATTTTTTGTAACAAATTTGTATTTTCCATAATATTATTTTTAACACATATAATTTAGAACGTTTTCCTGATAACACCTTCACGTCATTAAACATAACATTAAAAAACCATAGACAAGTATAATAAATTGTTTTATAAATTTATTACTCCAAAACAATAAAGTTTCAACACCTTTTTTTTCCTTATTATGTTACGATAAAAAGTTTACTTGCGGTATTCACGCCAGATGCAGTTGTACAAACAAATGATGAAGCTATTCCTGAAATTCCGGACTCGGTCTCGAGACGTATAAAAAAGAATTAGGTTGCTATAATGAGATTACTGGAAAAATATAAACAAACTGGCTAATGTTTAAAATAATTTAAACACATTTTAGCTTAACAGGGTCGCAACTGAGTAACGAATAATAACGTAGTGAACTACAAACCATTATTTTTTTAATTATTTCGTTTTATAATTCCGTAAAAAACTGAAACATTTCGTGGTGGATTTCGTACGTACTTTTCTGCGATAACCTGGCCCTAAACCATTTTAAATTATTTAGCATCATCATCATCAGCCAGAAGACGTCCAGTACTGAACATAGCACATTTCCTCATAGACTTCCACAAAGATCAGTCCCGTGTCGCCTTCATCCAAACTTATAGCGACGTTTATCAGATCATCTGACCGCCTAACGAGGATCCATCCCGCTCTGGCATCTTCCGACATATGGTCGCCACCCGAGAACCTTTTATCCTCCAAGTGATTGCAGGTTCTGCGCTCTATATGACTTGCCCATCGCCATTTCAGCCTGCTAATCCTACAATGTCCATGACTTTGGTTGTTCTACGGATCTCATCATTATGTATCACATCTCGTAGACAAACTTCGAACATAACCCTTTCCAAAACCTTTCAAAAAGTCAATGAGCGAGTTTAGGCTTATAAAGAGCCACGCCTCACTTCTGTACATAATCATTAGCAACACACACTGGTTGAAAGCTTTTAACTTCCTCATCATCTGAGATATTTTGGACGAGAAGAAATGGCGAAGTTTCCCGATCCTACCCAGCGAAGTTGCATTATTCAAATTATTAATCGTTATAATTATGTAGCATAATTGCGTGAAATTAAGAACAAAGTTAGTGAAACTTGCTTACCCTCAGAGCAAATGATAGTAGTTTATTCATTAAAGAAGTAAAAAATGGCAAACACTTCAAAATATTTTCATTATGTACCACAATTAACATAACAATTTGTCTTTATGTAAAAATCTACAAAACTATGATTAGTAGCAGAATCCATCGCACGGAGTCCTTCTCGTGAATATCAATTTCAGGAGGTAGGTATCAGTATTCAAATTAAAATCCATGCCTACATAATCAATCCTGAGTTACCATAGAGGTCTGACTTTTATAAAAATAGCTTCCACAAAAGTCAGATCTGTTTGCCTAACAAAGTGTACTTAAAACATAACACCTATAAGTTCATAAGTCCGAGATCCAGAAGCCATTTAATTGAGAGAAAAAAAAATAATTAAATATTGTAATTGTATGTAAATACTTAGCAAAATACTTGGTGTAAATTATGTAGAAATTCATTATTCACAATTAAATGAAACTACGTGATGTAGTATTATTTCTACTTTCTTCAATTTCTTTACCACGACCTAGGTTTCGTTGTATTACAACATCTCCAGGTGGGCTATTAGCAAAGATATCTTTGGACGGATGGAGTGGACTATTATGGCTATTCTGCAACTGGACTATTATGGCTATTCTGCAACTCATCACCGTTTGCCATCTGAATCTCTGACTACGACTTTTTCCTCGGCGCGGCAGTGACACAACGCATGTATTATTTTTTCTCCCAATTAGCATGTGTCTGATATAAATTACTATTACTATTGCAATAATAATTCGATATCAATTGCTATCCAGGGTAAAAACTGGATTTTCACTTGCCAAATCGACGTCTTCTTCCACCCGATCTTCGTTAACCATCCGACGGATTTTTCAAAGACTATTATTGACAATCATCTATTTTATTATTCGTAAATTATTTATAGTTTTACATAACAAAAAAATATTTTTGATTACCCTGTCTAACTATATTTTTAAACACCGAATTACAAAATATTTCCTCCATGCTTTTTATCTCCCCGTGCCTCGTACCTCACGGAAGCTGCTTATATTTAACACCTTTTTATAACATGAGATAAGTTCTAGTCAAGAGATAAAATGTAGTATTTATACCACCGACGTTTTATAAATCTGTATAAACAATTGTCCGACTTTATAATTTTCAACGCTTCCTCTGCGTAACATCGGGAAACAGAAATTTCTTACCGGTTACGATCGTCCTCGATGTAGTTTCCGGCAATGTGACTACTGTTAAGTAAACCGTTAATAATAATTCCATATAATAAACTAACCAAATAAGCATTTCGCGCAAGATATTATTCTGAAAAACGTTCTAATCAATAATATTAGACAGGACAATAACACATGTATTTAGCATGTTGACGTCATCACTGACGTAGCTTTAGATATTATGTAATTTAGTTTAACACACGGTTATATCGTTTAGTTTAACAATGATTCAGCAGTAAGTTGCAGACTACAACTGTATAGGTAAAAATTGCGCAAAGTATTTGTACTTATATTCAAAGTCTGCAAGCGAAATTGTAAGAAAAACATGTATTTAAAATCTAAAATTCACTTATAATTTATGCCATCAATAGTACATATTATACTTACAATTATCCCATCTACAGGAAAAGTTCAAAACAAATAGGTTCCTAAAATTTCACTATCGATCTGTTTCCATTAACAATTTGGTTGTTCAAAGGTAGAGCGCAGAACCGACACAAGTGATGAAACTTTCGGCACAAAAGCTTTCAATTTTAAACGGAAATATATGTGAAACATAGTCACATGTATGCTTAATAAGCATGTGCTTATATGGCTAGAAATCTATCACGATCTTTATCATTCTTTTCTAAATCCGTATGTCAATATATAGAAAAGTTTATACAGTAGTCGCGCTGTAGCATAACCCACATTTTTCATAATGTCCTTTTAAATTCTTAATGCTAGGATATAAGTAATAATTTTATTTTGTCGTTTCTCCAAGTGTTTCATTGATGGGGCCGTTAAGTACTAGTGTCTAAACCAAAGTGCGGGTTCAAATCTCATAATAAATCCTCTTTTTTTCTTTTTTTTTACCATAATGACACGAAAAAATCATATCAAACATGGAAGAGCAAAACATCGATTTATTTTCTTTAGAACTCTTCAAGAAGGAGGTAAAACGAATTATTTTAAAGTACGGATAATTTCTTCAGTACATATTTTAATTTCGTTTGGTTTTATAAACTATTAGAACAAAAAAATAAGTCCATAATGGATGTAATGCCTATTTCAAACGTTAACTATCAGATTTAAGAGCCGCAAAAACTACACGCGAATATTTCTTTTGGAAATTAGTCCTTATGAAAGAGGAAGAAGATATTTCAAAGACTATATGAAGTTTCAGTTTCAAGGCCTTATTAACTCGATGTTCCATGGGAGATAATTGTAGATAAAAATGATATATGTAAGTTATATAAGAATTATAGATAAAAATAATATATATAACTATATTTTGCTGTGACAAGCATAACAAGCAAAATTTCCGAAATGTTTATTTCTTTATTTAAATAGCTACATATACACGATAGCATTATTTGAAATATAACCCATTTTGTACCAATATTTATGTTTTGTGTTTTAAAAAATATTATATTATTTACATTGGCGTACTGTCAAATATGTAAATTAATATAATCGTATTTGTAAATTTTAATTTTAACATTTGTTAGTCTCCATAAGTCAAGGATAATATCATCGATAACAGGAAAAGAGAACACCAAATTTCAGTCGCATGCAGCAATTGTTTAAACTACCTACAAGTAGTCTTGCACTTTGTTTAAACAATTTATTTGCCAAAACTTTTAATCTTGAACAAATATTCCGAACAAATATTTTCAATTTAATTAGAATGACTAAAGTAAGCGATCGTCTTTCAACATCGTATCGCTTCACAAAAAAAGATCATATAAACTTAAGTGATTTTTATAGCTTTTAAAGTATATTTTTTTAATTTTTACAATTGCGTAAAACATATTTTTTTTTAAATTATGCATTATGTATATAATTTCATTATGCATAGTTCCAAAAAATTCCAAAATTTATATTTGAAAACAAGAGTTCCATCTAAAGAAATTTATATTTTCATTAACTTTATTTCGCGGCTGCTGCCTTCTGTGTCAATTACATAATTCGTTAAAAGTATTAATGAACCGCGTCAATCCAAAACCGGTAAAAAAATGTCGGCTAAATTTCAGACACGAAATACCTGAACAAAAATTTGTAGTAGTCTAGTAGTGTTGTAACATATTTAAATTTTTACAAAATATGGAATACAAAATATGAAAACACTTGGCAAGAAAAAAAAAATAAAGTGGTAACCCTGCTTATACATAGTCGTCAAAAACTGCATGTAATGCAAAAAAATGGAAATTCCAAAAAAGTGGTAATGAAGTAGTATGAGCTGGGGTATTTATTGATGAAATTACCAGAGCTCATATTATTTAATTAACATTGATTTTCTAATAGATGTGTGCGCACGTGTAACTTACTATGACTCTCAACGGCATTTCTAATTAAGGACGCAAATATTTTGACGTCGCTCCTAATTTCGATACAATGGAATGTCTGCATCTTCAACAATCACTATTGTGTCGGATGCGATGTTAAATCAAGCGCAAATAGTTTAAGTATTGACACCAATATCACATTTTTTTGGATTTGGTTTTTCCCGCATTGACTGTATTTTTTACATGCAACCACAACGAAGATTGGAAATATAATTAGAACATATGCAAAGATCTAATACACGCTTATTGAGAATGAACTTTTTGTCGGTTTTCCCGATGCTCTTCCGGTCAGTAGTTTTGAGCATTTAGGGTTGTACCAAACGGTTTTCAAATTAATTAATAATATTCTTGTTTATTTTTATATACATAAAGTAAGAAAATGAATATCGATCAATTTAAAAGTAGCCCTATAATTTTATAATGATCGCTTATAAAAGCAATACTCCAAATCTGCCCCATATATCTATTAAATATAATATATACATATAACAGAAGAGATAAAACAGTCTGTTTAGTAGATATTCGAAAAAACTGGCCAAGTGCAAGTTTGTCTTGCGCGTCGAGATATCCGTAGCTAGAATAAAGTGAAATTATCTTATTTATCGTAAGTTTTCACTAATATTGAACGTCTGGTGCAATAAATATTTAAAAATGCTCAATATAATTAGATAGAGATGAAAAATTATAAAAAAAATTTGAAAACCCTCATAATTAGCCACAGTATATAGGGAATTAAAAGAATGGAATATATAGTCTAAGAAATATCCATATAAATATATTTAGGCCACAGTTTATTATTTAATGCCCCAGCATTGCTATATATACAGGTTGATATGTTTTATTGCTATACCAAATTTCAGACTTCTAAGTCAAAAACGATTGTTAAAGGAACAGACAGACGCGTGAATGATTCACTCAGAATTATTTTTCCTTTTGAGATAGAGAACCTTAAATATAAGGTCTGGAGAATATATTTTCCTTATAGTAGCATTGGTATAAGGTATATGTAGAATAGGTTTTCTTTTTTTGTTACATTTAAAAAAATGCATCACTTTTTATGTTTTCGTCTGCCTATCTTCTTCTTTACGTTTTTATTTTGTACGTGCATTACACAAAAAGAAATTAACGGATTTAGATGAACATTTCGGAAAATATCTTCATTAGGAAAGTTGAAACATAATCTCTGAATGTTTGTGCTGGCAGCACGTGAAAACTACTTAGGATATTTAATTTATATTATAGCTATTTTTTTAGAATGTAGGAAGAAACTGAAGTACATTTTGTGTTGTCCGAAAATTATAAAATTGTCCGAAAATATTTAACAATTGCAATTAGAATTAAAGGAGCCCTTAATCATTCAAGAAATTCAGAGACATAAGAATCGAAAAGTCCCGAAAGCGAAATCGCGAGCACAAACTTGCCAATAATAACATTGCATCTGCTCATGGCCTCGCTTTACGTTCCGTAACCTTAGGCCTGCTTCTCATTCGTAACATTGTTCATCCTTTTCCTTTAATGTTTACCCTTTAAGCTATGGAATTTATTAGATCCTATTTCAATTGAAATCCACCATTCTTACACGCTTTCAAAAGTCGTCTAAAGAAATTATACTTGTCCTAACATTACCTACGCCATTTTTCTTCCGCTCATATTCTGTTTATCTTCACGCCTCATCCTTTTTCTCATACCGACATGTCAAATTGAGGTATTATCCATATTAATACATTTTTTTAAATTGTTGTTTACAAAATTTGTGCTTTTTTAATTAAATAGAAGAAATTGTTCTTATAGCCATAACGCTATCAAATGTACAAATGTTACATTATAAACTAATAAATAAATAAATAAATAACCTATGGATCATATATGTTTATCTTCTTTCTTTCATTTCTATCTGAACCAAACAATTTGTCTATACCATAAACTTGTACAAATACAAGTTCATGAAAAACAATATTATAGAACAGTTTAGTGAACAATCGTTCAGAAATAAATAAAGATTACAGCAAAGGAGATATTTTTAGAACGGTGAAACAAAACGCGAAAAATCGATACCAAACGCCACTATTTATATCAATACCAAATCTTATCTCAATATAAAAAATGACGTTTCGTTTTAGATATCAAGTATAAATCTACATACTTGAATCTAAAACGAAACGTCACTATTTATATTGAGATAAATCGATGCCAAATGCCACTATAATACTTTAAACTAAAAGTATCCTTAACATCGTCATTAGCAGAAAGTATGCAAGGGGGACCTGGGGAGTTTGTTCTAGTGAAAATTAGTAACGTTTCAAGAGGATGCTAACGCTTATGTTGACTACCTCATGTAAATCATTGACCTCGTGAACAGCGTTGCCGACAGTGTGCTTGCAACCCAGATGACATCCCCATTCTTATCACATTCGCCATCTGTTTGGCTAACGGGGCCGCCAAATACACTCTTAGAATCGCCGCCCTCAAAATCGCTATTAGTTATTAAAACAAGTATCTTCCTTTTTTGTAGCTTTTGTAATTATTTTTTATTTTCAATGATACAACAAGTTATTTTATAGAAACAAGCGAATAACAAAAAATATACTACAATATACTGAGTCTTATCGATAACAATTCTAGATTATATCGATATCAATCATTATGATATGGTATAAATATTTGTTAGTGAAAAGGAGGCTGATTTGAATGGTTTGGACGTTGTGCATGGGTGAACTGTAGTGCTCCACTAAGTTCAACACTTCTGGACACTGCAATCTTTATCCGAAGTGCTTCGCAGCTATATTGACTCCCCCATAACTTAATAACTCAGCTCCAGAGAATGCTGGAAATCTGACTTTTATGGCAAGTGGGAAGATAAATGCCAGTGTAAAACGTAAATTCAAATGCAAAGTTTAGTCCCAACTTTCAAGTTTGTTTAGTAATTTTCGAATATTTGTCCTCAAAAACTATTTTGACTATTGAATATATTTGGCGTCAATTTTGTAGAAATTCATTATTCACAATTAATGAAACTAAGTGAGTAGTATTATTTCTACTTTCTTTAAGTTCTTTACCATGACCTAGGTTTCGTTGTATTACAATATCTTCAGGTGGGATATTAGCAAAGATCTTTGCCAATTGTCCACCTAAATATATTGTAATACAACGAAATCTAGGTCATGGTAAAGAACTTAATGAAAGTAGAAATAATACTACTCACTTAGTTTCATTAATTGTGAACTATTTTGACGCCAATTTCTTAGCTTATTCACTCAACATACTCAGTCATTCGCAGATAGATTATCAAAAGTTATCACTTCGAAAAGATTAATACATTTTGACAAAGATTAATACACTTGATTTTGACATTTTATACATATAAAGTGTTTTCCCAGAATTGTAATTTTGAAAAACAGATTTCGTTTGCAGGTAATTGGAAAATTAACGATATTATATGTGTTGGTGGGAAACACTTAAAAACTTTGGACCCGTTGAACGGAATTTTGTCTTTAAAAAAGCATTTTGCTTACTTCTTTATGTTCTATGCACAAAGGGTCCGAACGGAACACTATTGTGACAACGCTACCTATACGTCTATTTGTCCGTCCGTTTGTCAAATAATTCTAACTTTTCAATAAAATAAGGTATGATAACGTGTAATTCATTTGCCCAAATTTGCTATTTAAAATTAATAAAAACCTTATTTGGAGTGAACTGCCGTTGAAAAGTGGCTTTTTAGTAGAATACAAATCAGTTTTTAATTTTATTAGACTGGAAATTAACAAGTGTGTATCGTCAAAATTGCCATTTTAAGACCCATTTTGTTATCAGATTTACCTCAAAAAAGGCATTACGCAGAAAACTTGACCATGATTCTTGTATCTTGTATTAATATAACTACTACTAAAAAAATAAAAAAGGGTTATTAATAATAGCATCATAGTATTTTTCGCAAATTTAGGTATGTTTACCTATGAATTACTTGATAGGAAATATATTTACACATTAAAAAAAATATTTGCAAATAGTTTAATGCAATACGTATCGTTAAATATTTATATTGTTATATATATATATATATATATATATATATATATATATATATATATATATATATATATATATATATATATATATATATATATATATATATATATATATATATATATATATATATATATATATATATATATATATATATATATATAAGTGTACACGGAATCCTTGTAGAATTATATTTGTGATTATGAGTAACTGGTTTATTATAACATAAAAGGTAACGTAAAGTATCGTTTTATAATAAGCACGCCTATATGATAAAAGTATCTACCTATAATAGAATATTTTATCGAGGAAAAATTATAGTTTTTGGACCTTTGTTATAATCAGCTAGGTCAAATTTATTTTATACTTTTTTTATTCTATATGTAAAAGTACTGATTACTCTTCTAGAGTCAAATCAAACGTCGTGTAACATGTAGTAGATTATTGGAAAGAACTTAACCTGTAACTAGCCTGGTCAAAATTATCCTAACATAAACGTTTAAAGGCATACTCCAAATATCTAGTCATGTATATGAATCGAGTATACAATATACCTAGTATGTAGGTGTATGAGAATAGTATACTAACGGACAGATGTAATGATGATGTGGTCTGTGAAACCTCTGCGTTTCTCGGGAGTAACATTAGCGGACATTATGGTGTTTACATATTGTAATTAGCAGGCATCATGAAGTTTTACGTCAACGCAAGTCAATTTACGGAAGAACGTTAAACGGTATTCTGATAACAACAAAAAGTCCAGAAAAGTGATAATTAAACTCAACCATGGTTTGATGAATGAATTGGTCGAGCCACTGCGGTCAAGTTTAATTTTGTAATAGATATAATATTCAATAAATTTAGACGCCGAGGGTTAACTCTTAACTTCTTTAACAAAACTGCACTTCAATTGAGACTATGTTAAGTACAAGAGACGATATTATAAGCCAGAAGAAGAAATTATTTTGCTCGCCAAATAAATTATTTCCATAATACACAAATACAATCATTTTAAACGATCTAAGATGTAAGTTTCTTTCTTATCTTTCTCTGGATGACAACTCAATAAACCACAGTCATAATCTAAACTATTTTGACTTATCATATCTCTGAAAAAAGTCCCTTACTCAATTTTAAAATAAAATAATATTTAGTCTGCAAATAATCAAAAAACTGTTGGTCTCCCTATTTTTGGACTAGCACTATTTTTAGTAACATTTTCTGGGTCACCATTTATTAAACCTATACTTTGTTCATAGAAACACCTAATTTATTAACTAGAATGTACCTCAATTGAGACGATATTAGGTATAAGAGACGATATTATAATCCATAAGAAGAAATTACTTTGCTCGCCAAATAAATTATTTCCACAGCACAAATACAATAATGTTAAAAGATCAAAGGTGCAAGTTCCTCTCTTATGTTTCTCTGGGTGGCAATTCAATAAACTACAGTGCGAATTTAGCTACATATTTAAGACATTCAAACAACAGTCGGCAACAAACTAGATATGAATAAGCTGTCAGTATGCATCAGACAAATTGCACGATGACGTCTCGCGTGCATAAGATAAAAATAGCTTACTTGCCACCACCATGATAATTAGAGAAATAAATGTTTATTGCAAAATTCATAACAGGTAAACATTTTCATTCACAAGTTACATAAAATCGCTAGGTTTAGGTGCACGCTGCAACTTCGACATGTGAATGTTAATAGTGCATGGGGGTAAACAAAGAAATATCTTAATAACATTTTTGTTTTTCAGCTGACACGCGCTTTGCACGGTGAAGTACCGGGTAAATGGATATAGACGTTATCGCTTCGTCATTATTTGTCACGCTTAATGGCGCTGTTTCAATGGATGGTATATAAATATTAGATTCACAAAAGTAATTTTCTATTATTGAGTTACGGAATATTTATTGATTTCAAAAGCAGTTTTCGTAATTAAAATTACAGGTTTTAAACTGTATATTATCTAATGAATTATTATTTTTTGTCAACGTGTTACTTATCATAACAAAATAGCGTACTTTTTGTGGGACACTACATGCATGGTTACCAACTTCTACGTTACCGCATGAAGTAATTTTATCCGATTGAGTTACGGGATATTTACTGTTTTGACAACAGTGTTCATAATTAACATTACAAGTTTTAAACTGCCTATTATCTCATGAATTATTACTTATTGTCAACGTGTTACTTATCATAACTAAAGTAGTGTACTTTTTGTGGGACACTACATGCATGGTTTCCAACTTCTCTGCTACCGCATGAATTCAGGAACATTGGAAATAAAGTGTAGATATAAAGAAAATTATACCTACACTTTACTTTCTCCGCAAGCACTTGGCCGTTTTTTATGTCACATATTTCCAAGTTATACTTGACACTTTAATGGGAAATAAATTTCTTGTATTTCAAACATATGATATTATTAAAATGGACAAATAAATTGTCTACAGAACTGACAGCAGGATATAACTATATATTAAGATTTCGTACCTGATTCAAAAATAACATGATAAACATTATAATACGACTCTTTATTTCAACACTCTCTAAGAAAAATTAAACCTCGGCACACACTTGGATTTGCTTAATTCTCCAATTCACAAAATTCACAAGAAGTTAGATGTCATACCAACACAAGATGGAAACGTTACCTTAACGATTTGTCGTGTTAAACAGTACATCCAAGGACAAAAGCCCAGCTAACGTAATAAAGTAAGATCTCTCGCAATAAAAAAAACACATACACTCACTTCGTCATTTGTTACGAGTGGCTCGTCTTTACTAAGTACTTCCTCCATGAAATGACGCTATCATATAGGTACATACTTAATATAAAAAACACGAACAAAACTCATAATTGAGATAATTTATCGATAATAGCATTGAATTTACTTCATTCACAAATCACTTATAAAAACGCAGTATTCCCAATATATTATTTACTCTAGTGAGGTTGTTTCTGATTAAAAAAAACAATGTTTTTTTTTTAATTTGGAAGTTAGTTATGTAATAAAAGTGAGCTTTGTGTGCGTTTACCTTTTTATCGGCAACAGTGAACCGCGCACAAGTTAATGAGAATTTTATGGCGTACTTTTTATTAAGTGACTAAGTTGAAGTACTAAAAATTAGCTTATACACTCGCATTAGTATATTTATAGAAGGTGCAAGATAAGTTATATTAATTTATTATTTTTACAAAATTAGAAATATTCGATCCTAAAGTTATATTATTAATTAAATTAGGAGAAGCGAGCAAACCAAAAATTCTACTACTCTATAAAGTGTGATGTCCACATTTCTACTGAAACTTTTAAAAGATCGTATTTGATTTTCAGAATTTTATATTTTTGTTATCTATACTTCGACAAGTGGGCGTAGATCGATTAAAGATAAAAGCTGTAAAATTGTATATATTTTGTATCATGCACGTGCGGAAAAAATGTTCTTTATTTGTTTTTTTATAAAACTAAGGTTGATATTTAGAAAAAGTTACGTACTTATAAATTTTGACGTACTTAAACAGCAAAATTATGAAATAACTAGACAGAGTCCGTAACGAATTATTTTGCATACAATTCCGCAAAACCTTTAAAAGATCTAATTTGATTTTTAGAATTTTATATTTTTGTAATCTGCACTTTAACAAGTGGTCGCCTTCCTTAGATTGATTAAAGATAGAAGCTGTAAAACTATATAGATTTTCTATCACGCACGCCCGGAAAAAATTGATCTTAATTTTTTTCTAAAACTAAAGTTGCTATTTAAAAAAATTGACGTACTTCCGTCAAAATTTTAAAAATTTTAACGTACTTAGACAGCAAATTATGAAATAACTGAACAGAATCCGTAGCCAATTTTTTTTGCAAACAATTCCCGAAAAATATATAAAATTAGATACCGATTTACGTACATTTACTTAAATATGTTAAAAGACCTCGCACATATGTAAAGCAAATAGTTACGCATAAACTCGTAAGCACGTCTCTTCGCTTCGCTTTCGATGCGGGTATTGGTTAAGTGATGCAACCAGAATTATTTTTCAGATTCCGTTCAAAAATATAAGATATAATTTATTTTTCAATAACGAAATGTTTTTAATTCATTCTGAGAATAAAAATTGCATTTAACGTTTCATTATCATTCACAGATTCTCTGTAAAAAAACAATAAAAAACCCTGAATAATCAGCATGATCGATTTTTCTTTCAGCGAAATAATACCCATATCTGTCAATATTCATAACCGAATAAGGTATTCGCCGCTATTTGAGTTTGTCGCACGGCGCCCGGTGTGTGTGCACTGCAAGACGCTTAGCCCATGCGTTAACGTTCAAATAGAACGACATGAAAACATGAAAAAAATCATTGACTATTATCGTTTTTCTTTTGTATTCAGTTGGATGGATCGACTTGATTCCAGGAAATCGTTTTATGCCTTTTTACGGACAATTTGTAAGTAATCGTTTATTACAGACAATATGTAATTAATCGTTTTTTAATTTATTTATAGATTTTGCTTTTTGTAATCGACATTCAAATGGGGGACATGACATCAACATGCCTCTTGAAGAAGGGGCGGGGAGGAGGGGGTTGTAGTTGTAGAATATAAACAAATGACAAGTCCAATTCCAGCTTTAAAATTTTACAATTTAACAATATTAATCCTGTCATCCCTCTTCATGAACCCTGGCAATTGTGGAAACTCTAAAAAACCTATGTTGAAACTATGTTGAAAGATATGCAAAAACTCCCGAAATTCTCTCGCGAATATTGCTTACCGTAACTATAATCATTTATTTTATTTTTCTTCGAAATCACAATCTTAACTTATAGATTTACGCAAAGCTTTGAACATGTGGCAATACAGAAGAACAAAGTTACTAAAGGAGTAAAAACAATCAAAACTGGATGCATCGTCAACACAACGTTGAACAATGTGAGTGCACGAAAAACAGGTGAACGCTGCAGGATATTCGTGCGCGTTCTGGGTAGATGAAATAAACTATGACATCGTTCTCTCATGTAACAGCTGGGCGCATCAAATGTTACTAAACTTAAGATTGAGTTACTACATATAAAAAAAAATTATGAGCTACCTATTATATAATGAGTAACTACTGATAAGACAAATAAGAACTTATATAAGATAAAACGGATCTACGAGAATGATAGAAATTTTATGTCAAGTCACTTAAACAGACATTCGCATAATCCAAAATAATCATATCCAAATATTTTTTTTTTACATGTAAACATTTAGTATTATTAATACACATCCGGATACAGCAATCTAAATACATTCGCTCCAAAGATACGAGCAAACAATTTGCTTTAACATGCCCTAATATGTCCTACAAAACTTCTCTAAGTCCACAATCTAAACAAATGCTCGCCTATAGTCATTAAATAATAAAATCGTTACCCTACGCATCTACAACTTCACTGAAAATTATGTTTATTTAAATTTCAGAAATCAACTTATGCGCTTTTAAAACCTTGACTAACACTGTTTACATTGTAATCTTCAATAACAAAAAATCATAAGCAGAATACATTTACTGGAAGTGAAAATTCTTAAAACGAAACCAACGTCATACAATATTTCGTTATAGTCGACCATCCAAATATTGACTGCCATCGAGTTTGTTTAACATCGGTGAACATTATCAGACGTCTTCGCCGCTAATAGTCTTGACGTTCTTTGTGACAACTTACAAGAATTAAAAAACAAATAAATTTGTAACACCAATATTATGTTAACTAAATTCATGTTTCCTTAAGCTCTGATATAAAATACACTAAAACTCTAAATAAAATACAATACAAAAAATCACAAGTACCTGCTGGATTAGTCTTAGACTTATCCAGTAGGTACTTGTGATTTTTTTATCAAAGCAATGCCACAAAAGTATGGAATTTTAAAAAGGTATCAGCTTGAAAGTACGAAGCTTGTAAAATATACAATGACAAGTTAGAATTAATAAAATAAACAGTTTATTCAACTAACAGGTTATTCAACAAACATAACGAAATAACTGAAATAAGTAACCTGTTAAAATAAATATTTAAAGTACCAATAGAACTTGCACTACGAAGATCCATACTCAGGCATGTATAAAAGTTTAAATATTTAATGGTACGTAGAATTTATAATAAATTATTTATAAATACTGGTATAATTTTTGGTATTTATTTATTAATAATAGTTAGCAGAAATAATTTTGCATTAATCCGCTTATGCTTAAAGCCATTATCTTGATTTTTTCTTACTTTTGACATACGCACCTAGAAAGTTTAATAGCCAGCGAGGGAATTATAAAACATTTTAGAGACTCGTATCTTGAGAAAAAGCACGGTATAATAAATATTATTAGACACCGGAATGGTGGAGTAGGTGAGAAAAAATTTCATCCATGATAATAATTCAAATAAAAATTTATAAATGATTTTTACCTAAAAGATAAAAAATATTTTTTTTTTATTTCTAGGTGAGATTCTTTACCTTTCTATATATCGAACTTGGATATGAGTGGGAAGTAAAATGAAGTCCACTTAGTTTAGTTATGCCTTGCTATAAAATTTCATCACAAACGCTATTAAAATGAAAGTGCCATTAGCTGTGACCTACATGGGAGACAGAAGTACGTGATAAAGTTGACGCTTCTTAACCGTGAATGACCGACTGCTAAACATATGATAATTACAGGTTTCACATCTTCACAAATTATTTATTTAATTGTAAAAATATCATTATCCATTAATCAATAAATATGTTATCGAAACTATGCGAAATTTAGAATTATATTTACACGCTAATTCTTACACCTAATTGCACACATTATACGCTATCAATATAACGGATTGCAAAACATATAGATTTTACACAGCAGTAAAAAATATATACCTATGCAATGTGAGCAGATACGGACAACTCACTCTTATTCGAAATCAATATTATACATCGCTATTATACAGACGACTCGCTATATTGCAGGTTTCCTATTAGTCCCAAGCCACCTAGCAAAACACCAAAAACACATAGATATCGACGTGCGACACTCGTTTGAAAGCGCCAAAACTACGTCATCGAAGTGAGAAGTGAAAAGTGACAATACAATAATGATAGCCAACAAACACCAGGCTAAACAACTCGTAAAACAACGAACACTCATTGTAAAAACAAAACAGCATAAGGAAACAATAAGACATTCAGGGGATTACCAGCGTTACTATCGCAGGCGCACAAATATTACGTACGAACTATCCAAACTTAATGGGTAACATTTAACCTGTTTGACACTTAGGTGGCGCTAAAAGCTCTGTTTGAAAGGGATTGTTTACTCGAGTCCGATGAGGCGCGCTCACATCCGGTGCGTTTCGGTAATGACATTCATGTCCGGTTTATCGGGGCGCTTTGGGGCAGCTTTGCCATAAACGACCTGTACTTTATGGCATTGTTTCGGACGTGGTCCCGTTCTCACCGCGCGCTTACGAAGCGGTTTATTTCAAAAGATACAAAATGGACGCATGCTGATTGAGGGCAAAATATGGCTAAAAATAATCAAACAAACATTTGAAAACCCTGATTAATATTAACATCTGAGCAAAATATATTTCAATTGCAGGTTAATTGCAGAATAATTGAGAGATGAAAAAATGAACTAAGTGAGCCAACCGTTAAACTGCTAACTACATAATTGTTATAAATTTTCGGCTGTTACTTCTACGATGGCAATAATAGCAGCCTCAATGCTTTAGATTTTATTTTTGCCTAAACGTATTCATATATTTTTCTGATTCTTTAATATATGACTCACCGCCTCAATGCTACACATCATTATAACTGTTCTTCGATAAAAATAGTAGTTAATCGCTTATACTTCTGTATATCACTTCGAAAACTTTAAGATGCTAATTTTTGAGTTGTTAAGTGTCTCAAATCCTTTCTATCGCTTCAACCGTTTTTTTCTATTAGAAATATATCTTTATTGAGTGTATCAGAGGGAATGAAAACACATCAACTATGTAAATTTTTTAAACTTTACTAAAGCTTGACAAGCTATGCATACAGATGACAGGCTTATAGCTACAAGATTAATCCCTTATGCCAATCATAATGATACAAGTGAAAATATTAATGTAGTGGTAGATTGTAATGATTGATACGGGCAATGACAGATAACCAACAAACAAAATTAGGTAAAATAAAATAAAGCGATATGGTAGGGAAAGGGAGATTATAAATTATGACGTATTCGTCCCGTTGTTAATAAGATTAGGCAACCCGTTTCCAGACGAGATTTGTACACAATAAGGTCGCACTTTGTATATTCATGTTTGATTTTTTTCCATAATTTTGTGACGTATACTATAAATGATTCTCCGTGGAATACAGTTCCGTACTGAGGACTTAGGGTATATTTATCTTCATATGACTGTCTGAAATTAATTATACATTAACAAAAAATTACGAAACTCGCTTTTAACTGTGATTGCTGCAGCCTATTAAATATCATTCTTTCACGAAGACGAAAGCAACCAAAGTGTTGCTTTATGTATCTTATCGATCACGCAAAATTGACATTTAAGGTTCTAATCACGCAAACGCACCTTCGAAATGTAATAAGACAAGTCATATAAAAATTTATTTAAGTTTCATGATCATTTGCATTTTGTCTGTTCTCTGTGATTTCTATAATTAAAAAAATATTACGAAAAAACTTTAAATAATTGTAAATAATCGATCCAAATATCTGCCAGATTTCAAAGTTTGAACAAACATAGTTTCTGAACGCAACACATAAGAGCGGCGCGGGGGGCGTTGTTAGAAGCGCAAACGGTGCGGATGTTTTAGTAGCCATGGAACAGTGGAGTGGAGAGCACCGCGCATTTGCCGTCGAGGCGTACATTTCGAGTGGATTTTCGCTGTCTGTAGCACGCCGTCCATTTAATAATCGTTACAGTATTCGTCGATTACGTGATTGACCATCGATCAACCTCATTCAGTCATGGGTAGCAAGGTTCAGAGGATGCAATAGGACCAGGCCAGGACCTACACCATTGGTAGCCACGGATGAAAATGTCGAGCGTGTTATGGTTTCTATCGTTGAAAATCCCCGTTTATCACGTTCATCGATATTGGGAATTCCGAAATCAACTTTACAGGTAATAATGCAAAAAACGCTCAAGTTCCATCCATATAAAATTCAAATTGTTCAAGATTTACACGATTCTGACTTTCAATTAAGAAAAACTTACGCGGAGGTAATGTTGTTGAGATTTCGTACTGCTACCCGGATGGGCAACATATTCTTTAGTGACGAAGCTCACTTTCACATTGGAGGATATGTGAATAAGCAGAACTTTCGTTACTGGGATGTCCACAACTCAAGACAAATGCATCAAGAGCCTTTACATAAGCCTAAAGTAACAGTCTGGTGTGCCATGTCTGCATCTGCAATCATAGGGCCTTATTTCTTTGAAAATCAACGTGGTCAAACTGTAACTGTGAATTCGGAGAGATATGCCGAGATGTTAAATGACTTTTTCAGAGTAGAACTACAGAATAGTCCATCCTTCAACCAAAACACATGGTTCCAACAGGACGGGGCCACAGCTTACACCGCTAATGTGTCCATGAATGCAGTGCGGCAGTTATTTCCAGAAAAAAACATATCCCGAAACGGTACCGTACCGTGGCCACCTAGGTCACCCGATTTAAGCCCATGTGACTTTTTCTTATGGGGATACTTAAAATCCGTTGTTTACAAAACAAATCCGGGCACTGTGACGCAACTTAAAGAAAATATTCCAGCCGAAATCGGTAGGATACCCCAGTCGCCCTGCAAACGCGTTTTTGAAAACATGCGTGCTAGACTCGAAGAGTGTGTCAGACTCGATGGCCGCCATTTGAAAAACGTGGTTTTTAGAAAATGAAATCCGTATTTGTTGTTATAAAGTTAAAATAAACCTACTTTGTATTAGAGGTGTAGATTTTTTTTACCATTTTTCAAACATTGAAATCTGCCACTGGACACCTGTATATAATGAATTGTTTCGTAGATATATTACTTAAAATGACGATGAAACCATACATTTGGGTGTTTGAACAAAATAGGTAAAGTAACCTATTTTAAGTCGTATCATCTTTTATTACAAATTATAAAATCTTTTCAGATAAGTTACATATTCAACTGTAACTAGTCAAATACAATACAAGTAATCCGTTTCAACACAACGTCATTAAAACTTGAAAACTGAACGGTATAAACGGCTAAAATGTGTACCTCCTACATTTGAATGTGGCGCTACAGGTACAAAGATAGTGGTAACAAATAATTATTTTACAACTTCAACTTGTTTCGTCTTGTGCCGTGTTACATTTTTCTCGGTGTTACAATATAAAAAATGGTGACTTGCAACTTTTTGCGGATAAGAAATATACACTGACCAAATGTTGGAACTTTGGTCCCGAATGTAAAACCTACCTGTTAGCAAACGTCAAACGGTCTCGTATTAGTTTTACAGTTTATAAAATGTATTTAATTATACCAAATCGAAAATAATTTATAACATATTTCTGATAATAAGTTCTATGTTTATTGCCTTATAATCCATTTTATAAATATGTTATTATATTCGATATCTTATTCTTGAAATATATAGGTAGAAAAGGTAATAAAATTGATACGGCATGAGTTTTTGATATTTTATAAAAAAATTATTATTTTAAAAATATTTTAAATTACAATGAACAACATCTGCTCTTGATGATCGTATTGGACACTGTTAAGTTAATAATGCACCTCAAAAAAGGAAATCGATTCAATTTTTAAGGTCCCTTAGCTCAAAAAGGAACATGGGGAATGGATCACTCAAGCGTTGGCCCGGATATCTATCGGTCTCAATCAAATGTCAGAAACTGTTTGACGTAGGAACTTGGCATTTGGAATAGTTTCAAAACATACTAACCCAAATACTATGTAGGTATATATAGTTAACTTTTTCAATAACATGTGTCGTCTGGAGGAGATCACTTTAAAGAGCGAGTTTGAAGAAAAAATTTTAAAACTCTTGTGGTTTCAAAATTGTTTTTTTTTAATTTTTGGGTAAAAAATTTCTAAATATTATTAAAAGCGTATACAAAAACCTTAACATACCATCTTGTAAAATAAATATTTATTTTTGGTTAATTAAAACAAATTCATGTAATATTTAGTTAGTGTGTTCTTAAACTGTCGTAACATATCGTTTTAGCAATACTTCCAAGAGCGTTATTGAACAAAGTTGCTATCTTCGAGCTCGGTTTTATGTCGAACCGTTTATATTTCATCACCTCGTTAGCTCTTGAAATATACAGGTAACACAGACGTATAAAGTTGTGTAACACCTATAAAAAGATCATAACTCGAAACTTACGTAAACTACGTTATAATATACCAGCTAACTTCGAGAAACAATTTAAAAGAAATTCGATTCCTGAAGAGACCACCAAATTTAAACGAAACTCATGACAAAATAATGATAGCACAACCCTTAATATGCGAAATTAACGTTGAACATGTTTTAATATGCCCTGTACAATAAGTACGAATGTCATTCCTTTCGTGATCAGACAGATACTATCAAGTTGATAATGAGACACTTTACGTTGCGTAGATCGTTTACTAGTAGTCGTAGTGGTGTACAAAGTCGTAGTGGGGTCACCTAAGACTACGAACGTGTTCAACGTAACGCCTAAAATATTCGTTGTTTTCGTTAAGATGACCTATCGATTAATGATATAAGCTTCAAAATTATAGTTTACAATAATCGATTAATTTGATAAATATCGAATGCCGTTCAGATAGTTTTGTGATAACGTAAAGCAAATGTGACATGATGAAGTCAAATCTTACCCCTAGATAATGTGTGTCATTATATCACCAATAATAATTATATCATCAAATATAAATGAGTAGGAAATTTGTTTGTTTCTGGGCTTTCTCTTTGGCGAAAGAGCAATTAATTCTGTTAATTTGCGCAAAAAGTCTATGGTCTATTAGAAAACTTATTCAACAAAAAAACTCATGTCTCTAATGACAATAAATTATAATAACTCATACCACCGCAATAAATTAAGATAATAACGTTCTTGTCACTAAATTTTTGAAATTTTTTCCATTTGTTTGGACTCCTCAATGAGGCTATCAGAGAAAAACTAATTGACAATATCAAAGAAGTTTAGAAGTGTTTAATTAACTTTGACCATACTGCTTTTTTTGGCGTGATGAAAAAGCAACTGCGCAAATGCTTGAACGTCAAATGGAATTACCATTTTTTTCTAGTTTTTTCCAGCGTAAATTTAGTTCAATTTGAAGTATATATGGTCATACCAATATTTATATCCCATATAAACAGGTCATGTAAGCTGACGATCTCATTCAATCTCATTTTAATTACTATATCTTTCTTTTCATTTTACGTTGACCATATCTCATTTTTATATCTGTGTAGGTTTTGTGTATCTCTCTTATATTAGACTGTATATGAATAGTGTTTTTAAATAATTGCTACGACTAGCATACATTATTTGCGTAAAATGACATATTAATTACGAAAAAATAAAATTTATATACTTTACAAAGATTTGTTTTAAAGACATGTAATTTAAATAAATATTTCTCCCAGTTTATATTACAAAATATGGACTTAAATGCATTTCTCTTAGAATACATCTTATATACATCTTTCTTTTAATTGATGACTGCTTTATATCGTGCTGATATTAACGCATTTATTTCCATAAGTAACTAAGATTTCAAATGAAGTTGTTTTATTATAAATCAAAAGCAGAGTGGAATGTCCGCGAGTCACATTTAGCAAGAGTGCACAAGCGGCAGACGTTTTCCCACGTGGCGGCGCGTCAATTAGCACGACGTGCCCGCAACGCTCGCCTGCAGATTACCGCAGTCAGCGCCGCTCTTCACACGTCACCTACACAATGCACTAATCTCTCACTCTTTACGACCATGGAAACTTGTTTGCACTCGACGCTTATTTGGTAATCCGTGAATAAGTGCTTTCAAAAATGTCTTCATCGTCCAATTGATGCGCCCACACTGCGACGTTTTATTTTCCGTGTCGCTGCTGTGCAGCACTGATGTACTGAAAAATTATAAAAAAGTCACAATTTCCATAGTAAAGATATGCTCCAGAGTCTTTAATTCCATATCGGCAAATAAAATATCTCGAAGACCAATTTCTATAATACTTACTTACGGAAATCTACTTGTCCGAAGGTGCGAAATAAGAACTTTCCCACCATTTTACTAGGAGTATCAAATAAAAAAAAACTGAAAACTACAAATGTGTAGTGAAGTGCCGAATTTACTAAAGGATTCCATACCTAAAACTTTAATCAACATCTAATTGATCTCGTGCCCTGAAAAAGTCGATAACTCCTTAAAATACATTATATTTTAAATTCTCATTTCTCTGTTTTTAAAAACGAGTATAATTATTCATAATGTATAGGTTTTGCAGAAATATTTGAGTTGTTAAGTACGGTTATTTATTATTTACTCTATTTTCTCTATTTTCCTGCTCACGTGAACTATTATATATAGTGTTAAAGATAAGATGATTTTACATAGTGTTGTTCACATATCCATTGACCCCAAATTGTCATTTCATTAGATGAATGGTTTAATCCTAGCCAAAGACACAAACGCAAGACGCACACAGCAATATACACATGCGTATAGAAAGTTGCAAATTTGCGCGCCCTCGCGCGTTGTTGGGTCAAGGAATAAGAAAAAAAGAGTAATATTGTTAATTTATAACCATAAAATCGCTGTAAGGTAGAAACAATCTTGTGATTTAAAGATACTGTTTTGTATTTAAAGGGTTCTGTGACCAAAAGTAGAAGATAAGTTGCAAACATGGAATTTAGACATTGCCCATAATAAATAGTATTATGTATTACTAACTATTCGAAAGAGTTTTTGCAATTGAATGAGCACGCAAATCATATAAAAAGCCGTTTAGTTCTGAATATAGAAACGGAAAGATCGAAAAGTAAAAACGATTCCAGAAGACAAAATAACTATGAATATCGAAAAATACACAACAAAAAATTATGAGTATTCTGAGCTGATTGTTGCTTCTGCATCACAAATACAAACAGGTGCTTTGAGACTTCGACATCAAAAAGTGAAAGATTTTAAATTCTATGCGCAAAAAATGTGTGGAGACAGGTGCCTCAATAAAATATTTATTTAAAAGAAAGAACATTAATGATGTACAGTTTTTATTACCAGAAATTAACGAATAAAGTTTTGACTTTAACGTTGTAACTAATAATATGAATGTATTGGACCTCACCATATATCATATGGGAGGACCGAATTATAACAAAACTCGTCTTTCCGATATTTCTTTGACTCGTGGATCCTGAATTTCACTGGCAAAAATAGAATTGACGCATTTGAGATGTAGTGTTGGCGTTACGAATTCCTTGGGCAGCACATGGGACTAATATATTGACTTACCCAGGGCCGCAAATCCAGACTATCTGCATTTTCTTGTCATTGGATATTCCGACTTTCAGCCCCGCTAGAACGACGGTAATTTAGTAAGACATGTAGCAACTAATAAAATTGAAAACAAAAGCCACGAGGTCGAACCACTAAACGGTGTTCCAATAACTACGGCACTACATCAAACTGCTGACCAAGACCAATGGAAACAACTGATGGATAATGCAATAACTAGTCACGATCCTCAGAAATAGTGGAACGACTAAAGAGAGATCAAAAGATGTTCGAAATATCAAAGCTATTGACCAAACACTTGCTCTGAAAGCCTCATTGACAAGTATCAATGAGGCTTTCAGAGAAAAAGTAATTGACAATATCGAAGAAGTTTAGAAACCAAAACTTAACTTTGACCATACTGTTTTTTGTGGCGTGATCAAAAAGCAACTGACCCGGTGGCACGCAAATGCTTGGACTTCAAATGGAATTACCATTTTTTTCTACTCTTTTTTCCAGCGTAAATTTAGTTTAATTTGAAGTATATATCGTCATACCAATATATATACCCAATATAAACAGGCCAGAAACAATACCACATCCGTTTATTAAAAAATGACATCCTTATAAGTTCACTCACATGTCGATCCCTTCTTTATAACCGTTTTTCTCGGAAACCGTTTGACTTAAAATTTGAAAATTTGGTGTAATGATAAAACATATAACACAACAGTTAATACTCGGGAATTATTATATAAAAATTTAGGAGCCTAATAAAGTGATGACTTTTTTTAAATTTCATATATCATGTGGTATTTTACAATGGTTTTGCAAGATATTTCTAGAAATATTACTGAAAATGTCCAAAAAATTTTTATGAAAAACCGTCTGACATAAAAACTTCTAATTTGACATAGTGATAAATTATATTATTTAAACCCACATATTTTGTGTCAGATAATTCTACACATATAATTGAAAATTTTCACAAAAGTATATACATATCAATCTCTGAAACTGCTAAGGTCGACATTTTGGAAAAACAACTTACTAGAAGTTTATTTAAATTGAACAGAAAATTATAGCAATTTTTCAGGGTTCAGTAGTAAAACAAGGAGTTCTAATGATTTCTGCATGTTTTTCTGTCCGTCCGTCCGTCACAGTCTCACAAGTTCTGCAGTATATATGTACTTGAAATTTTGCAACTAAATTTTTACATTCCTCTGCATACTTGTAAAGCGGGAGCGATTTTTTTACGAACATTTAAATTTCAATTTGAAAGTCAAAAAGGACTTTCAAATAGGAAATTTAAGTTTCATTTACCATTTTTCATTTTTAAATCCTGTTTGTGAAATATTTAAAAAGGCATAGTACGTATATTTCCTGTAATCGTTTAACTATGGATTGAAAAAAATTTTAAAAAATCTACAATCTCGCATTTGAACTTTGAATTGTTTTTTTTTTGGTTCAATTACTTCAAGAAAAATTCAACAACTGCGGAACCCTCATTTACTAATTTTGTGTATTTTTTTTTAAAATTCGTTCTACATAAAGCAGAACGAATTTTAAAAAAAGTTTTGTTTTAATTATATTGTTTTTTAAAATATCTCACCTCGCTGAGAACTTAAATATAATTCCACTTGATTTACTTTCGTATATAAAAGTTATATCACATTTAACAGAAATATAACCATGTGGAGGTGTCTAACAGTAATCGAGTGTGCGAAATGGTATTTGCCTATCATAACTTTTGCATTGTATAAATATTACTATGAGATTTCATTTTTCAATCTATTTATTTATTTATTATTAACTTTTATGCATAGTACATATGGCGGACTTATTGCTACATGAGCAATCCCTTGCAGTCAACCATAACAATTTGTATTGATATTTAGTTGGTAGACTGTAAGAGATTTTACAATGAAAATTCTTCATAGCACATTAGACAAAAAAAAATTAAAAAATACAAAAGTAAATTAAAAAAGAAAACAAAATATTGACATGATTTGGGATGGGAAAGACAGGAAAGGACAAGGACACAAAGGAAAAGATTTCAGGAGATGCAGGACTTTTTCACTCGTTCTTTGAAAATATTTAGAGACGTGATTTTCCTGATGTCAGGATCCAGGTGATTCCAAGTTTTTGCTGCTTGGACGGTAGTGGTAAGTGGTAGAGGTATGTTTAGGAATAAGTAGGGTGAGTGAACTTTCAGTTCGTAGCCCAAGGCCGTAAGCAGACAAATCTTTAAATTTGTCACTAAGATAATTTGGGCTATGAGGATTTTTTAATATGTTAAAAATAAATGTAAGTATGTGAAGTTGGCGTATCTAGATTACAAAGTATATAGATGAAATGGAAGATCTAAATTATAAGCTTTCAATTTGTATCTCATTAACACCCATTTACTTTAAAACAAAGCTAGAGTATTTGAATGGCAACTGGATCAAAACTGTCTGTATCCTCCAGGCCCCACTAATAATTGAAGATCATCCTACTTCACGATATTATTGGACAAATGATATCTATATACAGTTTCCCCCACGAAACAATGCCGAGAGGAACTCTGGCTGCGACTTCACGCGGCACTCGCACACATCGCGGCGCTAAACCTCGTCTCGCGTCACCGCCCATTGTTACCGAACTAACAACAACATTGTCAGCGATGTCGTCAATGGCGTAATATGTTTATATAACATCACATTACACAGCGAAGCACTGTCTCAAGTGCTATCGTACTGAATCATTATTGACGTATCGTTCGAACGAGTGCTCAACTTGACGACGCTCCTTCGTTAAGGGTCTCGGCCGAGTGAAGTGTGGGCCGCGGTGGGAGGATTTTGCCCGATCTTAGATACTTGTCGCTAGGCCGTGTTGTTTATTAATTCGGATTCTCTCTGGGGCTCGGTGTGAATGGAAAGTTGATCGGATCGAGTGGCGAAAGAGATGAAACGAATGAAGATGTTGCTGGATGGTGCTTTTTAATAAGTCTCTATCTCTATTTTGTACTGTAATCAGCAGTATACCAGCATAATAGTGCAGATAACTGAACTATTCATATAAGTATAACTTAAATTTTTAGGGTTCTGAAAATTCCATCCGTCCATCTGACATTCTGTCACAGTATCATGCTGCATATAGTTTTAAACCTGAATCATTGTATGTAGATTCATATAAATAATTCAATCAATATAATAGTAGAATATTTGGAGGAATTATTAGGAGTGAACATTTTTTGCTTGCATTTTCATTTACCATGTTAATCGACCTGTTTAATGATATTAAAATTAAGTAAAAATTCGATTTATTATTTTTTATTTATGATTTAAGAGATATAAATAACTTCAATACCTTTATGCACATACCGACATGCACTTGACCGGATTTTAGTTAAATTTAAAAAAAAAACAGTAAATTTTCAGACTCAGACAAATATTATACATTATCAATATACATATTCCGTCACGTCACTCGATTAAGAATAAGTAGTCTGCAATTATGAAACGCCAGATGTACATATTTCTTCGATGTTACTTATTCTCATTAATATAATTGTTTTTTCTATTTTATAGCTCTTTTGTTATTTATAATACACTTTGAGAATTAATCATAATATTTGTAATATAATATAAATATATCCCTTAAAATATCAAATACAGAATTGACTTTACACTTTTTCAACAATAATGTGCTTCTTTTTTCGTTTCAATTTTTCATAAAGCTTGATAAAATTTACTATAACTCGAACAAACATAGAACATTAATATTATTATTTAGATTAGAAATCTTAAATTAGAAATCTGAATCCATTTTAAATTAGAAATCTGAAGTTTCCTTTTTAATATTCAATAGTCGCACTTTTTTGTGAAAAAATAAAAAATATTATCGTCATAAAATCTTTAACTCATATCTTTGACTGCCACCACTTATTTAGAATAGGTATTCATAGTTCTTTTCTCTTTGGTCGATATAGCGTATTCACGTACGCACGACCGTGTACTAATGTTCTCTCACGGTCTTCTTAGTTTCTTTCTGTAATTTTTTGGGGTTCTGTACCCGAAAGGTCTGAACAAAACCCTATTATCGTAGAAACACCCTCGGTTCGTCCATACTGCCATCTTTTTGTCTGTCAGACGCTTCCAACTTCTAAACAAAATAATATAGGAACTTTAAATTAACAAATAATGTGATATTTTTTAGTCCAAAACCAGAAATGGTATTCAAAATTATTTATTATTGTATTTCAAGTGGGCATTCAAACATGTACAGAGGGTTAGAATAAAATAAAATTCGTTGCAACGAGCTCTCTTTGAGATTAAGAACGAATCTGTGTTTGTTCGTTCGAAATTGTTTTTACTGAAAAGCAACAAGTTGGTAGGCCACTAAATTTACCTTTTTAGACTAATTTTGTTACCTGGCCCATCTTAAAAGCGGCATTACGCAGAAAGCTCTAATTCGGCTTTAATATGCTTATAGCGTATGCTTAAAGAAGAAATACAAAACGTCTTATTTTAATTATTTTTATATACCTCTTAGTACTATCCCCGCGCGCACTCTTTGCTGTCTACGCTGTTTATTCTTATTTACACCGCCAAAGTTTTAAAAATAATAACAACCTAAAGCTGTAATTCGGCTTTAATATTCTCATATATTTTAAAGAATAAATACAAAAAGACGTATTACAATTAGTTTTATATGCCTCTTAATCTATAAACCCCCTCGTGCACTCTTTACTGTCTACGTTATTTGTTCTTATTTACACTGCCAAGGTGTTAAAAATAATAATAACCTAAAGCAAATTACAATTCGGCTTTAATATTCTCATATATTTGACTTAAAAAAGAAATACAAAAAGACTTATTACAATTAGTTTTATATGCCTCTTAATACTTTCCCCTCGCGCACTCTTTGCTGTCTGCGCTGTTTGTTCTTATTTACACCGCCAAGGTGTTAAAAATAATAACAACCTAAAGTTGTAATTCGGCTTTAATATTCTAATATATTTTACTTAAAGAAGAAATACAAAAAGTCTTATTACAATTAGTTTTATATGCCTCTTAATACTATCCCCTCGCGCGCCCTTTACTGTCTACGCTGTTTGATCTTATTTGCACCGCCAGGGTGTTAAAAACTAAATAGCGCTGTTGCTGCTTTTCTTAAACAAATAATTTCTTCATAAAATCGTCAATTGTTTATTATCTCTATATTTTCAAAACAATAATTATAATTATTTACATTCTATAGTAATCCATAGAAAATCAAATTTCAGAATTTGAAACTTAAGGAGACGAAATCGTGGATACTAGCAAGTGAACTACATTTTTATTTCCGTTCAATTAATATAGATAGGTGTAACTCTTGCGTCAACGCGTATATAGCTACTAACAATTGAACATGAAACGTATTTGAAATGAACTATAGATTTACCAGAGACAACTCGAAAGCCAGTTACGATTGGTTGGATTTTTTTTTGTAGCTGCGAGATGAAATAAAATTATTCTTCAATGACATCATGGTCGGAATGCGCCTTCTTTATGGGTAACATACTTTTATTTAAAACTAATAATCCGCCCAAGCTCCGTCCGTGTTATGATTATTTATCAAATAAAATAAAGTTATTCTCGTTATAACTTTTTTTTAATTGAAACAGATAGTTTCAATTTAATAGTTATGCTCAAAAAATGGATTTTCTCGTTGTTTTAGATGAATAAATTAATTATTTCGATAAACATTCGTTAAACTAATTTTAATATATTTTTAAAGTAAATATTTTCACTGCATAATCCCTCACAAGTTAAACATTTAGTTCTGCCTTTCAAACGTATCGTAAAAGTCCTCATTGTTCAAAAGTCGACAAGAAAATACATTATTTATTAAAGATTATAAATAATGTATTTTCTTGTCGACTTTTTTAGAATTTTCCGACATCTAAAATGTAGCAGTTAAATCCACATTTCAGTTTCTATAGTAGTGAGAGTTTCATTTTAGTCGAAAGAACAGCTATTCTCTGAAAACGTTACAAACAAAGAAACTGCTTCTTTTCATAATGTTAATTTAGAGTTATTTAATTTTTCGAATATTTCGAAAAACAGTACAAAATATAATATTCGCTTGTTAATAATCGTAAAAATTACAATCTTTAAATATTGATTCCCAAATCCCTATACATATCCTGAAATTAGTGTGTCTATTTTAGAGACATGTCAGCATTATCCATTGTAGTATTGCAGTATTGAAAAAAATGTACAAAATATTCGCAATTTTCATTATTGTATCTTCAGATAGTTAAATAGTAAAACGATATTACAAACAATTCAATGGATATAAATTAAATTTGTTTATTAAATCATCAATGTCTGCAGCACCCAGACAAGAAACTAAATAATATTTACTGTGTCACACGCTTCTTTTGTCATCAAATAGGAAACCATTTGACATCAATAATTATAAATGGAGCAGGTGAGTATTTGAATAAAATAAGTACACTTTCTTAAATCATTTACTCACTCATGTTCTTTAATAATTAAGCTTTCACTTCATTTTCCAATCGATGCAGTGGTAAATGCAAAAGTTAATGACCTGATCCGTAACATAGTTTACAGTTTGAATAATTGCCTCTTAATTTTCTTACATAATCATATAAAGAGTCTGTGTTAATTCAAGCGATCAACCAATCGATCAAGTCGTTTTTATTTTCCAATACAATCAGATGCACGAACATTAAGCAAAAAATAAATGTAAAAGAAATTTTACTCTTTTTAAATAAATCTATATACTCTAAATAAATAAACAGTACAATGATAATAATTATATACATTTTGAATTTCTATTCTACTTTTCTGAGCCAATTATAAATTCAATTGAAGACTACTAAATAATCTACATACTAAAATCCTTTAACACACGCTGACCATATATCATAATAGACCAAGGAGCTGGCCGATAAGCCAATCGCAGGCACCCGAATGGAAACTTGTTCCGTCCTTTTATGGCAAGATTGTTTGAATAGTGTTTGATTGATAACCAGTTATATGATGATAGACAAACATCACTAACCTTCAATAATATTTAGTTAAACAATAATGGAAGTGTCTGGTGGTGAATCGGCGTCATTGCTATTCACTTAAAGGAAGCAAAAACAGCAGACAAAAAGATATTTTTTGCGTTTTAACTGGTTCAATTGAGTAAGATTGTGAGTTAACTGCGCCTAAATGCGTTACAGCGAGTTCCATCTTAAATACGATTAGAAAAACATAAATATGTTCAAGTTTTGTGAACTTTTCTTCGGTCATACGCATATTTAAATTTTAATGGCAAAATTATATAACTTCTATAGTTTTTTTACGTGAATACGTCTATCTATTGCTACCATACGGGGGCAATCCAAAAAACCTAATGATAACAAAATCGGGGGATACAGTTTGGCATTGCAGTTTCGAATCTATCCTCTACATGAAATTAAATTATACCACTGGATAGCTAAAGTATCAAAGAATTCATTACAATAAGCGAGAACAGTGACGCATCGCACGCGGTGGAGGGGGAAGCGCTGCCATTTTGAGGTTATTTTGCTGCGTATCGAGATTTGCAATTAGTATAACTTTTGATTCGGAAAAGCTACGTTGTTCGTTTAAGTTTTAATCGTCGGCTATCGTCAAAATCTATCGATTGTATATAAAACATTTAATTAAAAATAGTGACAGTGAATATAATAAGGTGTTAGAATAAAAAAATATTATTGAAAATATTTTATTTAAAAAATATAACCCGTTACATAGACGTATTCACGTACAACACACGGCCGTGTCCATTTTTTTAATATTTAATTGGTTCATGGAACTCATTCGTTATTTTTTACTTTAACTGGAGAAAGACGATACTATAAAATATGATTATGCTAATTATATTCTTATTAAATAATTGTATAACTAGGGTTGCGAAATATAATATTTAACTATTTCCATAAATGTATAACTAAGTCGTCGCCATACATAACATATTTATATGTTATATTATACATCATACCATTATTTGCTATGTTATTCACTGTATGTCACTAGAATGAATCTAGTAAATCATACAGGTAAATAAAATAGAAATATCTGTAATTTTCGATTTTTCAATTTCAACTTTAGATACTTTTTTCCAGTTGCATATTCTATTACTAAAACGATTCTAATTTTAAAATAAAGTCTTTCTGAGTGTCACTCTCTGCGTGTCAATCTTTCTGAGTGTCACTCTCTGCGTGTCAATCTTTCTGAGTGTCACTCTCCTCTGTACGAAAGGATTTAACTCGAGAATTAATAAATATATTCACATGAATATTACGTATTTTATAGATAGTTATCTTCTGACCAATTTCATTATAGGTTCATCGGGATATCTAAAACGGTTTCGAAGTTGTGATGATGGAAAGGTTATATACAAAATTAAACACAATCTCGGATAATGGACAAGGTCGGGCTATAGGAACACGCGGGAGCGGGCAGGGGTAAGAGGGGAGGGAGACGGCTTGCGTGGCATTTAAACTAAACTAATTATTTTTATCTAATATAAGATAATAAAATGAACGCATTAAGACACTGCACTTGCATTTCAGGGTTATATGCGGACAAAATCTCACGGTATCGATCATTTAAAAATAAAAGTGCATTCACTAATAATTAACGGTAGTTATGACTTAATTTCTACGCACTTGAACTTTAGAAGCCAGAGACGCATTTAAAAAAAATATCCTTTATTGTTGAAAAACGAAATATTCGACCTCACCCTTTTAGAATTGGAGCACTTGAAAATCTGAATTTCTGACAATACTACCTGTCTTTTATAAAGATCTAGACCCTGGCATGTAATTGTCTGAGGATATTAGTAATTTCTGAGTATCGAACCAAGTGTAGAACAGTGTCGTAATGTAAATGCTATATTTAGTGGTAATGTACATGCTGTATTTTATAAAGAACTAGGCTCTGACGTCTTGGACATCTAAGAATATTAGTGATTTATGAGTAACCAACCACGTGTAAAACAGTGTCGTTAATGTACATGCTATATTTAGACAATAATACCTGTATTTTATAAAGAACTAAGCCCTGGCGTATTCATCCTTTAAGAATATTAGTGATTCCTGAGTATCCAACTGAGTGTACAACAGCGTCGTAATCTAAATGCTATATTTATGTCCTTAAATATTAAATAGGAATATTATAAACGTCTACAATACTATAGATTTTATTAAGAGCGCAGTGAGAATTTTTTGAGGGCTCAGGAACAAAAAAAATTATATAAGTCTTTTATACATTTATTACGTTTCAAACATTTAAAAAACATATTAATAACAGGTTAATATGCGAACACAAGTAAATCCTATAGTTGGTTCTAAAAATTAGTACAAACATTTATAAGGAAATCAACCCTCTCGGATCTTTTAAATTTACGCTTATTTTCAAAGAACTCATTTTTTAGAGTTTCGTACCTCAAAAGGAAATAAATGTGAACCGTATAAGATCACACGCAAATCCGTCTACCAGTTACAGTCTTTTTGTCTCAGATACCGTTTGACGTAAGAACTTGAAATTCACCTTAATCATAAAATATTTTATCCACTTTTATATGAATAGTAACCCTCAAAAATACTTTTAAATAAATTTTTGAGTGAGTAAATGAAATACTCAAGAAATTATTTTCTAATTTCATGTTTGACACTTGAAGTAACTAACATAAGTATGCTAAAGCCATTGTTGAAAGTTTTATCTAGTTTTACCACAGACAACTCCATTGCTCTTCTACATATGTATGTCCATATATGATAAGTTTTCACTTTTTGTCAAGCTTTCTGATATTAATTTTTTTGTGATCTTTGATTTTGATTTTATGTTCTATTAATTTTCAATAACCAAACACTTAAATAATGGAAATATCAGATCTTTGCGAAATTCTTGAGTTAAAAAGGTCTATATAAAATTGCACAACAATAAATGAAGGGAGTAACTTTTATCGAAACAGTTCCTTAGGACAAGCACCCATTAACGCTGAAAAGAACCATTACACAGGCATAATATTAATAATAAGTCAATTATTTAAAAAAACATTACATAAATATAAATAATATTATTTAAGATAATACTTACGATTTAAAAAAAAAACAAATATAGAAAAATACATCTATTTTTTTTCTTCATAACGCATGAATACTATCCATACATATTTCCCTCGCCTGTTTGATGCTACTATACATTTCGGCAAGTGAGAAAAAGTTACACCCGGCACTGCATTTATTCAAAATGTTACCGAACGAATCTGATAAACTCCAACTACTTATTTGGATTGATGTCTTTTCTTTGTCAAACCATGAGCGCGTGACTGCCATGTGTGACCTGATAGTTCGCATACTGGTTTGCTCAACTCAATACTGGAAGTGATATTTAAATACTTTGATTTTCTGCTGTTCATTTCGCGACTTTACAGTTACGTTAGTGGAGTATTTTCATAGTTCACAGCTCCGTCACAGTTTTAGTTAAGTCCTGCGGTCGTTGTGTTTCTTTCGATTATTGATTCTATTTATAATCGATTATTGTCGATTGAAGTAACGTCACTTACATTACTTCCATCAATTACATTTTTTTCCAAATTATTTTTTTTTTAATTTGAGATAAAATGGCTTTAAAGGTCAAATCAAAGCGCACGAATTTTTTTTAGAATAAAAATATATTGCCTACTATACCTTTTAAAAAAAAATATTTTTTGTGATATAACTACAAATTAAAAATTTTCGGATTTTTTCCGTTACTTGTACTGTGAGACCTTACTTCTCGCCAAATTTCATGATTCTAAGTCAACGGGAAGCACCTATAGATTTTAATTTATTTGCAAATGTCAAAATATGTGACATAAATGGCCGTATTTTTAGAGTTCTTCTTGATTGCGTTAACTTAGAAGCTTCATTTTTTACAGGTCCAAGGGATCTAAACATTTGATTTTAATTTCATCTTGATACCTTCACGCGTTCCTGAGAAAAGGGTCTTGGCATACCGAAGTGATTCTATAACGATTCCTTTTTTTCACTTTACCCTACAAATAACTAAAGCAGCTTTCAATTAACATTATTGTTTCAACCTTAGAAATGTTCTAATGGACACTCTCAATCTTTTATTAATGCCCATTTGTAAGAACATTGCCTTCTGCTCAGTTTTTTTAAATCCAGTTCTCAATGTTCAGTGCTTTTTACCCTATATTTTAATATGGTTTACCAATGTGTTTAAACATCCAATGTATAATTAGTCTAAAGCGAAGTTTCTTTTGTAAACATTTAAGTATATTATTATAAGCTATGTTCGTCATAGGGAATTTACGGTTTATATTCGGGTATATAAGTATAATATTATAAGTATATTATTGTAAACATATAAGTATATTATCATGAGCAATTTTCGTCACAGGGAATTTATCGGTTTATATTCGAGTATAGGCCATCACATGGATATGACTAATCTCTGGGTATCGCGATTGTGTGACTCATCGAATAATATTATCTTTTTGTTTTCTTATGTTGCTAGCTGTATCTGCCCGCTATAAGATTATTATATGTAAATATAATTAATTATCCGACAACTTTCGTAACAATTATAGACATTAAAACAAATATGTGATAGTTACTCTTCAGTTTTGAATGGTGGCGTCAAAATCATACTAAAAAAATCGAGAAACATCGTTAAATGTGGAAATGCCCTTAATGATACGATTCTATTCATCTGTGTGATTATTCATAGCAAAATGAGAAAATGTCTAAACCAACCGAAATAAGATTATGGAAAATATGTGCTAAATTAATTTTGTAAAATATTACGAGTTCCTTTTTCTACAGTGCTTTTGATTAGAGTGGTAGGTATCTATTGATTAAGGTGAAACATAAATTTTTTTGTGATAATTTTGTGTCGCATTTACATAATGAGATAATTTACCAAGGCTAAGTGCCAGATAATTAACAAATCGTAAGTGTGCAAACATCTTTATTTCAAATATTAAATTTAATCTTATTATACATTTTTAAGGTTCTCTATAAGTGAATTTAAACTTTCCTTTATCGTCATTATTTTATATCAAATAATTAATAAACTAACTTTCAACTTTCTTTCGTTTTTTTCTGTTTGTTTAAATCGTTTCTACAATAATAGAAGAAAAAACTTGTAAAGTGAACCTTCAGATTGTTGAAATTATTAGCGTATTCAAAACTAACATTGATTTCTTGAGATGCTTAATTTCTGACTTTAAAACCTTATTTCTCAATATAGCCTTTTTTCATTATTTGCACCTATTTCCATAATCGTAGTCTAAACCTATGAATACTCGGGCATTTACATTTAAGAATAGATCGATGAGTAGAAATAAGCAAGCGTTACTAATAAAAACTCACAAAGAATGAGCAATTAAAACAAGAGACCTTTGAATTAGCCATGTGGATACAATGCATTAAAAAATAAAATATTAAAAATGTACTTGAAATATTACACTGATTACATATGATAACATCCGCGTATCATATTAAATTACACTCAAATAAAAAATTAATCAAAAATAAAAGACAGTGAACTCACTTGGCCTATACCAAAGAGAGCCGAGTTTACCCGATTCAGCATCACCGACCCAAGGGTGATGGCTCAGTTTCGTTCACTGCTCAAAAAAAGTGCGCATGATGTGCCTAAAGAAGTTTTCACTTCAACAATTTTAATTCTCAAAATTAAACACTCTTGTTATGGCATTTCCTTCCAATATAGTTCCGAATATAAATTAGGTAATGTCTTAATTATAACCTACAAACTGGGTTCAAAAGAGTTCCTGATGAACAGTAATAACAGAAAATGTAAGGGAGAAATGTAGAGAGATGAGAGATCATTGTTCAAAGATATATGGCAGTGTCGGTGTTGTATTTAAACACCAATCAATGGATGCAACAACGAGCAAGAACAATATGAACGAGATCAATCAATAAAAAACTGAAAGAGCAATAAAGAGAAAGGAGTTGTTGGAATACAGTTGTGGGTTTTTAACTAGTAATCTAACTAATAATCATTTGTTTAAATAATGAATTTTGCCTTAGAAAAAAACTGGAATGAAAAAAAAATCTCAAAAAATTAATCTATGGCCTGAGAAACGCAGCAAATGAAGTAAATATAGTAAAATTTCAATTGAACAGGCATATACAACGTTGCGATATATATATAAATATATATATATATATATATATATATATATATATATATATATATATATATATATAAGTTTCAGCGAGGAAAGGAAATTATAAATAAATATAGACAAATATAGCTCGTTAATCCCTAGCCAAAGACGATCGAATTTGCGAAGAGCTATGAGTGAAAAATTACGAGATAAAATTAAAAAAATAGAATTATGGAAAATACTATTGGGGTATAAGTTTCCCTGAACTAGTTGTTCAGGGAAACTAATCTTCATTGTTATGAGAGAAAAACTGTAAGAAGAAAAAGCCTACTAAAGCAAAGCCAATACATGCCCATGATAACCATACCATCTACTGCGGTATCTGTGGACATTTGGACAAGTTGAACCGGGAGAAGATCATTGCTTTCGAGAAGGAGTTCACAGTATATATTAAGACAATCAACCAGAGAGTCCACGCACAGATCTTTAAGGATAGCTAAATCGTGTTAGATTCTTATGTCCAGCTGAAGAAGATTGGCAAAGAATTTTTAGAGGGTACTGCTGTCAAGGCCAGGCTACCAGTACACTGGCAGCATCGAGTGGTTATTGGATTCAGGACTATCAAGAGTAATTTATGACGAAAAATGTTCTTGAAAATGAGACATTTTTTTGTGGAATATCATTGTTGATATGTTATTGCAGACTATTCCATATCACGATTCATTATTCTCTAATATAAGTAAATACAAAATAAATGAAGTATTACTATAGTAAATCTCGTATTAGGAAAGGCAGAGAGCTTTGGTTGGTTTAACCTCACCCAAATTGTCAGACAGTGTCTTAAAGAATTGGGTTAACAATCGGTGCGATATGCAAATAGTGAGGACTTTAGTCTTATTATTAGGTATACATATGATTATGTCTTGCTAGCAACAAGTGATACAGTGAGAAATTTTAATAAAAATAATATCTCAAGCATGTTTAGAAAAAGGTCTCAGAACGTCAACAGCTATAAAGTGACGTTTGTTTAAAATGATAAATAAATACTACTATCTCTATGAAATAAAAATAAGCAATGTAAATATAAAGCAAGTAGAAGATTTTTATTTATTTAAATAGTTTATTGCCTGGGATGATGTGAAACAATGAGTACATGTGACTACCATCATAAATGAAGCTGATATGACAGATGGGAAGAACAAAACTATATCAAAGAACCGAGAGTAATTTTACATAATAGTGAGTAACTCTAAGTGCAAATATGTGAAGGAAAGAAAATTTTCGGAAAATGTGGCAGGAGAATGAAATTAAATGGAATGCTGTCAAAAACATTTCGTTCAAAAAATTCAAAGTTCAGATATTCGATGAGAATACGATGTTAACAAAGTATTATTATGAAGATAAGAAAACAAGAATTCCGAAATGGTTTACCCATGTTGGACATATGGATAGGGACAAACTGACAAAGTATACATGGAAGAAATGAGTTAGAAAAAGACATGAATGAATTAAATCGAATAGTGCCAAAAATGGCTTGATTAAGAACACGAAAAGAATAGAGCACATATGAAAGAATGTTACAAGAATGAAAGAAGAACAATACATATTATAGACTTGGGAAGATTCCCATCAGCACTGCTTAACCTACCTAAGGCGCAAAGGAATATTTATATAAATATTAGAGGACTGTAATTTGTTCCATAATTTTCATCGCAATTGGAAAGTTATATGTTAACGATAAGATTTAGTTAACGTGAAAATAACAAACTTTATAAAACTTAGCATAATCTCTAATTAGTCAACAAGAAAATTACGATCATTTAATGAAGAAGTCCCATTTCGCACCACTTTATCCAACTTATTCAATAAATTCAAGACTGATCTTGCTCGTAAGTCACGAAATTTCCTTCCAAATAAAGAAAAATAAGGCAAAAGAACACAAATCAAAAGTACTGGGGAAAAGACGCCACAGCATGTTGCTTCGAGAAGTTAGTCACTTAACAATTAGTTTTTAAAAAGTAACCACTAGTTAGCATAGATTGATATGTAATTATTCACCTACCTTTTTTATGTAAATCGAGAAAAATGCCCACGCTGTACAAATATTCTTCACGACTATTATACAATGCTGCAGCTCATTGCGCTCGACAAATAAAGTAACTCTTTAACTAACGTCAATAGATAATTAATAAGTCATCCGCTACACGATTCCAATTACATTTTCTATTTCCTAAAATGAAACATAAACTATGAAAATCGATGCTTTCCAAAAGACCATTGAAAAGATACGTTAAGAAAAAGGGGTGCTTTATTAAATGGTTTCTAGGGATACGACATTTGACTATGATGTGACCTTTAATTTTACACTTTTCTCGCAAAATAAGATAGAAGTATTGTCATTAATAAAGCATTTGGAAAATTATAAACTTCCATTTATTCAAAATATCATCTTCAACTAAATTTTTGAACCTCATTTCAATAATGATAATAAAACACAAAGCTGGGCGCAGTACATGTTGCTGATTGAAATATATCTTCTCCAGAAATTATTACTATATTTAAAAAAACCGGCACGCATGAACCACTGGACCGTAGGGAAGTTTCTTTTTCCCACGCAATCGTACCTGCACATAATACGTGCGAGTATAATATCTCATATTATGAGCTCGAAGGAAATCCGCTAAAAAGCGACCGTGTCATATTTCAAGACAAAAAGCAACTGCGTAATGTTGCTAGACAGATTTGCAGATTTTAAAGAAGCGGATTTGTTAAAACTTACAAGTCTGTAACTTTTGACTTCCTTATAAAATATATATTTTTATTCATCTATCAGAGACAAGACAAAAATGTGTCTGCTCGAGAGGCAGGTATCCCATACAAATTTAATGTGAAGATCTATTCTTTTTAACTTTACCATCGTCTTATTTGCTCTTATAACACAAAATATCCTAATTGCCAACTACAAGTATCACATGCAACACAAGCGACCGAAAATGGTCGTAGAAAATAGTGCATACGACATTTAACACTTTAATTACGTCCCATAAAAATCGATCCAACAAGAAAACCCAAACATAATGAGTTAAATCGAGTAAAACGGAGAAAGGAAAGATACGATACATTACAGAACTCGCTCTTATGGAGACATTTAGTTAACCGTGTGCGCCTCGAAACGTACACATTGAGTCGATGGAAAGACCTCATCCGACAAAAATTGGCAATTGTCGGTCGCCAACTTAGAAAAGTGATTCGCCTGCGCTATGCGTTTAAGGAATTACTTTCAGAGTACGGTGCTATTAAAATATACCACAATTTGAACGGATAGGTCTCCGGAAATAATGATTGCCGGACAACAAAAAAATCATTATTAAATATTTTCACTCATTCACTATTGAAACTTTTTCACTTATTAACTCTTCAGTGGTGGTAACCATTGTAAAATTTAACTAATTTTCTCACGGTTTTCTATGCTATGTTCTCCTATGGAAGAAATAAACCGAGAGGGAAAGCACTAACGCCATCTCTATGATATTGTTCGCAATATAGTTTATTATGTATATAGTGTAGAGTTCTAAATAAACAAAGTGAAACATTTACTTTTTTTTTCAGAAAAATGCAGTTGCGGCATAGTTCTGTTATAGATTGAGGCATAGTTGCCACTTTGACACTTTCGATATCTTTTCTGTCACTATTAATTTAATAACATAGGATGACTGTATCACATAAAGGTATATATATACATTCATACTTGTAAACTTTATCGTTCACTTTAATAGGTGAAGCTAAGATGATAGGAACTCATCAAAGTCAATCATTTCTTACCGAATCTTCGTTTCCAAAATCTTGCTTTCTGTTTTTCCGTTTAAATATATTTTCCTAACTGCTGGCTAACGATTGTTTCTTTTCATCTAAAACAATTCAACAAACTTTTCTTATTTTTCTTCATTCATGTTTCCTTTTGTTTTTCTTTATATACTAATTTTTGCTTTCAAGCGACGGAAGAAAAGAAAGAAGTATGGTAATTGCCGCAAAATCCGAACTCGAATTTATGATGGAAATCGATTTTTTTCGATAAAGATGGTAAGACATGGCTCACTACAGGAACCTTGAACTTGTCGCACGCCTTGTTGATGGCAATTATATCAAATGGATTATCTACTGACTAATTGACAGAATTATATATACAGACTATAATTTCTGATATTTAAAAAATTATTTATTGTAAAGTATTCTTTAACAATTCAATATGTATTATAAATCTGCACTAATCTTACTAGTTAAACTACTTTATTGATCGAATCTCTTTATGAAAAGAAAATCTTTACGGCAGGCTCACTCACTAAACAGCACTTCTCACGGAACAACGTTCTTCGACTAATAATTCTGGCGCTGCTTCGTCCTGTTAAGCCTCAGTAGACTGTCGAGCAGAAATCTCTCTGTAGAAACCATTATTCATAAACGTTTAAGGATCATCGGCGTGGAGCAGTGCGCGACCACTGCCACGGCCGTGCACTCGAGAATGTTCTCAGTTCTCACCGGCCGGGACAAAGGAACGCCCCTGCGGAACGCCCGAGCGAAAAAAAAATAAAGCATCCCGCATAGCGGCCGCCGTTTCTTTTTCTATTTATTTACATAAAGCCGACGACTTGGGCTATCTACGGTCATCGATAAGGCGCGCTCAATGCCGTCGCCCGCGAAACCAGCCTCCGGGGATGTGATTTCGTATTAATGCGAGCGCGCGCCCTGTCCTCGCCCTGCCCGCTCGGGCATTGTCTCGATGGAGCGATTATTTGGATGCGCTGTCGTTATGGCGAGAGGTGAAGCTATGTCGCTATTGAAACATTGTAGATCCATATACACGCGCTATAAAATATTATCCAAGATTTGTATATACTTCCGTCATCGCAAATATCTACAAATCTTTGACTTTTTAATAAAATATATCAAATTGTATTTCATCATTATCATCATCAACTCGTTGAGTATTGGCCATAATTCTGGCCTAAATCTCTCCATCTGATTATGCTGGTAACTTTGCAAGTCCAGTGCATCACCACTGCCTTACTGTAATTTGCTCGTCCAACATTTGGTCTACCAAGTCTTCAGTTTCCGGTTCAAGGCCTCCATTCTATCAACGTCCGAGTCCACGGGTCATCTTCGCATCTCATTACATGTCCAACCTGACACCTCTGTCTCCAATACCAGTAACGCCATTTTCCTGCTTGTAACCTCAATTCTGACAACGCCTCGAAGAGATACGCGCAGCATAACCCTTTACATTGTTGTTGTTAATATTATTTTGTTCTGTTTAGTGCTTGTATGCAAAAAAGACAACATATTAATGAGAAGTATTTTATGAAGATAAATTTGTATTATATACATATAATTTAGAGTACGGACTTGAACTTTTTCCAAGAGAAAGAGCTATATTTAACATTTTATCTAAGTCACTCCAACGGGGAGTAAATTGCAACTAAGTCACTTCTCGAGGAAATTGGACACACGCGTTGATATATACGCAACGAAAAGAGAATCTACACCGTTTCTTTGAATCGTTTAACGAGACGGTTCCCTCAGTATAGTTCATTATGGTTACTAGTCGAAAACTTCTGTGAAACTAATTGTGTTCCAAGTGTCAACGTTAAAAACGCTCCGAGTATTGAAACCAATGACTCTTTAGATTATAAAAAAAAATTCGTTAGCGTAATGCAAATTCTTGTATAATTAATAAATTTTAAGGTTATAATTTTGTAGGCTGTCATTTATGTTTACTATAATTACTGAAATAAATGTTTATTAATTATAAAATATTTTTAAAAGTTATATTATTGATAAAACTTTTAAAAGTAGTACAATTAATTTCGGTCAAACACTTAGATCGAAATTATTAAACTATTTTCTGGGTTTATCTAGTAATACATTCAAGTTTAAAATTATTGAAGTATTATATAAATAATCTGTTAAAAATACGAAGAAAAAGGTAGAATTATTTTGTCAGTTTCGGATTAGCATATGCACTTTAAAGGCTAGAAAAAATAAAATGTTAAATTCCACTTTCAGGATTTTTGTATCATATATACGTAATAATGTACAAACAACTCAACAATTTCTTGTTAGACTTTGTGTAGGTGTCATTTCTGATTGGAAGTAATATATAGTTTCTTTTTAAACCGAGAAATGACATATCCCCTGTATGAAGAAATTAGGTATTTTTTACTCAGTAATAAAAATTAATGATTACAAGTGTCAATAGATGGCGCAGCTTCTCTCAAGAGAACACGGAAAAACGTGTAATATTATAATTCATAAAGAAGTTTTGCGATAGTATCAGATCAGATTAATCGGAAATGCACGCTAGCGAATCTGCGGGTTAAAACCGGTATAATAATAAAGTGGTACCTGCGTAAGTTGATATTACTCTGACTATTTTAAATTATTTCGTGAAAAATTACTGATTTATAATCTATTTAAGTTTGGTTGTCAGCGTGCACTTATAAAGTACGTATGTAAATAACTTAAATAGATCTAATATCTAAACATGAATCCGACAGGAACTCTACGGTTTTCGCAAAGGTTTGAGATCAAGTCTAGTTGTGACGACACTATGTCGTATGACGTCACTGCAAAGGTACGTTAGTCTGTCTCACTTAAAAATGACGAGGTCGGTTCCCACGGAAACCTTAATTATTATTCAAAATCGCTTCGGGCAGTTAATTGAGATTTTATTTCTAGTTTACTATAGATCATGAATTTAATGTTAGTAATATCATCGCGGTGCATCTTAAACATTGTCGTGTGCACAATTTATTGCAAATTTACGCGTGGTAATCAGTAATGACCGGAATTATGGAACGATTTATTTGGAACGAAATTCTGTTTTCGGAAAAAAAATGTTCTCCTACTTAAAATAGAAAGAGCTACAGTCGACTAAAATAAAATTAGTGAGAAAATTAAGTATACAAAATACAAAAAAATAAATTTTTATTTTTCCGTTAGTTTCGTTGTTTTCTATTATGCAAAATTTATTGCAAATTTACGCGTGGTAATCAGTAACGACCGGAATTATGGAAGGATTTATTTGGAGCGAAATTCTGTTTTCGGAAAAAAATGTTCTCCTACTTAACATAGAAAGAGCTACAGTCGACTAAAATAAAATTAGTGAGAAATAAATTAGAATAAGTACACAAAATACAAAAAAATAAATTTTTATTTTTCCGTTAGTTTCGTTGTTTTCTATTATGCAAAATTTATTGCAAATTTACGCGTGGTAATCAGTAATGACCGGAATTATGGAAGGATTTATTTGGAACGAAATTCTGTTTCCGGAAAAAAATGTTCTCCTACTTAACATAGAAAGAGCTACAGTCGACGAAAATAAAATTAGTGAGAAATAAATTACAATAAGCATACAAAATACAAAAAAATAAATTTTTATTTTTCCGTTAGTTTCGTTATTTTCTATTATGCAATCATATGTCGTAATATTTTTTATTTTCAATTATAGCTAGAAGAATAAGCAAAAAACAAATCGTAAATTCTTATTTTTTGTTTGTTCCTATAGCCATAAATAGAAAATAAAGTGAAAGTGTATATTCACTTTTAATAATTTGATATTGCCGAAATTACTAAAATAAAAAAATAGCTCTTGATGCTGTCGAGCGAGAATCCAAATACGGTTATTATAAACTCGGATCTAAGTCTAACTATTTATTAAAAGAATGAATGTAACAGACATATCTCACCATTTTTGATCGATCGACGACAGATTTAGAAGTACTTGAAATAAATTCAGCAGTAACTATTAGAAATATTAAATGAAATTAGGACTCTGAATATAAACGAGTGGATCTGAAATCAGTTTTTAAAAACCAAAGTGACGATTAATAGAATCATAAACCCCAATATTACCAGACAATGATCGTAATAGGAAGTGGTGAATAAGTCATTTATTTGGAACAAACCATGGAAAATGAAACAAGCGCAGACGTTGGCCGATAGACCAGCTACACCATGATGAAGCATATTTTCAAATCGAATATCATAAAACGCGAATTACCAAACAGTGCGAACTCTTATATACGGACATACGGACATTCTTGACATACGGACGGCGAAACATGAACGCCTCACCAACAAAATTTTAACGAAATTAAATCTACTAACCTCACCTCCTAATTAAATGTACTAAATTTTGTTCTATATTTCCCAAAAATATCGATTTTTAAACGTGTAATATATTCGACTACATACCTACATTTATTTATAATACCATGTAATAGATTGTAATTTATAATTGCAAATATTTTTAATATATGCGGGTGGTTTTACATTCAATTATGTACTGATTCATACAAATTTTAACGATATTATGTTAATTATCCGTTGTTCACTACCTTCCATCACAATATATGTGTCAATATATATTTTATATCTATTTAATTACCATAGAAAAAGAAAAAAGAGTCTACGGCCCATAGTTTCAATTGTATTCATTGGAATCTTGCGTATTAATATAAACTAGAGAATATCGATTTGAAACTTATGCAAAAATGATCAATTATGTACTGATACATATTATGTTAATTGTCCGTTGTTCATTACCTTCCATCACAATACACGCGTCAATATATATTTTATATCTGTTTAATTACCGTCGAAAAAGAAAAAAGAGTCTACGGCCAATAGTTTCAATTGTATTCATTGGAATCTTGCGTATTGATATTAATTAGAGAATATCGACTTGAGAAACTTATGCAAAAATGATCAATTACGTACTGATATTATATTAATTGTCCGTTGTTCACTACCTTCCATCACAATATATGTGTCAATATATATTTTATATCTGTTTAATTACCATAGAAAAAGAAAAAAGAGTCTACGGCCCATAGTTTCAATTGTATTCATTGGAATCTTGCGTATTAATATAAACTAGAGAATATCGACTTGGGAAACTGATGCAAAAATGAAAACCTTTTATCTGTTAAGTACTACATTGATTTATTTACCCATAAAACGTATTCAATTAACACATGCGCCTTTTTGTCACAAAGTAACTGAAATAAATTACCGAGACCGGCTAATTAAAGTACGTTATTGCTTATACAATGGCTCATGTGATAATGTTAACCGCAAGATTCTCGTGTTAGTTGCAATAAATTTTATGTGACCACTCACTAGCGGTAAACTGATTCGTGTGCTGAATATCCTTCGTAGCAAACGACTAAGCCAGATGTTTTATTTCTCGCTTCATACGTTTGTGAAGGCAAATATTTCATTGAGGAGAAATACATTATTTACAATTTTGCTATTATAAACGAGCTTATAAAATTGCAAGAATTTGTGCACATACGTATTTTCGTAAGGTTGGGCCTTGTTTTTTCTCACAAGCACTAAGGTTGGTATATCTACTTACAAAGTTTGTGTTAATGTTTAATATTCTTAATTATTGCCTATAATGTAACCAACGATACTGTGTCCACTGTCTTCTTCTATAATTAAGGAAAAAAATTGTTAATTACGAATATAACACACACTACGAGGGTCACACTTAAGCACATACACACATTTAAGTGTACTTAGTATTTCTATCAAACTATAATATAATATTTTATATATATATATATATATATATATATATGTATATATATTTACGTGGTGAGAAATAGTATTAACATTAGAAAGTAATTTGATAGAAATACTATCTCTTTTTTAATACAATCTTTTAGTATTTTAAAATGTAAATTTATTATGTCTATGAAAGATTTACTACGCAATGTATTTGTTTAATAATCTTTCACAGACATAATGAGCATACATTTTAAAATACAAAGTTATTTTTACACTAGATTCAACCCACTCGTTTAGAGTTTCTGTGAACTTTTTACAGACCCAATTACATGTCATAAATTGGTCGACTATTACTCGTAACCTAGGAAAATCTAGAGCAGTGATAATCTTTCTTTTAATTTCTTTATTTATACTACTATTGTGAATATTTTTAGATATTTAAAAACAATGATTTAGCTGGTAGAGACGTTGGAAGCACGTAATACTAAGAAAATTGATCTTATAATAGCATAATATTTTGAAAAAGTGTTTTAAACATAAATAACTTCAATATTATTAAAGACCCATTCATCGGTATTCTAGACGATGGGGTAAGCGAATAAAAAAAGTCACTTCTATCTTACAAATATTTTAGAAGATTTAATTTCATAATATGTATAAATATATATAACTAAATATATATAAATTTCAACTTTATAGCACTTATAGTATGTGAATAAAACGGCTACAACAAACAAACGGACGTGGCGAAATTATAATGATTCGTTGTTTAGCCACGAAACCTTAAAATGGCCACCAAAAATTCTGTACAATTTGACCTATAATATTCCACGTAGTCATTAGACATAAAATTATAGTGGGCAATAAAGTCGTAAAGTTAAGCAAGTAACAATTTGGTAATTCTAAAATACTATTTGTGTTAAATATATTTTCCTATAGCTATATTTTCCTCATAATTTTTTTTTCAATTTTGTTACCTGCAACAAAACATTTGTTTAAATAAATATTACTTAATTTTTTAAACAAATCGTGTTTTCGTCGGTTTAATATCATTTTCCGCTTAATTATTATACTCATTTAATTTTCAAACGAACTACTGAAAATCCGACACTATTTTCCACTTACTATGCCAGAGGAAGTTCGATGAATTTCACAGGCTATGTATGTATGCGAGTAACTTTGTTCCCTCACACAGACTAAATTACTAAAGTGATTTGAACAAATGGGATTTCATTAGATTCTTTTTTTTCTAGAGAGTGTTCTAGAGTATATAACGTTATAAATTTCATAGGTTCTGTATGTACGTATGTACGAGTATGTGAGTAAGTTTGTTCCCTCACCCAAACTAAATTACTAAAGTGATTTCAATAAATGGGATTTCCTTAGATTCTTTTTTTTCTAGAGAATGTTCTAGAGTATATAACGTTATGAATTTCATAGGCTCTGTATGTATGTATGTATGTGAGTAAATTTATCCCCACGTACAAACTAAATTACTAAAGTGATTTCAACAAATGTGGTGTCCTTAAATTCATTTTGTTCCAGAGAGTGTTCTAGAGTATATAACGTTATGAAATTCACAGGCTATGTATATATGTGAATGAGTTAGTTCCATCACACAGACTAAATTACTAAAGTGATTTCAACAAATGAGGTGTCCTTAAATTCATTTTATTCCAGAGAGTGTTCTAGAATATATAACGTTATGAATTTCACAGGCTATGTATGTATGTATGTGAGTGAGTTTGTTCCCTCACACAGACTAAACTACTAAAGTGATTTCAAGAAATGACGTATCCTTAGATTCATCTTGATCCAGAGAGTGGCTTAGGATATAAAGATTATGAATTTCACAGGCTGTGTATGTATTTCGTATTTTTCAGTTATTTTTTCCGTAGACGGCTTTTTCTCATGTTATTGCCTTTATTTTTATTAACAGTTTATGAGGTATTTTTGCGATTAATGTACTTTTTTAATTAGTAAAAGAAATTTTGTACAATCGTTATTTTTAGAGTTCCATAGCGAAACCAGAAACCTTTATAACTTAATCAATGGAAAAAGAAAGAAAAATTCACCCATAGTAATGCAACATTGAATAAGTAGGAATGTCAAAGAAAAAATTAATTTTAACTTGCCATTTTAATTTTTAAGCCTCGTTCGTGAAATACTCAGCTTCAAAATGATGTGCAATAATTTTATAACAATGGCTTTGAAAAAAACTGAAAAAAATCTAAATACATACTGGCATTAACAACTGAACCATACTTCATGTCTGTCCTGAATTTCTGATACGCCCTTAGTCATTTTTATATTTCCTATTATAAACTAAACTTGGTTGAGTGTTATATAACCCACAATTGTCAACTATGCAAAGTAGATCTTTTTTTAATCTCTCTCGTCTTTTACCTCTCTGGCTCTTTTTTAGAGTGAGACATATTTTTATTGCTTACGCGCTATCTTCACCGTGTTATTCCGTATTGTTTTTTTTTAAGTCTCGAACTTACAACTTAGATGTTTCTTATTTCTTTCTTTCCAATCTTCTTCCAACAACATATACGAATAAGCTTACAGAACTGTGAATATATTGTGTTTTTTTTCAACTCTCTAGTTCCTAATAGTTCTTCAAACCAACACATTCATCTGGTCTCCACTTAAAATAACTCATAGACTCATGCTGGAAAAAAATATTAATAGATTTTTTAAAAAAGTTTAATAGATTTTTTTAATACAAAGATGTATAAAAAGATGTCAGGTTTTATAACGGGCATGATTGGGTGCAACTCCCTTCAACTCAGACGGGAATTGCTTTTGGTCACGCATTTTTTTTAAATTAATTAATAATTATGTTGATAAACCCTCAGTTTTGGGTTTGGTGTCGCTTTCTGGTCCTTAGTGTTACGTGAGAGGACGAAATCGTAGTTTATTTCATCTGCCTAGTGCGCGCACGACCAACGTGCAGCGCTCACATGTTTTCTGCACCACTTACCACTTTAGTAATGCGATTATGGATTTACTTGATAGTTCACGATTGATAATTAACTAGTTTTATGTTTAATTTGAATTTATGTATTTTTTTCTGTTTTATTATTATTTATTTTATTATATATACTGTAAACTATTGTTATTTTGGTTCTTGCACATGTCCAACGCTTTAAGTTGGACATGGGTTTTTTTTAATAAACGTAATATGTTTTATAATATTTTTTATGTTTAAAATCGTATTATTATATTCAAAATACAGTATTTTTTTTTCAGAAATAGAAATTTTTTTGTCCAAGTGTTTTAATGGCAGCATTGAACAATTAATTATGATTTTATATTAATTTAACAAATATATTTTGGCTAACACTATTGGTTCTGCACATCACTTTATCTGAAGACTGATAAAAAATTATATTGACTTACGTACGAAGCAGCCTCCAAGATCTGCACGCAGCTCTCATCACAGTGAGCGCCCGTACTGCATCAGCGCCCCAATAGGCAAACAGGCCGCATCCCGTCTCATTGAGGAACGATGTTTACCCATGTAAGTCCATTCAGGCACTCGAACGGTACGAGTGCGCGTGTATGGGAGGGCAAACAGTTTAGGACACAGCGGCCGCGAGTGTTATGCCAACACTCGGCGGCGGCACCTCCATTAGGCGCGGCTTCGCTGCACCTGCTTCCGCGTGCGGCTGGGAACGCCGCTCGGGAATACTTACCCTGTTATTTGGTTTGATGTGGTTGCCAGCGAGGCGATGACTTTACGTGACATCTTTACGAGTAAACGTTGCAGAGGCTATTTGTTTGCGATTAATGTATTAAGAGAGTTTTTTTTATTTCTCCAAGCATAAGCCATACGATGTTGAAATTTTGTGCCAGTTTTGTTCCACAATTTGTTGTAATTTTAATTGTATTTTCCAAAATAATAGAGATAGACGACTTGAGAAAGTGTTAAAGTTATTGAATACGCTTTCCGGTAAACAAATATTGAAGGAGTGTGAAATAATACTTTTTGTTTAAATTATGTTGTAATATTAAATTAGTCAAAGAACAAATTTTTTTTCAAATTACTATTAATTTGTTAATACCTTTCATTTGTTCAAATGTCCTTTTTCCCGCTCTTCCAAAAGAGTTCCCGCTTTCTTAGTTGCATAGACAATTAATACATTAATTTCATAGACAATTTATTCTTTTTTTCGTAAATCATATTACAACTACATTAGCAACGAAACGTACCTAATATAATTAACAATTAATTACTTGTACGAAATAAAACATATTCCTTATCTACTTTTTTGGTCTGAATACTTGACGACCACTCTTTATTACGTAGATAGTTTTTCTTTTCTTTGTATATTATTAATGCATAACAGATACAAATAGCAATGAAAAGAAACTATGTAAAATAGGTCATGTCCATAACGTGACACTCGCAAATAGAGAATAAAATTATTTGCCAAGTAATTGCTAATATCAACAAGATAAGTGCCAAAATGAAGCTATTAAACTTTATGAAAACTGTAAAGCAAACGTTTATTATTCAGAATTGTTCAAAGAGAACAGTTAATATTTACATTTAAATAAAGACTTGCATGTACGACTTTTATGACTGTGACAAAAAAAATTAATCTGAAAATGAGGTTATGTTGCAAGTGACTAAAAAACATTTGCCAAACCAAACACAGTGTTATTTTAAAGGATTATTCGAGTATGTTTTATTAAAAAGACATCGTACTTATAACTAATACTCTCTAATTCATTAATTTATAATTTTTTTTTTGCCTGGAACACCCATTCAGGAATACACAGAAAAATATTTCTGGATCGCAATTTCTTCCGTTTCATACACGGTAGAACATTGCAGGTAAGCAATTTCGATTGAATATTGTATGTAAGCTATGAGGACTTCAGGCAAATTTTCGTCGCTTTAGTGTGTTGGGTTAATTACAAGGCGCACGGCCTTGTGATTAACCCAACACACTAAACACACCCAACACACAACAACTTGGCTGTTCGGCGCACCGCGGGACTTGGGTTCAATTCCCGGCCGCTCATCTATCAAAGCTCAACTGTATATACAACATAGCAATAGATGTATTAATTGTATATATTAAAGTAGGTAAATAAGTAAATAAGTGATGGTATGCTAATAAACTGTTTATTACAATGCTGCCAAAAGACGCGGGTAGCCTTTTATTAGGTATTGTAAAAAAAATGGTAAGTACTTTAAAAAATAATATATAAATAAAATACTTTACTTAGAACAATAATTATAATAATGTAGAAATCGCTATACAATAAGTAGCAAAATTTATGCGCACGCAGTGCTGTTTTTAATAATACTCAATATTATTATTTTTTTATTATACTATCGATAATTTAGCAATTGTTTTATTCGGGTTGATAATTGACAAATTTGATTGCATAGTTAATTACGTAAATACTATACGAAAAAAACATCAAAATAAAAAAATAGAATTGTCCGTATGATACCACTATTCGTTAATTCAACATTTCAACATTCTAGGTTAACGGGAACTACCAATAGTGAATTTCGCAAGTGAATTAATATAAAAATACTCGATATTTAAAAGATCGTTTTGTTACATTGGATTAGAAGCTTTTTTACGAGTCCTAATCCCGATATTTAAAAAACATGGTACAAAGTCAAAGAAATTACGCTTCGGTACGTCCGAAACCGGGTTACCTGAATAACTAGACACGATTTTTCCTTATTACTAAGAAATAATTGCCTTACCTATTATCATATGTAAAATTTTAAAACAGCAAATATTTTTCGCACCTAAGTGGCTTCGAGTGCTAACGCCGCGAAGCTAAATCAAACGTAGCAATATGGTCATTAAAAAAGTACATAGGTACAAATAACATAAATACAAGGACCACTTGACATTTTCAACTTGACATTATAAAACCACATTTTATTCATTAAATATTGTTTAAAGAACAGCATATATTACATAAACTTCATTATGCTACCGGAGTTAGAATGGTGACATCGAAATATAACTTGTAATGCTGTCAGAAGAAATATAATTGATTGTAATGACGTAATATTATTTAATAATTTAATATCTATTTTATTTTTGTGATCGTTATAATAAACTCACTCGATTATATTTATAATACAAAGACAATGTTACGCATGAAAACGATAAAAAGTAAAAAAAAGTCCCGATGTCGTCCATTTATTGACATTGGCTCTTTCTCGTCAAAAAAGAACAACAAAAAAAACATAAATAATCATATTTCTATATACTTCAATATAGTGTAGATACCCACTCTAGCAACAAGTGCAAAAGTAGTAGTACCGTTACCATGTAAAAATCAAATAAAGTTAAAATACCAATATAAATGTACAATAAATGTATACTTTAACATAATATTACCGTAACAAAAATTTAACATTTGTGTAAAACATAAATATAAACAATTTACATTTGATATTAAATTTATTTATTGCAGTAATATAAAATTACCATTATATTTACCTTTAATGAACATTTTTCAAAACAATAATGGTCACATTCCAATGAATTATTTAAAATTCAAAAAAGATTTGCAATGTGTTTTTTATAAAAACTTGAAGTGTTTTGCAATTTTTTCAGTATTTAAAAATTAACGAAAATTAAAAAAAAAAATTTTCAAATAAAGTTAAATTCAGAAACGTTCTTTTTAAAATAAACTGTTTCTCTGTACAACCACAAATACCTTTGATACTACCTATCATAGAGTGAAAATATTTCTATTACGCATGTTGTAAATAATTTACAATTTTGTAATGTGGGATGTCAGTATTAATTGAAGTGCAACATTACAAAATTGTAAAAATGTATTTTCCTTATAGGAATCATATTACCTCGTAAAGAAGAAACAAAGCAACTAATCTATGCAAACGTAACTGAGCATTGTTAAGTTTGAAACGATATACCTATTCATACCCCAATTTTAAACGAACGGACTCGAAATATCGTAAAAAAAATAAAATCAGAAGAAACAGTAACAATCACAGAATACATTAACCACAAACAATACCCAAGATGGCGGTCTCTGTCAAAATGAATCCGCAACAAAATGGCGGCATTCTTCAATTGTCCAATGTTTGGCGAAAAATGATTTTTTTCGGCGCATCCTGCCCAGCACGGCCAACACCTAACGCCGCGGGGCACCGGCCGCTTTCGTGTGAACGTTGCGCCACTTCTATTCTACTCCCCGAAACGACACTCGTAAATACGAGAGGCGGTTTCCTTTGGCCAAGCCGTCATGCCGCTAAATATTGGCGCTGCATTGCCAACGTTTCGTAAGTGAATTATTACTTACACATAGCAACATACGCATATATAACGTGGCACGATTTCGTGTACATTCTTTACATAGAACAATACAAAAAGATGTACACATATGAAACAAACAAATGCCCACTTACATACGAATAAACATACGAAACTTACAAACGTCCGTTTTATAGAAAATAAATCACTATATTTAGTACCTACAAATTGTTTTTCATTTATTTACGCAACTTTTGTCTACTAGAAAAGCTTCTAACCCAATGTAACAAAACGGTACAGCCTTTTAAGTATCACGTATTTTTATATTGATGCACTTGCGAAATTCAATATTGGTACTTCCTGTTAACCTAGAATGTTGAAATTTCGCGATTTACAATATTTTTTCTACTAGGCGAAAAGCCAAAAATTAAGTAAAACTGATAAAATTCAGACCAGATAGCTTCTTTAAAAGAAACACTTTTCATGTTAGATCAAAAATCGATAAAATGCAAAACGGATTCGCATTCGCTTATATTGTTTAAAATCACATACATTTTGATACGATATATATATTTTTTAATTTAAATAATATAACGTATATACAAAATTTACTTATTTACTTATATTTAAAGTGTGGCTTTAGAGGTTCGTGGTAGGTTCCTATCTAACTAAAAAAACTTATCTTTATATTACTCATACATATAAACTACTATTGTCGAATGTAACATCTTAATATTTGCTATTTATGTAAAGTGTTGCAATATTGACTAGGTTAAATAATTACAAATGCCTAGATATCAAATTAACCTAAACAAAACTGTTAACAAAATATATGATATTACGAACAACGGCAAATTTAATGGTTTCACACGCCGTTATTTTTTGGCGGAAAAAAATTCTAAAGGTACTTTGGTACTTAAAGCTCTCTTTTTCAATAAAAAGTCTTTTTCAATAAAAATACTTCGTCCAAGTAGAAAAGGTATGCGTGCACCGAAATAAAATTGTACGTCATTTTAACTACGGTTTTTGGTTTCGAGCCAAGCAAATGCATCTATGATGAATCTCAAATACCTATCTTATTTCGTTTGGAAATTAAAAACTGCTGAAATACCGACAGGTAGACGAGCAGTCGGAGAACGTTTCCCCAATCGTGTTCCGTTTGGATTTTTTTGAATGCAGCTCCCTAAAAATTACTAAACCATCATATTCATCCCATAAAAAAACATTCAAATAAATACTTGTAATTTTTAAAAGAACAATCTAAAAATATCAAATAAACATTTAATTAAATCAAATAGATAAAACTAAAAACAATGAACAATTGAAAAAACAATACAAATATTTTTACGGTAGATTATTCATTTCCGATTCTTCAGTTTACGGCGAAAATATAATTCAATCACACGGGTATGTAAAGCTCTCACAGTCACTTCTTCATAAATAAAAATAAATTTTATGAGAATAACAAATCATTATGATATAATGAAAGAGAAAAGAACCAAACTCTTGTGCAGAAAGTTTTAATTATCTAATAGTCACTGGTAATGTAATCCATCTACGGGAAATTATTCCGATACGAATCAAAAACCTTTATAATGTAATTAAAATTTTTCATTTCAAACATTACTGCTACCAAATTCAACTAACGTTTCATATTACCTTCCATTAAGACATCAAATACTTTTAAAATATGTTTACTCAATATATAAAAAATAATAGACCTATACGGAAAGTACCTACTTTCAGCAATCTTATTTTACATTATCTACTATCAACATATTTTTCCAATCAAACCTTGATATGTACAAACATATAAAAAATAAAGCAATAGTATAAACAACAATGTTTCAAATATAAACATAATAAAAGAAACGTGATATTTATGGCGATCATAGTAAAAATCGCCAAAATAAAGCCCTAGATAAATTTGAATACAAAAGCTAAATCGAAATGCCTCCCTGTTCCAAGCGTGTATCATGTCACTATCCTTGAACAAATCGTTTACAACATATGCATAGTGAAACGTACGTTCAACACAACGAATTATAACAAAATATCGAAAAGAATGTGCACGTTCCCAACACAATGCTATGCGAGCGCCAAAAGAGGGCGCAAGTATGGGTTCACGCACCGACGAGTTCGTTTCTCACAAGCGCGTGAAGGTAGTCAAACCAGTTCCGGGTGGTCATGTGCTGCCCTCTAATTGACAAATTGGAATCTTATTAGGGGAGATAAACGTCAGGTTTCTCACTGCTGCGCTGCGCAGGCGCGTGCGCGGGCCGTCCGAAGCCGAGGGCGTCCGACGGCGCCCGACAGAGCCCGAACTTAAACGAGATCCGTTCGTGTATCAGTGTGTTGAGAGACGGTGTTGCCACGTTACTATAAAATTGTGGGGCATTAATTCTAATTTTATTTAAGATATACAGACGTGCATATAATTTTGAATAGTTGAACTGTATGTCAAAAATAAATATAAACTTTTTTTACTTTTTGATATGGTAAAAGCTTTAAAAATTTACAGGTTGATTGGGCTAGAACATCACCGCAATTTTTTAACGTAAATATAATATTCGCGGTCTCCTGAATTTCTGGTTGTGTGAATTGTTGTATACCGTAACATTCTCATTTTTATTTACAATTTCGTCACAGAATCATTATAGCATAACAGTGTTATAACTCTAAATATTTTTTCACTTTAAATTTCTTAACATGTTTTCTTAACATGTTCTCTATGTCCTTTCAAAATAAACTGGTCGGTCTGAGTCGAACGCTCGAGAAGTGCGTCGATTACTCATAGCGTTGAATATTTTCGGAAACTATTCGTATTGAGAGTTGTGTAAACACCATATATTCATACACAACTCAAATATATTGCGTGCGGTTATATTATGACGTTAAAACATTTTCCCCATTTTTTAACCATTCAAACTGTTATTGACTGTTCAAATTTATATCCTGATGCATAAGATTTCTTATATATTTGATTGTCGGTTAATTATAAGTATAATACCGTAATATAATAATATCGTAAAATGGAATATAACACGCAGAACTTTACAATTAAATACATTATAATTTTTTGTTCAGTTTTGAAATAATAATTTAGTTTAATAATGTTATGTGAATATATTTATGCAATTTCACCTTGCCTTCAAAACCAATGTTTTTAATATCTATTAATATAAATAATTATTTGAAATTTTATATACAACTTTTCGAATGGCATTGAAAAATATTAATCGATCAACTATCGATTAATAAAAAATATTAATCGATAACCTTAAAGTATACATTCTATAGAGCGTGCGATCCCGGGTGGGATACTGGTCGGGTGAGAACATTGTCTTAGTTCGTTCGCAAACGTACGTAGTCTGAATCAAGTTTAAGCAGCGAGCGTCACTTGTGAGATTCTGGAGAGTTATTTCAGTATTCGTTTTGTAAAAATGGTCAAATATGCAGTAAAATCCTGTAAAAACGATACTCCGTAACACACCAAACAACACACATTTCACCGGTAAACAAATTGTTAATGTTTTTAGACCAATTAAAAATCAGGCACCGCGGGGGTGAAGGAGATACGATAGCAACAGCTGCAAATTCCTTCCCCAAAGCTCCATTATTCCATTACAAATATTGGCAGTCAAATAGTGGCGTACGAACGTGCTAGATGCAAAGTCGATATTTTTACCAGTTTTTAAACGATTTTCTTCTTTTGTTTAAGCGCGTACATTTGGACTAGCATTGATTACTTTGGCTATATTATAATTTAAATATGCATGAATTATTATGGGTTTCATGTAGTAAATCAATTTTAATTATTTTGTAAGCACAGTGGTCTATGAAAATGTTGATTACTTTAGGAGTTTGCAAAAAATTAGATTAAAGACTTAAAATATTAAATGTGAAATATAATTATACACAGTATAATATACGATATATACGATAAGGTTCTATATATAGCTGACGTTTTCATTGATCCTTGGTATGGTTTCATATATTTTTTCTATTATATGTATATATATATATATATATATATATATATATATATATATATATATCCTATCCAGATGCTAGCAATATACCAGGTGTCTATGTAACACAATTACCGAGAATAGATTAATTCATACGACATCAAAATTTGCTTGAAATCTGCAAGGTTTGAGTGAAAGCTGCAAGGTAATAGGCATGACGAAAGATTTTGAAATCCTCTTCCGTTTACTATTTATGAAAAAAAACATATTTCGGTAATTAACTAGAGTTTAACGAAGTATAAAGCCATTTTTCTAATATTTTTTCGATGGCGCGCGAAAAAACACGCAGGTGTCATGGCGTCCGCTCTGACGTCACGTTTAGGTAAACAACATGTCAGTGTCTATGCGCATAGTGAAAAAGTAAACAAAATTCGTGATAAAAATGAATTCCAAAGTGTATAAGTGGTATGCAGTACCTCAATGTAAAAACACATCGATAGCTACACCCAACAAGGTGTTTGTACATGTTCCAAACAAGAAAATAATAAGAGATAAGTGGTTAAAGAATTGAAATTAATTAGAATAAATACATACACACTGACTGGTGATTATCATGTATTAGGTGTTTAATAAGAGGAAAAAATACTAGTAGGTGCTCTGTAGCTATAAAGATTTAGTAGTTTTATCGGGTACCTATTAACTCTTAACTATATAGTAACTTATACATCACTTACATGCTATTAAAGAGCTAACCTCAAAAGTAAACAATGAAAGTATACTTATTATAGAAACAACATATGAAAGTAAAATAAAAAAACTCCAATGAGTTCAAAATTATTTTAATTTTAGCTAAGTTGGTTGTATCTAGTGCCAAATATCTATAAACATAAACAAAATGTACTTACAAGGAAGTTTTGACGTTTCTAAATTCAGACGAGCAAAATTCTTTATTAGTTGCGAGGAAATCTCCCAACATCAATCCTGGGCAAATTTGAGCTGTTTGCCTTGACAAAGCCTGATTCCATTGTGTTAGAGTCAAGTGAAGTCGATTTAATACACATAAACTATTAAAAAATCAATCCAAATGCGTAAGCGGTAGTACGGTCACAACAAAACACAGTGAAGTTTGTTTGTTTACCTAAACGTTACGTCATGCGCTGTGATTCGTGTTTCAGTCAAAATGGCCGATTGCAGTATTTTAATCTTTTAATTTATTGAAAATCTTATTAATCTCAAAATTTTAAATTAAACTAAATCCGTCTTCTAAATTCTTTTAATATGTATTTTCCCATAAAATCATTAAATTTTTGATTATTTGATACTGTCGTCATGCCTATTGTTTTAATATATAATTTATAATCATGCATATTCCATATTGACAATACATTGAATTCCTAGTTGCTATGTTTATCGATAACGCGCTAATACTAACACGCATCCTGTTCATCAAGTAATAATTGTGTATCCATGTACGTGGCATAGGTAGATGTGCGCCTATCTATCATTCTTTTTAATTTATCTTATCCCACAAGACATATATTTGATTTAGACAAATTTTTATTTTAAAAATTTTGATAAATAGAAAGATATACAATTTCAAATAGTACGGCAACTCCGCCGTCTGCCGTCCTGGGAACACAAAAGCTTGCCTGCATTTGAAGCGCGTGCCGCGTGGTGTGTGGTCCACTTTGGGGGTCTGCCGCGGTCTGGCGGCGTGGCGTGATGAATGATGCTATTTTAGCACAATATTATGAGTATCATTTTATTTTATCCTTTAATAATAAATGTTTATAGCATCAGAGTTTAACGTAAATTGATAAAAAGGTGTTTTTAATAAGTAGGTATGTATTTGGTAGTCGGTTGTGGTTCTTTTATGTTTGTTGTCAGTAGGTTGTTCTTTTTCTTTGTTAGTAAGTAGTACTAACGCGGGCTTTGGGATTATATTTATATATAACCTTACTGTTCGTATATTATTAAATGATCCCTTTCGCTTTGTGTTTTCAGTTTGGTACCGTGTGTTATAACAAATGTCGATAGCTATAAAACACACTGTGTAGGAGTTTATAAATATACTTAGGTAAGTAATTTAGTATAGATAATCTTTATGCTCGGCTCGATATAAACTATCGATTTTTCAAAAATCTATTAGGCATATGAACATGGGTTCGATATCCATTATGATATCCAGACTATAGGTATTTAAAACTAATTTCAGTATTATTTACGAAATTATGTAGTTAACTGGGCGTACTTGACATACTGAATGTATAACATCAAGTTATTTATAAATTGAAATCTACCTAGGGTAAACCAGTATTTTCGATCGTTTGGTATCGATGTTTAATTAAAAGCACTGTTTGTTGCAAGGGCGCAACGCAAATAAAGATGTGTATACAATTCGTTATTGATGAACGTAAGAGTTAGGTTCACCCTTAAATCGGTTATGTAGCAGATCTGTTACGAAACTTGTAATTGGATCTTTCGAGTTTACAACTCTTCAAACATCTACATTTATATTTTTTTAAAATTTAATTATAAGATAGGAAAAACAAATAAAATTTAGTTACCTACTCTTTCTCTTGTTATCAGCTTTCTTTAGTTACAATTTCATGAAAATATGAAACATTATATATAATTTTATGAGTGATAGTCGACACAAAGAGGTATGACAAGCCATTAGACACCAATAATGTCACCTTGCTTCTTTCTTGCAGCTTGAAACTAAAGCATAATATGCTTTCGTATTTTTTTTTTAATTCATGCATTTAATTTTGTAGGCATCACTGACTCTTAACAATTTTTTTTAATATATGAATTCATTAAAATGAAACAATTCTTTTTTTCAAATATATAAATACATTGAAATGAAACAATTCTTTTTTCAAATATATAAATACATTGAAATGAAACAATTCTTTTTTTCAAATATATAAATACATTGAAATGAAACAATTCTTTTTCACTTATCTTTTGCTTTCCCTTATAACCAACTCTGCGATCGTCCTTGAGGTAAGAGAAAGTTTTGATTGAGATTTTGAGATTTGAGTCGGTTCTTGCTATTTATGCGATTTAGTTTTGTGTTATATTTATCAATAAATAAAGGTTTTAGACGAATATTGAAAATATTTTGGATAATAAATTTCTTTAAAAAAATATATATATATTAAGAAATACAGTTTCTCAAATTTGCATTAGGACTTCATACTGACATAGATGTAGATAATTTTTCGTATAAAATTTTATTAAATATCCCTTTTTCACATTGATGAAAAATATAACTATGTGTGTGTTTGTATGTGTGTGTGTATTTTACGTCTAAACTAATTAAGCGATCAAGTTTAAATTTGATATACCTAATACATTACAAACATCTATGTTTTTTTATATTCACCCTAAAACACCAAGAATAATAATATCTCAACACTTTATTTATTTATTTTGAAACTGCAATGTAAACGATTAATACATACTGCAGATTTATTGCTATGAGAGCAATCTCTTACAGCTAACCAAAACACTAATAAAACGAATAGTTGTATTGCGATAAACTACTATAGATTGTGTAATTAAATAAAAGTAAAAAAATTAAAAAAACATATACTTACATAAACATACTTACATTAAGATACATATACACGCACATATACACACGCGCACGCGCGCATACACACGTATTCACAGGTATACACATGTGCATATATTCATATTTATAAACTTACAATCGATTTGGCAGGGAGGAAGAGGAAAAGGATCTGAAGTCGTACATGGACCGATGGTTCGTATAGACACGGGGTTTTTGAAATAAGAATTGCCAATACATATTTTCAGTCAAATTGATCCAAAAATGCCTTCTACTGGTTTTACCACATACATTAACCATTCACAAAACAAAAACAGGACACATTGATTTACTTTTTAAGTATAATTACATAAAAATGGTTTCAAAAAAAAATTGCTTTTATTACTGTCATGTTTGAATGACAGCGCATGCGTAAACGCCGCACCGTGAGAAACTAAAATACCAGCACTGCATTCGGTGCAAATTGTCGATTTACTGATTCTCTCGCACTACAGTTACTATGCATCGCTTTGTCTCTTTCAGTTAATTTTACATCTACGCGATTTGTGACTTCAGCTCTGAGAGTTTGTATGGGTGTAGTTGTACCTATGGCCATTTTGTATTTACGTAAAATAAGAGTGCACCGTATCTTTCCTTTTTACATCGATGGGTATATGGGATATTATAGACACTAAGCCGTAACTTACGCTTACGACTTTCCAACGACATTAAAACGGCAAAAAAATCGTCGTCTCCAAATTAGTACGGAAACCTGTCGTCGAAACCGACTACAGTGTGTCGCGCGTACACGTTTCTATATCAATTTACAGACGGCTACTTTTTTGTCGGTCTAATATCGCTGGAAAGTCGTACGTATGAATTGCGCCTTAGTATCTATGATATTCCATGTTACTTAGAATGTGACGAAATTAGGATGAATAATATCCCATTTATTGAAATCGAAACAGATAGAGAACTTAAATATATTCAAATATATATACATGCATAAATACACACAGACATACATACATGCGTACATATAAATCACATTCCTTCTTTTGGTTTCACCATAGTCAGTACTTACAATATCTTTGTCGTTTCATGCCCATGTATGTACTTATATATTCTTACCTACCTATTTACTTTGTCACTTTCTTATTTACATCAAGACAAGTCAAACCAAACTCGATGAGTTTACTCCTCATCAATGAAGAGTTCTTTCCTAAGATCTCCATTATTGTATCCTGATTTTGCCAATGAGAAAATTTATGCCGCGCTTAGTCGTGTCTTATTAGATTTTTGTTAGATTTATATACCTAAACTCGATCACGGAAACTATGCTTTTTTGTCGAGGAATTCTATACGAATTCTATCCTTCAATTTCCACAATCAGATTCTAATTGAGAATATATTCTTATAAATATAAAAATAATTATCCAAAATAGTTGATAAATGCCGAAGATATGAGATAACTTACTTAACAAAAATTCAAATTCTCCTATTTTTTAAAGGGTTAAAAATAAAAGAAACGAGCTTTTAGAAAAGCTACTAATTATTAATAGAAAATTAAACATATGACATGAGAAAAATATGTTAATTAATTATTAATATATTAGATTTCCTTTTATTACTATTCATCGTTATACGTGCTAAGAGATTGATGTTAGTCGGACTGATCGTGTAATGTCGACTGTTAGTCTATCGTTCAGCCTTCAGTATAATCACAATCATACTGACTAAATATCCTAATTGCAGATTGAGCGTGTAATACCCGCCTAAAAGAAAAAAACTTTTCTAACAAAAAAAATTATATACCTTGAACCCAACCATGATAACAAAGGAGTCTCAAAAGTAAATAGAAACAAATTTGTTGGCATGCATAATTCCATATTTTTGTATTTGTCCTGTAATACGCTTCGTAGAGAGTTCAGTTAAGTTATTCTATTTCAGCATTTGTCACTATTATCTAACATTTTCATGGAAGATATATATATATATATATATATATATATATATATATATATATATATATATATATATATATATATATAAATGTTTATGCTTGAAGTGACTCAACAAAGACCTTCCGTTTGACCCTTGTGTTGAGTTGAAAGGTAAAAAACCTTCACTGCCCATTCAACCAAATTATTTAATCAACTTGATACAAATCTACTTAATATGGGCATAAACAACGTCTGCATTTAAAATTTATCTGAGATCGTATTACCTTATCTTCTATAATATATATCATAATGCGTACTTCCATCGCCTGTAAATTCTGGGGTGACGAAAAAACTGATTAAACAAGAAACTTATTAACTTATAACAAGAAACTTAATGTTAACTATTATTAGTTGATACAATAAATTGAATGACGCGACGTCAATCGAACTTTGAAAAACCGTCATATCCTCCTTGAGACACCTACTACTTTTATCGGAATTCTATTGACACTCTTTAATAAAATAAGCAACCTTATTTTTCCCCCAAAAGGAACACGACAATATTGAGTTAGCCCTAAAATAATACTCAAATGAATATTCATCAAGTTTTCTCGTTCATTCTTATCGCTCATATTTGTGACCATTATGAAGTCGTGCTGTAAACTCAAATTTATAGTGGAACGAAGAATCAAAATGAATATTCTACATCTCCTACGCACAATACTCGTTGCAATATATCTTTTATGCACAATAGGAAAAGCGTCAGAGATCTGGCCGAAAATTAAATATGCCAGTTTTCAGTTCATATTGCTCCGACAGAGATAAGTCAACAAGAACTTGCGTATTTAACCATGCAAAAAGCTGGCATTCCATTACATCAAGCATTATGTAAACCACGGAGCTACGAACTAATGAAGAAGTGAAAATGGCTTTCACGTTGGGCAGGCACTTTGCTATACGAAATACAGAAAATTGGAAATTTAAATAGTTCTTATGTCAGTTTGTCTCTTATTCACACATATACAAATAGAACGATCGAGAGAAAATTATCAATCCCGTTCCCCGCTAACTTCACCTCCGCTCTGAGTTGCCGTCGAGGTACCCTCATAAATTATTATCGCCGTGCTCAGGCGAAACAGTCGTACTTACCTATATACTGTAAACTCACAACTTATTCAGCAGACCAAAGTACTTGATCCAATCAGTAAAATACGTTAAAAAATTGATGTAACCCAAATCAGATATATTGTTGAAAGAAAGGAGTCTATTCGATTCATAAGCCGGGTATGCACCCGTGCGTAACCTTAAATTTTCCACCTCTGGCTTCCTTCCTTTACTTGGTTTTTGACATGAAATATTTAATGTTTTAAAACCGGGACGACACGTTCAATTCGCGAGTATCACAAAAAAAACATTGATCACGAAAAAATAATAATTTGAAAACTATTATCGATCGATACACGAACGACATTGCATTCAATAAAGTATTAAATAAAGTATGTTTTAGATATTTGTTGGCCACCATAAAGCAGCCGTTATTGGCTGATGCAATCTAAATACAAACTTAGGCATGATAATGTACGCGGCGATGCCTCTAGCTTTCGGTACGCAGTCACTATGTTTTAGAAGTTATTTGCTTGGTATTTTTGGTTATCAAAAGGGTTATAAATAAAATATCAATTTTGAGTATTTATTTAGATATTACCCTTGTAACTGTTGAAATTTCATAAAAATTACAAAATATCTAAATAAACATTAGAATAATTAAGGAAAACCTTAAAAAATGAAAAATCGAGAGATTAGAAATCCAAAAAGATATTTGATACCGATCTTCAACGGACTCAGGCGTGTACACAATACAATTCTTATTCACCATGTGGCCATACTGACGTATAAAGCTTTATTCGCCGCCATGCATCGAAATCCATGTTTCACTATTAATTTCGTTGAAGATTTCAAACTAGCTACCATATTCCGACACAACCTCGCCTAAATTTTGTTGTTTAGTTATATTTACATTTATAGAACTTCACGAAAATAAGTAAACACAATTTATGAAAATGAACTTAAGCGATTTTTTATTATTATATATATGGTAGTCACATGTGAAACCAGCCGCAAGCATGGGTGCTGTCTCTTGTTGATTTTTTAACGTCTTGCAACATAAGAGTTTGTTTGTTGTATATCTAATCATAAAAATGCCACGGCATTATAAAAAAAGTTGCTCGAGTACTTGTTTTGCCAGAAGTAATGCTGCGTGCTGCAAGACGAATGAAAAACCATGGCAAATCTATAAGGTCTTTTGCGAAGGATTTCAAAATTAATTACCACACTTTGGCAAGGTATTGTGAAAAACTTACTACCGAGGAGATAAGCGATACGGCCATGTTAACACCATCTACAAAAATAGGTTACCAAAGGAATCGACCAACTTTTATCGATGAACAAGATAAAGAATTAGAGAAATATATACTTCTAGCTTCAAGTATTTATTTCAGGTTGTCTCCCAAAGATATTAGAAAAATAGCGTTCGAACTTGCTATTTCCAATATTTTGAAGTTCTAAAGTCTTGGGAATCGAACAAGCTAGCTGGCTCTCATTGGTTTACGTTGTTTATGAAGATTACGTTGTTTATGAAGTTTAGCCTGAAGCCACCAGTTTGGCTCGAGTTTCCAGTTTTAACCCACAAAATGTTAAAGATTTTTTTGATAATTTGGAATCAGTAATTAAACGATATAATTTTCAATCACACGATATACGGAAGGTGGCAGAAACTACGGTACCAACAAAAAAAACAACCAAAGTTGTTGCTCGGAAATGATTTAAGCAAGTCGGCGCAATTGCCTGACTAGTCACCTTAGCTGCTGCTGTTTTGGGAACTGGTAATTCAGTTTCACCATTTTTCATTTTTTCTCGGGTGCATTTTAAGGGCCATTTAATCAGAGATGGGCCAGTCGGTTGCAAAGGAGGATGTAATCCATCGGGTTGCACGACAGAAGAGCTATTTGTAATTTTCTTGAAACATTTCTGTGACCACGTGAAATCAACCAAGGAAAACCGTATCTCTTGCTGTTAGACAATCACAGCTCTCACCTTTCTATTGAAGCCTCACTGTACCTACCGCCTACAACCGTTGGACCGGTCGGGTTTATGAACCTTTAAAAATACATTAACAACGCAATGGATCAATGGATGGTTAATCATCCAGGACAACATATAACAAAATACGAAGTACGAGCAATAATTGCGCACGCTTTTCCATTGTCAGCAACTCCGTCGAATATTCTGAAAGGATTTAAAACCTGTGGAATTTGCTTTTTAATCGGGATATATTCCAAGAGCACACAAAAACTAATTCTGATGAAGAAATCCTTCACAATAATGGAGAGAACCAAAACGATAATTCTGAATTCAGTCGTCGGCCAGTGCCTGAAGATAATAACACTGCCTCCAACAACTTCGCGGTGATGCCATATGATACCAAAGATTTAGGTAGCCCTGTATTGGCTCAAAATTATAACCTAGGCCTTAATGTTGATATAATACATCATAAGGTTTGACAGGTTCCTTAATGCCAAAGCAACCGCTGCAGCATTCAGCTGCAAATGATCCTATGTCGATCAGTAGTCCTAGTCCAAGTACTTCAGCCAGTTCTCTGATAGTATCACCGCGGGTTTTGAAATCTCCGCCAAAAGCTCCAACATGCAGGACGCAATAAATTACCAGAAGGAAATGTAAATTGGCAATTCTAACAGATACACCGGAGGAGAACTATTTAGAAGAGGAGAAACAGGAGCATGAAGGAAAAAAGAAGCGTGCACACCTGGTTTTCCAAATTATATCTGCCAAAATTGTGAGTCTGAACATTCAGACTGATTTTTTAAATTTTCATTAGATTAAGTATTTTTGATTAAAAAATATTACTTACGTCCAAAGAAATTAATGACTGATCAATATAATTTTTGTTTTTCGTTAACAGAAGTTAATTAAAAAAGTTGCAAATTAATCGCATAAAGCGAATATTATGTTATTTATGTTTTCTATTTAAAATATAAGACATACCTCGTTACTTTTTATGTACAATTAGTTAAGTACAAACATTTTTCTTTAATGATAATAACTCAGTTGATTTAAACAAATTTTTCTTTTTATATTCCCCCTTACTTTAGTTTATAACAACCTACCCCATGTACTGTGACAACCATCCCTGTTACGGGGTTAAAAGTCACATTTTTTTCACAAAAATTATAATATTTCCTCGATGGATATTGTTACAGAAATGACCCTTATTGATTTTTAAACTGCTTTAAAAACATTGTCCGTTAATGTATGAATGTCACTGCTAAACTAAGAATATATTTACTAAAATGCAAAAGAAAACAATGTTACTTCCAACCCCAGCTCCCCTACGACTTCTTATTCAGTACGACGGCGACAATCAGCTACTCTGCCAAAAAGCAATCTTTTTTATGACATCAAGTAAATTAAATAGATTATCTTTTACATTAAGTTGACAATGGTTTATATTCATAAACTTCTTACATTTTTCACCTCTTAGAAATACTAATTTTTTCATTATTAAGCTACGCCAAGATTCCTCTTTTTTTGCCTAATTTTTTTTCAGATATATAATATTTTTGTTTCATCATCTGCTGCCTTACGATAATAAAATTAAATTGATTCTTTCATGATAAAAATAAAATTCGGCATGCCTACAATTTGAAAAATTTCTCAAAAGAATAAATTTTATAAAGAGCGCAATAAAGGATCGTTAAGTATATAAAAATTATGGGAAAATTAAAATGATAGGATGTAGTGTAATTCGAAATAATATGGTCTGGTTTTTGAAAGCCATTTTGGAGCTTAAAATGAAAAGTTTACTAATACTTTAATTTTTTATTTAACCTGTATTTAATCATCTTGCAAAACCGTGATATTTGTAACTATAAAAACAATTACCTTTGAAATATAAATTAAATAATAGAACCACGTTATTTGCCATCTTATCGGATATGTCCAGATAAGTAAGGATAAGTTATGGTAACTCAATTAAGGATACCCATTTGTTTGACTCTTTTTCTAACAGTGCTGTGTCGTTTTAGTATTATGAGTCAAGGTATAATCACTTACATTCTATCGAATTTTATTTTTCTTTTAAGTTCTCTGACAAAACTAATAGTGAGGGAGCCATATTTTTATGGTATAAAATGAAATCATATCAGCATTATTATGTAAAAATACGTACACTTGTATACATGGCTATATCACCGTATTAAGAAATTGCTAATATTATAATATGTACAGATGATATGGCCACATCCTCAAATCTGGAGTTATTAATTTGTGATTCGGTTCAAAATAATTTACCAGTAGGTGATTATATTTAACGGAAATAGGAACATATCGTATTTCGCAAGTCTAAAAATACTACAAACGAATTATTACGAATATTAAAAAAAATTGGGGTCGGTCCACACTTTTGAGCTAAAAAATACTTATTTCTTATTTTCTAGAAAAACAATATTTGCAACAGCTGATCTGTGCAAGTACTACTCTTTTACTGATATTAACTAGACACATGTAGTGGAAGAATATTGAAATATTGCGATTGGCTCTTCTATCGGATTGACATAATTACCTTGAATTATTGTAGGTAACCCAGATTAAGAGCGCTTAAACACGAACCCATTCAAAGAGCCAAAAAATAAGCTAAAATGTGCATACATATGCAAGTGTTGTAACAAAATATTCAACTAGAGATTGCCGCTTGCGCTGAAAAAGTTTGAACGCCATATCTACCTAATTTATATAGAAACGTCATAGACATTGCTCTGTAATAGATATTTAATGAGCCGCCCATATCTAAAGAAAGGAACAATTCCCATTTCCCATTTAAAGTTGGTCAACCTGGCTGTCAAAGTTTAGCGCGCGACTAACAGAAAAAAGCGAACAAATTAATTCTGAAATTCAAATTTATTTTATACTCTTTCGAAATGCCCTTATTACTAGAACAATGTCAGAAATATTTTAAATCTAAAAACTTCTACGAAGTGTTGGAAATAAACGAAAAGGCCACCGAAAAAGAAGGTAAGAGAGTCATAGCGTTACAATAACAACGAACAGTAAGGAACCTCATCATAAATGTACATTTTGAATTGTTTTAGTGAAGAAAGCGTACCACAAGTTGTCATTAAAAGTTCATCCAGATCGAGTAAACGAAGACGAAAAATTAGAAGCAACAGAAAAATTCAAAGTTTTGGGTAAAATACATTCAATTTTAAGTGACAAAGACAAACGTGCTGTTTACGATGAAACTGGATCATTTGACGAGGAAGATGAAATCAAGGAACGTAACTGGACCGACTATTGGCGCATGTTGTTTAAACCGATCACTGAAGAAGATATTGTCAATTATGAAAAAGATTATATAGGTAAACAACAATCTTAACTGACAACTGTATGTTTCTTCTAAAATTGAATTTGTGTTTTAAAAATCTCTTTGTATATCTTAAAACCCGTTTAGTTTGTTAGTTTGCGAATCTAAACATATTTTTAGTAAGAATAACTTTCAAATAATATCTTTTCACATTATGTGTGTCTATTCACTTAGTTCACATTCTACAGGTTCAGAAACTGAATTAAAGGATCTAAAAAAGGCATATATCGAAGGAAAAGGTGACATGGACTACATAACTGATCATGTTCCATTTGCTCGGTGTGAACATGAACCGAGACTAATCAAGATTTTAAAGGTATTTATACAATCTTATATACCTCATAGAAAGTTTAAAGGAATATAACAATTTGAATAAATAAAAATTCAGATATGTTTTATTCTTTAACTCTTATAACTTTACGTATTAAAGTATTTCCACTCGTATACAGGTGGCCCTTTTATAATGGTCCAAACATTTTTTTGTGTAAGGGACGTCGTAACAAATCATTTAAAAAGAACAATAATTCCCTGAAAATCATAGTTTAGAAGTTATGATTTTTTTAGTTAGTTTTCTGGAAATTCCCCGATTTAGTCACATAAACTACTGTATTTGGTTTACTATGTTCTATTCAATTGAATGAAATTTGGCATGGAAGTAGAGAACATATATAGCTAGGATGTAATCGGACCGCTTGTTCCTCTACCTGTGGCCTTGCCAAAAATTGATTAAAAAATGAAAAAATATTTGTTTAAAAAATTATCTTATTACTGTTCACCAAAAGATATATTCATTTACAATGTTTTAAGTACAAATAAAAATTGTACTAAACTATACCTCAATTACATATTGATGTGGCCAAACAGGGCGCAGGCACCACTAATGATGGAAAAGGCAAGAAGATTTTTAAATAATGCAATAATAAATGATTCTTTAAGCAATTTCCTCTGGAAAAATATCACATAAATGTTAAAAATATTTTCAACATTTTGTCAGGAAACTGCCTGTCTTTATGTAGATTTTTATCCTTGTCCTCCGCCTTCCATAAGTACTGATGATTGGAACTGATATAATAACTCATTTTGGATTGTTGGTCATTGGAAAGATGTCAGAAGAAGGCTCAAAAGTCCATAACAAAAATTTTAGAAAATATAGAAGCACCACCCGAGGAAAATCAACGGAACAGCAACAACAACGGACTTTTATCATGACTATTATCGTTTAAGACCGAGGATGGCCAAACACTAAGAAAAAACGCTTGTTGTAAAAGCTACTGAATTTCTAATTTTGGACAATTCAATTTCATTTTGTTAATGTAACAACTTTACAGAATATGAATATATACTATATACTAATATAACATATATATTAGTACTAATATAACACATATATTAACTATATATATTAGTACATAGTACACATTGATACTGTGTACTAATGTAATAATGTACTAAATTTTTGCCATTTTTTACTTTATTTGTGATTAAGATAAAGTTAATAATTTGTATTTGTATAAATGAGAAAGACTGCAGGTAGGGGAGCGAGCTATTCGAGTTAAGTAATTGAAGAACCTACATATAATAATATTTAGACAGCCAAATACGAGTTTGGTCAAATCGTTTTATAAATACAACTTTCCATGCTATGGAATGATCCATACAAAAAAAAGTTTATTTTCCTTGTAAACTATAAAATAAGTACCTATACTGTTAATCTATCGATTAGAATAGTTAGAAATAAAATTTTATAAAAACAATCTTTATTCCCTCTATAGCCATTTCAATCCACTGTGTGCCGCCAGACTATAATGTTAATGACTTATTAAATTAACCTTTAAAAACTAAAATTATTTCTAGAACTTCTAAACTTTTTAAGCTCTTGTGGCAATGAGTTACAATTTTTAAGATACATGTTCCCAATAGCATTAGGTTAGGACTTTAATTGTTTCATTATTTTATTTACAATTTTATAATTTCAAAATCCTGAAGAACTTAAGAATTTTGCTTCTGAATCCCTTACTTAAAAAAGAATAATAGATATTGACGAAAAAATTATATAACAATGAAGTATAGCCATGATATATCAAACTAAAAATTTAAACCATATTTACTTATATAGAATTAATTTTCCTATTGTCAATGATACGAGTGTGGTACAAAAAGTTCAAGGAATGGAGGAGATGGTGAGGGTTGAGTGTTGCTTACTCACATTGTCATTAATAAGAGAGTCATTACGAGTGTATATCCCAAGTTTCAACTTAATTGTATCATTACCCTCTGGGCTAGCATAGTAAGACCATGATTTACTATTGGCATAATGTCTTCAAAAGAGGTAGAGATTCGATCGAAGACGACCCGCACTCGAGGCCACATACTCGAACATTGCTGAAAAAGTTGCCTTGGAAGATGTCCCATTAAAGAAGAGGCAGTTGGGTGAAATGATTAGAGTATCATTTCATCAATATTCATCATGAACATGAATGACCATCTTGACATGACAAAAGTCAGCGCAATATGGAGAATGGTCACGCCACTGCAAACGCAACAATGTGTCGAGTATTCACACAACTTTTTGTATCTCTGTAGAGAGGATAAGGATGAAATTTTGAGCCAAGTTGTTACCAGTTACGAAATTTGGATTCATTACGTGCCTGAATCCAAACAGGATTCCATGCAGTGGCATTAAAAGAGTATCCCACCCCCTAAGAAGTTCAAGGTCTACTGGAGCAGCTTATAGAAGCATTAAACGGAAAAGACGAGGGAATTTAATGAAATGTTTGCTGCTTTTGCACGACAGTACACTTGTACACAAGAGCCATGTTGTGATTCACAAGTGCGGCTCTCAAATATTGCTACAGTCACCTTAAAACCCAGACTCGGAACTATTATTTGTTCCCAAAAATGAAAAAGGAGCTTCAGAGAATAAATTCAGCCATTCATGAAGAGGTCAAGTTTGCAATTTCAGCTCAATGTCAAGATAGAGAGAAAAAACTTTTTTGACGGTATAAATAAATTAATTAAAAGTTTTAAAAAATTCATAATATATTGAAAGGGAAAAATAACACCATGTTTTTTGACCTTCCTCTTACCCCATTTCATGAACTTTTTGACCTCCTTTTATATATTTCAATGAGTTGTTAATAAAATTTGTTTTCAGAAAATGATAGCTGATGAAGAAATTCCTGATTACAAAATATTCTCCAATGAACCAGAAAAAAAGAGGAAAAGAAGGCACGGGAAACAAAGGCGGGAAGCTAAAGAAGTTGAAGAAATGAAGAAACAGAAGGGTCAAGGTAAATTTACTCTTTTTTTGTTGGAAAGAAAATATGATTAATTCACCCGTCTTTTTGCCTGATTAGACACAATTATTTCTGAAAATAAACAAGTAGATTCATATTTCAGCAAAAAAATCATATAAATTTCAAAAATTTATGGAATTCATACCTTAATATTAAAGAAAGCACTTTAAAGTGATAGAAAGTAAGATGAATTAATTCAACCCCAACTTTAAATGCATCATTTGGTCAATGTAATTAATGTTTTCGCACTTAACAACATAAAAAAGTGTTTAATAACCAAAGTATTGCCTTTTCATATTTTTTTTCGTTTATAAGTCGTGTGAGTGTGAGTGACAAATGACTCACACCCACAAGCAAGTTTTCTTTAGAACCATTATTTTTGTCAGTATTCTTAATATATTCAATAAATACATCATTTAAATATAGCGGCCCTAAAATATTTTTTTGACAAATTTGAGGTACCACATAAAACGTCTTAGACTTTTATTTTTATATTTAATAATGTATCTAATTTAAGATTACTAAGTTTCATTAGAACTAAAATACTTTTTTGGGTTGTCATTTTTTACAACACTTGCACAATGCGCATCCTGGCATGAGAACCATCACGTTCAACAAGCCTTTCCATTCCTTACTTGAATAGTATGTAAGTACTACTGTTCAACATTTCTAATGTCCTAAAATACCTGCTCAAAATTCGTTCTGAGCGTTCGCTCCATATAGTGTCAAATGGTATAGCAAGCCAACTTCTATATGTTCCTGAAAACAAAAGAAGATAATTTTTCAAATAGTGTATCTTGAGAACAATTCTCAAGATACACTATTTGAAAAATTAATGCAAGGATTAAGCTTTAAAAAATCAATTATTCTCCTAATAAAAGTCCAAATCAAAAAATATTGTAAACTATTTTCATCTTATATTTTTAAGACGAATCTGAAAAAATATTCTTGCTTTATCAATTAACCAACATGTATATCTAAAACATGCACTAAACTAAAAATTACTAATGAGTAGTCAAAGTGTGCAAATCGGTAACCAGAGGTTCCGGGTTTGAATATCACAGACCGCGATTCTGTTTTAAATTTATTTTTGTAAAGGATATAAATTTATTAAATTCAAATTAAAAAAAAACACTTTCACAATTAAATGAAACTACGTGATGTAGTATTATTTCTACTTTCTTTAATTTCTTTACCACGACCTAGGTTTCGTTGTATTACAACATCTTCAGGTGGGATATTAGCAAAGATTAAAGAAAGTAGAAATAATACTACATCACGTAGTTTCATTTAATTGTGAATAATGAATTTCTACAAAATTAACGCCAAATATATTCAATATTTAAAAAACACTGCAAAAAATACTTTTTACTTATTTATTAAAATTTAATTTTACAGCTTTATTTGTATATTTTAAGTACATTCCTGAATCTTATCTCTATCTTTTAGAAACAAATTAAAAAATTGATAAAGCGGTTTCAAAATTATCCTATAAAGGGAAACTATCTATTAATGTAAATAACGCATGTTCCCCATTGGATCTTCTTTAAACTTGAAAAAAATCATCGTTTATTTGTTGTGCAAATTGTGGAAGTCTTCTGTTTTATATGTTTATATAATAATTATAATTGCGGTTCCTGTACATAATCAAAATAAAAATAAATATATTGTGTTAAAATAATGTACTTAACCTTTAAGTACCGATTTACCATTTTAGTTACATAAATACCAACTCGAGGCTGTTAGACCACCATAAATTAGAAAATTTTATAGATAAATTTTCATAAATTAGAGTATTTTGTGTAAATTATTAAAAACATTGCTTCTAAGTATTGTTTTTACATCTATAATAGTGTAGGTAAGACCAAATATAAAGATTTAAATATTTAGTAACAATTACGAGTACTAAAATCGGACGTCGATTTTTTGGAAAAGAAATTGGATTTTTACCTTTATGTTAACATATTTTAATCAAACAGTTTTTTTGTTTCAAAAACAAATTAGTCTTAAAGTTAAATAAGTTTATAGTTTAAAATAATCAGCCGTTTTATCAAAAATCACAAGGGATCAAGTTGTAGTAATTATCAAATTGCAAACAGTTTGCCCTCTGTTTCATTTTCTTCCCTTACAAAAGCCCATGTATCTGCCCCAAGAACTCCATTTGTCAACGAGCGCAATTGCCTTGGAAGATATCTGTTCATATAGCGGTGCTGCATAAGTGGAAAAAAAGAGACCTTGCCAGTAATTTCAAAAAGACAGGTCTGTTGCATTTACATTTGAGTGCATATTAAAGTACTTGCATTTATGGCACTCTGGTCTAACATGCGAAAAAACATCGCTATTGACCAATGCTGTGTACTGCGTCCCCTATTATAAATGGAATACATTTTGTCAACTTCGTCGACACCCCTTGTGTAAAATTATAAAATAAATTGTGATACATTGATGACAGTAGAAGAAAAGCTTTGGCACGTGGGAAACAAGCGTTATATCTTTAGTAAATCCGTACAGCGTAGAACCCACGTTAGATGTTTATTCTTTTTAGAGTACCTACAAATGTTTTGTTTTTTTTTTAGCTCTTCGATCCTATAAACTGTATCAATTATCAGCAGTGTTTCGGTTACTGCCATACAAGTCCCTAGTCAATCTCAATACACATTGACTGGAAACTTGAAGTTTATTTCCTTTTTCTATTAATCCTTTACCGTCTGATCCTTTCCCAGAATATAAATAAGCAACATAAAAATAAAATGTCTTTGAATCACAAATGGCTCAAGTTTTCAAGCCATACTCGATGGGTTTTTGGGCATATAAATTATCAGATAAGAGCGGCCTCGAAAACCAAGCAACACCTCATCAATGGTCACATTTATACCCATATTGTAATTATTTTGATAATTATTTATAAACATATTGAATACCAATGATATTACAACAGTTTTGTCAGGCTCATCAAAACGCAAGTAATCTGTTTTTGAAAGGATGCATCTGAATACTTCTCGGCCAGTACCATCAATCGTTCACAACAGATCAGTCTTCATGATTGAACTTGAATACAACTGAATATAAAAGAAGTCCCAGGAAAGCATTCAGTTCAATTTTATCAATATCATGCAACTCATTCGTATTTTTGTACGGTTCCCTATATCTTTGCAACTTTACTTTGATCCAAGTTAGAATCCCTTGAAACATCGAATTATCAAAAAACTTAAACCATATGTGGAAAGGACCTTTCAAATCATCTTCAGAAAGGTTTGAAGACGACACTGCAGATGCTGTTATAATGTTGTGCCGAGGTGCACACACGCCACTGGTGTTGAAAGGACATTGATCTCATTTGAATCTATTTTGCCTAAATAAGATCACGATCGATTCACCACCTTAGACACAATTGGGAAATAGCATCTTCATTTTCTGATCCTTCCTCTTCACTCTCTGAAAGTAAAATTGGGGTCAATAACCTCGGAGTCAGACTCAGAGTTGTCAGCTAGCCATTCTGCCAAAATTTCTTCATGCGAGATATCTTGGTGCCAAAATCAACAAATTTAAAAGGAAAGTGATGATAGTTGACTAAGTATCTATCTAGTAAGTATCTATCTATCTAGAATTATGACCTCGAGTCAGTGTCCGAGTTTGTCTATTTGGGACTGTTGCTTAGCACCCACTTATTAGTGGATGCTAAGAAGCGGTCCCAAATAGACAACCACCTTGCAAAGCTTCCTGGCTTCTAAATGTTCTTAAAGAATTTTCTACACTTGATAAACACTAATACCTAAACGAGCCCAAATTGCTGATAAGTTACTTTCTTGTCGGTCTTTATCATGAAGCACACAGCATTAATGTTATCTTCAGTTGTCGCTGTCAAAGGATGTTGCTAATGCAGATCATCATTGAAATTGATAGGGCCATGCTTGAACTTTTTAAACTATAGCGTAACCAGTTGAACATAGGATGGGGCTTCATCATAAAATGTCAATCGAAGTCAATTTTAATTTCATTATTGATTCAAACCACAATGAAAGTCTTTAAAAATAATCAAACGAAAGTATTCTTGTGCTAATTTCATCTCGATGTGATACAGGTTTCAAATTGCCACAAATTTGTGAAAAAATGTAATCATTCAATACAACCAATGTACCATAATGGATTACCAGTTTGAATTGAAGAAAAGTTATTAGATATTTTTTTGTGTTTTTTTCTCTCAGAACTCTAAGTATAAAGTTTACTAAAAATGTAATGGCTTTGGCAGTTCCATATCGTAATATAAGCATAAAGTTTACTAATACCGCTAATAGATGGCCGTGGCAGTAAATATTCATCAAGTCGGGGTGTTTTTTTTTAAATGTTTAACATCCCGATAAAAAGTATTTATATATTGCTAGGGGATGTAAATTATTACTATACCAAGTTTTCCAAATCCGTGCAGTATGTTTTGCGTGATTAAAGAACTAATTAACATACAGGCAGACAAAAATTCTAAAAACAGGTTTTCTGGCTTCTACTTCATTCTATACACTAAATCAATCGCTCTTTAAAATATTTTTCACGCATAGAATTTTATTATATGATAAATTACCATTATTACTAATGGCCAGTTACCATTACTTAGTGCTACCCCCGTAGTAAATTATACACGAGTTAATTTTTATTTTCTTTGTGACTTTGTCAATTACACGAAACTACGTAACGTAGTATTATTTCTACTTTCTTTAAGTTCTTTACCACGACCTAGGTTTTGTTGTATTACAACAAAACCAGGTGAGCTATTAGCAAAGATCCACCCCACCTGAAGATGTTGTAATACAACGAAACCTAGGTTGTGATAAAGAACAAATGCATCTAGAATTTTTTCAGATTTCTCAAGCCCACAATTGCAAAATTAGACGGGGGAGAGAGTGTCGCACTTTATTTTGAAACTTAATATTTTTTAAAGGGGACTGAATGAATGAAAGATTAAAAACAAAGAATAAAAGATTTAAAAGGCCTGTTTTATGTATTGGATGGGACGGGTGTAATTTGTTTTTGATCTACTTCATGTCTATAGAATGGTATAAACTTTTTTTCAATATTTTAAATACATACTAATTGAAATCTCAATATAAAGCACTTTCATACACATGTATAATAATACTACAGAAACTGTGAAGCTTTGAGAAATGGTCTGATAGTTGCTTTAACCCCATATATAACAAAAACTCAAGTTTATACGTTTCAGTTTCTTTTTAAAAAAAATTTTAAGTTGTAACTCTTTCTTTACGTTGTATTTTTTTAATCAACAACAATAAATTGTGAACTTAAAACTTCACAGAAAATAACTTCAACGACCTGGCTTTAATGATCAAACAGAAGCAGCAGGACAGGGAAGCATCACTTGATAGTTTCTTTGATGGACTCGCTGCTAAATATGGCGCCAAGGCTGGTGGTGGAAAGGCAAAACGTAAGACCACAGATAAGAGTGCTCCGACGAAAGCTAAAAAAAGGAAGACTAAAAATTAGCAAAAACCTTTGGTTCATCTCCATTTTTAGCAAATCTGTGTTATCTTGGACTTTCTAATGGTTAAATGTGATTTTTTAGATCTATTTAATTTATATTATAATAGATGTGTAGTCACTCTTACTTTGTCACTAAATTATAATATAAACGTATGTGATTATTCTGTAGAATGTTTTATTTTATCATTTAGAATATAAAAATAGCAATGCTGTCACCTAAATATGTAAGAAATCCATCAAAAATTAACTACAAAGCTGAAAACTTAGTTCTGTAAAAAATCTGTAATCCAATGTGTTTAATTTACTCTACAATGTTTGGAAGGCGAAGAAATGTAAAAATTAAGAAGCAACAACAATACGTTTATTTTGTGATCCATTATTCCTTTGTTTCATATATTGCTACCAAATATAACAATATAATTCCATGTTGCCAAATAAAAATAATAAAATACACAATAAACACATTCGAAAACAAATGCCATAGCAGTAATAGCTGCAGACAGCATATTTATAGCCCGACTGCTATTGCAATCATCAAATTATCATCTTAAAATATCAATCTATACAGCAATCGAGACACATTTCAATTTATTTGGAGTTTTAGCTTCTGGACCACATTGGAAGCTTCCAAAACAATTTTTTATGACAAAGCGAAATGTCATAGGTTATCAATGTGTTATCATTGTGTCACAGATTCCACTTTATTTTTTAATAAACTTTTGTTAGGTACTCTAATGAAAAATTAACATTTTAGAGCAAAAATGCTATGAATGTGTGACCAGTAAAACAAAAAATTATTCTGATTGTGAAATTCCTACATTGTAAATATCGGGTTTCAAATATTAACAAATATAAAAGTTTCTTGGTGCTATCTTACATTTCAAAATCTTAAATACTGGATGCCCATTGCTTAAAAAATTTTAATTTGGTTCCAGAGGCTCAAAATTACCAAATTTATACTACTCGATAAAGAACTGTAAAATTTAGTGACATATATCCAGCGTGAAACATTTCTAGACTATAATTCAATGGCATTCAAGAAAAATATTTATTTATACATGTTCTTTTCCATATCCTTGGCAATTGTTAAGTCCGAGTCATTCATTCTATTGAGTATAAAAGCTCCAAAATATAATAATAATGTCAAAGAATTATTTCAAGCGGCTTATAATTTCATTGGCACGTATACACTTCTACAGACAAGATTAATTTTAGTAATAATGTCTGATTTCAGTACAAATGGAAGTAATCCCAGAAAACTTATAATTTCAACCAGCATAATGCAAAAAAATTATTTACGGGGCATTTTCAATATGCTTTTATATATTATACATAGAAAATCTCATAATTAAAAAATTATGAGAGCAATTAAATTATTCTACCGAAAACAATAACTTTTGAAAATACATAAGAACTGGTTTATTTATTTTTAAAGAGAACCATAAGGATGGCCATAAAAAAGTAATGAAAGTTCCTAAACTGAATATTAAAAGTCAAATGCAAATATAAATGCCTAAATCACATTTTGTTACAAGTTTTTAAAGAACTATTTTTCAACACTTACAATGAGTTCCCTGGATGTTGACATAGGACACGGTGAAGGAGACAGTATAATGAACAAAACGAAAAGTGAAAGCGCTAGAATGAATGGTTCAGACCAAAATCTGAACAATGATGAAGAACCAAGCGAAATCTTCAGTAAAGATTCAGAATTTCATCTCTGTGACAATTTGGAATATCCAACTAGAGAGCAAATAAATGAAAACGAACAAAAGCTTAAAGATAGAATTAATCAGTTTCGAAAAAGCATAGAGTCTTTAAAAGAGGATCTGATCATTGAAAAAGATAAACTAAATTCGGAATCAAAAATAGACATGAAACCACAAAATTTAAAATACTTTCCACAAGTTAACAATCACAAATCTGAAAGTGAAAATAGCTTTCTGAGTAACAATGTGGAATCTACAGTGTCTAACTGGTTTACGTACGATCAAAACCTGGTGGAATATGAAAAACAATTACAAAAATATCAAGATGCCTTAACTATCGCTCAGATTGAGAAAAAAAATGCTATAAGAAAGCAAATGATGGCCAAAGCTTATAAATTAAAGTTACTCGAAGTAGAAAACCAGTGCAATATAGAATTACTGAGGCTCAAACAAAATTTGCAATATCTGGAGCCTTTGAAAACTATGGCTCAGCAATGGAAAACGGAATTAAACTCCTCAGATTCAGTGAAATGTGATAATATAGATGACCTATGCTCTTTGGCAGAACTACGTACTAAATCGCTTCTCGATTTTAATGACAACAGCGACAAAAGTTCTGAATTATCGCAATGTAATATTTTGGATATAATTCCTTGCTCATCATCATTGTCTTCGCCTAGGCACTAGTATTATCTACTTCAATATTTTATTTTGATCTATATATTTTTTCTTGAACATGTGGCAACTAACATGGTAATAAGACAAAATTATGAAAGTAACGCTAAGATCTTTTTTATTTCCCATAAATATATAAATTTACACGCAACAATTATGAAATTGGCGGCTTCCCATACTTAAAATAAAGGCGCAAATTGTTGAACATGAGGTTTGTTTCTTCCCATGTCAAGAAGTTTAAGTCACTCTCTGTGTACCAGTACGTAGGAGCCGAGACATGCCAGCACAGCATACTGGAAAGAAAACAAAATTTACAATTAATATTACAGCAATACATTTATCACCAAAGTATATATTAAATACCCACAGATCTCTTCCTTTGAGTCATTTAACTACTTAGAAAACTAATTGAATATTATAAGAATGTATTGTGTAAAAAATACGCACAAACTCTGAATTACATTTTGGGCAAAGAAATATGATGTTACAAATCTATTGGGCAAAGAAATATCATGTTGCGAATAACGTTTATAAATATTTTGATGTATTCTTTGCATATTAAAATATTTTTACAAAAAAGATCTTTCAATAACTCCTCTTTGCAACTCAGAATTATTAATATACAATAATTTATAAAATTCATTAATGAATACAGCAATCTATATAAAACAGCCAAATACACATAATTGTGGAAAAAATAACTCCTGGTCGAATTCAGTTCCGAGTGGATGATGCTGCAAATTATATCTATAAATTTGCAATGTCTACATGGAGAGATACACACTGTCACATGGCTTCTTTGTCATTGCATCTAGCTGAAATAAATGTCTTCTAATTTCCAATCTGGCAACAGTTTCAGTTAAATTGTGTCATCTATGATTTAATATGTGTTGTGTGTGATTAGATATAAGGCAGGCCAGCGAGATTTAGGAGTAGAAATCTATTAATGGCTGGCATAACCTAAAAAATCCTGTATGGCATCTCAGCCAGCAGCCATTTTATTATCACACAGGAGCCATATGGTTTGTGTGCTTAAAAGTCATACGCACTCTCGATTTCAATATTTCATTATTTTTTTCCAGGCACATCAAATACAGACAAAATTAATTTAAGTTTCTCTCCATAATGAACAATAACAAATTGATTTAACATTACCAAATAGCTTCAACATTCGTGATTCACTAAGCTTATAGCTGTATTTTACACATTGATGAAATATTGTAGTAGCCTTTACTGCCCAGATTAATCATTTGAGCTATAAACTATTTACTATATACAAAAAAAAGCTGGCACATGTAACCATAGCAAATTTCCTTTTTGATACAGTGAGTATACAAACCGCAATGCATCTCTTACAAGCAAGTTTTTGTGCTGATTTCACAAAAATTGGCTTGTAGTGGTGCTGGGACCAGCAACAATCAGTTTTGTATTTGAAAATTTAAAAATTTTTTTATCTTGCAAATTGCAAAACTTGTGAATTTTTTGAGAATTTGCAGTGCAAAATCAGCGACTGCTCATCTTCCCATTCTTTCAATTATCACTAATGATGTACGTAAGAACTATTTTTTGATCCAGGTTTGCAAATTATTTGTGAAAAATTGTGATTTCTATCATCATCTGTAATTTTGTCCATACACAAAGCAATATATAAACTTATGAACAGTCGATTTTTTGGAGTTCCAGTATGCATGATTAGTGGAGCTTTTTCTTTTTTTTTATTTACAATTTTTATTAAAACTAATTATATAACTAACGATTAATTTGTTTCTAACTTAATATACTACGTGCTGTCTAAACTAAAATTTTCCTTTGAATCACTAAGTGTTCTAATGTCTAACAAGCTCAAAAGGTTTTATTCTTTTGAGTCTTTTTATAGTATTTTGCACATTTGAGAGTCTGGACACTTCTGAATTCACACAGCTGTATTCCATAATTCCAAATTGGGCGTAGGACTTGCTTATACAAAATAAGCTTGTTGTATGTTGAAAGCTCAGAATTATGACCAAGCAACCAATACATTTTTCTGAACTCGATATTAAATTCATCACGCTTCTTCTTAATATGTTCTTTCCACCAAAGCTTGGCGTCGAGAGTCATACCAAGAATGGAGTTTTATTGAAATTTTTCGACATCAAGGTACCCAAGGTGGACAATAATGTCATTTCCTTAGATGAAAAAATTCTATGAAACCCCATGCATGTAATAGAAGACCAAAGTGGAATGTCTACTAACTAGTCGGCTTTACAAACTTTCTTCGCTTTACTTATTTAGGCTGCACAGATGACTGTATATATATCTATGCAGATATTCATATCTATAATAAAGAATAAATGAGAAAATTATACAATAGTAAGACTCGCATACAATTCATAATGTTTTTATAAGTTTCCTAATTGATTATCTTTCAATAGTTTCTAAACCTGAGGTATCCACAACTGTATTTATATCATGTATATAGTTTTTACTTATAAGTCTTTCCACTTTGGATATTTCTTTATTTGGTTCTGCATTAAACAGTTTCCTTGCTAATTGTTCATCCCCATTTCCCCAGGAATTACCCAAGTGAAAGGAAATATAATTTTTTCACATATTCTACAAATATCTTGACTGCTTGAATATTGTATTATAATCTTCCAATGTATAATTTCCTTTCCAAAAATCTCTAGGATATTAAACATGGCTTCAATAGCAATAACTTTTATAAACTATTTACATCCCGTATATACTATGATATACAAAAAATGTGAGTTTTCATATTTTATATTCAAAAGTTTATAATTTGATTCAGTATTACCATTTTGATTAATCCCTTTATAAGTGCCAAAACAGAAGACTCACCCAGATGTAGTGATGTGCCGAGTCGACTATATATGGTAATCGAGTATTTTGATACTCATTAAAAAAAGAATCAAGTCAGAACTTGAGTCGAGGATTTGAGCTATCAGTCCAGTACTCGAGTATTTTATTGAATTTGAGTACTAGAGTGATTTCTTTTGAGCAAAATCAATTTAGTTCTATTAAAGAAAAATAGGAAAAATAATTACTTCAAAAAAATCACAACCGTTTTATTCATAACTTTTAACTTATATTTGAGCATTCAAATAATTGTGTTGTTTGATAACTTAATAAAATACTTAAAAAGAAATATTGACATTAAGACAACCATCAGAGTGAAGTGTACATATAATTAAAGCTTACGTCCAAATTATGTTGGAATAATAAGGAGAAATATCGATTATATTCTCCATATTATGAGAGAGAGATATAATTGTTGACAACTGTCAATATCTTTTCGTCAGTAGTCAAGGATATATTGGAAATTTATTTAATTTTCACAACAGATATATTACTTTATGCTGGTGTTTGTATATACGTATTTATTTTATACAAAGTTTGAGGGTAATAAAATATATTTACTTAATTTATTTTTTTTTAGTTTTATAATCATTACAAGCATAATGGTAAATGTGCGTGTTCTGCAAGTAAGTGGTTAAGTAGCGAAGTAAATATGTTTGTGTGTAAGTAGCAAAATGATAGAGAGCCCTGAAGGTAATTTCCTGAGTAAAAAATGTTTAAATGAGGTTATTTTATTATGTCGGTTAGTGTATTTCTTATTCGTATAATGCATAGGGTCTCATTGAATTGACATGCAATGCAAAATCAACCTTATTCGTTGGAGTCACAATATATTTCTCTAAAATTAAATACATAGATAAAATGGAAGTACCGCAAGTACTCGAGTTCTGCATATCCGAATACTATGTTTTGAATATTCGAGTTCATGAATACTTTCCAAGTATTTGAGTCATCACTCGAGTAGAGTCGTCTAAATATAATCTATATTTCTGCTTATTATTCTAACATAATTTCACTACCCAGATGTAAATACTGGTCTACATGGAGGCAAGATAGATACCAAAATTTTGTTACCCACAAAAACCAAGGACATCTTCTGGTCTTAGACAAGATTTTTAAAAAATTTGCAAGTCATAAAAACAATAAAAATGTAAATTGAGAGCAACTTTTTTATTTTTTTAAATTTGCATTTTATAATTTTTTGATAATCATAAGTTACATAGCTATTATAATACATAAATACATATAGATATTTCTATATATGTGTATACACAGATAGTCTTTATTAACTATATATATGGGAATAGTGTTTTATAAGAGTTTATAGAATTGTTTACTATCTCCTATAGTTCCCCAAAACTATTTGCATGCAGAAAGCACAACTTAAACTGGAAATATTTATACTTACTCCGCAAACATATACTAAACTTTTCATGCTTATGTTCTTTAATAATTCTCAAAAGCTTAACTCGGCACTTTGAAAACTTCATGCATTTCCTCCCAAACTTAGTGCATTTTCTAATTACAACCTTCTCCATATTAAGGAATACTTTCACTTATTTTTTTTATTCACACATTTATTGGTCAGAAATTGTCAAAAATACTAAGTGATCCTTCTTTACATTAATATTGTCAATATCAGTCACTTTGTGTTGTTACCTAAATTGATGGCAACATCATACAAAGCAAAACTCACTCAAATTGTGCAATAATTGCAAGTAAAGAATATTATTACTCAAGGATTATTTGTTAGTACCAACCCTATTTAGAATTAATGTCAATAGAAATATATCAATAAGTTTTAAGAGTAAATTTAAAAAAGTGTTTGCAATAATTCAGACATACCTTTAATTTTGGATATTCGTTCATATAAATTGTCACCATTCCCACATAGGGCAAGAAACCCCTAGCTCTCCCAACTACATCTTTTTTTGTAAGCCATAATTGACCTGCAGCATATAACCCTCTGTCGTCGACGCTATTATTATCTCCTTTTGTCAGGAACTTGACAGTGCCATTGTTCCTGTAATTTCAAAAAGTTCAATAATAAAATATTGTATACTATTTGGTTAATAAAATAATTATTTAATATTGACAATAGATAAAAATTTTAAAAGCAACTATGCAAACTATTACTTTATTCCATATGTCATAGATATTTTAGATGTAATTAAGCAAATCATTAAAAAATTGATGGAAATTCCCCCAACCCTGGAGTTCTATACGTATTTTATTGATAAAATTTTGACATAAAATAAAATATTTGTATATTTGCGAATTTACATAATAATTTTGTTATAAAGTTACAGCCATGGTTACATATAAAAAAGGTAATTTTTAATATTAATTTCATTCATAATTTTTAATGACCAATAACCCCAAGATAATGTGTACCTGCCACGAAGGCAATTAAACCTTCCACACTTCTATTAATCCAACCAAACGCATGTCTTTATTAATTAGGAAGATATATTTACATAAAATTCCCTGATAACTTACTTCTCATGGAGTTTTAACACTCTATGTACGATAGGAATATCGCGTCCTTCGACTTTGAAGACTACGATTTCGCCCACACGCACGGGCTCTTCGGGATAATTTGTTAAGAACAATAAATCGCCACGATGGAAAGCTGGCTCCATACTTCCGGACAACACTACCACTATAGGACTTTCACTGCCTGTGACTACCATGAGACCTTTCCATATCATTAACGCCGATGATACTATCATGCCAAAACTTAAGACTTGATAAATAAACTGAAAAAGAGAAAAACAATTCAAATTACTAGACATCCTAAGGTAAACCACAAAAATATACAATTTTACTGTTGAATGAATTACAAACCTGGCGTTTATTCATACGTTTAACATCGTCAAATAAACTGTCGAGCATTTTGATTGATTGTATGTATTCATATACAATTTTTATTTAATTCGTCCTCATATGCCGCTTTTTATTCTTGATACCACGTCAGAATAACGGATGACGGATGGACAGATGCCAACTGGTAAAATGCTTTTGTTTATGGTTATCAAAACATAATGCAAATAAATGTTTTTCATAGAGATCGAAGAACACTTAGAAAGCTTTAAATTTTCTCGATTTCAAATAACTCCATAAAAATGCTCTTGATTGAACTTATAACTGAATTTTATTTAATATAAAAAAAATCAAGGATTTAAACCAGTGTTGAAATTATGTGTTATAAATAGCGGTTTTGAGTAATAATTTGTACCCACCTGTACTCTATATTAGCACATATATTTAAAGTTTAGTTAAGTATATAATCGTTATAGCCTAGTGGGAAACACTCATTACTATTGGGATATCTTTTACTCTAAACCAAAATATTTTCATTGTTGTGGTAAATTTAATGGTAATTTTAATAATCGTCGACAGATCAACTAATAAAGCATCTTTCTTATTGCTTTTCAGACTCCCGTTACCGTTACAGAAAAGTTCATATTATTGAATATGCACATCGATTATTGGCCAAGTTCGGATTTGATAGATATATGTAATAATGTCCCTTTGTGCAGAAAGTAAGATGCATAGAATAATAAACATTTTAGGATGACTGCAGCTTCAGCAATAACTTTTAATTGTGATGGTGACTACAGTTTAAAGGTGGAGACTGTAGTTTTCAATTTCATTGTATTGTTAAAATAATTATATATATATATACATATATATATATATATACATATATATATATATACATATATATATATATATACATATATATATATATATATTCCCATACCATTAACCCCGCATGTAAGTAATAAAAAATAATCTTATTACTTTCTACTACAAGAGGTCTTGAAAATGAACACGTTGAAGTAACCAGACACAGCACATTATCTATACAAAATGTGTTACTTTCTTTTATATTTTTATTGCTCTTCTCTAAGTTAGGAAAAACATTCCTCAGTCTTTTCCTGCATTCTTGGGAATTATCAATCAATTTTACAATTTATTTTGATATTGGAAAAGATGAAGTTACGTAATATCATTACTTTTATTCAATTAATTTTTGATAATATAAAAATTGGTCTGGATGGGAAGTAGGGAGATGATGATATACACTGAGGTGAGTAAAAATTACAAAATAATATGAAAGATTGCTACTACCTTCTTAAAATCACTGTGACCTTCCAGTAATGTAGCCAAATACTAAATGTAACATTCAAATAATTTAATATAAAAACCATTTCCTTTAATTACAGCATTACAATCGATTACCATTTCCTTTAGTTACAGCATTAGTATAATATATTTATGAAAATGGTACACAAAATTGATGAAGGTGTTGTACAATTTTGATAATAATCGCTGTGGTACAACTTTGCACACAACATTTAATTCTGATAAACATTGTTTGAGTATATACATATTCTGTTTATGTATTGCTTATTTCATATATTCAATATTAATTAACATGTTAAGACAAAAATATTCTCTTCTCAAATTCGCAAAACAATAAAAATATCTCAAAGTGCATTTTTACAATTTATTGCATAATACATAGCTAATTTCACAATGGATAGGTATACAATATAATAAATTAGAAAACATTAATCATAATCCTGATTCAAAGGCAAAAGATTGCTTTAAAAATATTGTCTCACTATTTGATACATTATTACTAAGTGGCAGTATGAATCTCTATACCGAAATCATTATGATTTCATTAGATAATTAACTGTAGGATGTAGGATCACGTTTGTGTTCAATTTAATCACAAATTGCAATGTTAACGCAGTCTCTTTATAAAAGAGGAATTAATTACAAGCGTCAAAATATTTTGTATTCCTTATTTTTAGAGTATAGAAGTAACCAAAGGAACCATATGATGATAATACCGTTTAAATAAAATTACTTGGTATCACTTTTCATAATAACAGAAATACAGACTGACCATTTTTATTTTGCCATAGAACACTATTTAAAATACAATTCACTTTGCAGACCAGATATCAGACATCTCACAGTACTATATGTTTTTACATAAAATAGGCATACTTTTCCAAATGTTACATCTGTTTTAACAATAGATGTCAATTTATTTTAACAATCTTATTAAATGGAATATTTTTCATTATATTAGTCCAGTTTCAGTATAGTAATCTGAAGAAGGTATAGCTCTTTGTATATTTCAGTCCTTTTTTGAATAACAATAATGGACATTGCAATTATATATTATTGTATCGTTATTGCAGAAAATTAAACAATTAACATATTTTATACACAAATGCTGCTTTAACTTCCGACACTGAATTTGAAAAATAGTTTAAAATAATTCCATACATAATACATTAAATGATTCCTTTCATGCTATTTATTATAATTGATGATGTAATCAAAGTCTTGCTGTTCTAAAAAAATAGGATAATTCTAAATATTGGATACAATTAATTAGATACTTCAGTTATTTAAAATGAATGGGCGGTAAAGAATTCAACTAATATTTAGGCAATATGTTTATCCAGTTCGAAAAAATCATGGAGTCATGAAAAAGACAAATACGTATGACTAATTATAAATAAAAGTTCAAAATGAGCGATATAGAATACTATCACTATAATATTTTACAATTTAAAACAGCAGACATTCTATTTAAACTGAAATATAATTGTTATTTACGAATATATTATGCTGGTTATATTCTGTTCCAGTCTACGGCAAAAAAGAAGCAGTTTTACTATTTTTTGTTTCATGACTACTGAAACATGAGTAAAAAAATTATAGATTAATTTATCTTTGAAATTGCAAGTACAAAAAGAGGCTCAGTGCATAACCATCTTCAGAACATTCACAACCTTAACCGCAAAGTTTCAAAAGTTTATTTGCACAAAACATTTCCGCTTATTTTTCTTAATAGTTTTAATATTCTTTGGTGCTCGTATCAGTTCCGTTACTTATAAGAGTAGAAATTTCATATTGTTACTATTATTTGATGTGTGAGACCTAAATATTATCTAAAAATATTTTATAATTAGTTATATAATTCGGAAGTGAAACTTCTTTTGTATTCGTATTTGAATGTAAATCGATTTAGGTAATATAATGAAAATATGCAATAAAAGTTGCATACGTAAATGAGGTTGTTTCACACTGTTACAGTTGAGTGTTAAAAATGAGTAGTGTTCCATAATTTTGCATATCTTTGTACCTGAATCATGCTATCCTTGTCTGTATAAGTAGAGTTATGTTATCAAAATAAACTTGACAAATGATGCTGATCTGGTAGAAGACATCAAAATTTTGTTACATTCAAATTTGGTATAACTATTTTAAAATACTATCTACCATTTTTATTAAAAATATTAGTAAACTTTGAACTATAAATCACAGATGGCGCTGTTCAGAAATGAACACATGCGAGAACTATTACAAATTATATTTGATAGGAATTTATCATAAATCAACTACAAAATAAACAAAATAATATCATGAAATATTAGTATGCTTTCGAACTAAAGAAGTTTCACTTCAAATGAATAACTTCCAAGCAGCAGCTGAATGTCACATCAGTAAAACTTGGTGTAATTTGTGCAAGGCTCTTCATTGAAGTCAATAAAATCTTCTAATAAACTTAGAGGTAAAAACTTCCAGCAAGCGATGCTAAAAAGTACATCAAATTTCTGTGACTCTAAAGCACAGTTCTAATGAATCATAATTGCCTGAACTATGAAAAGAGACCAAAAGGTTGTCCTGAATGAAGGTATCAAATATAAGCCAGAAGACATTACAGCTAACAAGTTCTATGTAAAAATACACCAGCCATTATATAACTTGGCACTACATAACGGTTTAAAAACAGGTTTATGAAGAATAACAAAAAGGTAAATTCAGTTTGTCACTCCCTATAGTAACTATCATCAAATTCAGAATATACATGTACGTATAGCCACAGAGTGAACAATTTATTATACCGGGGAATACATATTTTTTTTCATATTAAATGCTTCCTTATTGATATAATAAATACCTAAGATAAATATTTGTTCATATTTAATGACTCATTATTGGCTTCATTTAAACATTTAGATTTAAAAATTTTACATTTTACCTTTTTACAGTGTAAAACTTTTAAATATGTAATACCCTTCTACAATCTATAGTAATGGAGCATCATATTAAGAACTATCCTGTGGTTCATTAAATGGATTTAAAAAAATGTTATACAGGCAGATACATATTTTCATAGAATAGAATTCATATGAACTACATTTAAATGTAGCTAAACAAAAAGGTAGGTATGTTTATTAATATTTTCTTTTTCAAATTTGTGAGGAAAGTACAATTCATGTTACCACTACAAGGGTCTTGTGAACATTTTTGCAAATATATTTTACTGCGCACAAAACATACAAACCATATTAGAATCACTTTGTGTATTTATGGTTGTAATGTTGAAGCAAAATGAACTGTTAATTACTCCAGTAGATAGGATTTAATTTTTCTATTCACTCTACTACTTACATACTTCAGTATTAAACACTTATCCAGCCCATCAAAACATGCTTCTGTAACTTTTCAAAATTACATATTGTTTATTTATGATATAATAAGAGTACCCATATTGTGTTTCACCTTGAATCAAATAAGTTATTTGAATTTTGCTAGGTACTGATAAGAACAAATTTTTAGATAAATTCATTTATACCTTTGTAAAAATGAATATATACCAATATATTAAACTATTCTTCGTTGTATACCAGGAATTATATTATCTAAATTTTATTTTATAAGGACTGCCAGAAAGTTATCTCCGTTGCTAAAATGTTTAATAACTATTACCGAGTGCAAACATGAATATACATATGAATATTAGATTTAAGTTTCTAAGATTTCAATACCTAGCACAGCCTGTTACATTCACATTTATAACAATATTGATAAGCAATATTTCCTACCATCTCCCAATTTCATAGCCTCTGCATCTATATTTCTACAAACAAGCCTTTGTGCAAACACCAGTAATCTTAGTTTAATACTATTAAAATAATGGTGCTATTCGCTGAAATAGTTATTTTTATTGATGAAACTACAAAACCATGAATATCTTATATAACTTTCATGCCACGTAACCTCATATAGTGACAAAATAAAAATTTGACAATAAAATTATACATACCACAAAATCCCTTCTTTAATCTATAACACTAGAAATATATTTCACAGTGGCACTAAAAGTAATTCAGCATAAACAAATTGATTTTCCAGTTCCATCAACGATTAACTAAGAAAATGGTTTGAGATGGGCAACAGAAATACTGAAAATATTCGTAATTGTTTGATAAATATCTACAAAGTAATGCTCGGAGCAATTGTTTTTATGGGGATCTCATAAATAAGTCAACAAAATTTTTATTTTTAATAATAATTACATTTAAATATTTATCTTGACAAAGTTACTAAAAGAACATATTCTTTTTGCCCATCCACATCCTAGTTATTAATACAATCTTTAATAACATTCACAGGTTTAAAAAACATCTCTCACTTATACATTACAGTCAAGGTGAAACACTATATAATAAAAATTAAAAATCACTTGGTTATTTTTACACAAATAAAAATGTAAAAAACAAAAATCTTTTACTATATAATAAATATATGTATCTACTTATAAACATCAAAAAATTAAGTGCATTTGTATTTATCCGAAAATAGCCCAAGTAGTTCTATCTGCAAGTACCTATACTCTAGCTATTTGATATTTATGCTGTTATCATATTGTTTAGTTCTATAATTTTACAGAATTAAAATTCTACAGCCAAATATATATTGTGTACGTTTAAAGATAATTTATAACCATAGGTTTTCATTACAACTGATCCTAAAAAGTGCTCAACATTTACCATTACTAATTATACATCTTATCACCGAGATGAGCTGTTTTAGCAGATATGATAATAGAATATATTTTAATGTGATTTATGTTGTACGATCGGAACAAATAATTCTATTATACGAAAAATATTTTATTTTTGAAAGCCAACCACAACCTGCACAGAAGATGGAGCTTGTACATAAATAAATGCAAATGTACAATTAAATTAGAAAACATAGTACTGACTCTGAGCACCGCACCTGAACAGATATCTTAATTACTGGGCTATTTGACGATATATTTTAATAACATATTTTACTAAACAGGATTCCTAGCTTTTTTAAATTGGATTTCTTTACAAACCAATTGAAATAAACAACTAACATTAAAACAAAATCCCTTTCGAGGCTAAAATAAGTATTAATAATACAATTTCATTTTATACCTTATTTATGAATTTTAATTATAATATTTAACTAATAACTACAAAAAACGACTATTGGCCCTATCGATAATTATGTGGACTTTTGCGACATAAACAAATGGATATATGTATATTATTCAGTTAAATATAAAAATATGAACAGTGACTAAACACAGTTTATTTATAAACAAAAACACGCAAATGAACTAAAACTTTCAGATCCATTACTTTTCCAATCAACAAAAATAAAACATGAGAGCAATGTCCCAATTAATTTCTGAGTTATACACTTCCTGTTCCAACCAAACTTCGTAATTGTTTTTGAAGTCCTCTCCTAATTCTATATTTGCTCCGAGCACACTATTTATATCATTATCGTAAGGCAAAAACTCATTGTCCACAGTTTCTCCTCCGATGCTGGTACCATACCGTCGCTGATTGAAGCGATCAACGCAAGCTCGTAGTGCACACTCCTCATCTTGAAAATCCCAAGGTCTGGCATCTAGATCGTTACCGAAGGCCCAGTCGTCATTTAACCTGTGCCTTACTTTGGAGTATATTGCACTTATGGTCTTCATATTAGCTTTGCGCCACTGTCTACCTAAATATCTAGTTTGCATTTTTAATAATTTCAATACATATAATTGCATCATAGCGTGTCTGACTTTCAGTGTTCTCTTAAGTATAGGCGGACTCTTGAAAACAACTAACATCATAATGCGAGAATGTTTCCATTTTGTTAATTTATTTAAAATCCTCAGCAAGTTTATGCAAGAGAAAACGTTTCGCCACGAGTATGGCACTGATGAATCCCCTATATCTAGGCATTCTTTTGTTAATTCGGGCTGTTCGCCTATAACACAAGCGGGAAAATCAAATATTGGAATGACACTCTTCGCTCCTACATATGATGTGATGTTTTGATTAAAAAATTTCAATACTAAAGGTATGCAATTTGCAAACACAAGATGCTGTGACATGAATTCAAATTGATAAACGTGATTTAATTTAAAATGTTTTAATAGAAGGAGTAATATAGCTGAAACGGCCTTAACTATTATTTCCTTATGTCTGTTGACATCTATGCCTAATTTCATAGACTGAAGAACTGTCAAAGGCATTTCTTCTGGCAATACATCTGCCATAATGTTGATTGAATATGTTTTGGCTTTAGACGTTGGTGCTGCAGCCAACAAAATTTTTAATAAAGCTATCATGTATTGTGGAAGATTGGGTAAAATGGCTCTGTACAAAATTTCAGCTTCCGTCTCCTCAACTTCACCCTCCGCTTTAGTAAGAGGATTTCGCGCTATTTCGCCTTCTCTATCAATTTGTAATTCTGATAAGCTTACATACATGTGGCTTTTTAGAATTTGCAAACTTTCATGAATGGGCTGCGGCAAACCAGCCACCGTCACCCTGTCACCAGGAAGAGAATACCCTACAAATTTTACTCTAGCGTTATCAAGAAACATATCTATGTCCTTCTGCCTTACCTTTGGCACCCAAGGTAAGCTCCTTGGTGTGGGAGGTGGGACTAGAGAACTATTTCTACGTTGGTAATCATAAATCTGATTAACGTTTGAACTTTGTGAACTGTCATTCATGTAGGAGACATTATTGTCATATTCCATGGCATAATCTTCCGAACCGTTTCCTGTATCATCCTTCTCCATATACATTTGTTCAGCTTCAGACTCATCGAGGGAAGTTTGCTTAACAAAAGACTGCCGCCTGAAAGGTCGATCATTGCGCTTAAGATTTTGAGCTTCTAAGAGATCTGCAGCACTGGGAGGTGGTGAGCTAGCCCGCATATTTCTAGTTATTTCTACAGTATCCTCCACTACAGGTGTGAGATTCTGTCTGCGTCTGTACTTTTCTTTAAGTTCTTTCAAAGTGGCTGATCCACCTAAATAAACTAACAATATTTTCCATAAAAGTAGTAGCACTTTTTTAATAGGAAACTGAGGTGTAGTCCCAGCACATAGATGGGTCACCATGCTGAGCAGCTTCACTGCGAGCAATTCTTCACCATGAGGAGAGCCCAGCTCTTCCTTAAAACTGCTCACAAGATGAGAAAATTCAGAATCTACATCATCCTTTTCTGTTCTCATTATTTCAGTTATAATGTATAATACTGATAATATAACCCTTAAATTTGTGGAGTCGGCCAGCGATTCCGCCAATTTTCGAGAGGCAACTGCAATGTTACTATTTTCAATTTCCAAATTAAGCAATTCAATAAATGTAGTAAAAATACCCATCTCATATAACATCATCACGTTCACTCGAGTCCAGTGTTGTTGCTCGGCGTCCGATTGCATTTCGGCCCAGCAACCCTGGGCTAAATACAAGACACACCTAGCCGCGCGCATTCTTCTCTCCGAATTGGCATTATCTAGTTGTTCAAGTAATTTTATGATGACTACCTTTTGTTGATATTTCGATAGTTTCTGCCAGCTAGGTGCTAAATTGAATTCGTCCATTATATCTTCGAATGCTTTAACATTGAGCTGAAATTCGGGATGCTCAGTGTAGCTGTATAACTCAGCTATTTCATTGGCCTGAGAATCACAGTCATCATAAACAAAATCTAAATCTGGACTGTCCATGCCATTACCACCATCAGAATCTTCTCTATTTCTCCGAGAATCAGGCATCTTTTGCTCGCCTCGACGACCGTTTTCATTCGTCCCCATTGTCGCAATTTAAACCTAAAATTAGTCCTATTTCATTTGTTCGCGGTATTAGCTAAGCACATAGTTACTGTGAATAATTGTTTAGCAACCTAATAAGTTATAAATATTTACAAATTTTATATATTTCCAGTTACAAAGCAGTCAATAGATTTTGCTGAGAAACGTCACAATTTTCGACCAACCATAAACGATCTTTTTTTTTCTTAAAGTGTTATACAGAATAACGTGTTGAAATTAATTTTAAGATGTTATTTATAAAATAGGCATGCGTCAAAAATGTATATATGCATGATTTGTACATATATAGTACATATTGATCAAGAAATAAAATCGCCCAATTTTGCTTAAAAAAATTATTTTAAATGGAATTGAAATGTCCAACTGATTCATATGATTATACAGGCATTATATTTATAATAATGCTATGTAGAATATAAAATGGTTGAAAGAATCTATCGTTTCATTTAATACCATTAATAAAAGAAAGAGCATACAAATTGTTTTTTTGTTCTGTGAATAAAAGTGTATGATGTTGTATATCAGGCTTTTATTTTTTATTAGCTGTTATTAACCGGTAATATCAGGAATTAGTACAGTTGTATCGAATGGGAATTCAGTGTAATATGAGTTTATTGAGAAAATGAACAATTGAAATATTTTTGTGTTCTTTCACTATTATTTTTGCGTACTACTGCTTTATATATTATTTTTACTTTGAAACAATAGCAATAATACTTTATGGATTCAAAAATTCGAACTTAACTATAAGTAATCGGGTTGCAGTATTTTTAGTTTCGAGAATTATATTTTTCGTTAAATGTTTAAAAATTGCTTACCGATAATATAACCAAAAAATGAATAGCAAATTAATAAGTGACCCTAGATTTGAATAAGTAGCTATGCCATCAGTACGATTGGATAATGTGACCTATTTTTTATTAAGATGATGTAACCGTATTAAGGTGTTCTGTGCGTGTTTTTATACAATATATTATAAATTAATGTGATTACACTTTACAGTATGAAGATACGACCGTTCATAACGCTAATGTTAGCATACGTGAGCAAAACAAAGAATTTAAAAATATTTTAGTTCCCGGCTCCTTGACTCATGTGTATATAATGCTAGAACAACTCAGTAATTACAAAAAGAGACAAACAAGTGATTAAATAACTACACACAACTAATCATTTCTTGAGTGGCCATCTTAACTGCACATATTGATTAAGATGGCTAAAGCCAAGGTTTTATCATTATTTTTTAGATTTTATTAATAATTTCTATAGTTACAAACGATCTGTTTTCAAAGATGATTAAATACAGGTTAAATAAAAAAATAAAGTATAATGTACCTTTTTTATTTTAAATTTCAAAATGATTTCATGAAAAACATGATTGTATTACCCACAAAAAGTATGTTTAAATGTTAACTTGGCTGACTTGTAGAAACAATCGACTTAGAAAAGTAAGGTAGTCAAATAAATTATAATAATATAATATTAGTATCAATTGTTATAAAACTGACATTTTTAAATAAATAAATCTAGATGATATATATCCTGACAGTAAAATACCTTCTTCTTTATTTCAAGGGTACCATAAATTTGATTATAGTTGTGCAATGTTCCAACTAACCAGAATTAAAAATAAAATGTGACGTTTTATCGACTGTAAACTTTTGCAGTGTTTACATGGTGCATTCATAGAAATGTTTCTGCTAAACATTTATAATCAAAAGTACAATACCCTAAGTTATGTGATATCGATATAAAAAAATCCTCAGTTTAAAAAAAAAACATCAACGGCAAAATGTTCTTTGTTTCATTTTGGTCTATCTTTCAGTGGTACTTCAGACCCTTTATCAAATGGTTTTTGAGAAAAACTACTAAATTATGCGAACTTCAGAGAATTTGTTACGGTTACAAAGCAGGAGCTCCTAGGTGCTTAGAAGTTGAAAAATCAATGATTTTGTCGAGGACTTCAAAAATTAAGGATTTGATTTTGTATTTAGACAATGCTGTTGCCGAAAGACGTATGATATCAGAGAGAAAGAGACTTGCTGCATATGCAGTGAGCGTTGTTTTAGAAACAAAGCATATCGATGCTTCTATACACGCACAATTTGTTAAGTCTTTTGGTCAATGTGTTGAGTACATATGGAGCTACAAACAGTTACTGGATGAAGTGGAAGAATTGAGAAAAATCCAGTTTGATTGTTACACATTAGATCACGAGGAAAAATTGATTGAATTGTGGAATTTATTAATGCCTAATGAAGCTCTGGAAGGACGAATAACTAAACAATGGCAATATATTGGGTTTCAAGTAAGCTTTTTGTATACACTTCCCTATTCCTATTAAACATATTAATTTAAAATGTAATGTATAATATTCCATAGATAAACCATACATAAACCAACCATATCAAAACGTGAATTTTTTTATGTCGAATTAATTTCATTTAGTTCAAAAAATATGTAAAAGTTGATTTTAAATAAAATAAAAATTTCTATGCAGTTGCATAAAAATAGTTCGTTAATTGTTTAGCTTTATACTATATTTTACCAATTGTTTTTTTATGAGTGACAATTTTTTCAAGTAATTGTTACTTTTTACTCCTTTTTCAGGGGGATGATCCTAAAACTGATTTTCGAGGGATGGGTATGCTTGGATTAGAGAACCTCCTTTATTTTGCGAGAGAATATCAAGGGCCATCTAGTCACGTTCTCAGCCACTCCCATCACCCAAAATATGGTTACACTTTCGCTGTGGTTGGAATTAATATTACTTCGATGGCATATTACCTTCTCAAGGATGGCTCTGCCAAAACATTCATATACAATACCACAAAGCCAACGTTTTCTTTAGATTTATTTCATCAGTTTTATTGTTATTTATTTTATGAGTTTGATAAACTATGGTTCGAATCGAAACCACAGAATATGATGGAATTTTCAGTAATTTATAAACAGTTCGAAGCTAGCGTAAGAAGTGATTTAAGTGAACCGACTTCACAGTTTAGAATGAATTTTCATGTCGATAATGTATAGACATATTGAAATGGCTGTGTGAGAATATTGACTTGGTAGTTATTAATTATTAGCTCTAGCATCTAGAATGCAGTTTTTACAATTATCTCTTAAATTTATTTGTCTTTAAAAAAGGTATGGGGAAAATTTTTTATAATTTTTTTTTTACTAGAAACTTCCTACCCAAAGTCATATTTCTCTTGCAAAGTGGTTAGTAATGTTGATTTGTGTGAATAAGTATGCAAAAACATTTTTATATTTATTTTTTTAATACTGGGTTAGTTGTCTCCTTAATATTAAAACACTAAAGTTAGTATGCACAGTTTTATTGGATGCCTTGTCGATAAAGCAGTTTATTAATTTCCATTGATTTTAAGCATATTTCACATTAAAATACATCACCTTTATAATTTTTCTAGCTGTTTAGGAATTGCTCAAAATATTGTATGTCCTGGTTATTGAATGTAATGCTGAGTATTAAAATAAATATGTAATAAAGCAATTGTACTGATAATCTCATATACGTTAGTGTATATTGCGTATATTTTATTTTACTACCAAAACAAATGCATGTAGAAGCAGTTTAATGCCAAATTTAGAAAACTACTTATGATTTTAGTATTTCACCTGATTGTATCTTTTAATATTTACACAAATGGTTCATTGTTGTTTAACGAAAGGAAAAAATTAGTATAATCATTGTTGTAATAATGTCTGCTATCAACTTGAAAGTTATTGTCAATATTTTGCAATTTGTTTAAGACTAAAATGTATGTACATTATCTCAAAGATAGTTGTATTTATGAGTACACTTGAGCAAATAATGACAGCTTTCATATATGAAGAATTTCGCAGTTTATTGGAGTTTTAGAAAATGTTTTTGTCTTTATTGTAGCCAAGTGTTCTTAGACCAGTTTGCCTTCTTCAAGCCTGAAGTGTTTATAGTTAAGTGTTGGAAAAGTAGCATACAGATTGTTACACTTTTTTATATAAAATATTTGTGTTGAATTTATATTTCATTTTGTTTTCATTGTTATTGAATATATGCTTGAGGACCAATTAACTATATACATACATATATATAAACACACACACACACATATATATATATATATATATATATATATATATATATATATATTTGTATTAAAATAAATGGTTACTATTCATTTATTTATTCAATTACCATTCAGTTGGGTATATCATATTACTTAGTATAATTTTGTAAAATTTGGAATGTAATGATTTCACTTTGTTACCAGGGAAATAGAATCTAATTAAGCAATAATAAAGGAGCTTTAAGTAGTTTTTATTTCTTTTTTTTGTTAAATTCGAAGAGATGTTACCCAGCATGAATTGTGAATTTTTCTAAAAATGGAATACATTAAAAAGATATTGATTAAACTTGCTTTCTAACAATGCATGTATGTATCTCAATATGTATGTATCGAAATCATTGATCTCATCTCTTTTTTTATTATTAAGATGGAAATATTGAAATGCAGGAGAATAGCATTAATTTTTTCTTTTGTGTAACTTTAATTATATAATAAAAGTCGATTAATTCACTTACACATCAGTGTTAGTTCCTTTTTAAGATAAGTGAATTTGTGCAATTTAGCTGTATGACTTTTGTACATATAAGAGTAAGGTAATAATTTATGTAAGAGAAGCCTGTTTTTAAGTTTCCATAAAAATAAAAAAAATCTTATAAAAATATGGTTATTTTAATCATTCTACTTATTACCCGATCTAATAAATTTCTTAGATCCCTGCTGCCTATGTGTTTATGATAAACATAACTTTGTTTAAATAATCTAAGCAAACGACATCTGCAAGCGAGTGGAAGATTAAATGTGGTCACAAATTTATGAAAAAAATTTCACATGCCTTTTTCTATCTTCTATATAATAGTTTGGGATGAAATAAAATGTAGGTACTTATCGGTGTCAGAAAAAATACCAACATTCATTTCAAATAAATGACTACGACGAGTCATTTTTGTTTCAACTAATGGTACTTAGTTGCCAAGAAAGAAATGTTGTTTTTGTAGTGTGAAATAAAACTCAATTTGTATATATAAAGAATGAACTTTATTATATATCTTTCATTTTGCTCGATGACTTTTTGCCTACTTTTGGGCAACTTTATGATTCCGCTTTTAGAATCTCTCTAGTCTTTACCAGAAAAAAATGTACCAAGTGCGATTTCAGGTTATCTTCATTAGTGAAAGTTTTACCATTCAAATAGTTTTGTCTACTTTAAAATAAATGGTAATCTGATGGTGCAAGGTCAGGGCTACATGCAGGATGCGATTTGACTTCTTAACTAAGCTCCAATAATTTTCCACAACCACCAAAAATATGTGAGGCCTTGCATTGTTATAGTAGAACATGATTGCTTTGCAATTTATCAATTTTGACCGTTTTTCTTTGATTGGTTCATACAGTTTCATTAGTTGTTGATAGTAAACATCAAAAAGATCGTTTGGTTCCTTGTAAGCTACTCAAAATACACAATGCTGCCAAATTGAAGGTGTGATTTTTTAATGTCATTTAGCTTTTGATGTGGATTGTGGTGATTCCTCACGCTCGGATGAAAATCAATTGTGATGGTTTGCATGACAAAAATAGTTGATTTTATTGCGTTTGAGATGCATATTGCAAATATTGATTCCTGTTAAGTGAATCTCTTACAACCCACATGGAACCCATATAGAGAGTCTTAATGAGTGCAAGATATGTTAAGGATAGTAAGGAAGTAAATAAATTCAATAGAATTTCAAACAATAGATGGCGCTGAAAGTTTGCCCTTTGCAACGCCGCATGGATGATCCAAATCTTTATATCAATGTAGATAACAATATCTTGATCTTTCGTGGCAATTAATTTTTTCAATAATGATTTTAAAACCAAAAGTTAACTTTGTATTCGAAAAACAATTGGGGTTGCTATTACTAATGTGTCAGATATCCGTAAAACTAATGCCCTATATAATTCAGATTTTTGAACTTATAATTTTTGGCTAGTATGCATTTTCTAGAATACTGGGCTGAATTTATAAATATGCTCAAATAATTATTATAGTAAGATAATTTTATTAACAAAAAGTTTCCACAATTAAATGAAACTACGTAATGTAGTATTATTTCTACTTTCTTTAATTTCTTTACCATGACCTAGGTTTCGTTGTATTACAATATCTTCAGGTGGGATATTAGCAAAGATTGCAAGAAGCATCTTGCTAATATCCCTCCTGAAGATGTTGTAATACAACGAAACCTAGGTTGTGGTAAAGAAATTAAAGAAAGTAGAAATAATACTACATCACGTAGTTTCATTTAATTGTGAATAATGAATTTCTACAAAATTAACGCCAAATATATTCAACAAAAAGTTTGTTTTTAGAACTAAATTCAATAATCTATTTTATCAATTCTGCAACTATTCACAGCCTTACTCTATTATCTCACTACCATTATTCAGATGAAATTCTGTTTCTTTATTAGTATGTTTTTTTTATAGATTCACGCAACAACTATTAATTCAACAGACGTACAATTTTTTTAATTTGATAATTCATTATTTCCAGATTTACACAGGCTATATAGTATGTACATATGTAGTATAATAGTATAACTATTGAGGTATAAATAATATCAGCTTAGTCGCAGAAAAAGTCACTAATCTAGATGTTTTTAGCGATGAATTTTGGAAAACTATTTAATACTAAGTTTGGAGGAATATAATAATATTTATATACTAGCGTGACCCGTGCGAAGTCTTCGCATTATTTATTCTATTATGAAGCTCAGATGACAGATCAAACAAATATTTTACTAAAATTGACATATAGAGGCGCAAGTATCAAAAGCATTGAGCTAAAGCACCACTTTATTTATACGTGAGTGGATTTGAAATTAAACAAAAATTTTACCGACCGTCAATCATATTGACGTTGAGCCGTTAGATGGCAGCATTGCTGTTTTGTGTACATAATTTTAATAATTAATTAATTTGCAAAAACAATAGCAATAATACATTTTTTAGTTGTGGATGCCGGTAGAGCAAGCAATTATCTATAAAATGATATATAATTTATGTGGATTAGTTGTGATGTTTTTTCTAAAAAGGGAGAGTAACATCTTAACCTTAGCGTATTAATATATATGATGATGATGATGATATTTTTGTTATATATAAATATTATTATATTCCCATAATAATATAAATATTATTATTGTTATATATAAATATTAATAATATTTTTGTTCACCAGATGTTTGAGCAGTGCACAATAATAAAAACATTTAATACCTATAGTATTAAATGTTTTTATTATTTTGCACTGGTCAAACATCTGGTGAACAAAAATATTGATTACAATTCATGTGGTTGTCAAATACGTGATAAGGAGCAATTAGGATATGTTTAGATAAATAATTAAGTTTTTCGTCAAAAGTTAATACTTGTTGCTTCCAAGAACAAATTGTGAAATTAACCGCCGTAATCGACAGTATATATTCAACTTTAACTATGGTATGTGAACCAATACGATAACAAGTATCTTAATATGCAATAATTTTCTAAAAGATGTTTTTTACTAAATAAAAATTATTATATATTTTAGTAATTTTTAAATTTAACCAAAGACAATGTATTAAATCTATAGATTCATTAGAATTATAACTCACATGTACTTTAAACCTATGTTTCTAAACTCAACTTTTACACTCGGGTATTTTTTAATGATATAGTTTTTAAATTGTCTAATATATTTATTTTATTCGAAAGAAAATGTAAGTAATTTATTTACGAGTACTACTAAGCTAAAGCAGAAAACAAACGAGAATAGACTTAAAATGGGATTTGATTCAATCATTACTTCTCATTTGGTCTGTTTAGGTTTATTATATTTCACATCTTGACTCTCATTGTGGTTTTTTAAGCTACAAAAATTAATACAAAATCATAAAAATTGCTTGAAATTTCATTAGGAAACATGGAATTCTTTCTACAATATCAAAAATAATGAAAAGCGATTTATACATATAAGTGTAGACCAGAATTAATATATATTTATATACTCTTTTGCAAAAAAAACGAGCACTTATAGGAATAAACAATATCAGAGTTATTTTATTATTATTTGACGCATTTTATATGGCGATATGATGAGAATATTGTTATTTATTATTGAGATATCGTTTTCAACTACTTCAGTCATTAAAAATGCGAATAAATAAAAAAAAACAATGTAAAGTCCACAGACGAGCGTTTTCATACTGGTACATTAAAAATGCCTAAAGTTTATTTTTTAATATTTTTTTTTTAATTTAACTTAAAATTTGAAAATTTAGTAACGAGTATGGCCTCCTCTAGCTAAAATCAATGCGCTTTATCTGTTTAGACATGCTACCGACAACGTTTTTTTATCATTTCTTGAGGAATACATTCCCATTGAGTGACGATCACATTTTTAAGGGCCTGAATGTTTTGTGGAGTTTGCTGCTGGTTTACTGGTTTTACGGCTCTGACACATCTTTTGAGATTATCCCATATGTGTTCTATCGGATTGAGGTCGGGACTTCTAGCTGGCCAGTCTAACCGACGAATTCCAGCCTCCTGCATACACGCATCAATGTCTCTAGAGCGGTGGGCGCGAGCGTTGTCAACCATAAAAATGGACTCGCCTCCAACTGCTATTAATGCGGGTTGGACATGAGAAATAAGAACCTCTGTTATGTACCTTTGTGCATTAAGTGTGCCATTTTCAATAAAAACTAACTCGGTACGTTCCTCTGAATTAATACCAGCCCAAAACATTACAGAGTCTTCACCGTAAGGGGTGATTTCCTCAAAGCACACTTCTGCGAAGCGTTCTCCAGGTATTCGTAAGACTTGCCGACGTCGATCCTCACCACTAATCGATATATGAGCTTCATCGGAGAATAAAACACTATTCCAGTCTTGTTGAGTCCATGACGAAAAATTTTGAGCGAATCTCAATCTGGCAACTCGATGCTCACAGAGCAATGTAGGGCCCCGAGCTGGGCGATAGCTACGTATATTAACGGTCTGAATTCTCCTTCTGACTGTCCATAGGCTTACTTGTGTACGTCTGACGTCCTCCAGGTTCTGTTTGAGATCCAAGTACGTAACTTGACGATTTCGTAGCGCTTGACTGACTATGAAGCGGTCGTCCCGTGGTTCAGTGCACCGTTTTCTTCCAGAACCGGGCCTTCTACTGACGGAGCCCGTTTCTTGGTATCGTTGCCAGGTCCTTTGGACGGTGGAACGGCTCACATTATACTGCTGAGACACAACATTGGCTACAACCTTCTTCAAGCAGCGCAATAATTTTACTAGCTCTTATCGTTTTTTCAACCATACTTAGAACAGCAAACAAAAGTGACTAATGCAGCAAATAGCAGAGATTTAATTAAAATTTATTCGTTAAAATAAAAAAGTAACAAATGAAAAAGAACTTAATAAGAGTTGGATTTAATTTACCGCCAAAAAATATGTTTTTGCCAGTGAAAGAGAATTTTCATTCAAAAAGAATATATTTCAAATTTAGAACGTTCGTTTTTATGTGCCTGAATACACTATACCTGCCAGTAATAATTACAATTAATACAACCTCTTAATAAATAATATTTTGTTAATAATATGACAAAATCAAAACCGCCCGGTTTTTAAGCAAAAGAGTGTATTTTATAAATTACCTATATACGATTATTTGTCTACTCATAATTTTATTTACTCAAAATAAGGTATATAATAGAAGCTCAATTTTATTACGCAAGTCTATTGATACACATAATATTAAAAACCATTTAAAACAGTTATAATTGTGATTAGGAAGATATAAAGCTCCTAAGATATTTTTGGAATATCCGAAGTGTCTGATATGGTTTCTGAATGATTAAAGCCAGAGCCAATCGATTTAAAACCTGAAATTGAGGCTTGGTTGACATTTATTCTTTCCTCGATATCATATGAACTTTTCAAAGTTTAAAAAATTTAATATCCCTTTCACCTCATATCACAAGTAACTGAGGTGTCTGTCAATCTGCAATTCATGCTTCAGTATATAGAAATTAATTTTAGTTGGTTAAAAGAAAAACGAAAAATCTATTATTTTTCCACTGCATATATACATCATGGATATACCTAGAACCTGCATCCTGAAACATTAAAAATATATATCTAATGTAGTAGTTTCATATGTCATTCATGTGAACATATTGCATTCTAGTACTTCGTTAACAGTGCAGTTTAAAAAAAATATATATGAACACAATTACAATTAATTAAAATAATTAAATAAAAGCTATTACAATAATTTACAACAAACGAGGTCGTTCGCACGCTTCGCTAATTTTTTATCTTTCTACGTGTTACATAAAGTTCAAATTATAATATTATTAGTAATTACAATATAAAAAGGATCCAGGAAAAGAACAATTTTAACCCATAATGTTGGAATACGAAAATAATTCGAATGAAAATGATCATTTTTCAAATTGTGAAGAAAGTCATAGTGGGAGTGACATTGTGGTGCACCCACAATTTGGCGTAATGCAAATTTTGAGTGATAGGGATAATAGTGACGATAACAATTATTTTGCTGATACGGGAGATGTACCGGACTGCGAAAATACGATGTGACCTTGATTTCAGTTTTTATTATAATTTTTGTTCACAATATATATTTCCATAATTTTCTTTGTATTTTTTATACCCTGGATAATTTTTGGAAAGATACAGTTTTTTTTCGAGACAAGGCTAAATGATATCAAAAACAAGATTTCTTTGGCATTTTAAGTAAATATGAGTAAAAAACAATGGCACTAAAACGATTAATATTGAATGTACCCAACATACGTCTCTGTTATGTGCCTAAGCAAACATTAAAGCACAATGTAGTGTCTAAAATCAGGAATGATGCCTAAAAACTGTATCAACAGGTCGACAATTTTTTGAAATTTCCCCTAATATTCTCCTGGAATAAATTTCCAAACAATAAAAATAATAATCTATTTTAGTAATTTTTAAATTATATTGAAAAAATATACTAAATCTATAAATTCATTACTTTTATTAGCATTTTATTTCTTATACGTACATTATGTCAATGTTTCGAAACTCGATCTTTATATTTAGGTATTTTTTTAATAATACCATAGCTTTTTAAGAGTTAATAAAGTGATTACCCCATTAAGAGGGTCATATTTTAAAATAATTATTAATATCTTTTTTCGTAAATATTTTGCTATATTTATGCATTTTAAAAACAAATTGCATAAATAAAAAACATTGACAATAAGATCTTATTCTCTGTATCAAATTATGGCATTCATTCCTGCTGAGAAATAGAGAAGTTACCGGGGAAACTAGAAAGACTTATAAAAATACGTTGAACTATTACAAATAGAAATTTGACGTCTAAAGAAAAAGACAATACAAATCGTAAATTAAAAATAGAATTTATCCTCAGCACGCCTTACAGTGCTTGTTATTGTCATTAACGAAACTGCTCCTGTCTCTCCAGTTCAATGGCTTAAAACTATTTCTAAACGTGATTGTAAACTCTGGAAAATGGTAGAAGTTAGTCACTTATATCAGTTAGTCTCTTAAGTTACTAAAATTTTTCTTATACCCATGATTCTGAAATTCAAAATCACGGAATGAGGTTTATTTTAAAATTTATTTAGACTTCGCAATTATTCATTTGGTGAACTAAAAGCTTCATGAGCAATCTCTTTCAGTCAACCAAAATATCATAACATGAGGACTTAGTGTTTTTATTGAAATTAATTTTGTGGCGATTAAAACAGATTATAAATATGGGTTTAGGATAGATCTGAATTTGAAAAAGCATTGGCTAAAATGTTACTTTGAAGTTTTCTTTAAAGAATATTTTTGAGCAATGCAACAGACCTAGTAGTGTATCATAATGTTCATATTCTGTGAAGAAGTTTGACACGTCGTTCCTTATATTCTAGAGTTACAATGGTAAAATCCAATATAGTTGTTGGATTCAGTTGGGTCAATTGGATTCAGTGATTGGATTATTTTCATGCTGTTTGAGAAATATTTCTAAACTCTGTAACATAGAACATTTATTATTAACGGAGTGAACAATGGTCTTACAAACAAAAAAGTGCACCGTATTTAAAACTTCATTCATCGATCTCGTAAACGTGCCAAATAAAATTTTCAATTAATTATTTCAATAAAATTTTCAATTATAGATAATTTAAATAAAAAAACACCCAGCTTGTTTTTGGAGTAAATAATATTTGATTATTCCATTTATTGTGTCGCCATTAGAAGCAAATTCTTTTTTTCAATCTACGTTTTCCCTTGTCCATAAGAAAAAATCATTCCCCCTACAATTGAATCCTTTCTCCAAATTTAATCAAAGATGAACAATTTTTGATAGGCAATACTGCTGAAGTCTTAATATGGCAAAACCAATTGTGCGTCCATAAGTTTGTATGTCAAAGAAAAGTTTTGTAAAACATTTTAAAAAATACATTTTTGTAGATCTTTCTTTCACACTATATTTGAAAAAGCTAACTATATATACTTTAACATTTTGGATATATAGTTGCGTTTACAAGGGAAGAAGTGTCAGAGTAAAACACATGCTAAAAAGGCATGTGCTTTGTTATTTTGACAAAATCGTTTTGTTTTGTCATTCCCTCACCCTCATCACCTTATGTAAACAGAGAGGGAAGGGTGACTGGTAAGGGAATGATGTTACCTTGTAATATTTATTTATAATCAACGCATGATAAAGGTCTTCATACCTTATTTAAATGACCTGAATTCTGTAATTTATCTAATACTAATAAAATTTCTTTCTCAACTTTTCTTAGACGGTTTGGATATAACGTGCATCGCTTGTTTATGTCAGATACTTCATAATAAATAATGCCAAAGAAAAAAAGACTGAGCGATGAAGAAGCTAAATGGACGAAGCAATGTAGAAACTAGCAGTGGAAATGAAAAAAATTTAGATAATTATTTTCAAAGGAACATATTTTTAATTAGATTATACAGTTAATAAACTATTATATTTTAGCTTCTATTATAGTTTTGAAACATTTAGAATGTTCACGAAGAAAGGCATGGATAAAAATGTATATTCATGTTAAAACTATGACATTACAATGCAACCAGCCATATATTTCGAATCACACTCTTATTCATATGCTCCAAAAAGGAAAAAAAGTTTACATAATTATTATTAAAGGAACAATTTCTTTCTAAGCAACATCAAATAAGAAGGAAAATGTCAATGTACATTATCGGGTTACTTTTTGATGGATTACCCTAACATATTCTCATAGTATCGTTGAGTGGACATCCCTTATTGTAGATATATCACACCTAATATTATGTAGGAGATATTTTTACAATAGCGTGATGGATACTTCTACAGATGGAATTAGTTTTGAACTATTTCAACCTAATTTTAAAAAGCTTTTATTAGCTTCATTTGTACACTTTAGTCCTATGCATTGGCATTAAATGGGAGGCTACTTACAGAATGACTGTCTCTGTGTAGATAGTGGAGGGCATATATGATGTTAACTTAAGAACTACTTGTAAGATTGAATTGTTTAAAAAAGACTGAATTAGTACCTGATAAAATTGATTAAAGTAACCTTCAAGCAGTTGTATGGTCATTTGAAATGTTAATGGTTGAGCGTGGTCATTTCAAGTTTTTTGAGTTTTAGGTAATACAAAAGACAAATGAATAAAATAAAACATTTTGGTGACAAAAATCTTACTTAAAAATTCTTAAGTAAGATTTTTGTCACCAAAATGTTTAAGGTTCCAGTGATTTAGAGTAATCCGAATAATACTCTGACCTGAACATCAGTCTCGAGTTCTGCCATATTATACAGACTTTTCCTATAAATTGTTTTGTATGTTAGTCAATAATTTCATCACTTATGAATAAATACAAATGTCGTAATTAGATTTTTGCTACTTGCATATAAAAAATTCAGTTCTTACAGATGTACATTTTTTTTTAACAAACTACTTGCTTCATTTACAGATTATATTATTTCAATTCCTTCTACATTTGATAGGTGACCTGAAGGTTCTGAACCTGGGCCACAGCTCTGAGTCGCTTTTTTAATCTTCTTCAAGTGAAGCATAATGCCCTATAAGGCCACTGGTAATAAAAACACATGCAGTAATATGAACTTTGTTATATAAAACAGAAAAAACTTTCAAAGAGAGTGTCGTGTCAACTTTTCGACACTAGCTAAAGTAACCAATTCGACATCTGAGTCACAACTGAAATAATAGGTATCTTGCCCTATGGGCAATTTGGGTAAGAGCTGGTAATTGTTAATAATGTGCATAATAAACCTATCACAGGCCACTAGTGATTTTATTATGGCGATAAATTTTTATATATATATATTTGCCAAGAGCGATCAATTTGACTCTGCGTGACCGCTTAAAGTTTAATCACCTCGCTGATAGAGTTGCCAACTTTTTTCGACAACATTAGGAATACTTTTCTTTGAAAGCATATGAAGGAAAAATAAAGTATTATTTAGATTTAGGTGAAGTGGACACACCCAAAAATTTAAAACTTTGCATATGTATACATGTAGCATACTCCGAAATTATTTTTATGTGTGAAGCCTACGTATAGCACAGTTACCGTTTCTAAAATTACGGCACAAAGTGGGGTAAGATACATATGCAAATTGCTACTTAGTATGAAATTGGCTGATTGAAATCCTTTCGATATTGATTTTAATAGAAAATTTTGTTACTTCTCGTCTAGAAATTTTATGTAAATCTGTGATAGAATTGTTTTCTCTAGAAAATACCTAAATTAAAATAAAAAAATTATTTTTGTTTTAACTGCAGGCATTTTTAATTTTGTTTTTAAATAATTCATAAGGTAGTTTATTGTACATAGATGATTAGTGCCAAATTTTAAATCAGATCTCACAGTACATTAGGAGCTAGAATTTTTGAGTCTCGGGGCACCTCTTTAAATGTGCCCTCGACTCTGGTTAAGATGGCAGTTCTGCACTAAAATGTTCAAATATCACGGAGGGAAGCACTACACTAAACATTAACATAGCAAAGGGAATTTTACATATCTAAAAACCAATTTGAGATAGTAATTAAAGCTATTAAAATGATTGGATAGTATCTATTATATATATTCACAATTAGTGGAGAATATTTTATTTTATTTCTGTAATGAATGTGAAATTAACTCATTTTAAAACTTTTACAAATACATCTGTCAAGTTGGCTTTGTTTAATAGTGAAAATCACATGACGAGTTGTTTTAACAATTTTCAATGTAACGTTCGACAGTTGACACTAAGCACTTGTTGAAAGTGTTTGTACTAATTATTGTGTATACAGATCTTATTATTATTCGTTAATGTTTCCATTTGGTAATTGGTCTTTAAACCCATTTTGTCTTGTAATCAGAATTCAATACATATGGGAGATTTCGAAGAAATTAGTGAGAAGTAAAGATTTTCCAAATAATGTATTCATCTGTGATTCCCGTAAAAGATACCTCGAATGTGAATCACCTCTTTGTAAACGCAATCAGCCATTGAAGATTTTATGTTGAGAAGTCAAATATCTACAGAGTAGTCCCAGAAGACAGTGAATTAGCTGTTTCAATTAGTACTCTGAATAGAGTATTAAGTATTAGTACTCTGGATGTCTCCACACTGTATCATAGCCCAATTTATGCTGAAACCCCATAATGACCATAACTCAGCCTACTAGTCATTTATATACAGAAGTAATTCCGAGGGCATACTAAGGACTTGCAGAAGCACAATGTACCTAATTAAAAATGAATTTGGAAAACTTAAAATTTCTTTGGATGTTCGCTTTGCGTGAAATGCTCCGTTAGGCATTTATTGTCTTAAAATTATACTTTTTTGTGCTTTCAGCATTAATTATCAATTTTGAATTGTTCTGAACATGTCATAACTATAAAGTATATAGACAAAAAATTAAGTTACTTTATTTTTAACAAAGAGTGGATAGCCAATCCACTCTTGCTGTTTTTTAAGGTTCTATATTCTATAATATATTTGTTCTATAATAAATAATAATTATTATTTAATACCAAGTACAAAGTTAACATTTGGAATAATGTTTAAAAAGTTAATTTGTTTAAAAATTAAAAGTATAATTAGCAGAACAATTTTGTAATAATTATTTATGGATCAATACTTTTTTTAATTTATAAGAATAGTCATTCTTTCACTTTATCCATAATCCCGTTTATTTTCTTTTTTGTTTGGATTTCCCCCCTTAAGATAGAGAAAATTTGCAACTATACATACCTGTTCATAATTGTTCCTTATATGTAAAACAAATTACCAAAATTATATACTTTTTTTGTAATTTTCTCACAACCATGCGAACCAATACATTCAATGAAATAAGTTTGTTTTAAAAAGTTAATGTAATTTATCATATTTATTTTTGCTTTTTTAAAATATATGATTTTAATAAAAGCCCTATTATTGGGGATATGGAGTTACCATAATCTGACTTTGTTTCCGTAACGACATTGCCAATTATTGATTAGTCATTCGCTTTTGTCTTTAACAGTTTACCATAGAACAACTGTACAGTTTACCATAGAAGACAACATTATTAGAAGTTTATTAGTGAGTATTGTGTAAAAAAGAGCACTTTATTTTTAAAGGGTAAACTTTATCCAATTCATAATTGTTTTATTGGGATTTGCAACAAATTATTTATTACACTATTTTGATTAAAATCCTGTAAAATAATTATCGATTGATAAAGGTTAACTTTTCCAGATAAAGAACTCATGTTCATCCAAAACAGACTTAATCAAGAATAACATTTCGTATCATCATTATTATACAATATTTTATTGTGAAATCCGGTTAACCTAATTTTGTTTAAACATTTAAGGACATATACTTTAATGTATTATGATTTTTTTGTATTATACTTATTATAATAAAAGCTAGATATAGAGAAATAAAATTATTAATGGGTAAGCTGTTTCTTATGTTTATAACAATCTATACTTGCCTTCCACTTAAAGAATGAATTCCCACAATAATTTAGAAATTAATCATTACATTTGCATTAAGTAGATAAAAAGATGTGCTGAGCTAATCAAGTAATTTAATGACTTCATATTAAAGTTGTTGAAGGTCATCGTGTAGTATGAGGTCAACTATTATTAGGCATAATATTTGACCTCTTGTTCTTTAACAAGTTTAGAAAAGATTATCTATTATGGAAGATTATTTTTTGATCTCATCACACCTATTTTTATTTTCAAGCGACGTAACGAGCAACAAGAATGTTGTAATCATTCAAAAATTCAACATAAGAGTTTTTGATGGAAATTGATTACAGTAATATGCTACTGTTTAACACTTTCATTATTATATGATTATTTATAAATTGGTGTGTAGAAACAAAAATCTTTGCAGTGGTTGGACCGACTTTTGAAGGAGACTAATAAATAATTTTGAAATTTTAATTTGACTTTACACATTCGTTGATTTTTTCATTTCTACTTATAAGTGAAGAGAATGGTTGTGAGAAAATAACAAAAAAACATATATAATTTTGGTAATTTGTTTTACATAGAAGGAACAAATATAAAGAGGTATGTATAGTTGCAAATTTTTTCTATCTTGACGAGGGAAATCCAAACAAGAAGAAAATAAACGGGATTATGGATAAAGTGAAGGAATGACTATTACTATAAATTAAAAAAAGGATTGATCCATAAATAGTGATAACAACATTTTTCTGCTAATTATACTTTTAATTTTTTGTCTGTGCAAATAATTAGCAAGTCATCATCGAATAGTAATATAATGAGAAAATAAGTATGTAAAAAGTATTTTATTTAGTTAAATGGTTTATATATTCAAGTAAAATTGTTTTGTCGTAAATCATTAATGATATGAACTTTCTAGCGCAATAAATATTTAACAATATCTAAAATAACTAAGGGCAAAAATATATAATGTTTAGTAGAACAGATTGTCAATAGATGGCGCTGTTTACAATATAAACACCTTAAGAGATTACATATAGAGATAACTATGTTCAAATAATTTTCATTTTGCTTTTTTGACTTTGAATTAATGAAAAACTATATAATTCTCTAAAAAATATGTGTATAATGTTTGTAAGTATGTGTAATACTTTCGTAATGTTTGGTTTCTTAATGTATTTTTGAACAAAAATTTTGATAATTTTTGTCATTAGTACATAATGTATAAATGAAGACCATTATATTTAATTTTGACTTAGCTCAATTGTCTCATGTATATATCTATTGAATTACTTTTTGTTATACTTAGAGTAAATAAATTAAAAGCCATGTGTGTGTATAATGTTCCACTGATTAACGTCTAATAAAATGAATAGATTTGGATGAAATTTAGTATTTGGTAGTTTTTTTATAAAACCTCTTTAACTTTTTTTCTAAATAGACAAAAGTTAAAAGATAGGTTTTTCAAAATTTCCTTCATTATTAAAACTTGACATGCTCAGTAGTACGATGACACTTTTTCCCTGTGAAAAAATGGTTTAAAGTCGTTTCCTTTTAATCTATTTTTAGGATTACTTCGTAATGTGAGAAAATATAGGCGGTGTCAGTGTAGTGTATAATTTCTTTTTATATATCCCATTGTTTCAGCGAGTAATATTAAAGAACACATGGGTTTTCAATGGGTTTAATTCGGACAGTACAGCTGTAGTTCAGATAATCCTATACTTTAGGAACGATAAGAAAAGATGACAAGGAACAAGGCATCAAAATAATTGTCACATCAGTGGAACCGGTAAACCATTGGGAAAGTAGAAAAAACCTAGGATCATTTTCTAAATTCTAATGAAAAGGAAACTTATTTCAATTTTTGAAATGTTAAAGTCTTTAAGGATTCAAAAAGTATTTTAAAAAAAAACGCTGTTATTTATGAAAAAATTTTATTTTAAAAATACTCTATAAAGAACGGACATATAAAATATCTTCAGCAAACTATTTCCTAAGTGGAGAAAAAAAATTGAAAACATGGATTAAATAATTTTAGATTGTATCGAGCTGCAATACTGAAGATATTTCAAAATAAAAATTTCAGAAAGGGAATACAATCTCTAAATTATTTAAAAGGATTTATTATGCTATTTTCACTATATTTCTTCACAACATGTAACAGAAACCAAAAACAATGTGTTTGGTTTTAATAAAATATTTTGCTTTACTCTAAGTATTTTCACCTTTCACATAAGATATAATATTTTATTGCTGAATATACACTTCTGTAGGTAACAGGATATCTAAAAAAAAGTGATTTTTTAAAATGAAAACATGGAATCGAGCAATATTTAAAACCTATCAAATTTTTTTCTACTATATAATTCCTGAGTATATGTAACCAAACAATGTTCTAAATGGTAAAATTATTGTCAATGGATATAAATCAGATATTAATGTAAACAACAAGTATCAAATAAGCTCATGTATCATAAGCTGATAAAAAAACAATATAATATGGAATGATATGTTATCTACAATATTCCATCACAATCTTATATATCAAATATTGGCCATTAGAACGCGTGTAATAAATAAATTTATTTCAAACACAACCTTTTTATAAACGATTAATAAAAAAATATAAATAACATTCACTTATTAACCTTCAAGTCAGTAAATACTGAACTCTGAACATTATTCTATAACCTATCGTTACCGTAGTCTTGAAGTCATGGACAAAAGAGATAAAGCAAATATATATATATATATATTAGCTAACTGAAAGATTTATCAATTTTGTTCAGTAAAAGCAGACATGTGAAACAAAGTTGTTGACTATCCTAGTGTTTGTTTTCTAGTCAATGTGTATAAAAACAGAGATCAATTAAACTACCCTTTATTTGCTTTTCTTCTTGACATCAGCGGGTCTTCTTGTTTTTCTTGCCTTGACCAGTGATATGATAGCTGTGATTACAACTAAGCCAAAGCCGAATACTCCTATTTGCCATATCCATGGGTGTTCAATAAAGAAGTTGAGGCCAAACTCCAACAAGTTTTTCACTATTTCCACAGACCAGTTCAGTATTTCATCGCTGCAAAGTGAATAGATGTATGTCAAGACACTACATGTTTAATTAGTTTATTCTGAGTGATATGTGGCGCTTTCATGTGAAGCATAAAGTCACGCTTACCATTTATGTACTTTATTGTTTTCAAATATCTTTTAGAATTTCATTATCCTATATTTTCTCCAACTACACAGTGGACATTTTTGTATATATTTTTAAAATACACAATTTCATAGTACCACATTTCAATATATCTCGTAAAGTTTAGTCAGCGTTAGCAATGAAAGCGCTCAAAATACTATTTTTTTACGAAACATTGAAATTTTTTATATTTTCTGTAAATATAACGTGCATGTATTATACCTATAAACTATCCGAAAAAAATTATCTGAATAATAGTGAAAACCGCATCAAAATCCGTTGCGTAGTTTAAAAAATCTAAGGGTACAGGGGGACAAACAGACGCGGGAAGCAACTTTGTTTTATACTGTGTTAGGATAGTGTATTTGACCTTATAAAGTGCATTTAGAATTAATAAAAAATTCAAAGAATCTAAACATAAATATCAATGTGTGTCTGCTTGAAATAATCATAAATTGTCAATATATGAAATTATATAGTAAACTATATTTGATGAAATCTTTATTTATGTAGTTTTCCCAAAGAAATCAACATGATTAGTTGTACACACAAGAAAAAAATTAAAAAACCTGACAGTGTCTCTATATCATGCATAATAACATGCTCGAAGTATACAATACATGAAGTGTAAAAAATGAGAAAATATTAAACAATTTACTTATAATAAAAATAAGCTTATAGGAAAAAATTAGATTTGGTCTCAGAAATATGGTATAGAATATTAAACTTCATTAGAATTCAAATTCTTATTTAGTAAAAAAAAAAGTATAATTGAAACTTACAAAGGCGATTCTAGAAGTGGTACATTTTCACCTTTCGCATTTTTGTACCAATCCTCAGCGAAGCTGACTAGCGATACAGTGTCATAACGGGGTAAATCATATCGGAACAACTTTCCCCGGCGGAATCTAAAAAAATTAAGAGATTCAGGTAAATAATTTATATTATTTATACATTAAATTCAGTATTATGCTAAAAAAGAAAATGATTATAGGCATGTTAAGTACTTTCTCGTAGTTGGAAAAGCTTTAATGGAGTTAGAAAGTTTATAAAATTTGAAATGTTATGAAACATAACAATATAACAATCACCTCGTTAAAAGCTACAAATGAAATACAATTCAAGTTCCAAATCGAATTCTTAACTTTTTTTTATAAATCAACATTTCCTAAAAATTATTACTTATTTCTAGCATTAAAACTTTCAAGGTCATATGTTATAATTATAATTGATACAGAATTGCTTGCAAGACTGCCAGATATCTAATTGGTCAGTTCTACTGTGTGAATTCTAAGTCTTTTAAACAATATTTTTAAAATTTGATTAGAATTTAGACCTTATTTAACCGTTTGAGTTCCGACGAGTACCATACGTACTAACTAAATTTTCCACGAGCGCGATGGTGCTGTTTAGCGCGCAGTAGGGGAGGTCTTCCCCGCATCACTAATTTTTTATGTTTCTACGTGTTACATAAAGTTCAAATTATAATATTATTAGTAATTACAATATAAAAAGGATCCAGGAAAAGAAAATGTTTAACCCATAATGTCGGAATACGAAAATAATTTGAGTGAAAATGATTGTTTTTCAAGTTGTGAAGAAAGTGATAGGGGGAGTGATATTGTGGTGCACTCACAATTTGGCATAATGCAAATTTTGAGTGATAGTGATAATAATGACGATAACAATTATTTTGCTGATACGGAGGATGTACCAGAATGCGAAAATGCGATGTGACTTTGATTTCAGTTTTTGTTATAATTATTGTTCACATATATATTTCCATAATTTTTCTTGTATTTTATTATCCTTGTACAAGTTTTTATTAAGAAAACACAGAAAAAATTATTAAAATTGGATAATTCTTGGAAGAGATACAGTTTTCTTTTGAGACAAGGGTATATGACATCAAAAACAAAAGATTTCTTTGGCATTTTTAAGTATATATAAGGAAGGCAATTGTCAAAGTGTTGTATACATTTTTAAAGCAGTTATTTAAATGCATTGAATTAAGAGTAATATAAAAATATATATATTGTGACCAAATGCATGCAGCATTGGATAGCCTCTAAAAATGTAGGAATCCAGAAGTGCCCAACGAATCCTACAAAAAGAAATTTATGTTACACTTTGTCATATTTTCACGTTTTGTTAATGTTTTTATCAGTTACAAATCTGACGAACAAAGTACACTACTAGATTTATTATACAGATCATTGGATACACAACTGTCATTTTTTAAATAAATAAACAAAATAACACCTGTTCTAGCTTTGCATTGCCTCCCTTATTGAAATACAAAAGTTAACTACAAATACATTTTATATATTAAAACAATTTTAAATTTTTTCGTGGTATTTTATAAATTTGATTTGATGAGACCACAATAGATCAGGCTAGGAAAATGTAAAAACTATGTATATTTTTCCACAATTATTTTTCAAGCAGCTTATCATTGTCAGAATAAACCAGACACTTTGTTATTTCTTTCATCACTCTTGGAATTATAGTTTGTATCACCTTAAAAACAAAACAATAAAGGTCAAGTGCATGTTAGGTTATTCATGAACCTTTTTATTACATCATCTCTACTAATAAATTAATACAATTTCAGTTGAATGCATATGGGCTATTTTGACAATTTCTTTTTATTTATCAGCAATTGTAGGCAACAAGTTTTTCCCAAAATCACATATTTTGGAAAAATAAAGGCAATATCTACATTAAAGGTTTTTTAATGTTACAATTTCCAATCAAATATAATCTTTTACCCTCTACTTACAATATAAATGTTGGATACTTGTTGACTCTGAATCTTTTAGCAGTACTAGCGCCAAGACCGTCAGCTTCCACCCTCGCTATGTTCACTTTATTCTTTAGAGTTGCACCTACACCTTCTAGCACACCTTGGAGACGTTGACAATCCACACAAGATGTAGTATAGCTGCGGGTAAATTCCAAAAGCATGAATTTGGAATATTACTTTAAGTCTTGTAAAAAGGGAAAGATTAGTAATTTTTACAGACATGATTATGACAAAACTAATAACAGGAGTTCATTTTGAGGTTTCCATATCGGTACATAAGTCTGATAAAGTATTCTGCTGCTAGAACTTCGGTCTGATAGCAGTGGGGGCCTTAAATGAAGCATAGTAAGAAGGAAGGTAGGTTTACATTCTAGTGGTAATAAGCCCTACCTTAACTTTTTTTTACTAGTGTTAATAGACTCTACCTTCTTTTGGCATGCATTTTTAAGATATTAATGGTCACATTCCTCCCGTTGGATCATGTCCATCCTTCTGAACTTAAAATTAAATAAATATGATATTATACATACAACATAACAAGCCAGTCACCCGTAGTTGCACCAGTCGCCGCCTGAGTCATGTGTTCAAAGATATTATCATTTAGTTCTTTGACAGTTGGTTCTCGATTTCTTTCAAAGAAAGGATATATTTCACCTTCAGTGGCAGGCCCTGTAAAAGTGATTAAATGCAAGTGTAATAAATTTGCAAGGCTTGTTATTTAAAAAATACACAATGTTCTACAGTTCTAAAATTACACAGAGGGTAAAATGTGGTGGTCTGTGGGCAGAGATCACGATGATCAGATCACCACTTTTTATAACATAAGTTAGTATTATACCACAAAGAGGTGAGGTGAAAAAATCATGGTGAACAGTATGCACATACTAATTTTTGTAATTTTGACCACCACAATTTTTGACCGTAGTTTCACTGTGTTGTTAGCACTTTAGAACAGTAGACATATAATGTAGATCTACATCTATTTTTTTTATTATAATGACTAAAAATATTTTCATTATACACAGAAATATAAAGAATGCTAGATAGTGATTAAAAATTGTATCTCATAAATGATTAACTTTTTACTTAATTTGTCAACAAAGGTGGTAGCATATTTTGACTCACAAACGTGATTTCCTCCATACGCTTGCACAATATGCGGTAGCAAAATCCCTATTATGTGGTTTATTCAAGCGTTTGGGACAAGTGATTTTGTTTGTATCTACTGAACATGGAATGTTCAGTTAGTAAGTCAAAAATAACTTAAATGAATTTACGAATCCAGATGATTTATTACTTTTATCATAATTTGTGGATACTCATTGGGTTAGTTGATATAGTAAATATATATTAGGTGTTTATATACTTTATTTAATATCTATATAATGAAAATTGTAGGAACAAAGAGGCTAACCAACTTCTATATTGTGTGCCACAAGCAAGGCCATTGTTAAGGTGCCATAGCGGCGGGCAAGCACGTAATTTTTTTAGCTGCTACTGCTTTTCTTGCTTCGAAAGGAGATGGTATGAAGCCATATGTAAATAAATAGGTAATGTAATAACTTTCTTGTTTCAAGCCAGAGAAATGATAGATTTAAAGTTGTTTACATTATGAAAAATGAAAGGAATTATAAAGTAGGGAAATACTCATAATCTTTCTGGGAAAGACTTATAGCTACAGGTGTTTTAGTGAACAATTACGCAGAGTTTAATTAGAAATTAAAAAGTTGAGTTGAAAAATTATATTCTATAAAATCATTAATTAAATTTATCCTTAAAAAGTATGAAAAAGAAATAAAGTGGAGTTAGATGAAATTAAGGCTTTCATTTTATGTTCCATTATTGACAATTTTCCTCAAGAGTATAATAAAATAAATTTGGGAACACTATAGTTATAATCCAAAAATTAGACAAGATTGTAGATAGCAATTGTCTATCCAAGTGAGAATAACTACTTCGAACCACGCTACTAATGTTATGATTACGAAATATGTACACTACAATAAAATATGTTCAGGAAAACATTCTAATAAAAAGTGTCTTTGTTTAATTTAATAATTTTAAGTACATAAATACTCAATAAAAAGTCACGAGCGCATTTGTGGGATCAGAGATGTGAAACTATGTATTAATGCTATTAGAAAATTTACATAAACTTATTTTTTCATCAGATAGTTTATTAAAAAAATACATGTTTACTTTTGCAATCTTTTGCAAAAATCTTTTCTCATATTCAGTAATAACATCTTTCCTTTAATGTAAAAATATCTGTTTGGTCATTAGGTATGCGATAGACGGTAGAATTTTCTTGTGTTACAAAATATTTACAAATTTCAATCGCTAATAACTACAAAACTAATAATACGTTAACAATGGCTGAACCTATAACGGATAGAGTATGTCTGTTCATGTTTATCAAGCAGCATTTGTTTTGCCTGTGATTTCATCGCCTAGCATAGGTGAATGCGCGTGACAATTGTGAATTAGAGTTATGTAAAGTTATAAATTAATGTGCGGCAAACCCTTTTATAAGTGAACATAGTTTCCAGAGAGTGGTAATTAAATTTTATATTAATACGAAACACTTGTTATGATTTCATTCCGACGTTTTCATGAAAAATCTATGATATGGACCTGAACTGCACCTTTCAGTGTTTTTTACCTTATTCTTCTCTTTATCACACTCATCACAGTCTACGTTGTGGTGTAAATTCTGCTATTCTCTTTCATAGTAAAACCACTTTTATAAGATTTAAAAAAATTAACACATATTTTGCAATTTTTATAATTCATAATGCCTTAGTTTTGGCACTTGGGGAACTTTCTTTCAACAAGGTGTTTATTACATTGATAGCAACTAAATTGAAGTAATTATGTCGAAGTAATGACATGGCCTTCTTTGCATGGCTGCTCCCTTTATCACTCATACTTCTTCATATTTTGCCAATTTTGCCCTTTCCTTACAAATATTGTTCTGATATTGAGAGATAAATCAATCTACAACTCTTATTTCTATCACATAAGGTTGTGTTTACTTTCTTAGTGAGATCTATGTTTCTTAAACAATCCCTTTACCAGTTTATACTATTTTGGTTAAAATTGATTAAAAACTACTCAGAAAAAGAAACCTGTATTTTTGGTAGAAATCCTTGAGATTAATCTCAAATTTGTTTCATAAATTATGAGAAACTAGGTGTGAATTCGGTAAAGTAGGAGATCAATAATAAAATGATGTAATTTTACCTAAAATAATATAGCTGTACACTCTTATTGCCCATATCAAGGCTTACTGTGCAAGAAAGCCCGTTTAGTATGTTTGCTAGTTTTTATGTGAATTAAAGGCATATATTTACATAGACCATAGAAATTATATAAAATAGGACATATATATAAGCCAAGCATCAGGCAAGAGCTAGTAATAAAATAAATGTTAATCCAATTCAGAACTGTGGTATCTTCATTACAGCTATTTTCGAGCAATAGTATAATAAAACAAATTACCGTTGTATAATAATGGCACTCCATGTCGGAAAAAGAGGAGTGCTGGTTCCTTATTGGGGTTGTAGAGTTTCACTAAATGACTATTAGATGCCAAAACTGTTTTTGCATTTAGTTCCTTTTGGAAATCTACTTTAAGTTCCCTTAAGACATTTTCCAAATTCTTGCACGCTTCTGAATTCGGCTTACCTAAGAAAATAGAACATTTATAATATTATCGAATATATTCTAACAATTTATTTTCACTTCATTTTAAGACTTTGAAGATCAGATTTTTTACAGAAAAAATAAAAGAAAATGATGGTCCTGTGGGAGTGGAACTCACACCCTGATTGTTACACCATTTTATGATTTTATTGTGTAGCTTAGTAGTTAGGTAATTTACAAGTATAAAAAAAAAGATTGGTAACAGAAAACAAAAAAGTTTAGTTTGTCATATAAAAATTCCATATGGGATTAAAAAGTAACAATGTTTATATTTTTTCTTTTATTTGTGCTGTGAGACTCTCTATTGTACCAAATTTCCAAAAACCCTTAGTAGTTTCGATGAGTCAGTCAGTATTGAAATAGAAAATATTTGAAAGGTTGTGTTTTATTATGGCATTGAGTTAGAATTATAGTTCATATAGAGTATTAGAGTAGTACTTTGGGTTTATATAGACCTTAGTATTTTATATTAATATTTCAATTGATAACTTTAGCCATTCCTGAGAAAAAGCTAATACCAGATAGGAAGATGGAAAATAAAGTGATTCTACAAAAGTGTTGTTTTTTTTTGGGTCTAATATACAAAGCCTTAAAGAGATGTTTCTATGACTGTTTTTTTTTACAATTAAACCATGTATCATACTTTATACTCTTCATTAAAAACCATTGAAGCAAGAATATGTCATTTGACAAAAAACATTGTTTACTTGCACATTTCGTCTTTTTTGCACTGTATTAGGATTTAGGAAAATAATGATTTATTTGGTGTTCTTTCAAAATAATTCTGCATAAATCGCAAACAGAGGTTAACGCATAGCTAAGTCTTTCCTCCAGTAACATTGACATTTGATAAATGTTGAGATGACTTTCGAATTATATAAAAAATGATTAAGGCATAAAGGCCATTCGTTTCTCGAGAATTAACAAGTCTTACAATTGTTGAGGTCACAAATAGTGAATTTACTTGAAATAAGTAGGTTTATTAAAAATATGAAATAAATTAAATCCATTAGATAAGAATTTTGTAATTGAAATCAATATGGTATAAATAAAAATACTCACTGAATAATACAACAAGATAATCTTCCGATTTTATCAATTGCAGTAAATTTTCATCACTTACGCTTTGTATTTCTTCTTCACCGTTGAGTTTTGTGATTAAAATTGTAAATAGTAAAACAATAAATAACTTCATGTTTTAAAATTGTAAATAATTAGCCGGTGAAAATAAACTCACACGTCGGCAAAGATAATTCTACTTGATGAGTTATTTAATACCAATATTTAATTAAATACTTATGATATTATATGAAACTAGTATGGAATTAATTTTTAAGATACATGTGTCTTTTTATTATAGATAGAAATGATCACATTATTTTGGTAAATTTAGTTAAACCTTTATAGAAAATATCTCGCTACCGTCACCACACACATAATATTTATGACACAAAACCAGCAGAGACAAAGAAACGGCATCTATGAGTAGTCTATGACACTAAATGTTAGGAATGCGACAAATATCGATTTTTTATTCGAAATACCCATTCAAAATTTCCAAAGATGTTTATTTTTTATAAGTAAAATGCAGAAAATTATTTATTAGGTAGGGTATGTAGTATATTACCATATTAGTAATTTTGGATTATTTTTAGAAAATAAATAAGGTCTTTTGAATACTCAATTAGAGTTAAAAATAGTCTTCCAGGTTTACAAGGTACCGAATGAAAGACTGGAAGACTATTTTAGACGAAAAGTTGTTGGTTGACATTGCAATCAAACCTTTTTCTCTAAGAAAAATGTTGTAATTGATTAACACAAATTAATAGCAATGTTAATGCAAAAAATTTAAAAACTAAATATGTAATTTATATATACATATATATATTATATATATATATATATATATATATATATATATATATATATATATATATATGCCTTCGTGAAAAGATAAAATATGGTTGCTTGTACACTCTAAATAAGGAAATTGTGATGTAATTTCTTCAAAATATTGTAAACTGCAGTAACATCCTTATTGCGAGGAGTCAGCTATTTAAAAGTTATTTGTTTATTCAATCATACCTTAGTTCTCAAGCGGAAAAAAAGAAGTAAAATTAAATAAATTTTACAAAATGTATGATAAAAGAATGTTTGCGACTGGAAAACAATAAAGAAATACTTCTTTCTAACATAAAATTAAAGTGAAAAACACAAGTATCTATTTTCCAACTCAGGCTTCCTTCACATTCTGCACGTTATCATATTTTATTACAGAGTCAACTATGTATTGGGCGAAGTGACGAATAAAAATAAACTTACTAACTCGGCTCCTTCCGTTTGTCCGCACTCGGCGTAGTGTTGAGTTTAGCCGAAGTCGAATAGTTTGGAAATTCTCAGCCTACTACCGATTATATCCGAAGCGCGTCACGCTTGGCGAAGCAAATCAAAAATCCTTACTCATCAAAAAATTTTGGACAAAAATGTTTACTTCAAAAATCGTATTTACCATATCACTCTGAATTTCCCTATGACCTAGGAAGACTAAGTGTTTAAACTTTTATTTGGTTTATTAACATTAAATAATATTTCAGGTAAATTGTGAAATAACATTTCAGATATATAATTATTCTTCCGTTTGTGTAAATATAAAATGGTTAACATATATATCTGACACAAAAAAACGTTCTTAAATTCTGGCTCAAAAGATTTTTAAATTCTGTCTATTCTCACAAAGACATGCCGAATGATCTTGCTATTTTTGCGATGATCTCTATCATATCCGACAGAATGTTTGTTGTTACCTTGAATGTATAGTCATCTTAACTTATTTGCTAATTATACACGTTCGGGCGCATACTCTAGCTTACTCGTTGATTCCTCGTCAAATAAACTTAGCGACCATGTGAACAATAAATTTGACACTTGGGTGTGAGCAAATGAACGTAGTAAATTTTACACTTGGGTGCGACCAGCCACAAATTTAATTAAATTTTTTTCTTCGAAAGCTGGCAGGATGTATCGGCGAAGTTCGTTTGAAAAGTTACATCATAGAATTTCTCTTAATGAACGGACATATGGCTTAAAATTTAGAGATGTGTTACTGAAACATAAGTGCTTGAAATCTGTATTAGTATTTTACTCTACAGTTATTTGCTTGTAATTAATTATAGAAACTGCTTCAATTATTGACAGCGTATTAGCAACAATGTTTCGTGCTTCGCGAATGTGTTGGATTTCATTTACGAATTGAGAGATATACCAGAGTTACCTACCTAAGGAAAGTTCTTTATTGTTTAAATGTAAATATCAATGGTTTGTGATCTGTAAGGAAGATACATTTTCTGTCTTGAAACATATATTGGAGTGTTTATCAAAGAGATCGATTCCCAATAACACAATCAAACATATAAGCTCTCTATATCTTCTATAATAATTTAACATAGTCAGAAACTTAAGTGTGTCATGCAGAGTTGCTGGCAGCTTATAATCCAAGATTAATTATGCCTTGGCCGAAAAAGGGTGAAAATCTTGAACAGTGATGGGATTTCCCAAAAAAATAATTTACATTTTGAAGTATTGGCTTTAGATGTCCTTTAGTTTTGTCTTTTGACGACGAAGGCGCTAGTACATTTTTTTAATAAAAAAGGACAAGAAATCCAAGCCACGGAAAAACTCATTTATTAATTACTAAAATATGACGTGGGCATTACGAAGTCTAATAAGTGTCATTAGAAAATATAAATTAATTTTTAAAATAAAACGAAAATCTCAAATTCGATAGACCGAAAATCTGTTGGGTATAGTTTGTTAATTAAAATGTCTATAATCGCCATAGGATTGCACCGTGTCGCACTTTTCTTGACCAAGTGTCGAGAACTTGTTCACTGAGACTTTCATGAACTTATAATATTATTATTTAATATATATCGAAGTTCCTTATTAGCTAATGCCAGCTTCCGCGGATTTAATCGTCTTGCTCTTAAAACATTAGTTGTCCTTTGGGATGATATAATGTTTAGAATTGTGTTTGATCGAAAAATTTAGAATATTGAGATATAAAATATCAGGATATAATTTAGGCAAATCACAAAATTGCGATGAAGTATTCAATAAACTTACGAAGTGTGATGCGTCAAATATAATAATAATTTAATTTTTACAGAAAATTCTGGGATGCTGACAATTAATTTTTTGCTGTGTGATATAATAACTCAAATTGGTTTAACAAATTAACTCAAACATTCCTTTGCTTACTTTGTTTCCTACGAGATGAATATGTGATACCGAAATTTGGGGTAAGGGTCTTTACACTATGAGTTGGAATATCCATACCAATAGCAGCCTATGGCATCTAAGGAATAAGGTTTTACAGTTTTTAAGTTTGTGGGAATCAAAGATACATCTGCAGTCTTTTCCTCAGAAAGCGTATTGCGGTTCTTGTTGCGAAGAGCATTAGAACTAAACATTATCGATTTAGGAATACGTAGAAATTGTGGGTATCTCGAATTCCAGAGTTGAGATCTTGTTTAATAAGTAGCTCAGGGAAGCATATTTTTCCTAACAGTAGTAAGTTTTATACGCTGTTTCATTTCCAAAATGTTTTCTGTCATGGTAGGTAATTTTCTAAATCCTCAATGCTTGCCATTAGAATATTCTTCTTATAAGAGGGCTTAAATCACTTAGCATAAGTATTGTCAAACGAACTCATTCTTTTACATAACTAGCTTAGCTTCATGTTGTTTAATTGCAGTCCCGTGAGAAGAAGTGTGATTTTGAGAGTTTCAATTTCTTTTTTGTGTTTCAATTTACGAGTTTAAATTACAAAAATAAAAAAAATTGCAATGAGGACATTTTTATTTGTATAACACTCTTATTTGTATCAAAAAATGTTTACAACTTACTGATTTTTTGTTTATTAATTATTTATTGAGCAATTTAGGGAGTGTGATACTTTTGCAACATTGAGTTATAAATAACAAAATTATTTGATATTTATTTAAGTACTAAGAAGAAATATTTTGTATTTCTCTCATATTGTTGTTGATACTCCACTGCATTTAGGGAACTAAGAATGTATATTTTTCCAACCAAATAAGTCAGTGTTCGACTTGTTCCTGACGAAATACCATCGATGGAACACGCTTCGTGGGGCTTTTATATTTATTTTGCCTGTATTTTATTTTCAGTCGATTTTTGGTACCTTATGTTAGATTCCCTTCCATGTTTCAATCTTTGGAAGTAATTTGCTTGTTCATTGCGTTTTTTGCATTTCGGACTTTTCGGTACGGAAGACACGGACCAGTTATAGTTAGGCCTAACTCGTCGTCTTTCGCTATGTATCAAAATTTTATATCTGTCCGTAATACTGCAAATTAAATCAGCTCCATTAAATGTGACGATTATATTTACCTACGGTACTGATGCGATCAATAACTCTTATTAACTTTATGATAAAGCTTGCCCTGAGTCTCAAAAATGTTTCCTAGGAATGTTGACGCCAGAGCAGCAATGTTTTTATCCTTCCATAGAAAAATTGATAAACCGTTACCATACAAATAAGCTACGTATTCAAAGGACTATCCACATTTGCACTTTGGACACCTGCTTGTGAATGAACAACTTGCAATCAGAAATTGGATTGCGATGAATGTTCCAAGAGTCAGTGTTAGATAAATATTCTAATAATGGCTAAGATGTAATAAGATATAAATAAAGTTTATAATTTTGATGTCGTGGGATTTCACGCAGCATCCTCGTAAATATATTAGACAATGTTCTTAAATCAGCTTTTCCAGCTAATACAACATTACGAGCTCCAGTATCGGATACAACTTGATATGCGAAGCTAATTATCAGAAAATCATTAAGATTAAATAAATAACTTATAGCCCCATTTGTGGGTTTTGTTTTTAACATCATGACTTTTGAAGTTATTTCGTGCGTTCAAAAGGACTGTCCTGAATTTTTTGTTTAATTACTCTACAAATCGGTCTATTTTGAACAGTCTACCAAGATTATAATGTGGCATCTTAGAATTGTCTTTAAAATGTACGAATTTTCTACTTTTTTCATGTTTTTGTTTAGGCTTTATTTCTTTGATTATTGGTGTATCATGTATGTATTATTGATGCATTTCATTGACTAGTTACTCTTGGTAGTTGTAACAGTGACATTATTAATCCAATAAATTGTAGGACATCCATAGTCACGGTCATAGTTTTATTGGTATTAGTACATAAAGCACACTCAGTCACGTCAATTTGTAAATGAAAATATTACGGGCAAATTAATTACTACAAAAAAAATTAATTCGGTGTAAAGTGTGGAATATTGAATATATTTGGCGTTCATTTTGTAGAAATTCGTAATTAAATGAAACTACGCGATGTAGTATTATTTCTACTTTCTTTAAGTTCTTTACCACGACTTAGGTGGGCTATTAGCAAAGATTCAATCTTTGCTAATCTTTGCTAATAGCCCACCTGAAGATGTTGTAATAAAACGAAACTACTAGGTCGTGGTAAAGAATTTAAAGAAAGTAGAAATAATACTATATCACGTAGTTTCATTTAATTGTGTGGAATATTGTTTAAAAGGGTTAGTTATAAGGAGCTCAAATTTGTTTGTAATTTTAGGCACAACTTTTTCAGAGACATCGAAAAATATACAAAAAATATGCCTTCCCCCATAGTTTCGATAATTATGAAAGTATATGGATTGTTACAAACCCACGTGAAGGTTGTGAGAAAACTGTAGTGTTGACTCTAGATTTGTTGCACTATGTTTTTACGCTTACGAAAGATAAGACTATTTTTACGCCTAAAATAGGCAATATATTTTCGTTTTTCCATATTCACAGCCGATTTTCTAAGAAATCATAATTATTAGTAAGTTAATTTAGCTAGTAATGCATATTATTAACCAACATATTTTACAGTAGTTAACTTTTTAAAATATTTATATAAGATTTAAAGAGAAGGTAAATAAAGGTGTTAAATATCCCAGATCTCATATTTTTTTAAATGTACACCATGATTTTACGCCTGTGAAAGAAACAGTACGTAATGTATTCACGTTGTGAAAAATTAATATTTGCAAATAGTTTAATAGCAATACCATGTACCCTTAAATGTGTTAAAGATCCTAAATGTGTGCGAAATACTCTTAGAGCGAGTTCTACTCGTATTTGATGGGTTTTTTTTCTAAAGTAATATAAAAGTCTCGGCCTGTTACACAGAGAAGTTTACGTGACATATTTTAATATCACAATTTCTAATGGTTTTCAATCGTCATCATTATTGAAATATCTACGAAATTAAGTAATACGGACGATAAATGCGAAATCTAGAATTATGTTGATGAAATTTATGAATTAAATTTACTTTCTTTTGATGTCTGTACAAACGTATGTAGATCTTAATTTAGAGGTTATGTATGACTTGTGTTTAATATTATTTTAGATGAAATTGTATTCAACGCTTATTTTATATATGGGCGTTATATATTGTAGTAGTATAGTGCTACTATGTTACAATAAATGTAAATAAAAATCAAATATAATAATTTCATTAAAACCAAAACAAAAATTTAAGGTAAAAAATAGCTTTACCAAAGATTCAAATAACAAAAGTAGGGAGACCGGGACACTTACCCAGGTGGGAGAGTTGAATCATCTTTTAAAATTTCATTTAAATTTCGCGCTAATAACATGTTAATACGGTCATGGTTCGCGCGCGTGTAGCCAATCACAAATATGCCGCCATTTTGCATGATGTGTTTTTATCGCTGCGAATTGATTTTTTATAATCTTCGTAATTTTTATATTACGACCGTGTTTACTGAGTCACGTATTGTGTATTACTACTATTATATTATCTGGTAATTATAGTTTGACGTGTGCTAAGTGTTTTTTCTCTATGTATGAAGGTTTTTGTGACAAAAGTTTTATGGCGAAGTGTGCGCAAGACTGCACCATGACACGTGCGGGAGACCTGTTTAGTGGTTCACGTCTGTGTTATAAACGGTAGTTTCATTTGTTTTTTATGTTTCAACCTTATTTTTTTTATTTGCAGAAAACAATGCCATTCTAATATGCTTATATTGTAATACACACGTAACAGAAAAAAAACTATACCTCAGAAAATACACGTAACAGGAAAAATATACCAAAAGTCTATTAATTTCGGAGGAAAAGATAGTTGTTAAATAATTACTGCCATGTAATAAAATGTATTACAGACTGACTAGAAAGCAAACAGTGCAATTATCATTTGAATTTACAAAAAAGCATTCAGAGAACTTTACTGATTGCTGGACGACAGACAACTACGCCGGAAAGGACTGGTTTCGCGGTTTCGTTTCCAAAAATCCAGACATAAGTCTAAGAACACCTGAAGGTACCAGCTTTCACAAATTTAAATATAATACGAACGTAAATTAAATATAGTAAGAGAAGCGAGAAATATAATTTTGAGCCTTGCAATATATATAATTGTGACTAGACCAGGTGCACCACTGTACAAGTATTTTCAAAAGTAATAGTCAGTAAAAAGTCGAAGCCTCCTTTCTTTATATTTCCACGTGAGAATTATTTCCCATTTGAAGGACTGAAAGGGTCACCTGGAGACCACATAAACTTTTGTGAAATTTCATGGACATTTTGCAAAATATTCTCATACCTCTGAGAACAATGGCGTGCTTTTAATACTAAATAATCATGAATGTCATGTTAGCATTGATGCGATTGATTTTGCCAAAAATAATGGGTTGACATTATTAACCTTTCCGCCACCCTGCAGTAATAAATTACAACCCCTTGGTGTTGTAGTTTATTCCTCCTTTAAACACAACTATGAATAATTGGATGTTATCTAGTCCAGGAAAAACAATTACAATTCACAATATTCCTGTATTCACTAAGCAACTATATCTCAAGCATTCACCCAAAGCAACATATTAAGTGGATTCCAGAAAGCTGGCATTAATCCGCTTAATTCAGATGTTTTTAGTGACGATAATTTTATGTGCTCTGCTATCAAGGATAGAGATTTACCTCAAGCAAGATCTGCAGCAAGCTTTAACAAGTTCACCAAGGCATTCAGAAAGTCAGCTTGTGAAATCCGCCGAACTCAAGGAATCGTTTCAAATGAATAGAATGCTGAGTCGTAATTATTTTTCTTCAAGAGTCTGAAAGTAATCACAATATACCCGATTATGATCATGATTCTGTTTTGCAATAGCATGAATAACATTCCGACGAACTGGGTAATACTATTTTAGCATATTCATGAAACGAGAACCTCGCTATTAATGAGTTATCGTCTCCTGAACTAGAATCTCCTAGTATTATGGAATCGCATACAAATTCTCAAACACTACGAAATCAAAAGGAATTGTTAAATATGCCAAATTTATTCGTGCCCGTTCGGGGCCATTACAAAACTCGAACAGATTGAAATGGTCACAATACCTCTACGAGAGGCCTTTTACAGGCAAGCAAGCATCCTCTATTCCGCCATAAAAAATATATCTTTGTAGTCATTGAATGGTAGCCCGCCGATATAAAATAAATAAGAGATTATTTTTCAATGCTCTTCTTCTGCTTTTACGAGATCAATATAGCAAAATACACATAATCGGTGCACTTCTTCATCAATACAATTTTCTTCAAATGCTAAAATAGTGACTTTACTGGTGAGACCAGCTCAGAGAGTGCCTCCAAGAAAAATGCCTTGGCGAGGTTATCAGCCCGGCAAGACCAAAATATTAACAATGAACCCTGAGAAGTGTATTAGCAGCAACGAATGTCTCAAAGAAACTCCAGACAACAGAAAGTTCAACCCTAAAAATGACACATGTGATGACGATAAAAGGTTTAAAAGAAATTTTAAGGAAGCTCAATAAAATGTTCTGAAGAATGGTGTGATGAGAGAACAAAAGATGAATAATATTAAGAAAAGAGTTTTTGGGAAAAGTGACGCTGAATCAGAAAATGAAAATTATACTAATTAAAAAAAATTAAGAAGATTAAAGGAGAAACTAAAGAAAATAAAATAACGAAATACTTCAAGATTCTAAACAAAAAGACGAGAGAACTGAAACTGGAAAAGAAAAAAAAGGTAAAAATAAGAACGATAACCGTGAAACGGAGTGTGAAGATGAAGGTATTTTGTACAGTGATAGTTACATTGATAATGATTTTGAAGAAAATCCTGACATGAACGATCATTGGTATTGCTTTGTTTGCCAATCAGAAGAAATTATGACTATGCGTCTATGTCCTTTTTGCCGTATCCATGAGATATGTGTAGAGTTTACAGAAGATATCGATGATTTCATTTGTCGCGAATATGAAAAGAATTAGTTTTTGTAGGTAGCCTATAAATACTAATTCTTTTGTTGGCTTGAAGTAGATAATTATTGAAACTGATCGATGATGCTAAACTATTAAAATAAATTATTAGTTTAAAATAAAAATGTTAAGAAAGACCAATAAGTCTGATTATTCAAATGTGATATATTTTTAACTTGATACAAATGTTAGAACATTTTGTTGACGTTAGAATGGTTGGAAATATTGTTAACTTTTTGTTTTTTTCTTTACAAGAAGTAGGTAATTATTGAGATTGATTGATGATGCGAAATTATTAAAATAAATGATTAGTTTAAATAAAAATGTTAAAAAGACCAATAAGTCTGATTATTAAAATGTTTAATTTTGTTAACTTAATTGAAACAAATGTTTGAAAATTTTGTTAACTTTTTGCTCTTTTCTTTATGTGAAGTAATTCATCTTGTGATATTTAAGTTAATAAATTCGTGATTTAAGCTTGAAGTGTTTTTTCATTGCCCCAAAAGAAGAATGGTCAACTCTACCCAGATCCCAGTTCAAGTGTCCCTGATGGTGAGGAGATATGAGACTCATATCCCATTTTTTATTAAAATTCCTACATATTTTTACATTGTTATGTTAATAAAAAAATAATGATGCAAAATTAACAAAGATACCGCTGTTGCTAAAATTAACAAAGCTATCGCAATAATCGAATCACTACATCTTATTTATAAGGAATTATGATGTTTTAAATAAAAAGCAATTTAAGCCTCCCGCTATTTCAAAAACAAAGAAACGAATTATATAGTTTTAGCAAAAATTAATCATTAGGACAAACACTGTAAATTGTAAACACTTATTTCTTTTCTTATAAAATGTGCTAATTTCACCAAAGGAACTGCTAAGTGTCTTCTTAAAATTAAAAGAAGCAGTAACCACGTTTTTGTTAATTTGCAACTCAACCTTATCAGCCCCTTTTATTCTGGATTAGAGTGATCCAGTGATCCAATCCAGAGATATAATTAATCGTAACGCATACATCATACGTTTCTTACAGTACGGTAGGAATATTTAACAAACCGCTAACACTGCATGGTAATGATAACCAATGGTCCAGATTTTTTTATACGTATGTGTCCTTTGTGACTCAGAAAATTTTTCGTAAAATTTAATTTTGCATGGAAGATTGGAAACTCTTCAAGTTGTTTGTCCCCTTTAGAGAGAAGTAGTCCTTTCCTGTGTTACTCTTCAATAGCCTTACTAAATATATGCGCTTACTTTGTACTGCTTTCCAATCTTGTTCCTGGATTTGTCTTTTTGCGTCCTATACGCTTTGTACATTTTTTGTTTTTATCAGAAATGTGAAATATTTTTTATAATTTTCTTAAATATTTCAGCTTCGGATTTTTTTTTGTAAAAATTAACTTTCATCACTAAACTTACTTGCATTTAAAGGTATTAGAGTCATATAATTTAAATTATCAATTAAATTATCATTATAATTCGTATCTACTGGTATAGGTGTTGAATAATCGTTACTACTGCTACTATACTAATCTTGAATAGCTTCCCTTTTTGATTTTGATTATTTACTTTCGGTTACTAAAAAAGTTAATGTCAATAAACTAACGAAATTAATATGTGATAATTTTGTGAGCAGACTGTTGTTGGTCATGATGTTGGCATAACGAAGAGATGAACATATTATATTCTTGCATGGAACTACATATGATGGAATTTCAATTAGGTTCAAATTAGGATCTATAGATAAGTCTAGTTTTTCGTTGCCTCGTATGTTGCTGTTAATATGATCAACTTTCAAAATATTATTAGATACCAAGTCACAAACGCGGGTGCTATTTTGGATTTCAGCTGACTTTTTAAATTGTTTCTTCATGAAAAAACTTATATTTATGTGTGTATATATATATATATATATATATATATATATATATATATATATATATACATATACACACACACACACACACATATATATATATATATATATATATATATATATATATATATAAGTAGCTATTTTGTCAGAATTAATTATTTATTGTCATCGCCGTAGTGCGCTGGGTTAATCGTAAGATATGAGATCTTTGACGTACTGGTGCACGGTTGTTTGGTTCCCAGCCGCTCGTCGAGCGGGCTGGAGTGGTGTTCTGGTTGGCTGTACGAGATTGCTTTCGTATCAATAAGTCCGCCATATTAATCAATTAGATACATAAAATTATTGAACACAATGAATTAATTAATATTTTTTAATATAATATACAACTGAACTAACCAGGTCATTCAACAATTAGATTGTTGTGGTTGATATGGGTTTATACTTCTGACGTAAAAACCGATAACAAGCTACACATCGGGGCGTAAATTGTTTAGTCCGATGAACAGTACGCGTATTTTTAATGCATTTTACTACAATGTTCAACAATATTACAGCGTAAACACAATTACTACATACCAATTGACAACATAAAAATGACGCAATTACTACATAAAAATGAGGAAACAAAGTTTTCAGCATGTCTTCTAAATCTAGAGCTTACAATGAAATTGTACTTGTAACATTTTGTATAATGCTTAATGTTTATAGACTCAGTAATCATCACAATAAGACTCTGAATCCTAAATTATATTAATTATTTTTATTAAAAGCGGTTTTGCGAAATAGGCAATCTAATTGATATGATTGACAAAACCTGTCAATTGTCAAGTAAAAATATAAAACATAACACACGCGCCAACTTGATATGCTTTGCATTTCATTCCATGTCATCCCTGCTTTCCAGCTTCTTCCTTTAGCGGTATTTAGCTGGTGCCGCAATGGCTCTACCGCCGCGCGTGGTCTTTAACGGCATTCCTGTGGCTACAGGTTCCAAGATGATGGTTGGCTGCACTGTGCACAGGTATTGGCTCCACAGTTTCTATAATCAAGTCTGGTGGAACAAGATTGGTAAAGATCCCATAGAGATAGGATCTTGATCTACGGTTTCTGTGTTCGTGTGCTTCAAATGTCAAGCGTTTCTCTTGTCGATATTTCCATTATTAGTCTTTACAATGCAGAAATGGGGTTTAATAGGCGCTGAATCAACAATCTGAGGTTGTATTTAGTTGTTGTGATCCTTCCTGGTAAATATTATTTCCCCTTCTGAGAAGTCTTGTTTCCCTATTTACTATGTGTCCCTATTATTTTTTTTTTAATAGTTTCTTACTTATATTCTTGATTACTTTTGGTTTAAAAAGTTTTTCATTTGTTGGCAGTAGAGTCTTTCTGTCGCTCTCTATATAGTCTCCGTGTTAAGGAACCGAGGAATAACGGGGATGAAGTAATATGAGCTGCATATTTGTTTAACTCCCTATGCATTTCTTCATTACATTTTTTGCTTCCTTTACATAGTATTCTGTCAACCATTAGAGTGTGATAAATGAGGACTTGAGATTCTATTGTCTGCATTCTTCGCATTCGTATTACCCGCCACCATAATACTCTACCACAACTGGTATTGCAAACAATGCAAACCAAGTTTTGAGTATTTTTACGATCGTTGCACTGGTGATGTTTATTATTTCTTTAGAGTCGAAGAATTCTGAGAAGACTTCTAGTGTCAACAATTATTCTTTGCCATTTAGATGGAATAGGTCTGTAGCTACACGGTCCAAGGTCGTTGTGGGTTAGATTGTCTAACTATTGGTTTGATCGGATTGTCTTTTTGAATTTTTGCACATGTTTTGTATGCCTTCAGATAATTTTAGTTATGTTTTCGGTCATTTTTGGCCAATACATATTAACATGTGCAAGCTATAACGTTCACTGAATACCTTTGTGATTCAGATGGCAGTGCTTTAGCACTAATGGCACCATACCGTTTGATACAAGTACTTTATTATCTTTGAAAATCATATCACATAAACGCATAATGCTTCTCTATAGTACTGTTTTATGTTATTAGGTATTAGTACTGTTTTAGGTTGTTAGGCACTTTATCTATTTTATTAGGCCATCCCCTTAATGTTATCTTTTTTAAGTCCGTTAGTTCTTAGAATTCTTCAGTTTTTTTTCAGCTCTTCCCTGCGTGACTCGGGACTATGGCGCATATTTCTCAGTGTTTATTTCATCACTTGATAAGTTTTCGCAGTCTCTGCTCACTGCATCCGCCACCTACATCTCTGTGCCCTTTTAGTACATTACTTTGGATGGCAATATCTTGTGCCAAATATATTCAATATTTGCTCATTATTTATTTAAGTCTAATAACCTATTTTAATGCAAGGAATATAATTGGTATATAAATTTGCACTGACGATTTGATTAAATAATGTACCTAGAGAGCAAAAAAATATAGATAAACAATTTAAATACCATCATTTATATGCACGTATCACTATAAATTAAGTATTAAAACTGAACTGAAAATAAAGCCTAAACAAAAAATATATATTTTCATATAATATTATTTGTTATATTGATCTCAATGTTATGGTTTGAAACAAATAAGTAACACAGATATATTAATAAAACCTTTATTTTTTAATTATTTAACGGCGTTTATTTTTCTACAAATCAATTAAATAAGCCAAAAATGAAAGAGTTCCTAAATAATGGAAATCCATTTATGAAATTATCCAATAATTATGTTTGTTGAATCGACTTGATCAACTCGGCTTAAATGAATTTTTAAATCGACTAACTCTATTAGACGAATTTGCAAGTTGGTCCATTTCTAGCCAGTGTTGCGATTGGACTAACGACAGCTGGTCCATAGACAATGTGTACTTTATTTATAAATTAGTTCGGTCCGAATGTCCACACAGGCGGATTTGGTTCGAAACGAACTTAAGTTAGGTGTGCACAACATCGAACTGCCCGGACACGAAACAATAATATTTTTGGTTGTCGGATGCCTCTTCACATGGCCGGATACGGTTCGACCAGAGACAAAACCCATGATCCGCCGTACCAAATACGATCGTCTATTAGGACTTTTACAGGACAAGGGGATTCCCCGCGCTTTTTCCCTCTCGTATTATACAAAAAAAAACAAGTAAAACCTATTACGTGCATGTTAATTGAATGTAGAGTAATTTAAAATTAGTTTTATTATAGTTTATTAAAATTATTATTTTCTCCCATCTATTTTATGTATTGTTGTGATATTTGTGGTGTAATTGACTGCAAATCTAAACAAAATGTCTACGAGAAAGTAACTGAGTGATAGTGAAAACCGTAAGAGAAAGAAAAAAATTGACGAAAAAAATAAAAGTCTACCAAAAATAGGTGAGTTTTATAAAACTAATGACTTTGTTGAGATGGAAAGCTTTTTCGCTGCATGATAATTTCGTTATTATTTTTGTAGTATTCTACCTATTTTGTTGCAATAAGTTTCTATTATTTATATTTTAAATCTATTTTCCATTTAGTTTTTGTCCGTAGCCATATTCAATCAATTGTTATGATTAGTCTTCTGTTCGGTAAGTTTCTTCTTTTGTTTATTTTTATTGTATTATTTAGTTTTGCCAAATTGATCTGCTTCAGCTTCCTAAAAATGCTGAAAGCAGCTATTCCTCCTAAACCACTAGACCCGTCTAAATCTCCATTTTCCAATAATGATTGGCTTGTCCTACTTCTCCAGCTAGCTATGTTACCGGACTTATAATAGGAATTAAAACACAAATCCAAAAATTGTAGAAAAGCCAATTGTAAAAAAAAGTAAATCTAAATAACTTCCTTCCTTCCATCTATCTGACTCCTCCTGCACTGAAACAAAGGATTCAATTCCTCGCAAGACCTCTCGCACTCGTCTTTCACAAGCAAATTCTGATTTACTTCCTTCATCCCCGACTTCATTTTCTTCCTCCCATCCTCCGAATTCTTTTGAGGCGACCTATATGTTTCTGGGGACATTGGACCATTTATTATCCACGTTCAAAGAAAAGAATCCCAGCCCAATTCCATATTCTCACTTCACGTACTTAAATTTGGTTCCATCTTAAAAAATTACCACGTCTATGATATAACCCGAGATGGAGTCAAAAAACTTGGCAGAACCAGTATTTCGGTGGATTTTTCATCTGCAGACTCCCCCGACCGTTTCGTAATCCACTCTGCTTTTACGGGATAGAATAACTTGTCCCTCTTTTAACGTCAGTCGTACGGGCATTGTTCGCAATGTTCCAGTCGATTGGTCTGACGAAGAGGTCTTACATAACATAGAAGTTCCAGAAGAGTGCGGTAAGGTTATTAAAGTCCACCGGTTAAACTTTAAAAAACATGATTGCTGGCCAACCGATATATTTTCCACCCGAGACGATGGTCATCACCTTTGGCCAAGTCCGTCCCCAAAGCATATTAATGACATATTGCTCGCTTCCAGTTTCGAAATATGAATTCCCTACTATACAAAGCTTCAAATGTTCTAGGTCGACGACGTTTTTATCAAATATTTAGGTATGTTCCTAGACTCAAAATTATCCTGGAACATTAACATTGAATAGTCATTTCCCAACGCCAGGCTAATATCAATATTCTCTGCTCACTTTCTGGAGTGGGTGGTGGTCACACCTTTTCACATTAAAGTTAATATATAACGATCTAGTCCGTAGTCATCTAGACTGTGGTTAATTTCTCCTTTATCGCATTTCCAAATGCAATGCCATTAAATTAACCCGCATTCAGTTTCAAGTACTGAGGATCATAGCAGGTGCAATGAAGTCAACTCCCATAAATGCCCTACAGTAGAATGTGTTGATCCTCCTTTAACCCTCCGGCGACAATACCTAGTTGATCGTTATCTATTGAGGGCAGCTTATTGAGCATGCTCCTTTTTGGCCTTCTAAGATCCAACTCTTCTTATAGTTAGCTTCCAAAGATTCAAATCCCTCTCTAACCCCGTTTATCAAAATTCCTCTCCCTATTTCTATAGTTTCCCATTTGACTCGGTATTTCATAGGCCAAATATAAATTTGTGTTTCGGAGTTGATTAGGAGTCCAAAGATTCCAATTCACTGTTCAATTCTATCTTGAATTATTAGATGGTTTGGACGCGAATATATATAGATGCATTAAAAACCCTGAAAGGTGACTATGTCGAAGCGTCATTTTATTGTCCAACCACCGCATTCCGTATTCGGCATACTTCCACCTTCCTAAGGAATGTTCGGTATTTTCCATAGAATGCCGTGCTATTGTGGAGGCCTTGAATTATGCTCTACTCAAAAAGATTCGCATGCCCCTTATCTTCTCTGATTCCTTAAGTTATTTACAGTCCCTTCTCGCTAATCCTTTTTTTTCGAACTGTAGTTTCCTGATTTTCCAGATCATGCAACTTACGCTTGATTTGAAGAAATCAGGATCTAATGTCGTTTTTGAATGGATCCCTAGTCACTGTGGCATAGTAAATAATGGAATAGTCAACGCAAAACTCGGTTCGCCGCCGTGAATGGGGATCCATATTTCACTATTAATTTCATTGAAGATCTCCTTCTCTTAACTCTTTCCTGTCTAAGTGACAGGGCGTGTGAATGACCATCCCAGATTACGGCTGCGGGGTATTTCCAGATCCAATCTTATATACCCTCAAAACCTTGTTTTTTTAAATTTATTTCTTCTCTAATGGAAACCTCTGTGGTATCTAATATGCGTTTGGGTCATTGTTCTATTCCTACCCATTTGGCTAGGCTGCGTGCCAAAGGTTCTCCATTTTGCGACTGTGAGTTTGGAGAAGGCGATCTAAATCATCTCATTTTTGCATGTCCATTAAATAATAGATTTTCTGCGTTTATCTACAAATTATTAAAATATAAAATTCAATTGCTCTAATGGTAATCCATAAGATCACTTTTACCTTTTGCCAACAAATCTATTCTAGGATTAATCATTCTATATATTAGAAAGAACGACATCAAAATATAAAGTCTTTCATATTTATATTCGTGTTTATTTTTATTTTTATGTTTGTTTGTATATTTGAATATGTTTATTTTATACTCTTCTGTATATTTTAACTTAATTTTTTTTTCATTTTATTTAACTGTAATGAATCTTTTATTTAATTTTTACTTTATTATGCAGTTTATTTTTTTGTTCAGAAGCAACAATGACAGATTTTCGAAATAAGATTTAATCAGTGTTGCACAGCCATTTTTCCACACTTGACATCGGCAAATGTTCTTTATGGAGAGAACGAATGCCATATAAAGCAAGATAAAGATAAAGACTTCGAGGAAGCGTCAAGTGAACAGTCCGGCATGAGCAAAAATATTGTGAAATAATGTGACTGAAAGTAGCAGTTTTTCATAGGGATAATCCAGAGCAACTATCAGCATATATATGAATAAAAAATTCGCCTCATGTTACGGATAAGGATAATTTTAAGTACATGATCAAGTTAGACGCTTTGTGATTAAAAACGGACCATATAGTTAATATACTACGAAAAACGAACACTGTAAACCATAAAGCCCCTTTTTGTAAGAGATCGTTTTTGATGAAATATTATTTCATTATTTCTAAATCTGATGTTAAGTACCGCTTTAATGTTATTTTTGACAATTTCCGTCACTACCGCTAATGCTGAATGATCGTTCTTAAAATTAAAATTAATAAAAATTTATTTAAGGAATTCTATGGGACAAAAAAGGTTGGGCAATTTAGCAATACTATCAGTCGAACATTCTTTTCTTGAAAAAAAAAATTAAGCATATCCTATTAATAAAAACGAATTCCAAAATATATTATTGTAGCACATATTTCTTATATTATAATTCTACTTATCTGCACGGACGCGGATTGAGCTATGAGTGAGGTTCTACAACATAATAAACATATTTATAATACAAATAACGACGAGCTTTACTCCTCCACATAATACTCGCATCAAATTAAAGTAGAGTTGGTGATTTGGGGTCATAATAACCTAGTAATGGTGGAGTCAGTAAAAGTTCTTTTAGCTTGATGAATGCCGCGTCTTGGTTTGTACCAACGAATATTTCTTTCGTCGCTGGGAACTACTTACTAACCTTAGAGAAGTTGCCACTGCTCTATGTAAAAACTACGCAGCCATCAGCAAACGTCATATCAGTGCGGAAGAGCGGAAATAGATATTTAACAGAAATGTCGCTTCATATCACACTTAACAAGATTATTTGTTCTTTAGCCAGGAATTCTCTCATGACGAGCTACTACCCGCAGTCAGTTCACTAAAAAAGAGGAAATCTGTCCTGATGGGGTCTTCTCTGAGTTCATTACTAACGTTGGTCTGCTGGTTCTATGGATCTTTTTGAGGTTCATCAATCTAAAATGGCATACTAGAGTGCCCTAGCAATGGGGAAGGGCTGAACTTATCTCACTGCTGAAAAAAGATAAGCCGGCTATTAATTTAAACAGCCACCGACCTATTTCGCTAGTGTATGCTGCAAAATTGCTGAAAAAATGGTCAAACGAACACTTCGAGAATTTCTGGAATCAAAAGACGCCATTAGTGACTGTCAAGCAGGATTCCGTAAACATACATCCAGTACAAACTAGGTGGTGAAACTCACTCAGGCCGGAAAAGATGGCTTCCATAGAAGACAATAAACACTTGTTGCACTAGTGGACTTTAAGGCTGCATTTGACAAAATTTGGCGTCGCATGCTTGTTTACAAGCTTAAAAAACAGGGAGTAAACGGAAACATATTGAAGTGGATAGAGAGCTTCCTCTTACAGCGCATTACCCGCTGTAGGTTTCTCAATGCCATATATCATTAAAATTTCTGCCCCAGGGCGGCCATAGGGAGCCGTGTTGAGCTGTTTTCTCTTCAATATCACTATAGACGACCTAAGGTTGGCCATCCAAAGAGTTCCTGGGGTATCATGTCTATTCTTTGCAGATGCCGTTCTACTTTGGGCTACAGGTAGTGGCACCAGTACCCTTAAGGAGGCCCTAAATAAAGCACTTCTAAACCTTAAAATATGGGCAGACTTCAAAGAAAAACGTACTATCCACAGTGAATAAAACATGTATCCAGTGCTGGACTACGGCAGTGAAGTCGTCTCATTGGTAAGTAAGCCCCAGTCTTGCCACATATGATGTCGTTTAGAACAATGTTCTTAGACTAATAACTGGCGGGGAAGTATTAACCCCTATAGCAGCAATGCAACTCTAAACTGGTGTTGAACCTTTGTATTCAAAGGTTAAAAAAAAGGTTATCAAAAGGTTATTGCCGCAGGAAAAAATTAACTCTGAAGTTCTGAGAAAGGGCAAAGCGAGTGGATAGAAATAACTGGAGTGGGTATAAAAAAGCAACCCAACGACTAAAAACCCAGACCCCACTTTTAACAGATGCTAACTTTCTAATTAATAAGTTCTAGCTCTCGGTGTTGAATGATCGCCTTGCCCCTGTACAATATTACACCACAGTTGTACCAGCTCTTCTCTCCTGACATCTCGACCTGAAAAACATTACACTGGACAAAATAGCTGCCATCCTTGAAGAACTTAAATCATATGTTCTGGAGACCATCTACCTCAGATATCCTTCCAGCGAGTGGTTCTATATCTACACAGATGGTTCGTACCTGTCTGAAACAAAAGAAGCCGGAGCAGGATGGTTCTGCTGCCTGTTTGGATACTCCCTGGCAATGGAAAAAATGCCATTAACAACGATGGTGATTCTGCTGAATGGCAAATGCCAATGGTCTTTTGAAGTGTAAGGTTCTGTTCTGCAAGCAACTTCTCTCTGGAGTCGCATTCGATATCTACAACTACTCTATCTATAATCAGAATTTGTGAGGGTTCCGTATCCGGAGTTCTTCGATTTCTCTCGTAGAATCATAATAAGTTGTTGAAGTTCTGCCCTTTTTTATGACTGAAGAGATTAAACATACACGTTTCATAGGTCTCATTCATCTGTGTTGAGAAGTATTCGATAAATCTTCTCTTGACCTCGTCAAGTGTACTTTTTGTATCAGTGAAATGAAATGTGTTGTAAACCACAGTGGCGTCATCATAAACACTGCGATTTGATCTCCTTCTCTTTTTATTTAGAGGCACGAAGCAATGGCATACCGTTTGAATTGTTGCAGACATAGCTTCCATTCTTGGGGCACATTTGCGCTGGAGACTACAAAGTACTTCGGGGGTTTAATGTGGCTTGCAGATTTTGTTCATCCTCGACTATGGCTCGAATATCAGCACCGTGTAACGTTTTGTATAATACTTAATGTTTATAGTTTAATCAATAAAACTCTGAATTTTAAATAAAATTAATTATTTTTATTAAAAGGGGTTTTTTTTCAAATTTAATTGATATGGCTGACAAAGCCTAACTATCAGTTGTCAAGTAAAAACAAAACATAACACATGCGCCAACTTAATACGCTTTGCGTTTTCTTTCATGTTAATACTGTTACTGTTTTATTAGTCCCATTTAAAAAAAAGATGATTTTAAAGGAACCTATCAATATATGTGAACATACATGCGCATAGAATTTGACCAACAAAAGTATGCGGTAAATCTACGATAAAATGGTCAACATGGAAAATTGATGTTTCATTTTTAACATCGTTACCCGATACTTTATTCTTAAATATCGATATTAAAATGTCAATCTGTAGTCTCGACAGTCATGTAATATCGATGTTTTGCTAATTTTAATGATAGCGTCGCTAGTTGACAATTTGTCAGTAGTCGATGTATAGATTGCATATCGTATCGAGAGTGGTGATTATGAAATAAGTCAAATGATAACGTAAAAATATTAGTTTGGTTATGATATATTTTAAAGAATTCATGTTATTTATTAATTATTATTTTAAATATAAAATAAAATGTAAAGTAACTTTAAACTAATGTAAATTTCTTGTTGTTTAATTGATTAGGCGCGTATTTTTACTGTGAAGCAGCGGGTAATTCAAATTGATTCTGCACACTAGCATGAAGATAATAAAAGTTTTATATTAAAAAATTAGTGTAAAAGTAATTTGTGAAATGTCAAATATAGCAATTTGAAGTATTAATAAAATTCAGAGTCATCGTGGTAATTGTATGTTAAAGAAATGGGGGAACAATATTGTAAAAGAAGCCCTCAACAATGTTGGGAAAAGATGTCGTCGTGCATCGTGAACTTTGTTGAAAGAGTTTTTTGTATTATTGGTACAAAAGTTGGTGAATCACCTTGGCGTACAATATTATTTTGCTGGATATTTGTTGGTTTAAGTTCATTAGGGTTTTTACGATTTTATATTGAAAAAAACCCGATGAAGTTATGGGTTCCTCAAGAATCGGATTTTGCAATTAACACAGAATGGATCATTGACAAATATGGTTCAGGATTTAGGCAACAAAAAGTTCTCGTGACAGCTCCTGACGTTTTAGATCCATGGGTACTACCTCAGTTATTAGAACTGTATGAGCGGATAAAAAATTTAAATGTAACTTTGGATAATACCACTTACAGATGGTCTGACTTGTGTTTTAAAGTTCCAGTGGTTAATTTTGATATAACTAAAACAAAAGTGAAGAGATCGCCTCAGAGAAACGACGATTTTAATGATGCTTTCTTTACTGACAACGATGAAGAAGAAAAGAGAGATTTTGACCCTAGTGTAGATTTAGACCCAAAAAATTACTGTCAGATACTCGGCAATTTCCAACAAGAATGTTTACAACAAAATATATTAGATATTTGGAAGTATGACCCATCGATAATAAACAGTTTGTCTCGTGATCAAATAATCATTGGCTTAAATGAAACCAAAACTAGCCCAGTTTTGGGTCATCCCCTTGATTACACCGCATTACTCGGTGGAATAAGTGTAAATAAAGATCATAAAATAGTCTCAGCAACCGCTTTACTAATGGTTTGGTATGCACACGTGAATTTTACAACTGTTAATTTAGACAAAGCTGGCAACCTAGCAGGAACTGAAGATTGGGTGTCTGAAGCGCTACTTTTATGGGAGGGGGAATTCCTGAATTTACTGCACGGCTATGGAAAAAATGTTCATGGTATAAATATATTTTATGAATCAGGAAGAAGTTTTGGTGATATTAGTGGTGCCACATTATTTCAAGATATGGATAAATTAATAATTGGCATTATCCTTATGTTTATTTATATACAGATTGTACTGTCAAAGTTTACTTGGGTTGGATTAAGATTGACTTTAGGTAGTGTGGGTTTACTTGCCGTAGGTATGGCATTTATAACTGCTTGTGGGTGGGCTGCTTTGTTAGGGATACCATATGGGCCCGTTCATACTTCATTACCTTTTCTATTAATGGGTTTAGGTATAGATGATATGTTCGTAATGAAAGCATGTTGGGAACAATTATCAGAAGCTGATCGAAGGAAAAGCATTCCAATTCAGGTTGGTATGATGGTGAAGCATGCTGGTGTTTCTATTGTAATAACATCATTTACTGATGTTGTAGCTTTTTTAATAGGGGCTATTACTGTTCTACCTTCATTACAATCATTTTGTTTATATGCTGCATTGGGTGTATTTTTTATTTTTTGTTTTTCTGTTACTTTTTATGTAGCTGTTTTTACTTTAGATATTCATAGAATAAAATCTAACAGGAATGGGTTACTATTTTGTTACAAACATGAAACTCAAATAGAAACCTTTTATGAACAATCTTGGTTTCAGAAGATATTTGAGAGATTTTTTAAGCATGTTATTTTCAAGAAGACTAATAAGATTATAATTTTAGTGCTAGCTTTGACGATAACTGGGTTTAGCATTCCAGCAGTTTTACGATTAGAACAGCGATTTGATCCTGTTTGGTTTATTCCAGAAGAGACATATTTGAGGCAGTTTATTTATCAAAATGATAAATATTTTCCTGATGAGGGTTATCGGGGAAATATATTTGTAGGAGCAATTGACTACAGGGAAGACTTTACAAAACTCTATGATCTAATTCATGAATTTCAAAATGATACAGCTCTTAAAAATATGGATACGTGGACTGATCCGTTTAGAGATTATGTTTTAATCAACTTTGAACAAGATATTTCTAAAAAAAAGCTTTCTGACAATGAATTTAGAATTTTTTTATCAAAATTTTTATTTAGTCCTCACGGTGCAAGGCATCAGCCAAAATTTAGATTTGAAGAACCTCTGGTCTGTGGTTTACCTGTTCCTAATATAACGGTTTCTAGTATAGATTTTACGTTTATAAGTTTTGATGGTCCGAAACAGTATATTCCTGCTATGAACAGAGTTAATAGCATAGCAAAAAATGCTGGAATTACAACAGGAGATGGGACTGTCTTTGTATGGGCTAAAGTATATGCAAATTGGCATACAGATGAAATTATAGCCAAAGAAGTTGAGAGAAATCTCGAATTAGCATTATTGTGTGTAATGGCTTGCACTGTAATACTGATAACTAATTTACAGATGTGTATGTGGATATTTTTATGTGTTGCGATGACTTTAATTAATGTCTGTGGTACTATGTATAGATTTGGTATGACAATAGATATTGTGTCTTGCATAGCTTTGGAGCTGGCTATAGGTCTATGTGTAGATTATGCAGCTCATGTTGGCCACACATTCTTAACAATAAAAGAAGGTGATAGACAGAGTCGTTCTTTAAAGACGGTATCCTCAATTGGAACGGCTGTTATGTATGGAGGGGGATCAACTTTATTATCTTTATGCATGTTAAGTAAATCTCAAGCGTATACTTTTAATGCCTTTTTCAAAATATTTTTATTTGTCATTATATTTGGTTTATTTCATGGTCTATTTTTCCTCCCAGTCGTTTTATCATTAATCGGCCCATCAGCCTATGGGAGCAAGTCTAATAAAAAAAGTCAGTCTGATGATCTGGCTGTTGAGAATGAGTTAGTTGAATTGGCAAAACAATAAATTTTATTTTAAGTGATTTTACCAAAGTTTTTTTATATAAAGATCTGACTGAACTTTTTTTGCATTTAACATTAGGTTTTATAAAAACATAATTTCTAAAAAAATGTGCTTTACTAAAAGTGCCTATAATAATGTTAATGAGTAAATATTGAAAATGTATTAGTTAAATAGGCAATTAAGCATCATTATATACCTAACTAATTGTGTTCATTTATATAAATATATTATAAATATTTTTATGAAGATTTTTTGTTTAAAATAATGCACTGTTATTATCTATATGATTTATGTATGTATATACACAATACAATAAATTTTAAGGACATGATGGCAGAAAGTCTTTATTTATTATTATGGAGTAAAGTAGAATATTAAAAAATCGAATTTTAAGGATCTCTATGAATATAAAATGCCTTTTATCAATAAATACTTTATAAGTTTATAAAACGAGCAAGAAATATGATTTTATACTGTTTAATACCATACTTGCTAATGTTTTAACTGTTTAATCTTATAGGGACGACATTGTTGCATATATAAATATATGTATATATATATATATATATATATATTTATATGCATATATATATGCAAATAATACACTTTCTGGCCTTTATCCAAACTATAGTACATATATGGGACAGTAATGATTTTATTAATATGTCGATGTTGATCTTGCCACCTTTTTTAAAGTCAAAAAGTACAAATAAACTTTTGGGAACATAAAAAAATTATTCAAGAAATTATAACGTAACATAATCTAACATTATTTATTAATATAAAAGACAATGTTATTTACGTGTTCTGTTTTCACTCATTTATAATCTGTCAACTAAATATCTCAAAATTAGGGTATGTTCAGAAATTTTCCTTGTAGTAAGTTCCGTTTCTCTGAAATTATTTTAGGATTATGGAATTTATTTATTCCATGTCAGTAAATAAAGTATTTTAGCATACTTTATTGCCCTAATAAATTATAAAATATTTTTTATGAAATAACTCACAATATTTTATTTCAAAATATGAGTGGCAATCTTTATTGTATACTTCTATGTAATTATGTTTAAATTGTTATAATTCATTATAAAATTGACTTTGAAATTATAAGTTTATCACCAAATTACAGCCATTTGTACAATGTTCAATGGGGATGTTCAATTTAAATTTTAAATATCCCAAAAGGAGTGGAAAAGCTGGATATATAATTGAAAATGGGCCATGGCGATATGGCCAATGTCATCTTGTAAAGCTATCGATAAGTAACTTTAATTATACTACATATTGCATTGAATGTTTCAAATTAATTTAGAATAAAATTCTTAATATAATATTTCAATTTAAATTATGTGATATAAAATGTTCCATGTTAATTTTTAATTTTGATCCATAATACAAATGAATTATAGACTTTTGGAGTTTGTGAGCAATAATATGTGCCATTTGTATGTAATATTACTATGTTATATTGTTAACTAGATTCTAAGTAGTAATTTTTATTGAGGTTGTTGGTGCTCAATGGAATATATTTTAAATAAAAAAGAATTATTTTCATTATAAGTAGTGACTTAATTCTTTTAACTACATGAATTTCCTACTTCCCTTCTCTTATGCTATTCAAAATTAGTTTTGCGAGATGTTCTGACTTTCATAGGACTTCCTGATTTTTTCTGATTTTCAACAGACTTCAAAAAAGGAGGAGGTTTTTAATTTGTCGGAATTTTTTTTATGTATGTTCAGCGATAATTCTTTACCGAGTGGACAGATTTTAATGATTCTTTTTTTATTTGAAAGAGTGTGCTACAGGTGTGGTCCTATGTAAATATGATGATGATTTGATGATTAGGTTTGGATATGAATGATAGAACTCCTTAACGAATGGCTGTAAGTCAACTATGATTCAAGATATTTGCTGTGGGTAGTTTTTATTTTGCAAAATAACTACACCACTTACCAGAACATGGTCTGATGATAAGTTCTGGATATGAACAATGGAACTTCTTAACTGTATATTAGTAAATCAATCGTGATTAAATATATTTGCTACTGGTAGTTGTTACTTTGCAAAATAACTATCGATTATATCATAGACTGATGATGCATTCTGGAGATGAACAATGGAACTCCTTATTGGATGGTAGTGAACCAAATGTAATTCAAGATATTTACTATTGGTAGTTTTTACTTTGCAAAATAATTACACCATCGACCAGGTCAGTGTGTGATGATGAGTTCTGAAGATGAATAATGTAACGGATGATAGTAAATTGATCGTGATTCGATATATATGCTACTGGTTAGTTGTTACTTTAGTTATTACTTTTAAAATCTGATATTGGATTTTAGATATGGAGAACGCAACACCTCGAGTGGTAATTTTTAATTTGCAAAATCTGATATTGGACTTCAGATATGGAGAACCAATTTCCTCAATGGGTAACACCAAACCATTGGCGCTACAACTATCGCTTCATTTCTACGTGTTTTTGATAATCAATTTTAGACAAACAGGAAATTATCTATATACTTACTTTTGCCCGTGATTTAATAATTATTCTACATTCTAAGAAAGAAAATAATTATGATTATTACCATTTATATATTAATCATTAAAAATTCTAAAATAAAATATCTTTTAATAAACTGACTTCAGAAAAGGTAAGTAATAAAACGTAAAAAAATAATTAACTCAAAATAGGTACCTACTTATTTGCAATAAATAACTAAGTTACTTATTTTTGACGTCGGTGGCAGCACCGCCGATCAACTTAAACAAATGTAAATTTTTATATTATAAATACGCCCTTTATGATTTTATTTAGTATTGTAAGTACATTAGAAGTTAAAGTTTTAAATTTACATTTCAAATTAATACAAATTATAAATTTGTTTAAGTTGGTTGACAGTGCTGGCATCGACTTCAAAAATAAGTAACTTAGTTATTTATTGCAAATAAGTATGTACCCATTTTGAGTTAATTGTTATTTACTTTTTAGTACCTACCTTTTTTGAAGTCCGTTTTTTAAAAGATATTTTATTAGTATCCTTCGTACCACATTTGTCTTATGCAGGTTGCCAATTGTTCGGATTTTAAACATTAGTAACAATTCAATATTTAGCATGTATTGATATGAACAATGTACATCTATTTGTATACAGGAATACACTTAAAGTTAGTTTTTGAATGCGAAAGGTGTTGTAACAATTGGCAATTGTGTTTATTCATGTCCTTTTTTAGTTGTTTGTACTGGTTTTATAGCTGCCAATCCTATTTTACTGCAAGTTGGATCTGGCAACACTATTCACAACCTATTAAGAAATTAGTTGCATTATAGTAGAAGATATTTATCAGAGTTTCAGTAGTTTACTATAACATTGATATGGAAATCGATGGTACAGTATTAAGAATAAAGACCATCTAGGCTTTTATTATAAAGTCTAGAAATATCAGCATATCAAAATTTTAATATGTGAAAAATAAGCTAGAATAATGATTGAACTAATATTGAAAATTGCCTCCTCTAAACACAGTTTACACCTTCTAAGTTTTTTTGTTCTTTACTCTCTAAGTCATTTTGATAGGGCAATGGACTTTTACGGATTTAATCATGTTAAATGATACTATTCCTAAGCTACCACCTGAGTTTTCTCAGAGCCCGTCCAAGAGGCTGTAACAATCCGTCTCATACAAAAGAGATACCGAGCGCACTTTTCTGTAAGTCATGTCGACTCTCTTTAATTTCACATGTACAGCCCTTCGCATGGCTTACTTTGGATAACGATTCGTCCTCTTTGAGGGTTCCAATTTAAAGCCTGTTTAGGAATGTGTTTTTCTTTTGGACTTCAGGGTTTCTATTTGATTTTAAAGTCGATTCAGTTTCACTTCTGCATTTTTTGGATACTTTATGGAAACTTTCAGAATCATTATTATGAGTGCAGTAAAAGATAGTTTTTTCCCATTAACCTTTTGTTGTTTGCAAGAAGGGATCGTTTTCTGTTTATGTAATTGTTATCTCTTCAATTGTACATTATAAAAATAACTTTTAATAAAACTTTGACTGAGCATGTAGGGTATTATACAGTGTACCTATTGCTATTATGTAAATGTGGAATTAGTAAAATGATAATCAAAATCGAAATCTACAGGGTTTACTTCAAATATATGCAAAGCTGTCTAATGGAACTAGTAATATCTAATTTCATTTTATTGAAAAGACTAACTTTAATCTTCGCTAGTTTTGATTTCTAACCATGTTTTAAAGTTGAAGAAACCTTAGCATCATTATTCCCTTTGATAGATGTTACAAAGGTGTTGATGTTTGTGTTCATGCGTGCATGAGCTTTAGTTTATTTTTTATTTGTAAGGAGTATATAAGCAAATCTAATGGAGGTTTCTATTCATCTAAGTAAAGTAAGTTTAATAAAATCTGCTCATATCACAATGTCCCCTCTTTCCTCTGCAATGAATGCAAATCTAGCAGAGTAGAAATCATTTTAACAGAATAACACTCAAGCTAGTGTCCAATAATTATACCACTATGTCATGTGTCTTTGGTACATTCATAATACAAAAATTTAACTGATGTAAGAATTTAATTATCCTGTATAAAGTCACTACCTAAAGAAAGACCTGAGAATTTCATTTCTAAACGAGTTTAAATGAAATTAAAGCCGCCATGTGGTCAATTGAAATTAACTTACAGTTAGTCAATTAAAGGCCAATTAGTTTGATTGAGAGATTGTGACTTCCCTGCGGCTTTGAACGGTCCTTGCACTTATGCTAGTTTACTAACGTGTAGGATAAAAGTAATGGTTGTAAAATTTGTGTATTTTATTCTGTAATGTTAAAATTACAATATTTTTAAAATTATCTCTACTTTTATGGATCATACAGTTCTTTGAAGAGGGAAATCAAAGTAGTGGAGTTTGGCCAGCATTTTAAAAAGGGTGTATTTAGTTTTTTTTATTATATTTTAGTAATCTACCAAAAATTTTGTAAATAACTTTTGTAGATTTCACATGGGATTAATAATTAAAATTTTATGAACTGGAAAAGACAGAAAATTGTAGGTAATAAAACATTTAAGAGTTATAGGTTTTTATTTTCAACATTCTGAAAAAAATACATAAGTATTTTTTTGTAGAGCGTTTCAAGATAAACATTTAGATCTGCTTATTAAAATAGATCTATAAATTTTAACCTGCCTTTAAAATAATCTCTATATTTATGAACACTATGGGAAATGATTTGATTTTCTCATTTTTGAAGCACTGTTTGAATTCAAATCATTGTTTTAATGCATTGGTAGCGTTCATAATTTTTATTTTCATTAATTTATATTTTTTCATGATTGTAATATTAATTTAAAACAATATCTTAAAATACTTAATAATTAAAGGAAAATAAAATTACGAATATTTTAAAAAAAATTTCCATTACTTGCTTTTGATCTACCCTTATTTGAAGCACTTTAGAAGCCATATAAATAGAGATAATTTAAAAAATAAGTAGATCAAAATGTTTGTTTAGAAGGTTACTAGGTTTTACTGATATATTTTTTATACCATTGTAAATAGAAATGTTATAGTGCCCTAAAGATTTTTAGTATCTAAAGTTTTGTTTTTTTCAGCCTAATTAATTGATCCTATATGAAAAAGCGATTAGTAAAATTTTTAGATAATTATATTTTAATTTTATAAAAGTCTTTCCTAAAATACTTGCTCAGGCTTGTGGCTACCAAGTTATGCAAAGAAAACAATATACCATTTTTTAAAATGGCGAGGAAGAGTGGGCCGTTGGCACCCCGAATATTCGATTTTATATTTCCAACCACGCAGCAAAAAAATCACTGCAACCCAAAACACAGTTTATCCTTTTTTAGACCATTTGACTGAACTAATAGATTACTTTTTTAGCTGAAACAACAAGTAATGCAGAGAGGTACTTTTAGAATGCAGAAAAGGCACTAATACATTTGAAGCATTCTCTTCGTTGTTATATTCTGACTGTCTCTGATAAATAATATTTGCTGGTCATTCATTGTTTTGGCATATGAATAAATATATTTTCCTATAAAGTCACTTTTTCTATCAAAATAATAACTTTTTTTCTTTAGTAAGGCTCTCAAGAGAGAGATCAAAGATAAAAGAATAAATTATTTTTAAACTAGCCAAATAGAAATTTATGGTTAGATTAATTATTTTATTTCTTCAATTTATAAAGACTGAATCTACCATTGAAACATCTATTTGTGTATGAATCATATTTCATTGACAATCAATCATAGCTTAAAGTTATCTGTAAGTATTATAAACGCTTTATCATGATTTGGTATCGTTTTTATTTTTGACCTATCTTAATATTATAATTGTTCTAACTTCAAATATATCCTCATAATCTTAGAAGTCAACCAAATGCATTTTTTTAAGCTTTATATTTATCACAGAGCATATATTCTATCTATGATATTTACACTTAAATAATTTAATTTCTTTAACCAAATGATTGGTAGTAAAAGTATATATATTGTAGTACACAGACATCAATATATTGTGTTCAGTCTCCAACCATGGTATCGGACCTCACCAAAGAGCTATCATTTTGTGCGATATACTACGGTGTTTGGAGGTAGTTCTGCATGATTATGCGTGTTATTTCTTTCATGTTGATGAAGAATGAGACGTGCAGAAATATTCGCCACGGTGTCACGCTTGAACGCATTTCTACATGTGAAACAAAGATCATTAGGGTAGGAGCTGTAGAGGGAATATACAATGTATTCCATGGTGTGCGGCAGACTACTAAAGTCTTACAGATTCATTCATATTCTCCGTTAATGGCTTGACACATATAAATGCAATTTTTTCTGAAGTACTAACTGAACCAGAAATTTCTAAATTTCTTGCACTTGGAATTTTCTGATCATTAATAAAGAGCCTCAACCGATTGATTATAAGCCTATGACTTAGTACTCACATGATATATTGGCGTGATATAACGTAGAATTTAAAACTGATGAATGCTTTATAATTGAGGAATTTTTGGTTTATGGAGTCACTGTGTCGGCGTAAAAGTGAGACTTTATGTACATTATATTATCATAGTACACTCGCCATGGCGGATGTGCAGTAAAAATCTGGATATGAAAATTAATTTTGATGTTAGCTATATAGCAATGTTATAACAGAATTGAATTATTTGATAATGTTGCTGAATATAACATTTAAAGCAAGCTGTATATGAAATATAACAGTAGTAGTATATTTTGACTTTATGGTTTGGAAAACTGTCTAAATTTACAGTACGTAAATTATTCGAAATAATTATATTCATAGCTTTACCTTTATCCATGTTATATCAGAATGTAAATTGTGATGGACTGAAATATGGTTGTAAAAATGTAAACCATCTTGGTTTATTACGAGCACTTTTCTTGTAATTGTAGGCAAAACCTGGGTGATGGCTTGGATGGGAGGCTTAATGGGTGAAGATCGTTTATTTGTACATTTTATATGAAGGATTGCCCGCTTCTTTTTCTTCTGTTGGTAAAATATTTATCGTATTTTGGGATAAGAATAAGTGAGAAACAGATTTAATTTTAATAAGTGTACTTATGGTGTACGACAATGTTAAAGTCAACAACATAGCAGATTTCATCCAGACCGACGGTATTGAACTTCAAATAACACACAATCTAGTGACTTAAATGCTAATACCTGAACAATCGTAGATCGATGAAAGATATTTGTGGTGGTACTTATATGATAATGTTCGTCTGTAAAAAAAGTATCATTATCAGTGATATTATAACGTTTTACATGTGTGCATGACCATTGACACATACAATCAAAAAGCATATAACATTGATCAAATAACCTGTTTTAATCTGACTTATAAATTCTGATTGATCGTTTTTAAATATAACCTACTATCAACGGCTGTCAAGATATGCAGATGGCATGTTCTTCAAAAATTGTATATCTAAATGCTCCTGATTCAGCAGTTTTGTGCCGTCCTGTGCATCTGTTTTCAGTAAATTACTTGGAAATAAACAATCTGTTTATTTCTGTTATTTTTTTTGAAGACATTCAGAAAAAAATTGATGTAATCGTTTGGTCAATTATACATAAATGAAGTGATAAATTAAGAACCACACCCTCATTCGACTTTGTTTGGCTTTTTATAGCCTCTTTTAGAAAATGAAACTTATGAATGCTGAAAATAAAAAAATAACTCAATAGCGAATATTTCCGAATGCATCCAATTGCTTGAGAATAAACTAAGTTGTTGATGTCTCTTCAAAACCATTTAATTCCCAAAGTTTTTCTTAGGAAATATTGTAATAAATTATAAGCGATTACATGCTGGTAATTTTTCAACGAAAGATTTAAAAAAGCAAAAAATCTATTTCATAAATCTAGAATTTTGTACTTTACAATTTCAACAGATATCAACAGTTACAAAACCCTACTTTTTATGTGTGTCTACACGCATTTAATCAGGTTTGTATTTATAACTGGTAAATTTGCAGTATTATCAGTTAAGAATGATTGCGAAACTTCACGAGAGTAATACAATAATGTGTATCACTTATTCTTCAAATTGTACATCTTGATAGTTTAAAATAGATCTTTATAATGATATAAACTAGAAGTAAATAGATGTAATTTATGTTCATAAAGAAGGTACAAACATATTTACGTGTGAAATGACATCTTCTAGACAATTTTTGTCATTTTTAGATGCCAATGTTTCCAAAAGGAAAGTAAATTTTTTGGTCATAAAATGGACTCGTATTTAGTGGTTACATCACCTTACAGTGGTTGATTTCTCCAAGCACCTGGTAACAAACTAAGGACAGTAAAATTATTGGTGTTTTCATTTATTTAGGTCCGAACTTGTATTAAAAAGATGTGTTTAATAAAAATGCTGATTCAACACATTCTACACTCGAATTATATTATCATTTTGTCATTAATTAGTAAATAAAAAGTATATTAAAAAATTTGTTTAATTAAGTCATAATTACATCTCATCAATCGAGGGTTTTTCAAAAGTGCTACAGTATCATCTGGATTTAGAATTTTTTAGGTAGTTTGTCTTTTAGGTCTTCGTAATGGTTTTTGTAACTTTATTTTTACTTTCTTGAATTTATTCTGACAATAAACCTATATTCCTATAGGTTTGTATTATCACATCATCATGAATAAATACTCGGGGATTATAGAAGGCGTTGATGCCTAAATTTGCTACCGGTTTTGGTAGGTCATCTTTACAATGTATTGCCATCTGAACTATTGAAGCTAAATAGTTAAACTGACATACCTCAGCATAGACGACTCTTTAAAAACATAATTAGATTTCGACGACTGATTGGTATTTCTCCCTGCGAACTATCTGTAAAGAGATTAGTTGTATGTTTTATTTGTTTTGATTAGGTGTACTTTTGCATTAAAACAATGAAAAAAGGTATTTTATCGATACCGATTATTTGAAATGATCTAATGCATGCATGTACACGCACACACATATATATATATATATATATATATATATATATATATATGTGTGTGTGTGCGTGCATGCAGCATTGCGTACGAGCTTATATTTAGTAGTTTGATACAGATGTTCCCTTTGAAATAAATAGATCATAATGGAATGGAATCCATGAATATTAAACATGTTTAGTTGATGTGTTCAATACCGAATATAATTTAAAACTTACTATACTATGTAGTTAATTATCTATTTTATCTATTACGCCATCTATTGATAAGCAATGAAATTCTTTACGCATGTAATTTATATTCCCATGATAGTAAGTTTTTAAATTGTATTCGGTATTGAATCTATTACGCCAACTTCTGTACTTGTAGGTGATCTAGTATGTAATTGTAGGTACCTTCTGTAATTCAATACCAGTTATAACTGGTATTGAATTACACAAGTTTAAAATTTTTAGGTTTTGGTTCTTAAAAAATCCATCACTGTACTGAAAATATTTCGTTCATTTTTATTCTGTAATTAGTGGTGATGGAACTATTGAACAGTGCTAATATCAGCCGTCCTACTTATGGTTACTAAAATTTGTCTTATCGCTTTTACTATTATGTATTCAGAGGTCATTGTATGAATGAAATCTTTTGTATAAATTTAATTGCTTGAATAGCCCTTCAACATTCAGTCAGTTTTATGTTTTGTATCCAATAATTTGATTTGATACATAATTTATGTTGATTGTCAAATTATTATAAAATAAAGGTTAAAAATATAGAATATGAAAGTAGCAAATTCTCATGAATGATAAAATTATTTGAATCCAACGGCATCTTTAAAAGCAACCATCATCATATATAGAAGTACTCAATTGTGGAGTCATAATATTTAGCCACATATTCTTGAGATTCCAAGTAGTAATTGCTTAATTTATGTTTTAAATTATGATGCTACAATTGAGAAAAAAATTCAATCTGTCATTTCATTCAACTTCATTTTCGTAGTTTTCATTTTTATTTGTACTAGGAATGACTTCTTGAAATATTCTAAACAATCTGGAAAAAATTGGACAGAAAAAGCTTAACTTCTCCTTAGCATTTTCCCATCCTTCCCATATAAGTCTCTTGTTACTCACCTAACTGTCCAGATTTTGCACAACATTGTGATAATTTAGATTGAGAGTTCTTTTTGGGATCTTTCTACGCTTCTGTGTTCACCCAACAGTCTCCGTCTTATTATTTTACTACTCTACTTGTTCTTCCCATTGGCCACACGTCTGGCCCACATCCAATTCAGAGAATCAGTTCTTTTGTTTATGTCATCGATATGCATCTAATGATGAATTCAATCAGGTTTATGAGCTTTTAAAGTTATTCCTAGGAGTTTGCTCTCTAAGGTGTGTTAGTTGACCTTGAGTTTGTTATATAAACTTATTGGTAACATAACTATTGCTATGTTTCATATAATGTTTTTTTCAACTCATATATCAGCTCCATACATTGTGACGGAAAGGATGCATTCGTTGCATAGTTCTTTTTTCATTTTAAGAGTTATGTTCATTTGAAGAATGTTTTTATCTTGGCATATGCTTTCTAAGTTTCCAGTATTCTTTCAACAATTTCCAGTTCTTGATTTGCTTTTCCTATTAATATTTGTTGGACAAGATAAGTGTGATGTGTCCATATGTCATATATGTGTTTGTCATCAAGGGATATAATCCACAGTGGGATGTTATATATTTAGAATAGTTTACATATCTGTGACTGCAAAATTATGGGTCAATAATTATTTAAGTCATTTGAATTGTCTTTTTTGTACATTAATACTACTATAGCGTTTGTATATAGATTTTTTAATGTACCTGTTAAGAAATTTTACTAGTTTTTCAATTAAGGTCTTGACACCTGGTTTTAGCATTTCTCCAAGTACTCCATGGTCCCTGCCACTTTCCCATTCTCCATTTTTGTTAGGGCTTTAATAATTTCATGTTCATATTAATAATAATAGTTCTTGTTCCTTCGCTTTCATGAAAATCTCTTTCCATTTTAAATATGTACAATTCTTCTGCTACTTTCAGAATTCCTTCTTGGTTTGTAATGTCGCTTTCTTCTTTATTCTTTAATGCAGTAATTTCTCTTCTTGGTCTTGTATTTCTGCTCGAGACTTTAACTCTTTGAAAAACCAGAATAAAGAAAGTATTCTGTTTCTAAAAATGATTACAAACTTTTCTTCTAAACACTTGTTTTGGTATATGTAGTTATCAACATTAAAAGTGTGCACTTTGCAAACTGACTTCAAAATCCTTTAATTTAAGCCTATATTAAATATGCTCAAAGTTCGCCACACTGATTGAGCTAATAAATAATTTAGTACTTTAAATAAATTTAGTACTTTATAAATATCTAAACCTTGAGATCTGGTTGCATGTTTCATATATAATTCTAGCAATAATTTGCTAGAAAAATGATAATATTGGAAAAAATTAAAGTGTGCACAGAATTTAGAAGTTTATTAAGAAATTTTCATGGATAAACTTATCAAACATAAAGTACCTATATATGTATCTCTTTAAATGAAAGTATGGTCCACATACCATTTTTTATATAGATTCATACATTTTAAGAATAGTATATGATCTGTAGTTTCTTCCATACAACCCGGATTACAAAATTCTTCTCACCATGCAGGATAGTATAACTTATAAATCATAAACCATTGCAAAAATTAGTATGAGTAGATACATGATATACTATATGTATAATCTCCTCGTTCCTTAAATTAAATTAAAGTTTCTCTTAAAGTTTATATTCATTGCTTTGGTTTTCAATGCGTTAGAATTGTACCAATTGATACCAGCATCCACACGAGGGTAGCAAAATAAATTCCGAGACAAAACAAAATAAATTCTATTGTTGTTTCTAGGCTCAAAAGGAGTAGCGGTTATTTTCAAATCATCTAATAAATATAAACAATTTTGCCATAATTTTTTAAAAACATAATGTAGATGAGATATAGATGATATCCTAGGATAAACAAGATTCCATTTTATGATAATGACGTCGAATGATCTTGAAATTATTATTAATATATATCCATAATAGGATTTTTATTTATTATAACTTATCCTTAACTAAGTAGATTAAATTTCATGGGTGAAGAAAATAACAGAAAATATTTGCCAAATGGATAAATAAAGTCGTATGGTAAATAAGTAGCGCACTATAAGATGGCCGTAGTGTAGTTTTCACTTTGGTGGAAATATACCTTTTGACTTTTCATGTTGTGAATATTGTTCTTACAATTGTTCGTTAAATGTTTCTTTTTATAAAAAGCAAGAAGTTAAAACAGAGTTGATCGATACATTTCAAATGTGACGCTGGTGTAGAATGCTACGGATTGTATTTGGGCTGATAAACGAATTAATGGTAATACGCTAACGAATTAATTCGCTAAATGTTCTTCAGTTTCTTTCAATTCACCTTTGAGCAGAGCTTACCTATTAATCCGAATGATATACGCAACATAAACTCAATATTACTTACAAACAATAACACTATCATTTGTTTTGCCGGGAATGAGATAGTTAGGGTGCTTAAACAAGTAGGTATAAATAAAGAAGCGGGCCTAGAAAATATAGAAATCATGTTTATAAACATACTTATAAAACTATACCTGTCTTCCTAACAATGTTTTTCAACCTATGTATAGAGCAGGGCACATTTCCACCGCGCTGGAAAGTGCACACTTTATGCTGAGATACAAGTGTGGTAATAAACAAACTGTATAAAGCTACCGACCAATATCGATTTTGTCAGCAATACTAAAGCTTTTTAAAAAAATGGTTCATGACAGGGTATATGCCGTTTTGCTTCAGCATATTATAAAGAAACAGTATGGATTTTTTAAAATAGATCAACATTAACAATCTCTTATATTTACAATATCTTTTCATAGAATGGATAGCAGAATATAGGTTGATTCTGTTTATAAACATTTAAAAAAATCTTTTGATAAGATAGATCATCCCTCCATCGCAACAAGCAGTCCAAAATAACGATTTTATATCACGGTGTGTCTCTGTAACTTTAGGAGTGCTTCAAGGTTCAATATCCAGCCCATCTTTATTGATCATGTTTATAAATGATATTAGTAACTACTTCAGAAATAGCAAGTTCCTGTTATACGCTGATGATCTTAAGATATTCTTAAAAACAAAAGACCGTACTGATTACATTCACTTACAGGAAGATCTTAATAGGCTCGGTGCATACTATAGTACTAACAAAATATACTTAAGTTATGGGTAGAGCAAATCAATTATTCTCTCTAAAAATAAGATGACCCATTCCCATCATTATAATATTAGTGGTTTTTCATTGGCTTGTTATCTGACCGATAAAAAATCACAGGTCGTCAGTGAATTCCAGGAATCTAGAAAATAAATAATTACTCATTAGTTTATTATATTTCTCATTATATACGTAAGAATATAGCTTTATGTAAGAATTTACGGACCTAACTTATGAACATCTTGTGAAGCTCTGTGATGACTTACATATATTTTTAAGTGTCAGAGAAAATCTGTTGTCGACAGATATTAATTTAAGCAGAACTGAAGTTCTGCTTAAATTACTGCTGTTGTTGTTCTAATTTACTGCTGTTGTTGTTGATTACTGCTATAGCCAGGATTATAAACAGATTAAAAAGAACTTGAGGAATTTGATAATGTAATTTGGGTTTTATCTATTATAAACTAAGTCGCTTTTTCACTAAAGCACGGTGCCCTTATTGAAGCAAAAAAAATTGCAAAGCACTTTTAAAAATATCAGCTGAATTTTCAAGTACTTTTATATATTTGTAAGAATTTATCTTCATTAAATAATATGTGTACATTCATGTATACATATTATTTAATAAAGTATGTTATTGCAAATGCATTTTAACTATTTTTTTTTGAGAGGTAGACCACTTTTAATTTTTAAAAATATATTAATATGTCAGTATGTATGAAAATATACTTATTTTTTCAGAATAATTTGTAATAAAAAAATGGCAATTCAATAAAAAAAGATTATATAACAAGTAATTTTTTGTAAAAACTCAATTTACCTGGAAAATATTTTGTTACATAAGTAAAATGAGAGGCATTTGTAACTACCGAAAACAATGTTGTTTGAATCCATAATACTAAATATAATTTTATTTTCACTTAGGTAATAAATAAAATTTTATTGTCATATTTTTAAATTAATTTAATATTCGAATTAACGTTATAATACTTATTTATTTCTATGTAAGGCAGATATCCATTTACTCTTTTGAATTAAATTTATAACTCATTTTGGAAATCTGCATAATTTGCTGTTTGTTTGTTTACTGTTTCTTTCATAATTTTTACTAACTTATTTTGGAAATCTGCATAATTTGCATTAAGTGTTTCTTTCATAATTTTTACTATTCACTAATAACAGCTGTCATCACCCACTTTAGTTTGTTGGTTTACAAAGCTTCTTATGTTAATGAAGAATATATTAAATATTAATATATGCTTATTTTCTAATATCTTGTCCACTTTAAATTATGCATATTTATGAGTATGTTTTAGTTACCTCTGTTAACATAATCGTTTGCTGACGGTGAAAACTCTATTTTTTCGCTTCGTGCCATTGTTTGCTGAAAGATTGCTGTTATAATATTACATTGTGTCAGTTGTTTAACTTTATTTTTGTAAATATGAGTAAACAGAAATGATTAATTGGAACAAATTTTGCACCATTCAATCGGCCAACCAATCATACCAACTGATTGGAGTTCCTACATGGAAATTGTATTAGGTAAGTATAACATAAATATTATATGACAATATTATAGTCATAATAGTCAATAATAGTTAGTCGTTAGTAACAATTTTTGGCCATGAACAAGAGCTGAAAATAATTGAGTGAAAATGATTAATTGTTTAGAAATTATTAGTGATTATAACTTACAATATAAAAGTCAACTCAATACAACTGTAGTCCTAACAACTGACAACAGTTGAAACTATGTGGAAATAAAATTCTGTAAACTTGCCATATAATATATATGGCAAGTTTACAGAATTTTATTGCAATTGGCAAATTCTTAGGTCGAGATTGAAAACTGTTTTGTTGATTGAAAAATTATTTACAGATACTATAGAGAAGTGGTAACGAATTTAGGTGACTATATGCTGAGTGACTAGCAACTGCTGCCTCATTCATCCGCGTGACGTTTGAAATGCAAATTGATATAATAACACTTACTAAAAATTTACAATTTTCCTCTTGTTCTTGAAATAGTTTAGTCATGATACCTATTAATTATATTCTTTCTAAATGAATGTCAAAATGAGTTTTAAATAGTGACATGATTTGAAGGTGCAAATTTTATTAATCGGCAGTTTTATAAAGGTATTTTATTAATCAGCGTTAGTGGTATATGTAATTTATGGCAAACACACACCATTACATATGGACTTTGTTTTACTGGCATAAAGTAATTATATCAATGTCTGCAGGTGTGTTGTTATTGCCATCGTATGTCCTTTATTTCAGTTTAGTAGCTATATTATAATATTAAATACCTTACATTGTAAACGTAATATCGAAATACAAATATTAGAACCACATATAGCATTGTAAATAGTTGCTCTTATTCGTAATTTTACCACTTTAAGGACTATCAACGTTTAAATAAAAATAATATGTATAATATACAAGTATACTTCATTTTAATTTAAGAAATAGTTTGTTATCAACATAAATATTTGTATGTTGTCAAAAATATTTTAGTGGAAAAAAGAAATGAAATATCATGTATAAAATTATCTGGTTTAAGATTACACTAGGATGATCTGTACCAGACCACTGTTCTCCAGTTCTTCGTTTTAAGGATGCTAAAACCTTTTTCCAGACAGTTCATCTCAGCCCCGATCTCACTTTTTGTCTGGAGCATAAAGGTTTGGCCCGAAAAATTATTTTAGGGTTTCTATTCTCTTTCGAAATTAAAGTCGATTAGTAATTTTAGTCAAGAATAACATCAAATATTATCAGTATACCACCTTCTCCCAGGAATACCTTCAAGTGATTAGCATTGTTGTATCGGATTGGATCAGTGAATTAACTATCTCGGCATTATATTGCCCATCAAGACATAAAATTAAGCAGCCAAGTTTTGAAAAATACCTCAAATCGCTTAGTGATCGGTATGTAGCTGGCGGCGCTATAATACTAAGCATACGTTGTGGGGTTCAACACGCATACTGCCATGTGGGCTTGAAATTTTAAAATGCGTCCTAGACACCAATATGGGCATATTCTTAATGGGACAGTGTACATACCATGATAAGTATATCTCTTTCAACAGTTGTCACGATATGTTATCGGACCACTCACCCATTACAGTAAACCTGTCTACTACCTTTAGAGAAAAAGAACTTAAGTGCGTCTTGCGTAATCGACTAACTGGACTCTATATCGGTATCTAATTGACTCTGCATTTGAAGATCCAGTGAGACTGAAATCGGAACACGACATTACATTTGCTGTCGAACACTTTACCAGAGCCGTACAACAGCCGACTCTACACCATTGAAAACAAATACTACGAATATTCAACATGTATTCAAACATCGATATGCAAAAAGAAAGCTCCGAATGCATCAAACATTGATTAGATCTAGTAAATGCAAAAAGAAAGCTCCGAATGCAGTGGCAGGCAACGAAATGCTCATGCACGACTAAATCATACTATTGGAAAGCTTAAAAATGCACTCGAACGAGATTGTGACACCAATTTCCAGTCTTACTTGAGTAGTCTCGATGCTTCTGCTTCTTCTGACTATTCACTATGGAAGACTGCAAAAAAGCTAAAATCGCCTATAACTACCTCTCCATCCCTACGTATGCCTGATGGGAAATAGGCCCGTACAGACACCGAAAAAGCGCTATCCTTTTCTACGTACTTATTATCACTATTCAAATCTCACCCTAACGAATGTGTACTTAAGTATGAAAAACTCCTGACTACGATCACGTTACAAGCCGCCTCCTGGCCGAATTGCCGCCCTCCGGAAATAAATTAGTCAAATTCATTTATAACGCCACGCTTGGATTATTTTTATTCCATTTTAATGGAAAGTAGCAAAGATAATAACGATCCAGAAACCTGATAAACTACCAGACGACCCTAACTCATATAGGCCCATCAGCTTATTATCTATAATTCTAAAGTATACGAGGCATTACTATTGATATGCGTGATGCCAAGTAATAAGGATAAAAACCTGATAGTCGATCACCAGTTTGGATTTCGGCATAAACACGTGACTGTCGATCACGTTCACAGACGAAATAGTAAAATGCTTCGAAGCTAAAAAGTACTGTGCAGCCGCGTTCTTGGACATATTTCAAGCCCGCGTGTGGTAAGAGGAATTATTAAGCAAGATTAAAGAAAGCAACATATTTATGTGATACCGTCAAAACCTTCCTAACTGACAGATACTTCATGGTTCAATGTGAAAACGAAGTGACAAACCTGTATTCACTATCAGCGGTTGTCCCATAGGAAACTATGCTCGGCCCAATTCTCTACCTACTTTACACCTTAGATTTGTCCACTTGCCAAAAAATCACCAACAGAACTATTGCGTTTTGTACAGCCATTTTGGCCTCATACAGCCAGTCAAAAATTGTATCTATTTGGTTAAAAAGTGGCTGATTAAGGCGAATGAAAACAAATCTCTTATTCGCCAGATAAAATAAACAATGTAGAAGTATCCCGAGCGGACCATGTATGCTACCTTTGTCTGTCTTTTTTATTGTCTTTTACCTGGGAAAAAGACTAACTTGGTAAAGCATATATTAACTAAACGGAAATAACTTGGTCTTCAGCTGTGAAAGTTCTTTTGGCTCATCAGGAGGAAGTCACAATTATCATTGTAAAACAAAATGCTACTCTGTAAAGCTGCACTTAAACCAGTTTGCAACTACGGCACCCAGCATTCCATTCTACTGGTACAGCTTCCCATTATATTATTGAGATAATCCGAAGATATCAGAATAAAATGCTGCTGATAATTACAAATGCCCCATGATTCGTAACCAACGAAAATTTGCATAAGGACCTACAAATGCCTACAGTTCGGGAGGAAATCGATAGACACATAAAGTCATATAAAGAAAGAACCATAAATCACCAAACATACTTGCGCAAAAACTGATGGATGATACCCGAACTAAACGGCGATTAAAACGTACAATTCCCCAAGATGTGTTACAGTAAAGGCATATAAGTGTAAATCTGGTATGCGACATAGGCCGTCTTCCTAAATCTGTCCAAGCAATAACCGACAAACCTTTTGCTCGATGTCCCAGTGTGGTAATGGATTTCAGTATAATTAAACCAAAAAAAGGCCTTTGTGTTTGAACGTCTGTTAGAATATCTAAACAATATTTCTATAACAGTCTTAAAAACTAAAATAAGGTAGGAATGGGATTGGCGAGGAGATTTTATCTGATTGTTGTTACTTTGCAGGCTCATATTATGATTTCCCCATCCTTGAAATATATTTTGATCCCTGTAGACAAAAAGTAACTGAATTATTACAAGTTTACAAAGGACTCACTCACCCTACTTCTTATCTATATAATTCCAAGCAAACGATAACATTGGCAAGTTTGATATAAAACAATTAATATTAGCACAATGCGTATAGCAAATGTAAAAATGAATGGTTTTTTCAGTCAGCCTTGTAATTTGTTTTGACTACATTATTATTCATAGTTCGCACGCAAAAATAAGATACAATTTAATAGGTTACATAACATGTTTTGCAACCTATGATATTTGAATGTTTGACGATTTGACCTGTGACTTTAAGAAATTAGTATAATGAACAAAGCAACGTTTATCCAAGTAATAATGGACCGGTGAAACAGTCGGCGTTCTTTTCAAATTACAGATATGGCATAGTTAATCTTATATGTAGGCACATAAGTATAATGCTGTTTGTATTACTGCTGCAAAGATTATTTTCCCACTGAATCTAATGAAGAATATCAGAAAATTTTAAATATTTAAAAAATTAAATATTGCATTAAGCTTAGCAGAATCTCCACAAACCATTTCATGTACTTTATTTTTCCTTTGTATACTAAACATTCTTTAAACTGCCGGGCTGAATAATTTTAAGCTCGGTATTCTAATCTTAAAAAAAGTTCATTGTACAAAATAAGTACCTATATTAGGTACAACAGCGACCGTGCAAGGAACAGACGCTAAAACGTTCATAGCATCATAAGTAATTGAAATAAGAGCTTTTGGTTATTTATCTGTCAATGTCAATGTAATATTTATGTTTTTCTCGATAAAATACGGTTTTCAGCCATTTAGTAGTGAAATATGAGAAAATACGGATGAAATGACGAAACTACTTAAAGCCGGCTATATTAACAATGTAACATAAGTCTAGTCCCAAATTTGTGGGCAAGTAGTTGCTAAGACCAACGAGAAATGTCTTGTTGAAGTCAGGGCAATAATATCTACATTGAAATATAGACTTTGATATAAATAAATTTATTTATCTAATCCGTTAAGACTTTCAAGATCACTTGGGCTCTACGATCTACACATCTGGAAAGGAAAAAAATCGCCGATGAGAAAAAGTAAACGAAGATGAAAAAATATTTTGTAATCTTTTGCAAATTTAATTATCAGAATCGTTATTTAATTCTTAAAGTTAGTTTTATACATGAATTGTAATGAAATTATACACGGAATATATACTTATTATAGACTAGTTTATCTTGGATATTCTTCAAAATTTTCTTGTTGTTAATCTACGAAACGCATGACAACGATTTTTATTTTATATACGGAAGTTTTTATTAGAAGAAAATATATCAGTCAAATATGAGTACAACCCGCGCAACGAGGGTTTCGTATGCACTAAGTAGATGTAAAATTTTAAAGGGTTGTATGCATTTAAGTTCATATAAAATTTTAGAGGGTTGTACGCACTTAAGTGCACATATAATTTTAACGGGTTGTATGCACTTAAGTACATATAAAATTTTAAAAGGTTGTATGCACTTAAGTTCATATACAATTTTAAAAGGTTGTCTGCACGTAAGTATATATAAAATTTTTAAGGGTTGTATGCACTAAGTACATATAAAATTTGTCTAGCCTGGTACACTTTCACATGCTCAAAAATATCGTGATTATCCAACAAACTATGAAATTTAGAAACATCGTTATAATTTTCCAGTAAGCTTTAGATAGACTTTTAATAATGCTCCTTTTTCATAATTTTGACTTCAACAGTTTCATAGATGGGAAAGAGAAGGTCTTTTATGGACGTTTTTAACGATGTATTTAGAACAACTTTAAATACAATGAATTAAAAATGATTTGGAATCCTTGTTATCGTTGATATCCCACGATAATTGAAAAGAAAAACAAAATTGGCGACCATTTATTCATCCTGTCAGTTATTTCTACGTGAATATTTTTGAGTTAATTATGTTTTATTATAATGCCAAAATTTCAAGTGTCCAGGTCCAATATTTTTTGAGAAAATGTATGTTTTTATTACTATAAACGATTCTAAAATGAATCATATTGGAATTATTATTAGTTGTTCTTTCAATTGTTATCTCACAGGATAGGAGAAATGTATAAAAATTGTATACTTAATGTTTGAGTGTTATCTATCGCTCTTAGCACACAAAAATATGGTTACTATGCTTTATACCAAATTCCAAGGTTCTATGCCAGATGGTTCCCGAAAGAAGTAGCAGTTATAGACGATTGGACAAGCGGATACGTTAATGAATTTACAAGGGTTCCGTTTTTTGGATCCCATGTCTATTTATAATACATATATATATATATATATATATATATATATATATATATATATATGTGTGTGTGTGTGTGTGTGTTTGTGTTTTTTTTTCTTAAGAAGCTGTAAATATTTTTAAATATTTTAAGTATATCAAATTAAAATGCGTCGTAATTGTTGACGTTACTAATAACGTATGTAAATATAAATATTTACTCTGTAATGAATTGTCGCAAAACGATACGGTTAAGATACTCGTATATACGTAACTTCTATACGTCATTCTGTGCGATAATACGTCGCCTAGGATCTGGCGTTGCCAGACATCTTGTATTTCAAGAGAATTTCTGTATTTTTAGTCACATTATTTGCGTTCCACCAGGAAAACAATTGTCCCGTATTTCTGAAATTTATAGCAAATAAACAGGGAGTCGTTAATGTTCGTGTGGCAATGATGAGTGAACGAAGGCGTTAAGTAAGTCGTGACTAGCGTTGCTCTAGTAACTTGTCGGAGCTTCCTCGAAGCAAATGCCATCTTAATAAAATATTCACAATAATTATAAGTTATATTATATTTTATACAAGCAAGCTATTGTTTAAAATAAAATAAAAATGTTGTTTGTTTTATTTTTAACTCGTATTAAATTATTTTTTAGATTCGTCCATTACACACGATAAAGAAATGTGGTCACTGGGCTCGTTAATACTCTTCTCGTGTACAAATAGTGGTAAACATTTTCTACATTTTCCAATAACAATTCTAGTAATTTACCAACAGTTATGGATGTTTAAACCGCACTAGGATTGAGCTCACTAAAGTTGCCGGAAATTTTCGCTAATAAAAGTGGTAAATATTTTTACAAATTCCTATGTCAACCTAAGATGCTCGTTCCAGTGATGATGCTTTTCTGTAATTTCAACAGTTACGGATCATTTAAATCACAAATCTTTTACCTCATTAAAAACGCTTGAAAGAATCGATGCTTGAAACATGAAAAATGTTTAATATTTTTTCAGTTCCCAATTTTAACCCGGGTGTTACCTAGTTCCAGTGCTTTGCCAGTTTTTCTTATCCTCTTCAATAATCCAAAAAATTACAAAACTCTTTTGTACTGAGTACTCTAAAAATACATGGAAGCTAAAGAAACCCTTTTAGGTCGTGGTCCAAGAATCTCCCAGCGAAGCTCATATTATACACGGGCGTAATTCTAGAATTAATTAGATTCACTATAATAATAGACTGAACATAATTCAGTCTATTTTTATAATATACTTTTAATAAACTATTTCTTACAAACGATACAATTTTTTTTATGAAATAAAGGAATAAATTCATTTTATTACCTTTTCAAACCATAAACAATTGGGTGTGCTTTGTTAAAACTAATCCAAATGACAGTTACGATTAGTTTAATACACTTGGTTGAAAGCACTAAGTTTGGAAACTTTAAATATTTCTCCCCGGAAATACGAGTACATGAAGAAAAAGCTAACGTTAAGCTGTAAAATTATTTTGTTTGCTATTTTCAGATATACTCACGGGTAAAAGTTGTTAAATGCGTTCAAAGCACAAAATATTAAGATAAGAGTGATATTTAATTTTTTATATTTAATATTTTTTTGATATTTAAAAATTATGCTTTTATCGTATCAGACTACGGATATAATATCAGAGAGTGTACTAAAACAAATGAACATAACGTTTATACTATTAATGTTGCTGGTTAATTTTATTATTAAAATATATTGAATAAAATAAAAAAAAAGAAATCTTTGTCTCCAAGCCTCGGAACGTTATGCAAGCTATTTTCATTATTTAAAATATATATGTAAAAATTATCTCATTTGCTCGTGCAAATTACTGGCTTACAGAAATCTTTCATTCTGAATACGATACAAAATTGCAAAAGACATTGAACACAAATTGACAGAATTATGTAAGATATCACATTTTTACTCTAACATTATCCAAAATGGGTTTAGACTTCACTATGAAATAGCTATCCTAAATATTTAAGGCCATATCACTTTTTGGTACACCTAGTTTTAGGTATCTAACTGCTTTCTGTTTTCTTCCAATTCTTTCAATAAATTTTGTAATATTTTCTGTAAAACTGAGTCATGTATAAAACGATATGGCTCATTATATGGATTTAATTTTTCAACCGTAATATTATATCTTTATTGAATATATTTGGCGTTAATTTTGTAGAAATTCATTATTCACAATTAAATGAAACTACATGATGTAGTACTATTTCTACTTTCTTTAAGTTCTTTACCACGACCTAGGTTTCGTTGTATTACAACATCTTTAGGTGGGTTATTAGCAAAGATAGCAATCTTTGCTAATAGCCCACCTGAAGATGTTGTAATACAACCTAGGTCGTGGTAAAGAACTTAAAGAAAGTAGAAATAATACCACATCACGTAGTTTCATTTAATTGTGTGTATTAAAATATATTTTACGCTTTCTGATTTATTTTACTTTTTAGACAAATAACTTACGCCTATAATCTTATTTTAACGATGGGTCGAAATTGATCTTATTTTCCTTATATCGAGTTAATTAGCAAAGCTATATCTTTATTTACACCGTAAGCACGCGTATTTATGCAAATAAAATAAAATAAAAGCATAAATATAAACGTCTTCTACATATTAGATTAAGTTATAAATGTTTTGTGATTCGTTTTGCATAATTCAAAGTATTTTCAATATGTGTCATCAGTTCGCTTGCTTACTACATTTCATTAGTGCAAAGCAGATTAGAATCTGGCTCCGACATTAGGAGACCACACGAAGCCAAGTACAACTTGACGACTGAACGTCTACAACGTTCCAAAATGACGTTCCTACGATTTCTGGAGATTGTAGATCAAAATTATGGTTATTTTTCTTTTCTATTTCCTACCGATTTCCTCCTGGGTATGTTAGGTTTTCATTCTTTGCAACTCAGAAGAGATATTGCTCTTATGAAATGTTTTATCAACTATTAAAAGGAAAAATCCTATAGAGCATAACTTTCATCCTTTATACCCGATAATTTCCTACCATCATGATAGCATTACCTTTAAGCTTCTAGAACCGATTTATACCAGAACTTTCCTACTTTCTCAACGACCAATAACGAAATATAATTTTTTTATAAAATTAAAAAATAAATTTTTTGGAGTGAAAGTAAATTTTTAGAGATATGTCGTCGTTACATTTTGTCGTTCTTATGTAATTTTTTTTATTATATTACAGAATACAATAATCTGTCACCATTGTGGGACATTAAGCTGTATAGTATGTCTTTAAATATTGACATGCTTAAGAGTGCAGCCTCTGCCATATCTCATAACCACAATAGGTATTTTTCGTTTTAATCTGCGATTTGACTGTTGGTTGTCCATCAGCGACTTTGCCAGAATATATGGGTTTCTGTCTCTGTGCGCTTTTGTATGTTTGATTATTTCTTCTCTGACTGTGAGTATGCTTAGATTTTTATGCAGTTGCTCATCGGTCACAAACCATGGGGCATCTGTTATGATCCGAAGTATTTTGTTTTGGAACCTTTGCAGGATCTGTATGTTTGAGTTGGACGTAGTTCCCTACAGCTATTAAGCCATAAGATATATCTCTGGATCCGGGCGGTGAAGCCAGGATCACCGTTCTTGCGAAACATGACCACGAGGAGACGGTTTGAGTTGGTTACTGTTTATAGGTTGGCTAGGCCTGGTGGGTCCGGTTATTTGCCACCGCCATCGGCGTTGTTACTTGTTTTGGCACTACCCTACCCAGACCAACCTTACACGTACCTCCCGTACGTGTAGGGTTGGCCTAGGATAGTGTAACGTATAATTACATAGTATAACAATTTTTGAAAACCATCAATAAATGACAGAAAAATCTATTATTAAATTTAGCGTATTTTAGCGTGGAATAGTTGTCGCTTTCATCTCACCTGTGACGTCACGTCTTCGCATAGCCGAGCGCTGCCGCATCATGAACCATGATTGTATACGGCAAAGCTGTGCACGAAGCACAGCTGTGCCGTGTGTATTTGACTATTTTTTTTAATTTCATTAATCCTAATTTCAAGGTACAAGTTGATGAAGAGTGAAAAATTTTTATAATAATCTTAAAAATTTACCGAGTTATAAAAGTTTAAATTGAATCTTTAGGGAAGGACGGCAATACTGAGTTGTGAGGTCATTTTTAATATTGCGCATTATATTCCACGGGAGGAAAAGAGATAGGGATATATCTAAGTCTATCCGTATCTTCAAATTTAGAAGCCTACAACTGGCTTATTTTTCAATCAATTTTTGAATTTTTTTCAAGACTGGTTTTTAATTATCTTATATTTCACAATATTGTACGAAAAATATCAAAATTTAGAATGAGTCAACTACCGTATTTAAGTAAGTATTATATAGTTTTTAATCATAATGGAAGAAGGATTTGTAAAGGGGTAAAGTGATAATTTACCTAGATTTTATACATACACAGTGAAAAAACTTTAACTTTAACTTTATTACTTCTAATTCGTCTTATATAAGCGCTGAAATAAAATGAGTGAAACTTTGAAAGTACCTTTGTTTTATATTTGTTGTAGTAGCAAATAATATAACGTAATAATACCTATACTAATGCATTATTTTATAGTGAACATGTGCTACTATCATCTACAATTCATCTACAATTAATTAATATGTTATTAAATTAAATTTCAATTAAATAAGAACATTGTTTCATGACGCAATATTTTATGAAGGTTCCATAAACATTTAGTCTATGTGGACGTATGGACGTACATATTGACTAAATGTTTATGGGACTTTCATAAAATATTATACATATTGAGTAGAGTTTATCGAAAAAATCAATATTTTTTTCAGGGCATGTAGAGAACCTTGTCGAGACTATTGGGTATGGTTCAGGTGAAACGTGAGGGCACTAAATGCACTGTAAAATACAGAGTTACAACTGCAGAGTTACATATTTGTTCTCGGGTGATGAGTGGATGGTGATCGTACCCTTTTTTCTGTGTCATTCGTTACGTTCCTTCTCACTACTGTTGCACCTTTTGATTTTTTTGTCCACCTTTTATGTCAACTTGGACTTTTTTGTGTTTAATTTTCTTTTAGGATTACTTGGTACTTTCACAGTGTAATCCTCAGGTAGCGGATCTTCTGGTACATCTGATATTTGACATTCATTCATACCGAATTACTTCGAAAGGTTGACAACTTGAGCTCGATGAAACACCGTTCTTCAATAAATGTTCAAAATATTGTGCTCATCGCCTTTTTTTCATATGCTTGCTATCTCTTACAGGTCTTACAAGTGTTTGGCAGTCAAACTTATTAGGGTATACTTCGGTTTTCAGCTTTAATGTGTCACCAAATAGTTTATATTTAATCAGATTTTCTGTATTTAAGCTGCAATTACATAAAAAAAGTTACAAAATTTCAAAGAGAAAATGATTTAATTTAGTGTAAATTTTACATTAAAATGAGTTAGAAGAGCAGAAATGTTCTTGAATATATGTAGTTACAAATACTTATGGGTAGAAAAAATATCGATATAAATAAACGCTGCTCAAAATATCAATACCTTAAATACTTACGTAGAAGTCGTGACTTCTAATAAGTTTATGGCCAAATACAATTATTAAGGTCTAGGTTCTCGGTTCTGTAGAACTGAAGGTTTATAATTTACGTACCTACTTACATTTACAATAAAACAAAGTTATAAACATAACTGAACAAATTCATTTAATCGTAAATAGGATAATTTTTTGTATACAGTAGTAAACTTATTCATAACTAATAGCTAATAATAAATATTTGTCAATAGAAGATAAATAGTACACTCACATCAAAATTATCTTCATAAACAAATTTCATACTTTTTGATTCAATTAAATCACGCTTCATCACTTTGCACCATTCCTTTTTTTTGTTTTTATCGTGGAAAAAAAATTGTTTGGTGTTTTATTCGTTGTCCTCATACAGTTAGGCACGATGCAGTATTTATAGGAGCTTTTTTAATTTCACTCATATAAATTAATAACCGTTCGATATGCACTCCACTACAGAACAAATGAGGCGATTGGTTGGCGTAAGCACGTAGGTCGCTCTGTTTATTATTTTGCTCGCACTTGCTAAGGGGAGATGAGATTTATTTTTGGAAATATGTTAATCGTCCTTTTTACACTTTTGTTTCACTTTGCTTCAATTTTTATTTGAATCCATAAAGCAATAGTAAACTTGTTCATTATCTATTAAGGTCTCCGCTCATAGAATTGTTGCCCGTACTGGGAAGATTGCACTGCACCTAAGGGTGTTTATCTTGTGTGTGTGTTCTTACCCCAATTTAGAGGGAAGGCACGTGAATATATACGTATACATTAACATTTATTCGTTTCACTTCATCTGTGAGCTGGTTTGTGGATGAGGTTAACACGTTTTTTCTAAGAATTTTTCGATACAGGAAAATCGAAGTAAGGAATAAAAATGGCAGATGGGACAGACAAATATAGATAAAGTGGAAGAGAGAGATAAGTAAAGTTTTATGTAAAAATATATAATTACGAGACAAATATGGAATAAGTAATATATGAATATTAAACTATGGATATGAAAAGTGAAAAAGGATGAAAAAGGCTTGTCTCATCTAAAATTGCAAAAATAATAAATCGTACATATATGAATAAATTTTACGAATGTGGTAAAATTATTGGTAGTTTTTTAAAGGTCGCCATTTGTCCATAAATTATTAAAGCTAAATTATAATTAAACTTTAAAGACAGCCAACAAATTAGAAATGTTCCAATTATTCACATACATAAAAACGTTTTTAATTTTTACGACAATTCAATTATTGATAGTGTTGATGATACAGTTTTACTGATACAGAATACTCATTGAGCGGGATCCGACTCACATTTGACCGCTTCTTTATTTATTTTTTTAATTTATGAAGTGAAATAGATTTTTGGTCCAAATATAAGGTTTCGCCTATCCAATGATTCAAATGTGGTAAAAATGGAAATTTTTACCCAATGATTTCAAATTAATATTATTATCGATTCATAATTATGATAACACCTGTTAATGGAACAAAAATATAATCATATAGCCGTTAGAGCTAATTTATTTTCTCACTCAGATTATATTTTGGCTTTCAAGTTGGGTAAAATTTAGTGTGATAACTCAATTGATAATTATTTAAGATATCCATTTGATGTTGAATGAACTCCGACACAAGTATTTTTTTCTTAAATTTAAAGAGCAGTCTAAACTCCAATAGTTTGATTAATTTTCATTTACGTGAATTAATTTTATTAAGTTTGTTAAATAAATAAACATATTATATTTCAACACTTTCTAATCACTATAAATAAATAATACGATCCTTACCTTAGTTAGCCTTTAATTATAAATAAATAATCACTATGAAGAAATAATACGATCCTTAACTTAGTTAGCCTTATCACTATAAATAAATACTCACTATAAATAAATAATACGATACTTACCTTAGTTAGCCTTTAACTATAAATAAATAATCACTATAAATAAATAATAGGATCCTTACATTAGTTAGCCTTTAACTATAAATAAATAATACGATCCTTACCTTAGTTAGCCTTTAACTCTAAATAAATAATCACTATAAATAAATAATACGATCATTACTTTATAAAGTTACCTTAGTTAGTAGGGTAAGTTATTAAATATCGTAAAAAAGGAAAAAGATGGCGTTATTTTCATACGATCCTTAGGAAGTTTTGGTTACAAGGAACTTGTAACGTTTAATAAGCTTATTATTTAGCTTTAAGTAAATTAAAACGTAATGTATATCAAAAGATAATAAAAAGTTTGTGTCCTTACGCGTTTATAATTTAAAAAATAATGATATATGAGACCCTTTAGAGTCACAGTAAGTAAAGCCCGCCTACCTTCGTCTTGTAATTATGTCGTATGCGGATGTATTTAATAACACACCGGCGATTCTCCAACAAACTGATAAACTACCTCTTAATGAGTAATAATTTATTTGTCTATTAAGTAGTTTATTGCTTAGGATTATTTATATAAACACGACATGTGCTTGCTCGCAAATTAGTTGGTCGCTAGATCTTTGAAAAGCTTTACTCAATTTTGTTAGCAATATTATGTTAACGAATTGAGAATTGGTTTCAAGAGCTACTGACTATCAAAAAGCTGTTCTGACATTTGCCAATCGAAGATGATTTCAACTTGTGTATTACTTTCGATAGCTAGTGCAGTGCTTGTTAAATATTTATCGAGATTGGCGTACAAGAGGCCGAAAAATTTTCCGCCAGGTTAGTAAATATTCCTGCTATTTTTCCGGCTGTTTTCATGATATTTTTACCAGTGTAATTTAAATCGAAAGAGAATTTTGTACTTCGTTACTACAGTGTGTTATTTCCTTTATTTAACTTATAAACTTAAATTTTTTAACGTAATATATATTGGTTCTCAAAATTCATAATTTTTTTTATCTCTTTACTGATAAATTTATTATCAGTTAAAACGTACAATACGATAAAGCAATTGATTAAAAACTGTTAATTTTTATCTAATTTCAGTGTAAATATTTAATTAGAAAAGTTATTTTTTTAATTTTACAAATTTTTTTAAAAATTAATACAGTTTTGACTGTGTTCTTAAAACTTGGTGGATTACCGGGAGACATTTATAAAAAGATAAAAGTATGAAGGGAATGTTAGTATTTAATCATACTGTACGCATGACTAGTTGTTACCACTAGTGTACGCATGTGTACAACATACTGTACGCATGAGTAGTTCTTACCACCACGCGAAGGGTGTCAGGGGTTACACGTTTCATCTTATCTCTATGAAAGGACGTTGAAATAATGCTGTGGTTATATTTAAAAATAAATTTTATTCTCAACTGTTGGTATATTTTTACTGTTCTAGAATATCATGTTAATTTTAATCATATTTATATTATTATAAGGTGTAATCAGTGAGAAATATTGAGCTATATTTAAAAACCAATTAATTTAATAGTTTAAAAAATGCGACACGGAAAGAAATGACGCTTTCTACGACTTTATTTCTGATTACTACTACAAGTTACTGCTAGTACTAATTTCAAGTAGTATAATTTCTATTTAACAGAAATGTTATTAAAATTAGTATTCTTAGAGAGAGAAGTTAAGATAGGTGAAGGCTGAGAAAGGAAAAAAAGAGGCAGAGGTTTCTGTCAATAAAATTTCCTTGTTTTTATATTGACTTGTTTTTTTTACGTCAATTATTAAAATTATAGGTTTTTCGACAAGCGGTTTTTCGATAAGTTTTTCGACAAGCGGAAAGATATTGTAATCAGCATACTTTGTAACTGTGCTGCGTGTTCCTAAATTAGTAGTGTCATGTATACATAATCTAGTTTTTTTGCGTGTAAAGGTTTTGAATCGAGTGTAATGGTGGCTCATGGGCCTTTTTGTGACAAGTTTTATCCAATCATTGCGGTCTTCAGCGAGTTTTTGTCAGTGGATATGGATGGGATACTATCTACTTTCAATAGATTATGTTGTCATTTTGCGTTGTCTTCTTCTCAATTCTCTCAACCTCCTCACATCTATCTTTACGTACGCAATTCTTTTACAAGCGTTTATCAAGGCAAATTTGTCACAGTCACTGTTTGAATAGGTGGGTAACTGAATGGTTTTGATATTGAGTATCTTCTTTTTTTTAACGGCGTCCTTCTAAGAAAGACGTTGAACTGATGGGACGAAACATGGCATTAAGTGGGATTTAAATATCGCTACGTATAAAATAAAAACCTTTTAAATACTAGTAAAACTCGTACTATGAAGGTACCGTGCACATTTAGATACTTTTAAGTTTATACATTTAAAAATACGATCCGTTTCTATTAAAATATGCCGTTACCGTGCTGTGTTGGGTTGATCACAAGGCATACGGCTTTTGACTGCGAAGCGCACCGCGGTTCACCGCGATTCTCGTCCGTTCGTCCAGCGGGGCTGGACTGGTGTTCTGGTTGGCTGTAAGAAATTGTTCTTCTAGCAATAAGCCCGTCACATGTATCAATTAGATACATTAAAGTACAGAAATAAATAATAAAATATTTATAAACATTGATACACTACACTACGTTTGCGGGTCTATATTTCATATATGTGAGGCTACTTGCCTATATCTCTTTAATTTATCAAGATTAACCGAAATTATTTTGAAAACACATGAAAAACACGTCTCGCGAGAGAGACGCTGAATTTAAAGACCTTCTTAATGTCATCGTATTTTAAAGACCTTCTTAATGTCATCCCACTGGGTTTAAATTGTCTCAGAAATATTTTTCTATATGCGTACGTAGTTTAATTAAGCCTTCTTGTAATACTTCATCAAAACTGTACTTAAACTGAAAGAGTTGTGATGCTAAATTATGAGGAGTAATGGTTTACATTTTTGCCATTTGTCTACAGAATCCTAAAAACCGGTCAAGTGGGAGTATGTGCGTAGAGAGTAAAAGGTTTTCTATACGTATTGTATCTGAAAATTTTGAAATTATTTATTATACAAAATATTTTTTATAATACAACAATATTTTGTATTTATTCCATCGGTATTTATTAATACCGATGGAATAAATAAAAAATATTGTTTCTCCTGAAGCATTTTATAAATCGAACAAAACTTATTTATTATTATTATTATTATTATAAGGACTGTTTTTGTGAATTTTATTGGATTTAATTCCATCTATTTTAGGAGAGGAGAGAAGGAGTTTCGCTCCTTCTCTCCTTCAGGGCGCGAGGGAGGTGAATTAAGTTTCCGTATTCGGTTAAGGGAAGCTAAAATAAAAAATAAAAAAATTAACAAAAAATTGACATTCACATTAAACCTAAAATATTTTTTGAAATGCAATCTCGCTGCTAACGTTAAACAAATTTTTCATTTGCCTTTTTGCGTGTTTAGAGTTCTCTCCAAAAATATAGTCTAATTTTCTGTCATATTTTTTTCATAATTTGTGAAATATATATAGTTTAGGAGCTAGAAGCTGGCATTACACAAGTAGAAGGAAAACTGAGCGAGAACAAAGTGGTTCCTTTTGGAACTTTGTCAGGTACGGAATTCTAAAAAGTCACAAGTAACGACAGGAAATATGCTATGATCTAAATGTGTATTATACGTATTGATATTTTTCTAGTAATTTGTTTCAAAATCATAATCGTAATTAGAATTACTGTCGAGTTTTTCCTTACAATGTTATTATTATTTCTTTAGTTTATTTGTATTTATGTAAATTCAAATAAACAAATTATTCCACAATCACAAATTCTTCAATTTAGTTCGCGATTATAATTCTCCTTCGCCATATGAGTTTTTTTTCTCTGGCTTACCAAGATTAAATATCTAGTAATGTAGAAATTCCTTGACGCATCATTAATATTCGATTTTAAATGTTCGGTATCGTATTTTTCGCAGCAATACGACCATCTGATTCGAGTATAACTAGAGTTCTATTTTTACGATTTATATTATTTTATTTATTTTTTTTGCGATAATAATTCTTCATTTTGTTTGCGATAATAATTCTCCTTCGCGATATGATTTTTTTTTCTCTGGCTTACCAAGATTTAATATTTAATAGTAATATTAAAATTCTTTGACGCACCATTAATATTCGATTTTAAATGTTCGGTATCGTATTTTTTGCAGCAATACGATCATCTGATTCGAGTATAACTAGAGTTCTATTTTTACGATTTATATTACTTTGTTTATATACATATTTACTAAAGATAAGCAAGCTAAATACTTATACATAATGGGAGAATTGAATTACAAAAGCTCTCTTACAACCAAAACCATACAACGAGTGAGAAATAATAATGTGTTGGTAGACCATAATAACGGATACAAACAATAACAATTAATAAAAAGGAAATTAAAATAAAGATATTCATAAACAGGTATCCGGATATTGTTAAATATAGAAAAGCTTTTACGTGTTTTTAAGTACAAAATAAGATTATTAAAAGTAATACAATTTTCGTCTATTTCATCCCGTCATTAAGAGATGCCATTGCAATGTTAGGTAAAGAGTTAAATGTTGTCCAAGGCACACCGGGCGTCGCGCAGCATATTAAAGCGATATGATGCATCAATTTACAAATAAACCCCTTATTTTGGAATCGCGGATTTGAATATTCATCGATACGAGTATTGTTTGAAGGGAAGGAATCGATGTATTGGTAATTCAATATTTTTCTCAAGTTTTTCTTTTCGTGAAAATTCTTTGTGTGATAATGTGATATGTAATAACTGTGAAAATATGGATAGAAAATTTACATAAAACTACATTAGTAATATTTATTTTAAGGCTGGAATAAAAAAAAATTAAATTATTTCTGTCTTATATTTTTGGGAAGAATCCGAAAATATCTTGTAATACCCATTGACCAACAGAATATCAGGGGTATAAATCTGTAAATATAGTGAAACTGTAGAATTGGTTTGTCTGTGCGTTGAAGATATTTAGGAAAAAAATGATGTAGGGACAAACAATGAAAGTAATAGAACACAAAAATATTGTTTTTGGAATTATTGTTTGTTTTTCACCGGTATTACCTAAAAACTACTCACTAAATTCAAATGGAGTTGATGGAAAAAGTAGAGGTTGACTTGACATAACACTTAGTTTTTGTTTTATTGGTATCGGTACACTCGATAATACGACATGTGAATTTAATATTCAAAACAATATTAATTTATATTGAATCGGTACAACAACAAACTGCCTAGTTCGACTCGTAGTAATTACAGAAACGTAAACACTTTTATAATGTTTACGTTACGTGTAATCTATATAATTCGTATGTAAATTGTGTAATAAAATTTTGCATCCGTACATGTTTAGGAAAACGGGCTAGGCCGGAAGTGAGTGGTGCGGGAGGGGTACGTGTTTGTCGGATATCGTTGTCGGTCGTCTTCCGTACTTAAAATTTTCCGATGTTGTGTAGATTCTTTATAAGCTTATTTTGTTTCCTCAATTTGTTTACAATTTTGATATGTTTGTAAATATTCACAATTTAACTATTTTGGTAGATTTAATATTAGAATTATTTTGATTGGTACCTATTTTATTATCTACATATATATATATATATATATATATATATATATATATATATATATATACAAGAACAACTAAAAGGATTTCGATGACCACTGATGGATTCAGTTGGGTCTTGGGTAATATATAGATAATGTTTCATCGCAATCTGGCAACTAAAATTTAAGACATATTAATACAAGCTATTGACTATAACATTTAAATACAAGCTGAGATTACTGAAAAAAAGGTTCACTTTTAAAATTGTTGTAATAGATGGCATTAGGTATATTAAATTTTACAGTTAACTTAGTAATATTTTCTAAAGGTCCACACGCAAATGAAGTCCCGCGTTAGTACATAATAAAGTTAAATAAGATGAAACTTATTAAGTAGAAGTAGAACTTGTACTACGAGGGTTCCGCATATGTATAGACAAATCTGAAAGTTTAAATATTGGAGGATATATAGCATTTTTATTAAATTATGAAATTGATAAATATCTATATTTTATTTTACCACCTGTATAGTAACAGGCGTAAAATTATTACGAATTTCTCAAAAATTATAATAGTTCTGGGATATAGTTTGCTGGTAAACTTTATGTTAATTTTAAACAAAAACTAACTTTATGTTAATTTTATGGAAAAAGTAGCAAATCATTTTCCATAATTTAAAATTTTGCAATTTCAGAAAGAGGGTAGTATTTCTAGAACTGTTGTACATTAATTCTGAAAAATGCTCTGTAATCCTTATGATTATCTCTTTCAATTGATACTTTTCAGGACTGAAAGCAGAGAAAACTCTTCTCACTGTTAGGAGATAAGTGGATAAATCAGTTCCATTATTAAACTAAATGTTAAGTAAATTCAGAGAAAAACATCGACAGTTAGACATACACTTGAGTGATGTTACAAAGGTTTCGATATTTCCTTCTTGAGGTACTAAACAATACAAACGACACGCCAGAGATTGCGAGATAATGAGACATAACGTAAAAAGGGTCAAAGATCAAACAGTGCTTTTAAACTAAAGCTTTTACAGAAAAAACAAATTATACATTTTTATATTTACGCTTTAACAAGATTCATTTGATATCTCACGCGATTGTTTGAAAAAAAATACGTCCCATTTAAATCACCTTTAATCAACACTCAAAATAAACTGTAATCTTTTTACTTCATATTTTTAATTAGTCCATCACTTTCTTTACTTACACCAAATTTCAATTTTTACGTCTAAATGTCTCTGAGAGAAATGCCTGTAACAGACGGATGGGTTATTACCTATATTGTTTATAAAGTTAAGGAAAAAAATCCAAATTAGGAAAAATGAACGAGGCACAAATATTTATGCATTTAAGTTATACAAAACTTACTTTAGAATTTCTATTTTTAATTTTAATCTAGTAAAAACTTAATAAGGCGTCAGTTTTGTTGTGCGACGTTATCTACGCAACCGGTTTTGATGACATACTCTCACTACACGAGAAAATGTAAATATGACTTAATTGATTAACGAGATTTTAGGTAACGAAAGCAAGAAAATATAATATAAAATGTATTATCCTCAAAAAATATATCATAATTAAAAGATATTGTACGCTGTAAGTATCATGGACGTATAAGTTAAAGTAAAGTTTAGGGCGTTTTTCTATTTGAGGAAATTTAATGTTTCTAAAGATTTTTTCCACGATGTATTGTTTGAAATAATATGAAAGTATTAGATCAATTTTGTTAATCGAAAAGTTTATTTTTGATTTTTAAATAAGCGAATTTGTATTAAGTTTCATTCCGATCGTAGAGAACTGTAGTTTCCAGAGCATCTATGAATTTCGTTATATATGCTCTGGAAACTCATATATATATATATATATATATATATATATATATATATATATATATATATATAAATACTCTAGTGATCGCACGTATACATTTCAGGGTAGACAAGTATATCACTTAAAACATTTCTTCATACACCATGTTAATTAAGCTATTTTATCTATTATCTATTAACTATCTATTAACATATCTATTAACATTTTTTCACATTTATGATGTTTTCTGCCCTGAATATGGTTCTACGCTTTATTTTAATAAATAAAAATATTATAATGTACCCTAAAATGATGCCTTTGTGCTGCGGATATTTCTTTAGATATTTTTATGACCTATGACTACACATAGTTTAGTGTGTCTGTAATAGTTTTGTCAGCCTTCGTAACGACAGCGTCCTTACCAGCAACTTTTCACAGAGTACGTTGACATTATTACTTATATCTCAAAAATAAATACAAAATATGTGCATCCCACTAATGTGCCCGTGGTAATCTGGAAACTGCAAGTTATCATAATGCGAATGTTGTATGTCAATAAGGTTAGTAGTTATTGACCGAATCCCTAAAAATATACAAACAAAAGTTTTTTCTTTATTGTATTAGTGGGATATAAACCTTCAAGGTATATTTTTGTTGATCTTGTCTTTGGTGTGTGGGGAAAATAATCGATGAAGATATAGTGAAATCTATTCGAAATTCTAAAATCGAAATCTGCACAGATAAAATATTTATATTCTACCGGTTGCCAATCCCTGACCATTCGAGTGGTGGCCGATTCACATGTATAGTCGTTCGTTCCAAATATTCATACAAACTAGATTAGTTTCCTAATTTTCTGCCATCGTGCTAAGTTTTACTTCAAACATATGTATAGTAGTAGAAAGTTGTAAATTGCCTTTAAATATTGATACTTTTTAAGACGTGTACGGTGTGACTATTTTCGGTTCAGTATCACTAAGTCAGATGCAGTGGACTTAGGAAGTTAATATATTGATTGTGGAAATCTACTGATTGTTAAAATCTATGGATAGTTGGTCTATTGATTGTGGATCAACTTAGGAAATTGATCTATAGATACTTTTTAAGACGTATACGGTTATGATATTGTTCGGTTTAGTATCACTAAGTCAGATGCAGTGGACTTATGAAGTTGATCTATTGCTTGTGGAAATCTATTGATTGTTAAAATATATTGATAGTTGATCTATTGATTGTGGATTAACTTAGGAAGTTGATCTATTGATTATGGCCTATAACATTATAATATCTAAACCAGTATCTAAGATTCACGTCTAAATACGAATTTCGTCTAGATACGAAATTCGCGCCCAGCTATTGCATTAACAAGATTAAACTAAATACATTATATTACACAAGATTACCCTAATTTAACTGAAGATCGGTTGAATAAATTAGAATGCTTTCACAATTTAAATATTCGCAATATCTTTGGCTTAAGAAAATGTGATCATATTTCCCAGTTTAGGTCAAGTCTCAACTGGAAGGAAATAGATGATTGGCATAATGTACATATTCTATCTCTTCTTTTCAATATTGAATATATTTGGCGTTAATTTTGTAGAAATTCATTGTTCACAATTAAATGAAACTACGTGATGTAGTATTATTTCTATACCACGACCTAAGTTTCGTTGTATTATATCTTCAGGTGGGCTATTAGCAAAGATCTTTGCTAATAGCCCACATGAAGATGTTGTAATATAACGAAACCTAGGTCGTGGTAAAGAAATTAAAGAAAATAGAGATAATGCTACATCACGTAGTTTCATTTCTTTTCAATATATTGAAGTTTTTTTTTAATCCGGCTTATCTCAATTCAAAACTATAACGCTCATGGTCTTGGATTACGTTTTGAATTCCTCTCTGCTTTTGTAATTCCTAAACATAACACTGCCTTCTACGAGTATTCTTTAACTGTACTTATTCTTTTGACAGTACAAGTCGTAATATTCGAAAGGCAGTATCAATTTATGTAATAGACACAAAATTGCACCGATACTTTTAAAACGACGGAACACATTTGAAGGGTGTCTTCCGCCATATAGTTTAGTGCTTGACTATTTTGATTAAAGCATATCATCAATGACGAACTTGAAAAGTAAAATTAATTTATAATTAATTTGTAATGATAAAAAAATAACTTGTTAATAGATATCTATGTTACCTCTAGTAACTGTCTTTTATCTACTTATTAAATTTTCAGGACCGCCTAGACTGCCGATTTGGGGTTCGTACTGGATTATACTGGCCATGAGCAAATGGGTGTCGAAGAGTTTTGAAACACTGGGTCAGTTTTATAATACCAAAATTGTGGGCCTCTATTTGGGCAAGTTTGCGACCATCTGCATTAATGATTATGAGATGGTGCGGGAGGCGCTGACGAGGACGGAGTTTGACGGCCGCTTGGATCTCTTCGTAGCCAGATTCAGATCTTATTACAAAAAACTCGGTTAGTTGTTTGCTGGATATATGTGGCAATTCTTCGGCGAATGTTATACTACTGAGAATGTTACTTCGGAGAATGTTATATAACGTTAATGAATTCGTTTGTTTTTAAGGCTTCTAAGTGTTGCTTTGATGTTTATTGGTACATCTGAGTTTTGTTGGAACTTAAAGAAGCAGTTTTTGTACATTCAAAAAATAAAAGGCTAGTTTTAAAAGCTTTAGTGAAAAAAATATACTTTAAAATTTCGGACAACTAATTGTTAATGAATTACATATTTCCAAAAGTGTAATGTACTTCTATCGGTTATAAAGTGAATGAAGGTTGTAAAGATTAATTCTTGATGATGGGTTTTGTGTAATTTGATGATGGTTTTGTATACATAAAATATAATTTTCGTAAAAAGAAAGAACAAAATTTGTGTATGTAGGTGTGATACTTGGGTTTTTTGACCGCTGACTAAATTTGTGGGTACAAAAACCTCTAAGGTGGAAGAAAAGACTCCACAGATTGTTTAAAACGTTATAAAGTAGCAGGAAAATATGTATATTGTCCTTTATGAATTGAATGGAGATACCTAAATGAATCATTAAGGCTTTTCTTTTTTGTTTTAAAAAACATTGAATTCTAATATTATATTGCAATATAAACAGTATAATTACATTTTTTCCAACAAGATAGTTATAATTTTTCCATCCTTATTTATAAAATAAAAATGATAATGAATCTCGTTAAAAATATTCCAAAAATATATTTCTTTCTCAGGTATATTTTTTACCGATGGTGACAATTGGCTGGTGCAAAGACGCTTTGCCTTACGTCACATGCGCGACTACGGTTTTGGATGCCGCTCGGAGTCACTCGAGGCCGTTGTGTGTAACGAAATTAAGGAAATGATCGATATTTGCCTGAAACCGGAGTACCCAGTTGAAAAAGTAAGTTTTTATAATGACCTGAATTGTACAAACGTTTTGTTCATATTTTTAAGAAAGCTTTTTTAATTTTAGACTTTTGCTGAGATTTTATGATCAATTCAAGTTTAGATATTTACAGTCCGATAACCGGCGTTATTGTTACACCTAAAAATTGTCCTCTAGGAGACTAATAATTGTTTATTAAATGGTGATTCAAATGTTATTTTATTATTAGGTATTCATTTTAAAGTAATCAAAGGACTGGTTTCAGAGTTAAAATTGCCAGGATTATAACCAAGACATACTAAGTTAAGACTAAACAGACAGATGAAATGTAGTTTTCTAAACAAACGTTCCTGGTATCTGTTATCCGTAATTGTAAAATTGTTTTTTTTTATCACAAGTTTTTAAGAATTTTGATAAATTTTCAAAGTTTTATGTAGCAGATATAATGTGGCTGGCTGAAATTGATATGAAACTGGTAATTAGTTGAAAATAATTAACATATATAATATATTAATTAATTAGAATATGCTGCAAAATAAAAATTGAAGTTGATTTTAAAATACCAAAAATATGTACATTTTTTAAGATGTTGAAATGATTTCGTGACTTCAGCTCGCGTTTTTTAATTAAACTTTTAAAGAATTGTATGTTTCATGAGTTATTCTCGACCACACTGTCGATTCATATATCAAAACCCATTCTTACGTTTAACCTTTAGTTTTGTGGGTTCATCTCTTTATAAGGTAAAATTTAGATCACAATTCAATTAAACATTTTTGGACTTGCTATTGGGCGAAAACGACCTATATTTGTGGTATATTGATTCCCTATATTTGTGGTCATATTGATTTCTTAAATATCTTTAGATAAAATTTACATCTGTATTTAATTGTACATCCACTTAATTTTTCTAGACGGTGTCAGAATAATATTATTTATTTTAAACATACAGCATCATCACGCTATCATTCAAGAAAGTTAAGCCACATAAAACAATATTTTTCTACTTGGATTTAATTTTTTTTCTTAAACACTATAAACGGAAATAGGCCTGGCCATTTCTAAAAAAGTTCGTACCCTATACCTTTTTATCTTCTCTACATTGCCAATTGCCAATGGCACAACGCAAGTTGTTGTTTTAAAAATATTCTTTTTACTCTATCTGATTTCCTGTGAAAACTTGACTATGTCACTATGTCACTTACAAGTGTAAAACGTGTCTATGTCATTATGTCACTTACCAATGTAAAAACGTGTCTATGTCACTTACAAGTGTAAAAACGTGTCTATGTCCTATGTCACTTACCAGTGTAAAAACGTGTTTATGTCACTACGTCACTTACAAGTGTAAAAACGTGTCTATGTCACTAGGTACAATATTTTATAATGTACAATATTTTATTATGTATATGGATGACTTTTATCAGTTATTTATATGTAACATATATGTTACGATGAAAAGGGAGTAAGGGAGAAATCCGAGCCCTTAAATGAATAAGCAAATAAGTATTTATACTGGTTATTTGACATTAACAATTATGATATTAGATAAGTTACCAAATAACTTTTTTAACAAATGTGAAACTCTCACTGTCTGTAATAATATATAGTAATCGAAATAATTATGAACTTTAATAAATACGGTAATATTGACATTCTGCTGCAGGAACTGTCAGTAGCGCTATTCCCGCGTTCCTATTTTTAAAAAACCAGGTACATGACCAGCTTTCTATAAGCGTTACATTTTAAGATGGTATATTTTATTGTAAATAACACAAAAAATATTCTTCATATACTTCTTGTCATTATATATGAATTTAAAACCGATTTTTTTTAAATATTGATGAAGTTATTCCATAAAATAATTTACGTTGAAAAGGAATTTTTCGTCTTCTCCTTAGATCCTTTGAGTTCTGTTTTTTTTTTTCGTTTGGTTAAGAAATCGTTACCACCTAGGGATACTCGTAGTTTTAATACGTTACGTTATTAATGGAATGAATTCCATATTTATATATATATGTATATATATATATATATATATATATATATATATATATATATATATATATATATTTATTTATTGCCAAATTATTTTGTTATAAATTGAAATTGGTAATTTTGTTAATTAATTTTATTTGAATCAAAAGGAACTTCGAGTTTACAGTTTTAAATTTGTGAATAAATAAATTCCACCTCATACTTTTTAAACAACTTATTATTAATTTTACACATCATATCATTCTTTGTCTTTATTTGAAAAAAAATAATTTCTTTATTGAAGACACGCAAACATATTTTTTTGAAGACGGGTTGGAATGAAAAAAAAATCATTTTAAAAAATGGAAAATTCTTTTTTAGTGATATTTTTAAACAAACAATAGATTTAAAGCGTATTGCATTTTGTACCATAGAATGACGCTAATGTTTTGATTGTTGCGCCTATAGCAAAGTAAAGCAATTCGGACAAGATTCGATTCTGTTTTTTTTTTTTAATTTTAAAATGTTCTTGTAGTACTTTAAGTATTTTTATTAAATATACGGAAACAGTAACATGCTGTTATTCGAACAACATGCAACAAAATATATGAAATACTAATACATTGTACTAGTCGTTATCTTGCGTTCCCATATGATAACAATTGTTTTTACATAGTCTAATTGCATATATTTATGTCTTAATGACCTGACCTCATGTTATTTAACATTATAAATTGCATGTCATGAAATATTGAGTGATATGTTTTGCACGTGTAGCTAAGTCTCGTGTTGGACGTCATGCTTGCAACACTCGAATGATCTGACTTTGTATCATGTCCGATTACTTGTTAGTCGTTATAAGTATTTCCTTATCTAACATCCTCACAGACATAGGTACATGTTTATTAATATTCTGTTACTGTGCGGATGTTACTCGTATTAGATAATGAAGCAGGAAAATAACGGCCTTTTGATAATTTATGATGATGTACAAGTGCGAATGACATTTGTGCATCTTCCTTATTAATATTTAATCGACAATGTAATCGGAAAGTGTTGCAGTTCTTAATTGATTACGTAAAAAAAAGCAACACATATTACCCATGTTTGTTTAGATCTTTATTTCCTGATGTAACCTAAATTGTTTGATGGATCTTCGTGTGCGAAATATTGGACCGCAGCGCCGGTGTGGCTCGCGGACAAAAGTATATATGAGTGTTTGATATTTTTATGTGTAACTTGATAATGTGATAGTATAGAGAAACAACATCAAACAGTCGGATTTTTTTTATTTTTAGCAATAATTTTTCTTATTAAGCTCAAAAACACAGTAAATAATGTTTTGATTTTATGTAATCATCATTGTCGATCTCATTGCATCCGGTATTGAACTTAATCTTTGTCATCTGGTTCTACTCGTGGTTTCGTTCATGATTGTTGTTCATTGTGTATGTGACTTTATATAGAGTAGCAAACCTCATGACGTACCTCGTTATTGCTACTCAAATAATACATTTTAATCGATACCAGTGGATTTGATCATTTTATCAATTTTCTTATATCTTATAATATTTTATTAAATATAACCGATGGTGCGTCTGTTAGTGATAGTGTAACTTCTGAAGAACTTAACTGAGTGAGGTCATATTCACACAGTATATATGTTTTGTCAAAACGATGGTATAAACTATAGCCAGGATTCGATAGGGGGCGCTGTAATCAAGTTATTAACAAATCTTTATTTATGGACCAATAAGATTCGTATCCACAATATATATATCTGCTAGTGCCAAAAGAGAAAATCATAAAATCTGGATCCGATAGGTGGCGTGTGTTTCGAAGAATAGAACAACGTCTGCCAGGCCAGCTAATATAATGTATAACTTCACTGTTGTAAATTTTTTCGCTGTCATCAATGTTTTAGAAGAAACCTTGATTTACCAAAATCATATTGTGTGTTAAAAGTAAATGGGTAATGTTTTGCAGATCATCAATAATTTTCCTTCAATTTTGATATTGTTTTAAGTATCTAAGATTTTTTAAGATAAGGAATAACTAACATTTTTTAACAGCTTTCCTTTTTTTCTTGATAATCCGCAAAGTTTGCAATAAAGAAAATTTCAGAAACATTGGTTTTTGGTGATAGAGTTAATCCTCCGAAATTTATTTAAGAAACAAATTGTTTCATTTAGAAAATTTCTTATAGTTAATACATACTAAAACAATGACAAATTTCAGGATTTTCAGTTAAATGTGGTTGGTTTTAGAGAGCTCAGATAGGTGAGTAAGGAGATATTGACACTAGAATGAGATTACAACTGTTCCATTTCTGCCAAAGTTATTAACAACCTTTAAAGGATAAGATAATAAAATCAGTTAAGCCATCGACAAGTTACAAAATTAGATAGGTAGATTAAAAATATGAATATATTTTAATAAAAATTACTTTGGAATTCTAATGTCTATATGATTTAGGTTATATTCTTAGTCTTAAGTTTCTACTAGTTTAAATCTGTTAAGGCATTTCTTATTCATAAATGTAGAAAAGTGTAAAAGAGATCAAAAATCGGAAAAATTATGGAAGTTCTTTTAATCGGGACCCGAATAAAAAGTGTAAACGAATCATTTGATTTCTTTTTAAGTTACAGAATACCTTGCTTGTTGAACTCACTGTGCATCAAGCTTTCATAAGTAACAAGTAAGAATAAGATGTATGCACCGTGCACCTGGTTATTGCTACTTCAAACATACCCCTCTCTAGTCGACATCAATGACTGATCATCATATACCTTATAACATAAAATTGTTCAAAATAACATTTCTTTGTTCGTCTCTTACTGAATATTTTTCGAATTTTCGAGTTTTTTTCTAGTAAACGACAGGTGATTAGCAGTATTAATTGAAGTTCCATAAATAACAAGTAAGAATAAGATGTATGCACTATGAATCTCTCTATTGCTACTTCAAATATACGACAGTCAACATCAGTGACTGATCATTTTGCTAGTTTTATGTACCTTATAACATAAAATTGTTCAAAATAACATTTCTTTGTTCGTCTCTTACTGAATATTTTTCGAATTTTCGAGTTTTTTTCTAGTAAACGACAGGTGATTAGCAGTATTAATTGAAGTTCTATAAATAACAAGTAAGAATAAGATGTATGCACTATGAATCTCTCTATTGCTACTTCAAATATACGACAGTCAACATCAGTGACTGATCATTTTGCTAGTTTTATGTACCTTATAACGTAAAATTGTTCAAAATAACGCTTCACTATTCGTCTCTTATTAAATATTTTTACGAATTTTCGACTATTTTTCTATTTTACTTGCCCTTTATAATTATAGGGTCGATATTCCATTGAAGCATTCATTAGTCTTATAATTACCTTTTAAGTTATCAGTAAACGACAGGTAATTAGCAGTGTTAATTGAAGATGAAGGTGGCTATCATGAGCAGGAATAGAATGGGTTCTCAATTGCCGTATTAATTAGTAATGTAAATGGTAACATATAAGATTGATTCGAAAATTATGGATTATTCTATTTAGATCTAGTATGGGTTAAATAAATGTCTTACGAGATCGAAAGTAATTGCCAAAAAAGCGTGTTAAAGTAAAAAACAGAACTACCTTCAGCAGATTAATAAAATGACTTTTGATATGTAAAAAAATCTTTTCCAATTCAAAACAAATGTTTTGAATTTAATCGACAATTATTTTTTAATCCCTCGGAGGTAATAAAAGAAATGAAATAGATTTTCATGCTGGCCAGTATGGCAACTTAGGTTCCCTTCTATTCCTGTTAATGAAAAATGATCTTTCGTCTGGGATAAGAATTTGAAGTGTCTGTTTAATCTTAACTGATGATTTGTTAATGGAGAGAGGCGATTATGAGGGTTGCAAGTTGCTTTAAAAAAAGTAAAGTTTAGTGCTCAGATGCAGTTTGTGTAAGAACTAAATTTCAATATCAACAACTGGTTTATGAAACATTTTATCCGACTATTTTAAGCACACATTCGAAGAAAGTTGCTGATAAAACTTGCTGCGATCCTTCCGGTTCCACATTTGTCTTTCTTTCTGCTCACTTATAACTTGAGTTTGACTGGATTGCTTTTGATATGATTTTTATCATCGCATGGGCTGTTTATTCTGGAATGGTATCGGTATTAATGGGCTAGGATTACATATATGAGTTGCATCCTAGAGTGTAGCTAAGAGGAAGAAGTAATTTTATGACTAAAGGTCAACATCACAAATTACACGCGAATCGAGCTGCGGGCAAAAACTAGTTATAATTATTCGTACAAAATTTCCACGGAACAGTAAAATTTGTCAGGTGACGAACTTGCGATTTTTCTTCACATTTATTTTATTCAAGCGGTTGTTCGAAGTAAAATTGAAACAAAGGTAGTTAATTGTTCTCCATGTGAGGTGTTCTATAGCCATATTAGGGAAGACGTGAAATATTATTCTTATTGTTTATATTTTTAAATGTTTGGATATTCTTAAATGTTAATTGTATTCAACGGATTGTTTGTTTATATCACAGAATCGCCTTTCAGCCTCATCAGCTTCCTTTGTTTTTGACATTATATCAGATCAGCTTCCTTTGTTTTTGACATTATATCAGATCAGCTTCCTTTGTTTTTGACATTATATCAGATCAGCTTCCTTTGTTTTTGACATTATATCAGATCAGCTTCCTTTGTTTTTGACATTATATCGCTATTTATTTAACATTATTTTGTGATTGCCTAATTTACAAGTAGTGTGACCTAAGAGCTGTAAACTAGACATTCTATTTACAACAAATAATATTTACGTACATCATATCGAAATGAATGTATAATATTTGTATTACTAATCATTAATATTTGTGTTACAGCAACAGTTAATTAGTTCTATTCAATTAACATAGGGTTACTTCGCCTTTATCGTAATTTACATGGTTTTATGAACAACTTAATATTAATAAGTTATCAGTATACATATTCAAATTTTATAAACAATTACTTCGTGTAATTATATCGCTCATTGTCCATACGTATATTAAAATTAAACAAATCTTACATATCTCGATTTTGAAATACGAGGCGTGTTTTTAAAGTAAGTATCGTTTTGAAATAAAAAAAACAAGACATTTTTAAAAAAAATATTCATGTAAAGCCCATATTTTACTCTTCTTTTAGTCATAATTCCCACTAATATTGAGGCACTTATCGTATCATGGGACCAGTTTTTGTATTCCATCCTCAAATAATGTTGCCGCATGATTAGGCACTCAGCATGAACACAACTTCCGATAACTTAATCGTTCGGTCACAATTTCATAGGGAACACCTCTTGAGACTGCAGGAAACTCTTTAGATAAAGATGAAATCGTGAATCGCCTGTTCTCTTTCACTTTACGGTCCACTTTTTGAGTCAAATCATCGGTAATGACCGAAGGTCACCCACTTCGTTCCTCATCATGAATGTTTGTGCGGCCATCTCTAAAGGCTCTAATAATTTCCATACCATTCCATAGCTCATAATGCTTTCACCACAAACGTCACTGGGTCGGAAATGAATTACACCGCTTTCAAGCCTTTAGCACTAAGAAAACCAATAACATCACGCACTTCGCAGTCGGCGGGATACTCAATCAGTGGCGCCATTTTAATAACACACAAACAAGAGTAAACACAGTCGTATGGCTCCGTAATCGTGTCTATGGCTTCCCAACAGATGTAAGTGCACAGTGCGCGTGCGCCAAAACCGACCGATCCGACCACAGCCCTGCGGCGGTTATTTAAAAACAATACTTGTTTTAAAAACACGCCTCGTATAGAAAAAGGATAAGATTATTTCAATACATTGTGTTTTAAATAGGTTTAAAGATCAGAATTATATCAAGGAAGATAATGAAAACTTACTGTTGACTTATTTTCAAATCGTAGGTATTTATATAATTTCATTTATAACTTTACTAGTCGAGAACCTTTTCAGAAAAATATTTAAAGGTAAGATTATTGAGTAAATATTGGGTAAAGAACTAAACACAAATATATAGATGCACCACAATATATGAGGAATGTACGCACGAAGTATTTTTCGTTTTTTTTTTAAATAAATTCGAGGTCTTATGGAGGCAACGTCTTGGGTAAAAGGGACACACACGATACCTAGAACGGCAAATGACTCATTTTTCGAGAATAATGTGATGGGTAAATTGTCTTATACCGACTTTGGGACCAATTGGAATAAAAATCTAAACTCAACAGCGTTGATTTAATAGTTAATTTTGAAGCTTAATAAGGAAAAAAGTTTTTTTAAAGTACTTTTAAGGCAAGATTGTTTAAAATGATTTTGAGGTTAATTAATGAATAATTTAGTAGACAATTAACTTCGAAGATAACAGAAAGTAATGTCGAGTTTTTACACAGGAAATCTCCACCGGAACGTTGGTCCGTGTTCCCGACATTTTCGTGGTCCCCTTCGTGAATCCTATGCTGGCTGTTTTCATGCAAGAGACTTTCCCCCGTGAGAAGTACGATAAGCTGTGGCAGTTCGCACGTTCCTCCATGCTCTTCCAACAGAGCACGGACGACACAGGTCGAGCGCTTTGCATCACGCCATGGGTCAAAGACTTTATTCCGGAATACAGTGGGTACAACAATCTGCTCAAGACTAGTAATGAATTTTTAAAATTTTACGAGGTAATTTTATAATTGTTATTAAGTATTCTTCAGATTAGTTAGACAAATAATCTTGGGTAGATAAGTAAACGCATTTTTTAACCAAGAATCATTAAGACCGTTCTTATATATAACTGGTCAAAATATTAAGACAGAATTAGGATGAAATTAGGCGTAAGTAGGATGTTTAATAAATATTTTCTGGTTTTACGTTTTGACCAAGCAATATTTCATTACGATAGCAATGTAGGTGTCAAATATATTCATAAACTTTGAAAATTTGAAATGAAAGTAAATTGTATTAACGTTTACTATCTGCTTAATTTTTAATGTAAAATTAAAATACATTTCGGAAATGTGAGTAAGAATCAACTGAATTTATTGGATAACAACTTCTTATTACTTGTAAGGTATTTCATATGATTGTTTTTGCTTTACAGGCATTAACCGAGATTCATGTAAACTCATACGATAGTAACCAGAACAGACATTTCATTGACAAGTACGTCACTGCAATGAAAAATGAAATGAAATGTTATGGAGACACCTCATTCACAAGTAGGTTATCATTTATTTACATAAATATATTATGTTACATCCGTTTTACAGGCATTAACTGAGATTCATATAAACTCATACGATAGTAACCAGAACAGGCATTTTATTGACAAGTACGTCACTGCAACGAAAAAAGAAATGAAATTTTATGGAAACACCTCATTCATAAGTAGCATCGTTTATTTACACAAGTATATTAGGTTACATCCGTTTTTTTTCGATAAACTAGATATTTAATTCATATTATTTATTTTCAAAATTTTCTCAATTATAATTCTAATAAATTTGATTAAATCAACAAAAATGAATCCATAGGGATGGTAAAAACAATTTCTTTATTTATTTTCAGTTTGGTTTTCTTTTTTTATTAATTTGTATTTTATGAATTTTTGAAGTCGGTAAATATAGGAGACCTTTAAAAAAATAAAGGAGAAAAATATAGGAGACTTTTAAAGATTTGAAGTAGAGTAAAATTTTACCATAATGAAAATTATTGTTAATAGCTTCTAGAAAAATCTCACTGAAACCGCACTGAATGGAAAAAGCTATACATGATAAGCTTGCATGATGTTAGAATCAAGATCTTAATCGAAAATTGTTGAGAATGATATAAGCTCACCTGTTTAGGGATGCGGAACTCATTTGTTATTTTTAAGTGCCGATTTCAAGTGGGGTTTTATTTTCTAACAAACCTGGATACGCAAGCTTTCAGATGCTGATTTATTTTAGAAAAACGCGATCGGACAGAATTGGGCGTATCAATTTCTTTATTGAGAAAGAGGATACATGTAGTTTAGATGCTATTTAATTAATATAAGTGACGGAAGGAACTGTAATAAGAATACATTTACATATAGAGTTACTAACAATAATTTGTTAAATTAATTTATTTACGGGTATATTTTCCTTACGGTATATTTAGGAAGGGTTTATTCCTTTCAGCATCGTTCAAAATTTAAAAAAAATAATTTTTGTCATAACATGTCTCTAAAAGATTGATTACATAAAATCTTTCTTTCAGGAAAATAAAACTTTCAGAACTGCCAGCAAACACTTTTGCAAATGAGATCAGCTGACAATTGTTGAAGTGTTGACATGATGTTTTTTTTCCTCAATTTTCATTATTTGATTTTTATAAATTATTTTGAACAGAAAAATTTTAAAAAGGTGTTTATTAAAAAACCCTTTGTGAAAATATGCTGTAATGAATAAACACAATTTGTACAAGCGTTTAAATACAAATAAATAATTTATTCTATACATATAAAATTGTTACTTAATCGTGTCTGTATGCGTATCATGCAAAAACTACAAGACAGACTTTAATGCAACTGCAGTTTTATATCTCAGAAGTTTCGACTGCATCTGTAATAGAAATCATCATCATTATCAACTCTAACGACATCTGTTTATTTTATAACGAGTTTAATAATTCTCCACTAGATGGCGGTATTTATTTTATTTTTGATTAATGTTTTTAATTCAATAACGCATTTAAATATTAGGGGCTATAGCATCATCCTCATATATCCGACTCTAGGGCACCCTTCTGGATGAACCACAGAAGGAAAAACGTTAGAATATAGAGAAATGTGTAATAAAGTACAATTTCTACGGCGCTAAAGGCGATCAAAACTACTATTTACGTATTTCTATGTTAGAAAGAAGAAGACTTCTTTAATAAAATTTTATGTTTCAGGCCAGCAACTTATTTTGATGTGTGTAGATTTCACTTTACCCCCATCTTCAGCGAACGTTGCAATAATGGCCATGCTGTTAGATTGGATTTTGGTGAAGCCTGAAATTCAAAAGAAAATACATCAGGAAATAGACAGGGTGGTCGGTAGAGACCGTCTGCCGACTTTGGATGACAGAAAGAAGTAGGTTTAACACTATTCATTAATTAAGTTATAGGTTGAATATATTTGGCGTTAAGTTCGTGGAAATTCATCATCACTTATTTTTTATTAACAAGTAAATGAAACTACGCGATGTAGTATTATCTCTACTTTGTTTAAATTCTTAAACACGACCTAGATTTCGTTATATGACAACATCTTCAGGTGGGCAATTTGAAGACATCTCTCTTCAAATTCAATCTTTCTAAAATTGCAGATCAACGGTTCGAAAATACTTCGGTGACAGATATGTGGACAAGCAAATGTTCATTAAGAGTATCAATTATTGTTCGCTTATTATAAGCCTTAAATATATGTAATATTCAAAACTGTATAAATAAACACTCACATTCAAATTTCGTCGATTAACCGTAGCTAGACTCTGTTGGGTGAATCATTATTCCTGCCCTCTATAGCTACATGTAATACCAATCGGAACGATATATTTTCCCTTAAAATTCTAAAATATTTAATGAATTTACGATTTTATATCAATCTGCAAAGGCGGACCAGAGAAGAAATTAATTAAAATTGTTCGTTCCGAATTCTAATTTGAATTTATAAACTATAATGTTGAATTTGAATTAGAAATTATAAACGGAGCTAAATTTTACTTGTACTATGTATAAATGGTTAAAATTGGTCTTTTGGTGTGAAATTTGAGTTTAGAAATTATAATGTCGAATTTGAATTTAGAGAATATAATGTCTTATTTGAATTAGAAATTATTTACGGGGCTAAATTTTACTTGTACTATGAATTGGTTCAAATTGGTCGTGTTGATGTGAAATTTGAATTTAGAAATTATAGTGTCGAATTTGAATTGGAAATTCTAAAAAGAGCTAAATTTTATGTGTATTCGAATTGATTAAAATTGGTCATTTGAATGTTGATTTTGAATCTAGAGATTATAATATCTTATTTGAATTAGAAATTATATATGGAGCTAAATTTTACTTGTACTGTGAATAAATGGTTAAAATTGATCGTTTTGATGTGAAATTTAAATTTAGAAATTATAATGTCGAATTTGAAATGGAAATTATCAAGAGAGCTAAATTTTATGTGTACTCGAATTGATTAAAATTGGTCATTTCAATGTCGAATTTGAATTTAGAGAATGTAATGTCGAAATTAAATTGGAAACAATACAGGAGTTAAGTATTACTTGCTCTATGAATTGATTAAAATTGTTCGTTTAAATGTCAAATTTGAATTTGGAAACTATAAGAACAGAGAAAATATTGTTTCATGCTTTGAGTAAGATTTCAATGCGTTCTTCTTTAGTCATAGTTCGAACTTCCGTTCCATTTTGCTACAGTGATGACAGATTATTACAATTCGTTTGAAAAATGACATTAGTAACTCGACTTATGACACGAATAATGACAAAGACAATACATAGATTATTACTTGTGCAAAATAAAAAAAGCAATAATCAATCGGTGAATATAAATGGCAGAACGTTCCATTCGCCTCCTTGTATTTTGATCAATACCAAAGTCACTCATTTTGTTTAAATTAACTGAATCCACCTGTGTACGCCACAAATAAAAAATGGTTTATTATAAGTAAAAAAGGCTGTATTGAGCTATACAATTATAAACAAATTCCGTACACATTTAGGCACTTATAAACATTTAATGCCAGATAGTTTTTCTATTAAATTATGTTCACAACCTAAATATATTGCATATTATGTCTTTCATAAGCTTAAAAAATGGTGCGTATTTAAAAAATATAAGATCATAGATAATCTCTGTAATCCCAGTTTCCCTGTAATCCCTTGGTAATCAGATTTTACCAACGCTGTTTTTTATGATTTTTGGCTAAATAGTTTCAGATATAAGGTTAATGTTGTATTTCCGCAGTATATTTTTAAATATGTGATTCAAAATTATAAAAAAAATGTTTTTCTAATATTCATTTGCTGTGAATATGGAAAAACATAAGTATATTCCCTACTATATCTTTCGTAGGCTTAAATACATAGTGCATATTTAAAAAAATAAGATATCTAGAATTAATGTTGTTAGTTTTCCTACAGTTTTACGTGGACTTGTAAAAACCTATATTTTTTTAACATTTTTGGCTGAATTGTTTGGGAAATGAGGGAAGGAGGAACATAATTTTTCGCATATTTTTCAATATATCTATACAGATATAACACTAAAAATAATAAAAAAAAAATTATAAGATCCTTATAACTAGCCCTTCCAAACAATGTTTCCTACTATATAGGGCAATAAATTTTTTTTCGAGTATTTAATATGCTATATAGTTAGCTATTGAATATGTGCGGGCTAATATGTTTTGTTACTGTGCCAAATTTTAAGTTTTTATGTCGAGCTGTTTTTGAAGAAAAACGGACGGATGACGGACGGACGGACAGATGTGAGAGGCCTTATAAGGTACCGTTTCGCCTTTTGAGGTACCGTAACTTACAAATTAAATCAAAAACTGTCAAGTATGAGTTAATCTCTTCCATAATTGACATTAATTTGAGATAAACATGTATTGTTGATAACTTTCATTCCGTATAGACTTCGTATTTTTGTGTAGGTATTTTTTTTGGTTTTGACAACAGGTTTTATTAGTTTTTTTTAAGTTTTTGTTGAAAAAAATTCTGATATATTAGTGAATGTTTTTTTTATTATGCAGGAGACACGATAGGGTAGTAAAACAAATAGGAAATTCTGCTAAACTTTTCGTCACACCGTCACACACGTCGTCACCGTGGTCTGTTGGGTTGATCACAAGGCATACGGCCTTTGACTAGGCAGCGCACCGCGGGGACCCGGGTTCGATTCCCGGCCGCTCGTCGAGTGGGGCTGGACCGGTGTTTTGGTTGTTTGTAAGAGATGGCTCTTGCAGCAATACGCCCTCCATATGTATCAATTAGACACATTAAATAACATAAATATAGTTTTCTATAAAAATGAGAGTTAAGATTTTGTTAATATTATAACTAGGTGAAAATTCAGTTCTTCGCGTAGCAAAATCTGCTAAAATAACACGGTATGCTACGGTTATTTGCTGCAGGACACTAAAATAAATATATTCATATATTAAAATTAACTTGTTCTATTTACTAGTAATAAAAAGGAAATGAAAACATTTTTAATACAAAATAATTTAAATTTCAAAATAAATAAGTAAACATTTCTACTTGCAGCATGCCCTACACGGAAGCGTGCTTACGGGAAGTTATGAGAATCGATTCAATTATTCCATTGAACCTTGCGCACAGAGTCACACAGGATACCAAACTGGGAGGTTATGACATTCCTGAGGTAGGTCTGTGCTCTACTATAATGCACCTTAATGATAAAGGTACCTTATTATCGTTTAATATAAGTTATAATATGGCTATTCAAATGAATAGTGCTGTTATGATCGTGTTGAAAAAAAAAGCATAAATGCGAGTGTAGATACAGCTATCTACATAATGGATGTGTCAATAGGCACCGATGGTAGAATAGTTAAAGTTTTATAAGAAAAAAACTTCTATGAAATAAATACGCCTGAAATTAACGTGTTCGTATTTTATGTGTTATAAAATATTTACGAATTTTTCTCAAAACATGCTTTTCTCAACGATTCTGTAATAGAAACTTTCATAAATTTGAAAATATTTGGTATTTTTTTCATTGAATTATTTCTGTTATTTAAAATAAACCACATTTTTCTGTGTTTAAGGAACAGTAAATTAATGTAGAAGTCGGTACGTGCATATTTAGTTTAGTAAATTTTTCTTGCTACTTTGTCCACGTGGATTTTCAATTAAGACGCCCTGGCTCATTGATATATATGTTTTACAAAAATTTTGAATATATAATAAAAATAACCAGGTTAGGATCATCTTTAGAAAATATGCCATTCCTGTAGTTAGGAAGAAATTTTATATTAATTATGATTATACAATATTCGATTTCTTGAACTATACGTGTGCTAAACTTGGTAGCTACTTGCAGAGTTATTAGGTAACAATTAAACAGATAAAACAATCATCTTTCGTGTTTAGAGCTATTAGAATAACACAGAGATATCAGAATGATATACTCCTGTCTGTAGGATATGTGCACTATGTTCAATTAAATCAGAGTATGTTTGATGATGAAACGAATTATAATTGTATTCTGTACTAGCTTTAGCCCGTGACTTCGCTGGCGTAGTAGAGGAAAGTAAATTTTCTTAAGAAATTGCTACAGGCATCAATTAAACCAGTTATGTAATTACGAAGCAAGTATAATTTTGAACATAATTTGCCAGATCTTCCTTTCAATATTTGTTGTGGTGCATTGTTGTGCGCTGCACAAGTTATGCGATTGTCGCCTGGACAAAAATGTCATTAATCCATGAATTTGACATGTTCCGTTATTGTTTAAAATTAAGTTAATAGCAGCCCATTCAGGTTTTCGTGTACATACATAATTTTTAATATGTTCTTATAAATGATAGCGTAATTAGATCTTCTAATCTAGAATGTATATCATTTATAAGAAAAATATAATTGAAATCTATTGGGCCGTTTAAGTGTTAAATAATGATGAAAAAAAAACAAATAGGAAATGTTTTGCGATTGTTATATTAGTAGAGGTTGATGTTATTCCTGTGTAAGAAAAGGTTTATAAGAAATACATAGAACAAATGGGATCAAATATGATTTAAGTGATGTTAGTGTCAGAACCGCATACTAAATATTATAATAATATAAATATAATAATAGTACACTAATTTTTTAAACAATCTCTTAGAATACTGCAGTGCTGTTCAACCTTTCTGCCTGTCATATGAATAAAGATATATGGGGGGATCCAGAGAACTTCAGGCCCGAGCGGTTTTTGGATGACGATGGAAAACTTTGTCTTAAAAAAGACAAATCTCTGCCTTTTGGCGCTGGTAAGTACAACTTCATTGCATAATAATCAAGGCTTAAAAAAATTCACAATGACAAAAATTGGCTAACAAGCTCAATAAGTCAAGGAAGGTAAAATCAATCACAATATTAAAAAATCATAATGTGAGCAGATAATATTCTTCGGGCAATATGCATATTCACATTCGAGTACGCAAGCTGTGTCATTGCACGCGTATATACATATCGTATATACGCGTGCAATGACACAGCTAACGCAGGTACGCACGCACTCATACATATAGACACACGTAACATGCACACAGTCACCACACGTATACACGCAAGTACGCACACAAACGTTCATACACACATACGCGCGCGCACACATACACGTATATATATATATATATATATATATATATATATATATATATATATATATATATATATATAATGTAACACACATTCGTAGCGAGTGCAATTATGTGCATATATATATACACACCTAAATAGCTCGTTACAAATAATGTTAGGTTCTCAACAAATTTAACATTTGTACTATAACAAAATTTTCGTACATTACTATAAATGAAAATGTTTTTAATTTAATTGAAACAGGAAATCTCACATGTCATTACTAAAACAAAACCTTCCTTCGTAAAAATATGAGATTTAATCAGCTTATTCATACTATATTCACACATCAGTTCATATATTTCCATAGATTTAACAATTCCACTCATCCTTCTAGTATGAAAAGTATCAGCTTATTCATACTATATTCACACATCAGTTCATATATTTCCATTGATTTAACAATTCCACTCATCCTTCTGATATGAGTAGTATCAGCTTATTCATACTATATTCACACATCAGTTCATATATTTCCATAGATTTAACAATTCCACTCATCCTTCTGGTATGAGTAGTATCAGCTTATTCATACTATTGGCATTTGAACTCAAAACTAATTTCTTTTTCTACTTGTCGGCATCACATTATTATGGTATCTGTTTTATTTACTTTCAAATTATTTTCCACATCAAGCTAAACAAAATTGTGTATAAACAAACAAACAGATATGCGAACTAATATTTCAAAAAGCCTCGATTTTTTTCTTTAGAGTTAATAGTTCTATGGACAATTTTTTTTAAAAATTCTATAAATTAGAAATAACTACTTGACATTTGTGGTTTATTTGAATTATATTGTATAAAGCATGTTAAAGAATGCTCTATGTACTTTTAAATAATTAGGCTGGAAACAAAAGAAATTGAATATAATATCTATATACTTAATAACTATAAATAATATTTGCATAATATATCTATATACTTAACGTAAGTAACTTATGTTTAAATCTCGTTGTAAGCATATTAAAATTCTCAAGCCTTCCCCGGGCCGAGTCAATAGAAAATTCAAAAATAAAAAATGAATAAAAACAATTTAATCAATCAATCAATCGAATCTTAATAATTTTTTTTGCTGCATGGTAATTGCGTCAACGCACTCTAGAATAGTGATGTAATCCCCGCTGGTTTATGGTCACGCTATGACAGTCGATACGATTATTAAATATGTCATTGACGCACAGTTATCGCAAGTATGATAAGTATTTTCAGATTAATTACTACAGAATTTAAATCATCGTTACTTTCACACTTTTAATATATGCAGACTAATCACCATCGAACAAATTGAAGTTTGTCTTGAGTCAGTGTTCGGAGTAGATTGAAACTTTTTCTCGTCTCACTTCAATGGCACCTTTAGTAAGAATTTAAAAATTATTTCAAAGTTGTTTAATAACCAGCATGTAACGTTAAAATGGTCTCGTTTTTAATGGAATAAAAGACATTAAATTTCCCATCTCCTCTATGCTTCATTGTATTCGCTGGTTTTTCTGTCTGTCTTTCTTTATTATAATTGCAAATGTGTTAATGAATCTAAAACATTATCTTAAATATGATTTGGTTCATACACTCTTGAAGTGAAAACTTTTATCGCTTAATTAATAATCCTTAGATATTAATTCGATACAAACTGAGAAATACTTGAAAATTCTTCGTCAATCATTTTTGTGAAAATTAAATGTTAATCTGATTTTTTGTTGTAAACAACGGAGTGTGACTTTTGCTACCGCGCAGAATTCCTTGTTTGTTTTAATTGTTGTAGTCAGAGAGAGATGTTATGTACAAAAACAGGTTATATCCATATAAATGAATAATAAACTTGTTGATTATGAGTGTAACTCGCACTACAAGGCTCCGTATACATTAAGGGCATATAAACTTTTGAGCTTACATAGTATTTCTATTAAAAATATTAACATTATTTCTCACGATGTACATGTAAATAAATTGCCTACTATATCTTTTAACAGATATAATATTACAGAAATATATTTGAAAATACTAAGTTATTTTTGTCGTAGATTTAAGCATGGAATTTATAGCTATTTAATTGGAAGGGGATGAGGAGACGTGATTCTAACAAAGATGACTAATTTAAAGCTTAGTAGTTTGTAAACGGGTCCCTGTATTGAACAGTATTCTTGACATAACGTAATATTTTTTAAAGGCCAATTCAACTATATTCTACACAATGGAGTATGCGAATAGAAAAAATCACCCCCTCTCCCGACTTTATATCTAGGGAAGGTACTCTAAATTTAAAAAAAAAATATAACTTCGTAGGCGTTATAAATTCGTAACTTTCTAGGCATTATAAATATGTATAACTAAGTGAAATTTCAATTTCAATTTCAATTGAAAAACGGATGCGACATACAGATAGACAGACAGACATAGCGAAACTACAAGCGTTCCTAGTTTGGTAACTACTTTTTAGTTAAGGAACACTAAAACGTATGACCCCTACAAATAGGGCTATGCGCGTACTACGATGGAAGGGACATAAACTTCATTAATTATATGAATGATGAATGTGTAAAAAGATAGTCGTATAGAAATTGAGACAAATTATTCAAGTTTCGAGGACCACTTTTACAGCTTTAATGATATGTTTAGAAAACATAACGTCGTTGGTTGTAGCCTTATTCGACAAGCAGCGCTAGAGTTCGCTTTCTTGATAATATCAGGTTGTTGGCGCGCTTTGTATTTGAATGTTGGTAATATTCCGAATTAGCCCCTGATATTATTGATGGAATATTTTTATATGTTTTTTATATGTTATTTAGGATAATATCAGTCTGTTGGCGCGCTTTTTATTTAAATATTGGTAATATTCCGAATTAGCCCCTGATATTATTGATGGAATATTTTTATATGTTTTTTATATGTTATTTAAGAAAAAATAATAATTTACTCATCTGATTCGGAATGCAAATACTTAAAATATAAATAATATTTTTTGAATTTTTTTGTTTTTGAAATTTTTTGTCCGTGCGTCACCTTAAATATGTTTACTCGGGCTCCGGCATAGACGAGCTAGTGGTAAATTTGCCAGTGCAGATTAGAGTTTCGCTTGGGGCTGCAAATATATTTACATTTCTTTCATTTATTCCATTGATATTTAGTTTCGCTTTGGGCTGTAAATATATTTACATTTGTTTCATTTATTCCATTGATATTTAGAGTTTCGCTTTGGGCTGTAAATATATTTACATTTGTTTCATTTATTCCATTGATATTTAGAGTTTTGCTTTGGGCTGTAAATATATTTACATTTGTTTCAGATTAAAGTTTCGCTTTGGGCTGTAAATATATTTACATTTGTTTCAGTTATTCCATTGATATTTAGAGTTTCGCTTTGGGCTGTAAATATATTTACATTTGTTTCATTTATTCCATTGATATTTAGAGTTTCGCTTTGGGCTGTAAATATATTTACATTTGTTTCAGATTAGAGTTTCGCTTTGGGCTGTAAATATATTTACATTTGTTCCATTTATTCCATTGATATTAAATTTTATATTTGACTTTAAGCGTATATTATAAAAATCGCATAGGCCGTTTGAGCTTGAACCCTACGATTGTACGTAAAATGTTTTATGTATAGTATAATAAAGTATGTTCAGTAATATCAGTTTTACATATAAAATATGTACTATCATCAAGAGAAATTAAAATTTATAATATGTAGTCATTTTTCATTAATAGAAGTTTACATTAACTTTCAAAGTCGAATTAGAACTTGGCCACGAACTGTAGTTTGTTGATTGTACGGTTTACTTACGCATATATGTATTGTTCCTCTAATACCTAGAGTTAAACCAAAAGGGCATAGCCTTAAAAATATATAGCTACATATACGGATATTTTATAAGGATATACTTACAGATTAGGCCATGCGATTTGTTTTATTTATAGGATACAGATATACCTACAAAAAAGTCAAAAATGCATTAATTAAAAAACAAAATTTTAAATAATCCAAGTCAACTTTTTTAATATTTTATCCTGGATGAGAATATAAGTTGCTCCATATGAGGAGTACATTTGTTGAATAATACTATGATTATGCACTGATAATCATTATGTCCTTCAAGTGTAATTTCCATCTAGTTCATGACTCTGTAAAAAAGGGATAGGTGTAGAGGAGAACGTCATATTCGCATATTTGGTAGCATAAAAATGTATCTTATTGCTCAGATGCCATTGATATACTAAGTCAATTTCATGTCCAACATAGCTCGCTATCACATTAGTTCCCATCATTCAAGAATAGTTTCAAATTGTTGGCAAATAGGAGATAGCGATTAGCACTGATAAGTGAGAGAAAATCACTTATATAATAACAATTAAAAAAAGACCAAAATTGAAAATAGAATCTTGAGTGACAACAAAATAGATTCAAAATATAAAAACAGTATCAATTGTTTTTGCTCTCACAAATTATATACAATTGGGAAAAAATACTAGAAAGGAAAACATACCGGTGTTCAAAAACTTTACCAGCAGAATATTATTGTTTACTCGATTAAATGCTTTTTAAAACCGTAATACGGCCTTGATCCCATTTCTTAGTCACTTATTCCACAAAACTGTTGAGATTAATAACGATGGAGCTCTTAGCTTAGAAACCGTGCTGACAATTAGCCAGCTGAGGCAATGGATGGAGTCTATGGACATTGTTTTCGTAAACTTTAGAGAATAAAGATAATACTGCTATGGATTTACTAAAAGATAAACTGCGGATTTGGAACCTAACTTGGAAACAAACGTCACATGAGGAACCTTCCAGAGGGATGGATAATTTTTACAATGCAAAAAGTGACATATTCCATTTTAAATTATTTTATTATATAACTTTTACGATAAACTGATTTGGTTCGAATTTTTGTAAATAAGTTTATAGATGAATTATGTCAGATAAAGACACCGCTAGTTTACTCTGATCCGCTTCTTAAACGGAAATACTGTAGCTTTAAGCACTATGCACACTTAAAAACATATGAATATTTGTGTTTTTGTTAATAAATAGACATATGACACTGACACCGTTCCTAGCTATTTAACTTGTTTGAACTGTATCATGGAATAGTTTTATTTGTCGATAAATTTAAACAAAATATTTCTTGCCATTTAATTTCCTGAATCACGACTTTTATTAAATGTGGCAACTTGAGTAGATGGATGAAGAGGATAAGTAACTAAGTCACGATTTCAAAATAACAGTATGAAAGTTTAAAACTATCACATAAAAATTATATTTTTTATTATTTAAGTGTATGTTTAACAACTAATATAATATCTTTTGTGTATTTAAAAATTATTCCACAAAAGATATTATATTAGTTGTTAAACATACACTTAAATATTAAAAAACCATCATTTTTATGTATTATATATATGCGACTTATTTAATTATAATGGCAACCTTCGCAATAACGAATTTAGTAGGAAAACATTGGTAGTTTACGTTTTTTTTTTAATTAAGAGAACATATAAGATGAGACGTCGATGATTAAAAAGACGAAGCAATAAATTAATTTAGATGGATAAGACTAATAAATTTGGTTAAAATAATGGAAAAATTCAGTAGAGAGACTTTGCTCTAATAATCGTTACAGTAAATCAAATTATCTATGGGTAATTTAAATGAATTTTTGTACTTGTATTATTTAATAAGAATGAATTATTTTGAACGTTACGTTTTTTTTCTTTAGATTGGCTATGGACAATATTCACGATTACGCTATTATTAACGCTGGAAATATGAAATATATTTGGCGTTAACTTTGTAGAAATGCATTATTCACAATTAAATGAAACTACGTGATATAGTATTATTTCTACTTTCTTTAAGTTCTTTATCACGACCTAGGTTTCGTTGTATTACAACATCTTCAGCTGGGAAATTCGCATCTTTGCTTATAGTCCATCTGAAGCTATAAGCAAAGATGGTAATGCTCTTTTATAAGCAAAGATGCTAATAGCCCACCTGAAGGTGTTGTAATACAACGAAACCTAGGTCGTGTTAAAGAACTTATAGAAAGTAGAAATAATACTATATCACGTAGTTTCATTTAATTGTGAACGCTGGAAATGTTTATAAGAACTTTTTACGTGATTGTGTATTCATGATATTTGAGCACTTCTTGTGAATCTAAGAATTTGAAATTTAGCATTTTAATGATACACGAGTTATAGAACAAAAAAGAATTAAGTCTAAAATAAAGCAAAAAAATCTTTAAGTTTTAATCTTTTTACTTAATTCTTTTTTTCAACAGGTAAAAGACTATGTGCCGGTGAAACGTACTCCAGGCAGACGATGTTCCAAGTGTTCAGTGGTTTCATGCAAACATTTCAAATATCGACGGCGGATGGTAAGCCGCAGACGAGGCCACGGGCTCGAGTTCCAGGCCTAATAACGACGATGAATCCATATTGGATAAGAATAACACCTAGAAATAAAATTTTACCCAATGAAATAGCTGTTTAATTAAATTTATTATTGTCTATTTATAAATAAATATAAGAACATACATTTTTGTCTATTTATACATATTAGTTTATTTATAAATAAATATAGGAACATACATTTTTGTTTGTTTTCTTTACATAAAAAAGATTTAAGTGCGAATTGAATTCTCTGTTTTAACAATTTACAACTTCATAATTGAAATGTGATATTTATAACCATTCTTTTCGTATGAACAAGGGTGAAAACTTAAGGATGAAAAGTAACATAACGTTTTCTCTAATCTCCTGTTTTATTCTTAAGTTTTTCTAATTTCCAATTAAAAATGGCATTTGCATCAAAGATCTCTGTGTGTAACAGTATGAAAGTTAAAACCCAATGACAGACGAATTTACAAATGAGAAGTAATCATATAAAGGTTTTATTTCGCAAATTTTTTTAAATAAATATAATACATTTTTTTGCTATGTCTCATCGAATTAGGGTAGTTATGTTAATTGGAAAGGCATTGTGAAGAGTTTTAAGAATCAGCTTGTATAAAGTACGGTTATGGATTGTTAGCTATTAAGTATATTTCAATAGCTCCGCAGCAGAAGTCGGCGCACTCAGATCCATCCCTGGGTCTGAGAGCGCCCACAAATTAATACTGAATAAATGGCATTTGTGGTCACACAAGCATTATTTGAGTTTTGTATAATATTGTTTAGTACATTATATAAATAAATTACATGCATATACAGGTATAACAAATAACATTGTTACACCTGTATATAGATATACTTTATTTATACAATTATTCATATGGTCTGTTATTCATATCGCATCTAACTGAGTATATTCGTAGCGTCTTTCTGCAAAAAAAATGTACTTGTTTTTTCCCTTGAAATCACGTATTTGACAGTGATGACAATGTTGAATATTATCAAATATGGCGTCTCCTTCTCGTAATGTGAGCCTCCAAACCGCCTATTGTGCAATATCATCTCTTTAAAATTTATCTTTTTTGTAACAAAAGTCAGAAATCTTAAAAACGATATATTTTTTTATTTACTTCTTGAAAATCTTAACCACCAACTTACAGACTTATCCAAAGCGTTGGACACGTACCATGAGAATGGACCAAAAGAGCAAATAGCTGTAAATATTGGTACAAATAGTAACGGATACAAAAACACAGTAATTTAAATAAACATCACTTTAACCAGTGATCAGTAGTGAATCATCAAGCAACTCAATAACTCCTTACTATTCAAGTGTTCAATGGAGCAGAAAAATATCAAGACTATTCTGTGAGGATACTAAAAACGAGTGAAAGCTGTAGGTTATTCTTGCGCGTGCTAGGCGGGTGAAATGAACATTGATATCGTCTGAATATGAGAAATTTAACAACCAGGGACATAAAGCATCATTAAACTGAAGATCGGGTGGTTATGAATGTAGTGGTTTAATAATTACAAAAATGCATGGTCCAAAGAAAGTACCGTCGGAGTTGAAGGCAATCACATCCAATTATGATCATTGCAATATCTGAAGGGACTAGTTTGTGTTCACTTGCATAACTAAATTAAATAGATATAGGAAACTATGTTGTTTGATTTACGTGCGTGAAAGATGTTCTAGGCAATGTACGTAGTGATAAATAATGTTAATATTTATAGTTTAATGAAAGTACAATATGTCCTTAAATATTTAAACTTTTGCACGTCTGCTTTCGGACATCACTACTGCCATCGCATTTTTATTATATTCGTTTTAATGTAACTTTTTATCAATTATTTTTTTTTATCGGTTTATTTATAATGTTATTTTGACTTACTGAAACATTTCTACGTATGTATGTGAGCGCGTTATTATTTCGGAATATTTGATGGATTGATATATCTACTACTTACAAGTATCAGAAGATAAACCATTTTGAGTCTAGTTGGTAAGGCAATTCTCAAAGTACAGTCCGAATTAAGCACTTTCAATAAAGTTTAATTAAGCTCATTACAGGGCATCTGTAATGAGTTTTCCTATTAAAAATAAAACAGGTCAGGTGCAAGTTATACTTGTGCAATTATTATTTCGAAATGTTAGTTGTGTTTTTTTTTTAAATATTGAAGGTATTGCATACCTTATAATTTTCGTTTAATCTATACTTTATCTTTAATTATGAAGAATTTTTCAAAGTTTTTGGAGTAATGTTTCCGTGGATATGGTGGTTTTGAATGTTTTTTCGTAAAAGTGTTAAGAAAAACAACTTTTGACCTACTCAAATAATTTTTAAATAATTTCTACTTTTTACATCAAATAATTTTTGATAAAAACGCCTGTGGCAGATGGACGGATGGAAGGATACGGAAGTGATTCCAAAAAATTCGCTTATTACTAGTATATTTATTTGCTACTTTTAATTTTTCTATTGAGTATTGTCAACTATATTTGCCTTCAATTCAGAGTTTTATTTAAATCTTCTAACAGGTTTGTTAATAATCATCAGTCTTGGGTTTTTAACGTAAGAGACTGCGATAGTCATGCCTAGCAATGTAGTTTTCCGTAACACAGTTTTAATGTAACTATATGATACGAATAAGTGATAATAATAATTACTCATCATTTATTTATTTATCTAAGTACTTTAATACAGTTGATACATATGGCGGACTTATTGCTACGAAATAAATGTCTTACTGCCAACCAGAACATCAGTCCAGTCCTACTCGACGAGCGGTCGGGAATCGAACCCGGGGTGCCGTCAAAGGCCGTATGCCTTGTGATCAGTCCAATGCAGCACGATGACGTAAATTTAGTTGTATACGACATTTTAGTTGTATAGTAGAAAAGAAACCTGACTATACAATCTTTTGTAAGCTTCCTTATGTTAGGAAAATATAATACATGTATTTTTTTATTAAAATGAAATTATTCCTCAATATATGCAAATCTTAAAGGTATTTAATTATGCAGATCTTTTAGATTAAGAAGAATTATAACTAGATTAAATGGTGAAATTCGTTAGGCTTCGAATAATTCACGGGGAAAAATTATTATGATCTGGTGGTAAATAATTAATATATTACAGTGGTAAAACTAAGAGATTCTTTAAACATTTAGTTTATTTTATTGTTTAAATTGTTTGAATAAAATAAACTAAATGTTTAAACAGTCTCTTAGTATATATCTCTTATTATATAACATATTAATTATTTATCACAAGACTAACTAAGAGATTCTTTAAACATTTAGTTTATTTTATTGTTTAAATTGTTTGAATAAAATAAATAAAACAAACTAAATGTTTAAACAGTCTCTTAGTTTTATCACTATAACATATTAATTATTTATCACAAGACTAACTAAGAGATTCTTTAAACATTTAGTTTATTTTATTGTTTAAATTGTTTGAATAAAATAAATAAAATAAACTAAATGTTTAAACAATCTCTTAGTTTTACCACTATAACATATTAATTATTTACTACTAGATCATAATCATTTTCCCCATAAATTATTCGAAGCCTAATGAATTTCACTATTTAATCTCGTTACAATTTCATAAGATATTTACAATATAACAGTCCTTTACTTTTTCGTTTTACGTAATTAATTTTTCCAAATGTCACCAGTACATTAGAGTGATTAAAAATTGATAATAATAAAGTTGTCCACAAAATTAAATCTCTTAACATAATTAATAGAAATTTTCCATTTGGCCTGATTAGAAGAAACGTGCTCCCGGCTATTTAACTGTCACGTTGCACTGATTGATCATGAAATTAGTACTCCTAGAAATTTGTCGTAATGGAATCGATTAAGTGGATCACGTTTGCTTTTGTTCTAAAATTTGTAATTATAATAATGGCACTAGTGAGGTTATCATGCAGTTGATTTATGTTCGTTTATCAATGATGTGATCATTTTCCCTGTCACCTTTCAACGATTCATGCTATTTAAGAATAAATGTGTGTTTAAAACATCCATCTCCTGTTTTCAGGTGTAGTCTTGGATCACGTTTTATTTATTTATTTAATGTCTAATGTATAAATACATGGTATAGTAGCAATTCTTTCCAGTCAAGCAAAGGCTCAAGATACAAACATGTGTTGTAAATATATGATGTTGTAAATTGCAGTTTGCGACATATTGTGACAACATATCCAAAACATAGTTAAAACAATAACAAATAAAGTGGCAAGCAGACAAAATATAGCTGGTAACAATTTATTAACAAAATTCTATTAGCAAGAATAAAGCTTTTAGAAGGGAAAACCAGGTAGGAAACCATGGGGAATATGTAATGGGAATTACGGCATGGAGTTACAAAGAAATTTTTCTCAGTCGAGGTTTGAATGTACGGACTAACGACGTATTACTACGACTTATTCCACAATTTGGTACCATAAAAAGTGAAGGAATATTGGTAGAAGAAGGTATCATGTTTGTAGACCAGTAAAGTAAGGAGATTTCTAGAGTTCAATCCAAGGCTATGTGCATCTAAAACTGAGAATCTAGACCTACGATAATCTGGGCTACTAGAATAATTCAGTATATTAAAGAGGAGAAAGAGAACGTGCAATTTGCACCGGCAGTGATTCTCTACCAGTTAAAAGATTAATATTGAATATATTTGGCGTTAATTTTGTAGAAATTCATTATTCACAATTAAATGAAACTACGTGATGTAGTGTTATTTCTACTTTCTTTAAGTTCTTTACCACGACCTAGGTTTCGTTGTATTACAACATCTTCAGGTGGGGTATCATCTTTGCTAATAGCCCACCTGAAGATGTTGTAATACAACGAAACCTAGTTCGTGGTAAAGAACTTAAAGAAAGTAGAAATAATACTACATCACGTAGTTTCCTTTAATTGTATAAAATATTAATGGTTAACAGTTAACCATATACGCTATATGTTTATAGATGATTTAAAGTTGTTCGAGAATACGTAGTATTATTCACTGAGTTGCATTATAATGTCGTTAATTTGGTTCATTAAGGGAGTATGAGCAACAAATAGCGTTTAGTATAAATGCAGTTTATTGTTCATATTGCCCTTTATTGAATATAGAATTTTAAAAAAACTTTTTACTAAGATTCGTAATACAATATTGCCTTAATTTCGTTTATTATCACTATTTTTTCATATTATTTTTGCCACCTCTATTCCTTAAAATGGATCTAATTGTTTCTTCGGGAAATGTAATTAAATTCAAATTTCCTTTATTATCACTATTTCTTCATATTATTTTTGCCACCTCTATTCCTTAAAATGGATCTAATTGTTTCCTCGGGAAATGTAATTAAATTGAAATTTCCATTATTATCACTATTTCTTCATATTATTTTTGCCACCTCTATTCCTGAAAATGGACCTAATTGTTTCCTCGGGAAATGTAATTAAATTCAAATTTCGTTTATTATCACTATTTCTTCATATTATTTTTGCCACTTCTATTCCTTAAAATGGATCTAATTGTTTCCTCAGGAAATGTAATTAAATTCAATCAATGGTCGCCTCAGGTTTTACTACAATTTTATAATATTTTTTTTATATTTTGAATCGTGTTTACGCTTCAATGCCAATGTTATCGTCGTTTTATATTTATAAACAGTGCAGGTGGAAAACTGCTGATAGGTATCTGTTATTATTTTATAAAATACTATGCCTAGCTTTGCACGGGTGCAATGTAGGTACTAATGTGGTGTAATTGTGGAGCGATTAATAATATTACTGTCATTATTAGAATATACTACAGCCTGTCTTTATTCACAGCTGTTTTTGCGGCTTATAGTGTCCCACTGAAAAGCACGTTTTTATTTTTTTTAATTTAATTTACTTGAGAGTTCCGATAAACGCGTGCAAATCGCTGCAAATCATTCGGTTCCGATCGCTGCAAATCATACAATGTTATAGGATGACGCGCGGCCTGCGACGCGCTATTTATAGGTACGCGTCGAAATATTAATGATAATGACAATGATTTGCTGTAAATAGCAAATTTTATCCACATTAAATGCCCAATGTAAACAAATTATTTAATTCGAAAGTAAAACCCTGAAAAAAATTAATATAAAAATGGTCACTGTGGGTTATCCGTAGGATATAGATATATGGTATCCCGGACTTTCTTGTATATATTTTTAAAATACACAGTTGCATAGCATTTTAATATATCTCTTCGCAGCATTTTTATACATCTCTTAAAGTTTAGTCAGTGTTAGCAATGGAAGCGCTCAAAATTCTATTTTTTTACGAAACTGACTTTTTTATATTTTTTGTTAATGCATGTATTATATCATGCATGTATTATATCAATAAACCATCCGGAGGAAACCATCATAATGATAGTGGAAACCACATTAAATCCGTTGCGTAATTTAAAAGATCTAAGCTTACAGAGGAACCGACAGACGCGGGAAGCAACTTTGTTTTATAATATGTAAGGACAAGTCATTAGAATAAGTTTATATGAAATAGATATTTTTGGTAAAAAGTTATTCAAAACTAGGAATTCCATATTTCTGCTTGGTAGGTACGCCTTGTACCTGGAAAAGTAAGTATCATTTATATTGAATATATGTTTACTAAGATATTGAGAGTAACAAAAAAATATATATCTATATATATACATATACATATATATATATATATATATATATATATATATATATATATATTCAGTTTTCAGTACTAAAATTGGTACAATGGAAAATTTACGGATTTGATCTATCGATGTCTTTACATCCGTCTGATTGTCCGTCTGTCACAGTTTATTGCCTTGGAGAACGTGTGAAATAGCAACAACAAAAGAATTGTAACCTAATTAGTACCGATACAACATATATAGACAAGGTACAATACCTCAATAATTTGCATAGTTCAAACGAAACACCAATTTTTTTCAGTTTCAATAACCTCGAATTTGAAACAAGCAGTAGAAAACAATTTAGAAAAAATCCGAAGATACCTAATATTATCAATGTCTATTATAATTTGTTGGAAAAATTGACCTTTTGTATATACCAGTGTAACTAAAAGATTAAATAAATACGCATACATAATTATGTACAAAAACTGATATTATACTGTGCTAGTACATCGGTTTCAATCCGTAAACCTAGTTAAAAATGTTTATCGCAATGGAGTGAAAGTTCAATCTATAATTTGCAAAATCATCACATTTATTATTATTGTAAAATCATTAAAATTTAAGTAGGCTATTGACTTAAATTCATTAAATTAAGTCGAATCATCATGTCATCTGAGCAAAATATGTTTATTGGACACACTTGCCGTTGAACCTTAATACCGATAACGGATCAATGATGCCATAGGTTACTCGAGACGTATTTGAGTTACATAATAATCTTACCATATGACTGCTTACAATATGTTTTATCTGATAACAGCAAAAAAACATTGTTAAATATTTTTTTGTTTTTTGGTATCCCCGATATCATGTCTTCACATTATTATCTCGAAATGATCTCCATTGAATTGAGGACATCTTCATAACTTGTTTTTCTCAATTTCTGGAATTTTATTTCTTCTTTCCCAGCATGCACAATCGGTATATTTATATATACTAACTTCAAAATTATGATTATTGACCTTTATATATAAGTATTAGTATATTTGATACTATTTTAGATAAATCAATCGATCACAAATCGACCTTAAACATTTTGTATTTTTTAAATGTTGTTAGTTTCACAAAACTCAAGTATAATTTTGAATTAGGCTACGGCATATCTACGTGAAGGTACAGTCGACTTCTTCACTGTTTTGACGATTCTTAACTAATTTACTATTTTATAGGATTATCTTTGCCCAATCAAGTTATCAGATTTATAAACTATTTATAATTTAATAGTTTCTGATATTCATTGCGAAATGCCCCACGAGTGAAAACTAAAGCAATGATTCTAAAACTAGTTTAATTTTGATATGTATATTTTACTTTGAAGAATGTTGCGAAAAAAACAAAATTAAAAAAACCTGCTTTACTAAAAATGTCTGTGTTGAAGCATTTGAAGTAAAACTTCTTTATTGTGAATAGTTTATTTACAACTAATTTAATTTGTCATATATTCGTAGCATTATCTACCTAAAATAACAATTATTATTAATATTATCTTATGCAATTTTACGTAAGTTTATTCATCTTTCTGTAAGTCAATATGAAGTTTATTTATGTTAAATATACAAAATGGATATTTTTGAACCATGGTTGTGCAAAGATCAGAGCACAATTTTTCATTTATAAATATGGAACAGCGCCGTCTTTAGACTATAGCTCAAATGACAATGTTTATTCCAATTAATATTACAGATAGCATTGTAGAAATACTTGTAAAAATTCTTGTAAAATACTTGTAGATAGACAGATAGATGGCGTTAATTTAGTGTCATTTGTGGACGAAACGCTATAGATTTATTTTTACTGTTTAATTTACAATGCAAAAAGTTTCAATAAGATATAAGAAATATTTTCAAGTGTAATAGAAAAAAGCTTAATATTTACAGGCTTTTATGAGTAAATACTTTTAATTTTACTTGTTGAAGAAAGTATACAATTTTTATGCTAGACGTATATATACGTTATAGTTTCGTCAAAAGCATTCGATAACTTTCTATGCTACAAAGATTCATTAAACATAATGAGTAGTCATTTATTCGTAAATTCGCTGTTATCAATTGAAAAATATTCCACCGAAGATATTTTTGACTCATTAGATAACGCTTCATGTTTTCGAATATGTTGTGAGTGTTAATCTCCCCGTAACTACAATCGAGCATCGAAATTTCTTTTTTTGATAAGCGTGAACTATTTTTTATCACGTCTTTAATTCGAGTGAAATGCGAAAAGTATATCTAATAAAAAAAAACAACCACACCAATTCATTAGTTTTTTTACAAAAATTTAAGTTGGCGAACCTTAAAAAAATATTTTAACCTTTCAATATTTTAGGTTAACGATTCAAAAAGTCTTTTTACTCTATTCCGTGAAAACAACTTATCATATCTCAACTAATATTGTAAATCTGAGAGTGCTTTTGTTTATTTGCATGTTTGTTTATTAATCAATAACTCTATAATCTATCTTCTAAATTTGTTATGCCTATAGATTGTGTGATAAACATATAAATTATTACAGTAGCTTCATTCAAGTGGAATACTAATAATGCAGAGTGTATCAAATTGTGACTCAATCACGCCTCAATCGCTGGATAGATTTTCAAGAAACTGGAATAATTCATGATTCGAATTAATCATAGAGACAACCTCGTTGTTGTACGGTGGGCTTACTGGAGACGCCATCGATAATATTTATATGGATAGCGTGCCGGCAGCCCAGAGGGGAGATGAAGTTAGCGGGGAGCCGAAAAATAATCGTCTATTTCACTCTATAGTTCTATTTGTAAATGCGTGAAAATATTTTTTAAATGCGTGCGAAGTTTAAATGCGTGCGAAGAGAAAAACTGAGGTAAGATTTATTGAATTAGTTTTATTTCATAGGAGAATTGATAGAAGTATAATTTTCGCTCTCATCGTGAACGTTGCTTTTGGCCTCTCCATTACAAGGTTCAAAGCTCCATGGGACTAAACATTATAACTTTTTGTTTGTATTCAATAATACAAATTTCACTCTATAGTTCTATTTGAACTGCTAAAAGAAAAACTGACGAAAGAATTATTTCAATTTTGAATTATTTTTATTTCATATAGAGAAGTAATAAAAGTATAATTTTAGTTGCCCAACGTGAAAGTCGCTTTTGACCTTACCATTGTAGGGTTCGTATCTTTATCGAACGAAACAGTATAACTTCTTGTTTTTATTCAATACTAAAAATTTGGTACTATATGTCAATAAATGGCACAAGAAGTGTCTCGAGAGTCCAAAACCTCCATGTAAATCTCGCTCCCTCCATTAAATCGACGCAGACAAGTATACTATGCATCTGTGTAAAAAATATTTAAAAAAATAGGTTTCTGCACTCAGCAAGCTGTTAATCTTGTAAGGTTTATATCTCATCTTCTAAAAGCTTGAAAAACAATGTTTTAGTGTTGCTATCTTATCAAATATGCATTATCTATTCAAATTAAAACATACATTATGTTAGGAAAGGTCTTACATTTAACGGACTGGTTAATTTTTCTTTTTTTCTGTTAGGTATTATTATATATTTTTCTGTGTGTCCGTCTGTTTGTTCATCACTTGATATTTTTAATAATTTATGGCGAAAAATATAATTGTATATATATATGTATATATATATATATATATATATATATATATATATATATATATATATTCATATAAATATACAAATTATATTTTTTCGCCATTAATTATTAAAAATATCATATATATATATATATATATATATATATATATATATATATATATATATGTATATCGCATATATATGTATAACTTGAAAGAATGAAAATGCGTTTGCATAAAACGACGTTTAAAATTTGAGATTTGACAGCCGTTTGGTTAATAGTAAAACATATTATAAATTGATTTCTTATATTAAAACAATCGTGAGCTGCTATTTACTATCCTTTGTTAAATACGTTGTTATGCATGTTTATTCTTTTACTTGAAGAAAAACTACTATAGGTATAATCTAATTTTATCGAAAACAAATGCACTTTTAAGTATGAGTTGACCTCATTGAGTATGAGTTGAACGTATTAATATTATTTATAAATAATATACAAATAAATTGCCTACATATCTCACAGACGTAAGAAAAATAACTTGATCTTAATTAATGCAAGTTAATCAAAACAGTTTTCTGTTGTAGTGATTACTGAACGCCAGTTCTTTCATATTTATTTTTTTTTTAATTTTGCTTATGTATAGTTGAAATAGGTAACAAGGGGAGGGAGAGCACACTATGTGACACTTTGTAATCCCGTAACTCGCGAAGGAGACATTATAACAAAAAAAATGTATGTAGCATTTTCGATTGAATTTTAAAATAACTTTTTTATGATATCCTGCTTGATCAGATTCGCGAAAAAATGCGCATGTCGCATTTGAATGTTTCATCATATTTTATTCGCATAAAATCTAGTTTTTCCTGCAAAATTTCTTTACGATTGGATTTAAATTGGTAGAGTTACGATACTGTGATATACGGACACATAGACTGACATCACGAAATTATATGACGTCCCGAAAAAATATTTAAATGTTTCATCACATTTTATTCGCATATAATCTAGTTGTCCCTGCATAATTTCGTTACGATTGAACTTGAATTGGAAGAGTTACGATGCTGTGATATATGGACGGACAAACTGACATCATGAAATTATATAACGAGCCGCTTGATCAGATTTACAAAAAAATATTTCAGTGTCTTAATATATTTTTCTAGCATACAATCTAGTGGTCTCTGCAAAATTTCTTTACGATTGGATTTGAATTGAAAGAGTTACGATATTGTGATATATGGAGGAACATACTGAATTCATGAAATTATAAGACGTCCCGCTTAATCGGATCTGCGAAAAAAATATTTCAATGTTTCATTATATTTTATTGCCATATAATCTAGTAGTCCCTGAAAAATTTATTTACGATTGGACTTAAAATGGAAGAGTTACGATACTGTGACCTACGGACGAATAGACTGACATCACGAAATTATAAGGAGGCCGTTTTTCAGAATTTGGCTACAGGCATCTAAAAACTCTTATTACGTTCCTATTTACGCAAAATAAAGGAATATTCAAAGATAATAAAATAATATTCAAGTTGATATTTTTCAATATTACCTGAACATTGACAGACGCGTTAATCAGAATAATTGCGCAAAAGTCATCAAAGTTATGGCGTTGTGGTTAAATAGCAAGTGTAAAGCAAAAAAGAACATCCTTACTTTAGCACATGATTTTTGTGGAAATAGAACTAAGACCATAAGGAAGTTATAGGTATAAAAGAAGACAAGGTACATAAGAAGTTATAGGTATAAAAGAAGACAAGGTACAAAAGAAGTTATAGGTATATAAATACTTAGGTATAAATTAACACTCAAGTTCTGAGGTTCGATACTTAAAAAAGGTTAATTCCCTAAAAGTTACAATTTTGTGCTAGTGATTATTTGAAAAAAAACTGAAAAAAATTAAAATTAAATTTCATTGGCTGCTATAGGAGGTAACAAAATACTTCATATAACTATTTATAAAAATGAATGGTTTGATATAATTTTTTAATTTTTCATAATTTCTGCGGGGTATTTTTATATTTTTTTTCTGCGTCCGTTTATTATTATAAAATACGATGAAACATTTAAACATTTTTTTCGCAGATCTGATGAAGCGGGACGTCATATAATTTCGTGATCACATAGCGTGCTGTCCATGGTTTGCAAGTCAGTCTAACCGTTTAAGTTTCATAGCGATAAAGTATACATACATATCTACCGACAAACACTAAAACCGCAGTCAACTATTAAGTACTAATTTCGATTTAATTATTTTTATATCACTCTGTTTGTCCACAAATTTGTAAATAAACAACAAATTGGTTTTAAAAGAACATTCTTTTTTTTATTAATTTCTTGATAACTCTTTGGACAGTTTATAAATTAAAATAAAAGCGACAGACATATTTAAATACAAAAATATTTAAGTGTAAGGCAAACATTTATTATTAGCACAAAACATATGCAGCTATTCGATTTAATATAAAACTAGTTAATGATTGCTAGTGAATCACCAAGTAGCTTCATAATCTGTAGCGATTAAGGCAGCAGGAAAAAAAAAAACATTGGATGCATCTCTCAACACCGCGCTAATCAGAATAACTGTGCAAAAGTCAGGTTACTGCTCTAGGATAGTCGTAAATGTTTTAGGGATAAAATAAATTATAACTTAGTTCTTTCATATAGCAATAACAAGGAATTTTAATGGTAACCAAAGTGAAGATTGGATCTACATGACTTTTTAAAAAAAGAAATGCATGGTCTGAAGCTAAGAAAGTTAAGAAAGTTAGCTGCGCATCTTCATTTTTATTCAGTCAATTTAGTATTAAAAAAGAATTTGCATAGGTCGAGATTTTAATCTCTATTTTGACTTTGTATTTCTATTTCAGGATATTAACTGTATTTTAATACGCGTCAATCCATGTTAACGTAGTAGATGTCATTAAAGACTCCACAAATTAGTACAGTGACACATTCCAATCAAAACAATTTTTATCTGATGAAATTGAGATGTTGACAGGGGTAACCGATATATAAAGGTAGATATGATCACATCACACTAAAAACGTAAAAACAACATCCCATTTCGCAAAAAAATCCACTTGGTAGTCACAGAAAGTTTTCTATCTCTGATGCCACGACCTACAAAACTTTGATCTTTATGAGATACTAAGGTGTAATATTAGTACATAAGCTTAATTTAGTGCTTTTATCGGTGGATGCATAACACTTGTCACTTAGGAGATTGCATTAATCTCTAATAATGGAAAGAACTTTCCAAGTACATTTTGCATTAAGCATTTTCCTAAACCTGGTAGAATGTCACTATTGAATTATGGTTGCAACCGTTAATTCTTCTCGAATGGTTGTTATATAGAAAACTAAAAGAACATAAATTATATAGTGATTTCCCCCTATTAAACAAAATAAGTATAGAAAACATCGTTTGTGACTTATTATTAGAAAAATAAGGGCACCTTATGCATACAATTCCTAAAATTTGTATCAATGATATCATGAAATACCTAGTTTACGGAAAACAAATTTAAAAGGTCTAAAACAAAATTGTATTAACAAGTATCGTGTATAGATTTGTTTAGAGATGTCGTCTGTAAATGTAAGTCTCATCGGTGAACCAATTCGTCCGCTTTCCTTTTGGTTATATCCCATGAGGAAGATGGTTGAACAAGTTTCTGCTTTTGCAAGTCGCTTCTGGATGATAAGTAAATTACGTACAAAAATATTCTTTATTCAATAAAATTTTCTAATTTTTATAATATAAAATCTATTTTTCATAATCGTCATTTTCTGGACCGTGAAAATAGTTGCTTCTTGGTTCTAATAAAACGAGGTCATTAGGAAAGAATGGTACCGTTAATACATAAAACAATAATCCTAATGCGATTAAACTGGTACTATTGTTGTTGAACTAGGCCATTTTATTATTTTAATTATACTTCCACTTAATTATCCACACAAATAGGTTTATATAGATTAAATATATTTTAATTCCTTTGATTATGGGTATACAAATTACTTTTTAATTATACGATATTACCATCTGCTCTCTACGTTGTTAGTTAAGTTTATATGTCAATGACCCAAAAATACATTTTGGTGTTTTTAGATTCAATAGGTAAGTACTATTGACGATACCCCAATTTATCTTCTCTACTGTTAAACAGTATCAAACATTTTAACTCTGTTGTTTCGCCCATCCTCTCATAGTGGGTCGTTCTGACCCTCCCTTTTACAGCTATCTCATTTTTCCTTAAGATAGTTGCTGACGAAATTCTACAAATTTTTTTAAATATTATTTAAATTATTAATGTTTAACTTATTTTAAAATTGAAAAAAAATTATTTATCGTTTAAAATTATTAGCGTTTAAAAATTATTTTTGGTAAAAATTGCTCTCAAAAATTGTACAATTAACATTAAGGGAAAAGTAGTTATTTCACGATACCTCTTTTTATCTAATTAAATAACGCAATAATAAAGCAATAAAAAAAGCAGAAATTATTTTTTTTCAAACTGTTAAAATGATGTTATATTAACAGTTTGGACAAAAAATAATTTTCAATAAAAAATGTTATAATAATTTTTGGGTCTTACTGGAGTCTTATTGGGTCGACAACCACCTTAAATATTTTTCATTTTAGTTCACTTATGTCTTTTCTGACCTTTCACATTTTTCTTTCTCACTCATTTTTACCTATTACTTAGACTTTGTTAGTATTTGTTAGTATTAAGTAAGATGGGACTAAATATTTTGACATATTTTGTTATTATCGTCAAATTTGTTATTCTATCTTATAAACTCTTCATTGTTTTTCAGTACTTAACACTTTTCAGTCTCATTCAAACATCATCAAAAATCGGTTTTTCTTCTTCAATATATGGCAACATTATATTACTCTTATCATTTTACTTATATTCTTTTATTTAATAATTATTTTAAGACGGCAATATTAGCAGTATTCAACAGTTCTACCCGTTTTTCGAAGAGGACTCGACCTTGCTGTAATCCTAACGAACACATAAATGAGACAGTTTCGATCGTTGTATGGATACATGTTTGTTACTTTATAACTATGTAATTTATGAACGGATATATACAAAAATTACGGATTATGAATATGTCTTAGCTAGAATTAATACGTAGGCTACAGTATCTGGAAATCTGAAGTAATTCCTGAGGTGTAGAGGCCATATTTTACGAATTTCCTAATTTATCACGTAATATTGTTTGCAAGGACCAGTCTGTAAATTTGATTATAGTATGTAACACATAACATCTGTCTCGAATTTTCAAATTCTACCTTGGTTTTCTTGGGAGAGCATGCACAATTTTCTCCTTTTTTTAACTGGCGTACGATGATGCTATTGCATGCGGATGTATTTAAAAAAAAGTATCAGAGACAAATTATAATCTGGATAGATACATAAGTCATATTAGTCTAGTCCACGCCAATTAAGCTGTAAGCGGAGAAGTCATAAATAAATGACTGTTGAAGATTATCAGAAATGTTTTCAGAAAGAGAACTATTGTAAAAAGACGATGTATGGGCATGGATTTATAAACAAACATTGGACAAGTGGGACCACATGTGTTATAAGGACGAAATCGAATGGACAAAATGAATATTTGTCTTTGTTTGCTGGCACATTAGAGGAATGAATATATTTTTGAAATAATTAGTGACGGATTATGAAAAACAGTCACTTACGAGTACAAGAATGTTAAACGTCAAGAAGTCATCTGTAGAAGACGAGAACCGACTTCATGGGTTCAAAAATAAGAATTGCGTCCAAATAAAAATAAGATTATAGTGGGATACGAAAAGAAAACCCATTAAGAGTTAATGCACCTACCTAAACGAGCAATGCTAATGTTAGTCATCAAAAGAATTTTGTCATTAGAGTACCTAAACGATCAATGCAATGTATTAATAGAAATATTAAGTGAAAAGGTAAAAATTAAGAGTTCAGCCTTAGTCAGTTGCAAAAGAGGTTATTTACCATTATGTTAACGTTAGATCTCATACAGCAGTCTCTTTGCGAAAAATTGCAAAATTCTTGATGGGTAGTCTTGCCCCGTTCTCCATTTTTTTATTACCTAGAAACATCTATATCGATCTTTGCATAATACTTTTGCTCGAAAAATGTTATTAAATTCGAGGAATTAAAATTGTTTGATTCTAAAATAGAAGAAATTTACAAAAGCGGATTTCTTTTATCGTCAAAACTATAATTTTGTATTTTATCTAAACAAACAAAAAACTGGTAAAGCTTTTATTTATATATAGTCCATCTGTTTTTGTGCTATCACTTTCAGTCGATAAAGGTGGAATCTGAGTATCTCGGTATCATATGGTAATCGCATATTGGTTACACGTTAATGTCAAGAGGAGTAAATATAAGAAAGTCTAAAAATAAATATGACATAGAGTATTTAGTATATTTTTTTAAAATTTATATTATTGCATTGAAATTTAGTCTTGCAACAAGCATAAATTTCGGTGCCAATTAGATGCTTATAAATAGAAAAAATTATAACACTTCAAAAAAAGGAAAAAAATGCGTTTATCAGTATTTCAGTTTCAAAAAATGTTGTTTTCCTTGTTGACCATATAAAAGTAAATGGAATATAATAAACGATTTAAAGTTAAGAGAGTTACTTTCCCTATTATCTTTCTTTTCTTCAGGCGCCTTGTCCTTCGAGAACATTATCATTCAACATCACGCCTTGTATCTCATCCATAGCTTTTCTTATCAATGACATTTACAATGTAAGGTTATATAATCTGCGCATCTGAGAAACTGTTTGAAATTATGTTTTACTCTAGTGTTTAGATTTAAAATTTATTCTCGGGCGTCATGTTATTTTATATATTAAAAAAGGATACATACGCACACACAAACACACGCACGCACCTACGCACAAGTTAAAAAATAAAATAGAAAAACTAATTAGTCATTCTTTTCGCTGTCATAATGGATGCAATTATTCGTAAAGTAGATCCATGGCTCTCACTTATTATGAGCTTGTTGCTTGCAAGTTTAATATTGTGTACAGTTATCTTCTGACAGGCCCTCTAAATATGCTTCGCTACAAACCAGGCAAGGATAATCCTCATCATCTGAATTTAACTGTTCAATTTTGTTTGATACGATTTTCTTCTTTTTCCTTGCTTTGTTATTCATCTAAAGTGTATTTAGGAGTACCCCTAAAAACTGCAACCTTTTTTAATTTTCATCCAGTTTTGCTCAATTTTCTAGGACTTGCCGTTTGATAGGTTGGAAGAAAATATCCAACTACAATTAGATTGAACATTTACTTTATTAAGTTATCGAAACCTGAAATACTTAGGTAAGAACTGATAATTTGGATCTCATTCAATGTGTTTATCTAGCTCTGATCGAATAGGTGCTAGTTTAAGCTATTCTTGTTCCGATTGATCAATTGTTGGTTTCTTAGTCCCATCCATAAGTCAAGTGGCAGCTGAATCAATGTCTGCTGCCAGGATCATTATATCGGTTACATATGACCGTAAGGAGTCCACAACATTAATGATGCTTTTGTTGAATAGATATATCCCCGTTTTTTAAAATGCTATCTTTATGTCCATAGTAGTCATAGCTATTGGAAGAACATGTGATTCTATTAGAGATAGGTCTTGTAGAAATAAGAATTTTACAGGTTTGGTTCTTAGTCAGTTATCGTGCTATAGCGTAGTATCTTTTAAACGGAACGACTGTAAAGATATCTATTGCATTGAAGTGAGAAAAACAACATGATGACGTCATTTGCCTCAGCCAAGTTTATAAATTCTAAATACAAATGAGACGAATGGTTATCCAATGGTAGCAGAACGTGTCATTCTTTTGATGACTATACATGGTTCATAAAGTACTGCATCACCAAATAATCATAAAATATCGTCTCGCGTTGCCAGTTCCGATATGGTTGAGGGATCACCTCTTATGAAAAGACTTTCACAATTTTTTCGAGGAAATACGAATATCAGCCGCAAATATGAATATCATATCAGGCATTTCCATGGAATACGAATATCAGATATTACATTAGTGTCTTGTTCTTCAGATATTATGGCACCAACGTTTCCTTTTCCACAATTACATTTTGTTGGGTTTCAGTACCTTGGATAACCAGTAGTCACATTTTAGAAGTTTCTGCGTTAAATTAAGTAACCCTGTACATACTTATAGATCCAGGCTTTTTGAGGGGTAATAGCGTATGTTTTTTTTTAAATAAAAGGGTCAATTTTAAAGGTAAGCCATTATTTTTCTACTATCTTGTTTATATTCCATGTAATTGGCACACAAATTTTGTATTTTACAGCTCATTTGTAAGCAAGGCGACAGACATCTTTTGTTAAATATCCATAAAATATAGACATCATTCTCAGAAAATATATTTCATGGATTAATGAAAAATTTATATATTCATTTATTAATATAAAATACAGTGTAAAAGTATAACAGGTCGGCATGGGGTTAGTTAAGCAACGTACAAAGAGCCCCATTTCGTATTGCTCAACTAACCCTATTACGAAATTTTTAAATGGTTCAAAAAATTTTTTTAAATAATATATTTAAAAAAGTATTTTTAGAATTTATATATATATATATATATATATATATATATATATATATATATATATATATATATATATGTATATATCCGTACCTCTCTTTCCTTTATTAGATATAAAATCATATGATTCTTAATTTTCGGCATTTTTAACTGATAACTTGGCGATTTTATGGAAAATAAATAAACAAATACCCATTAATGTAAAGTACTATCGTGTATATTATGTTTTTAGCAACACTTTTGGTTTTGTTTTTACTATAAGTTATACGAAATGTGTTTTCTTTCGGTATGAATAAAGTTTCACTAGATTCTTGTTTATTATTGACTATCGACGATGATGTAATCACTATAATTGTAATGAAAATATATTGTCTGCCTATGGTTTTGATTATTTTTTCTAATTCTGATAACGCCTTCGTCATACGCGATAACAATATCTAATTTCAATGAAAATAAACTTTGTAACTTAATTATCTCGCACTTTATTTTACATAATTTGTATATATAGATGTAGTATTCCGTGGCTTTTTTTCCTGATTCTTTACCAGTGTATTACGCATACAAATTTGTATATCGAAACTTGGCAATAAAATTTAATTCAATACAGTTAAATTGTAACATGCTATTGGATAATATTTACATCATAATTTGATATTTCTATTATCATTACTAAGTACTAAATTTATATTTTCCCAATATCTATTTTGTACTTTTATGGCCAAGTACTCTTGAAAGTCTTTTGGATATGGAATGAGTGTAAAGAAATAACAATTTAAAAAAAGTATTTACATCACTAGAGGAAATAACTTGAAACGGTTGTGCACTTGAATAAGTATGCAAGGTTCATATTCTATTTATTTTCTAAAGTCATTCATTATAACTATTGTAGTTATTATTTCCAGCTAAGATATATCATTTGCTTCTAAGTTTACAAGATTTCGTAACCTGTTATAGTCGATTTCGGAAATGATCACTTCAATTAACTGAACGGCAATTTTAGAAATGTTTGATTAATTATTAAATAAAGTAGACTTCTAATAAAATTGTTTTACTGCCTGCCTCATAACCTACGAAACTTTAGTAGTAATAGTTATTAAACGATAGGCCGCTTTCATTTGAATATAATATGTATTTGTCCAACAAGTAATTGCTGCTATCTTTAATCTATGGTTAACTGTTGGATCTTAGAAAAGCGTTGTATTCCGTTATTTTAAAATATTATTAAAATTATTCACGTTAACAGTTTTATATTTTTGTAATTTTTTACATAATTAATTACACAATATGTTTCATTTAGATGACAACAATTTTGTTTCATTTGGTTACAAGATAACTTAATTAAAGATAAACTTGAGTTAAAGTTGAAAATAAACATGCGAATTAAACTATATTGTAATGTCATCAAATTGCATAAGAAAGGACAATTTGAGAAGATCAAAGCCGTACAAAAAAAAATAACCTTATTGCTATATTTTATTTCTGCATATTTGATTATTTAGAATTTAAGTTTCTATTTAAAAAACGTGTTTAATAAACAATTAGATAATTTTTTTTACTTATTTGGATTAAGTTACTGAACTTATTTCAAATTTATTTGATTCAAAAGTAGTATTTAATTTATTTTCGTGCTATAGTTTCGTATTATATTTTTTTCTTCTTCAGAATGACTCCACAGCAGATAAATTATTTGTAAAATATTTCCAAATTATTTTACTCCAATTTTTAATACTGTCTTTTTTAATCGTAGATAAAAGTTAATGTGGTTAAATCGAGGGATAGCTTATTTTCTAAACAGAGATGGCATTGAAACGTTTTATAAAAATGTCATCTCCATACTTTGCCCCCAGAGCGATTATTCAACTTATTATTTTGGGCGTCTAACGAATTCTAAGCTAATTCGCACGAATTCTAATTTTTTCAACTTAAAATAGTTGAATTAAATTAAAATGTTTATAGTTATAACTTTAAGAGAATTAAAAAATAAATCGAACATAAACATTGTTTTATTTATTATATTATATCGGCAAATAAATAAATATTGATTGTGATATCGTCGATCAACGTACGATAGACACGTGTACTGATAAAGTCTACGTTTAGATAGATAATAAAAAGTGTAGATTTTCACAAGAAACGAAATAAAACTGTTTTATGTGTTTTTATGACTTTTCTGTGTAGTTTTTTTTAGTTGGTTCCTTTTTTCATCTTAAAATTTTATGTTAACTAATGAGGGTCTGGATTATTTGGGAAACGATTCATCGAAGGGCCCACCTTTTTTAATGTTCAAAAATACATTATTATGTATTTTTGAACATTAAAAAAGTTGGGCCCGTAAGTATATGCTCGTAAGATATATCATACGTATCTTATGCCCACTATGGCAGTGATTAATCTGGGATGGAAGAGATGGGATGACTCGATATTAATAAGTTAATTTTTTTCGGACGTAGACATTATGTAATATTGAATGAAATACTGGCTTGGACGAGATATAAAACCGCACTGTTTTCTACGATGGACCAATATACCAAGTTGCTAGTTGTACAATAATTGAATCTTGCAAAATTAGTAGGTATTTTCTTTACAGAATATTTCAGAAGTCTGAACAAGAAAAGTACTTAGAATAGAGTGACAAATGCAAAGACTGGCCAGAGGATAGTAAGATAGTTATCGCGATGTAAACATCTCCTTGTCGTATATTTAGGTGAATATTAAAACCCAAAAACATCATCAAAAATTATTCTCCAACTGGTTTGGAGTTTGATCTGATTTCTTGATCTGATTTATCCTAGACAAAATTTGATACGTTGGACACAGAGATAACAAAATTTATGAATTCTCCAAAATTTTGAAATAGAAAAATTCCTTCCAGATAGGGAAATATAAAAATTCGATGAATTTAAAAGTGGAGATAAAGTTTTCGAAACACGGAAAAGTTAAATTCTATGTACATCGTATATCAAGAGCGTGATCAAGAATATACACCATCCATTCCGATTGTAAGCCCAATAATAAATGAAAAATTTAAGTGATATCTCATGTATCTTAAGTAATAAACATGCTGAATTGAAGAAGAGCAATGCCAAGTGGACGGATTTGACACTTTATGAAATTTACGGGAGGCTCTAACTGTTAAATCTGGTAACAATTCATTAAACACCTTTTCTCTATACGTACGTCTTGTAAAATATCATCAGTGTGACGTTATCTTAAGTAATAAACATGCTGAAGTGAAGAAGAGCAATGCCAAGTGGATGGATTTGACACTTTATGAAATTGACGGGAGACTCTAACTTTTAAATCTGGTAACAATTCATTAAAAATCTTTTCTCTATACGTACTTCTGATAAAATATCATCAGTGTGACATTATCTTAAGTAATAAACATGCTGAAGTGAAGAAGAGCAATGCCAAGTGGATGGATTTGACACTTTATGAAATTGACGGGAGACTCTAACTTTTAAATCTGGTAACAATTCATTAAAAATATTTTCTCTATACGTACTTCTGATAAAATATCATCAGTGTGATATTATCTTAAGTAATAAACATGCTGAAGTGAAGAAGAGCAATGCCAAGTGGATGGATTTGACACTTCATGAAATTGACGGGAGACTCTAACTTTTAAATCTGGTAACAATTCATTAAAAATATTTTCTCTATACGTACTTCTGATAAAATATCATCAGTGTGACATTATCTTAAGTAATAAACATGCTGAAGTGAAGAAGAGCAATGCCAAGTGGATGGATTTGACACTTTATGAAATTGACGGGAGACTCTAACTTTTAAATCTGGTAACAATTCATTAAAAATATTTTCTCTATACGTACTTCTGATAAAATATCATCAGTGTGACATTATCTTAAGTAATAAACATGCTGAATTGAAGAAGAGCAATGCCAAGTGGATGGATTTGACACTTTATGAAATTGACGGGAGACTCTAACTTTTAAATCTGGTAACAATTCATTAAAAATCTTTTCTCTATACGTACTTCTGATAAAATATCATCAGAGTGACGTTATCTTAAGTAATAAACATGCTGAAGTGAAGAAGAGCAATGCCAAGTGGACGGATTTGACACTTTATGAAATTGACGGGAGACTCTAACTTTTAAATCTGGTAACAATTCATTAAACATCTTTTCTCTATACGTACGTATGATAAAATATCATCAGTGTGACGTTATCTTAAGTAATAAGCATGCTTTATAATAAGCATACTTTGCTTCATAAAGTAGGATGACAATAAGTTGACCGACTTTACTAAGTGGAATTGATGGTAGCTTCATAATTGTAGAATCGAGGGATAGTTCTTTAAAACCGTTTCTAAATACGCATCTCTTTTTTAAAACAAATTGAAAGTTTTTCAGTCCTCAATGATTTATTTATCTAATTACTAGAGATGGGAAGGACTGTTATTTCCACAAACCTGTTATAACAAATAACATCTTTAAACAATGGCATAATATCATACCTGTTAAAATATAACATGCTACTGGACAACATATACTTTATAATTCCGTCATCATAACTAATTACTAAAATAATATTTACCAAATATTTGTTTTCTTAACGAGAAAATCTCTATTAATTGATCCGGCCAATTACTTGCCTAAAATCAATTACGTGACTTCGTAGTGAGATATGAAATAAAAATGATGTTTTTAATTAGTTTAAGAAATATTTAATACCAAAAATAAATTAAAATATTTCTAAAATTTACCAAAAGCACTTTTATCTAAATGATGCAAAGTCTGAATCACATTAATAAAAATGTGACAGGTATGTGGAATGTGACTATCTGTTATACATGATAGTCACATTCCTCTATTACGGCTTGCCAGAAACTTTCTTTTACTTCCGGAAATACTTTTCCGATTATGATTAAAAGAAATAGCTACCACATATGGACTAATGTCAATAAATTGCAATTTATCTTGTACTAAACCAATTAGCTTTTTTTAGTTTTCATGGGAAATAGTTTTAAACTTTTCGGTGGAATACCTAAAAGGCCAAGAGATTGGAAACATATGATTTTGCTCATTCGGCTTGGATGCTTCCTTCAGAGCTTAAGGGTCCTTAAAAGCGCATATACGTACCTATGTAACCATAGATTCTGATGTGACCTGTGTTTATCTACTAACTTTCCCTTTGAAACACTATTATTTCTTCACTTTTATTAACTCCTTCTTGGATGCTAATGAAATGCTTTGGTCAAAATTCCTAGAATCTCGAATGGAAGCAAGGCTTGTCAAATCAATAATCAACATACAGCCGAAATTTTCATACAGCCGCAATTATTATCTGGTGTCAGTGACTGATTTACGCCTAGGGCTGTGCGGGTCTGGGTCTAGGGTGGCAATATTTGGGGGGTGAAAAAATAATTAATATGTACAAATATTAATATGCAAAATTCTTAAAACCTATAATTAAACGTTACAAGAAAGGCTACATATCAACACGGGTCTAAGGTGCATCGCAATCAAATCCACCTCTACCTACAGTCTCTGTTATACGATAATAAACGCTATTTAAACTATACTAGATTTGTAAAGAACATCCTGCCTGATGGATTGATTTATTCATCAATGACTAGCAACCACTGAAACACCAACGTTTGGGCTGTTTATTATTGTCATGACATCCTACCAAGTAAATTTATTGTGAAAGGATTTTTGGAATTTAACTCCTAATGGGATGAAAAAAAAAATTAAAATGAGTTTCTAAAAGTCTTATTAAATCGCTTAATGTTTGGATTGTTAAATCTGGTAGCAGATAGATATACGAAAACCTTCAAAGCTGTATATATTTTTTTAGTAAACTCAATGATGTAATAGTTTATTTGGGAATATGTTACCTGCCAAAAGTAGTGCGTACACAAAAAAAACATTTGTAAATTTTCTAAAATATAAGTAAAAGAACCAAAAATATATGTGCTGTAACGCGGGTAGCAAAAAGAGAACGTCTTTATTATAAAAGAAAAACAAAAAGATAAAGACGAGGATATGGAAAAATTTAATTTCACGTGTACTTAATCATCAATAAATATATGCTAAAGAAAAGACTTGTGTAATGCAAGCTATAAAATCTTATATAATCCTCACTTGTTGCACTGTATGCAAAAATATTACGTAGGAATGCAATCTTTGATTATTCACCATTTTTATCTTGAGACTTTTTTTTTTGTTTCATTTAATGTTCCCTGGCATATTCTTCTGTTTCAAACTCTTTATTACCTTAGCTTATATTTTATTAGTAATGCTTGACGAAACGATGAAAATATTTGAAGAAAATTTAATTTATAATTATCTCTTGATGTTGCTGCATATTAACCAAAATAATTTTATTGAAAATTTCCAAATCCATGGTTTCAAAATTAAAAGAGAGCATTACACATTTCCTCGCAGTTTCGCAAATGGTGTTTGCCCATGAAAAATGATTATTGATATATTCCTACATAATGTTTTTGCATGAAAAATGATTAACTTCAGTTTAATTTCGAAACACTCTTTAATTATATTCTACTTGATGGTTTGCATATATATTGTTTTTTCTCGCTTACTAATACGTATGATACGGTACATTAATATTTTATATTATTTACATATTAATTAAGATCCTCGCTTGAAGTAATTGCTTGTAAAATTTCTCTTATGTTTAAAAAGTAAAGAAATAGTAAATTATGAATGCTACTTGTTCCGCTACCGAGACCTAAAACTAAATGTTTATTAAAATATGACCCAAACTAAAATTTTATTGAAATATTTGGCACCACATTATCGTCAATACTTGAGCTACTTTGCCATCTATCAATAAGTTAACAAGTAATTTAGACATTACACTGTAATAGGCGACGTGTCACAAGATCCTATGTCAAACCTGATCAAGTGCTAACTAAAATAAGCAAAATGTACACTAGACATTCTTCTATGACGCGCAATGGGGAATAGGGGACAGCAAATTGATATAACCTGAAATAGGGTTGGATATGAATATTTATTTGCAATATTTAAATTTGTTGTCTTGGAAAAATAAAAAAATCCTATTAGCTCATTGAATTAAAATAAATTAAATAGGCACTACAATAATCAAAATCAGGACTTATCAGGTCGTTTTATTCCATTCCAACATTTTGTCCATATCGAAGGATCCTATGTATTTTTATTCACCCCTTTGTCTATTTTGAGTATTACATAAAAATTACTAAACCGATATCAGTTAAACCTGCACTGGGATAATTCGTAAGGTACGGATTAAAATGGAAAATAAATGATTTCTGAGAAATTTGATATTAAATGATTAACAATCAGACGGATTGCGCGTATGGACTTAAGTCTGATGAATATATATTTAGAAGATATTTTTAAATCATTATATTCGACTTAAAGTTTAATCTAAGGTATACGTTAGTTTTATACCCCCTCTGTTATTAAATCTACTATATAAGTTATTTAAGTTTAGATTTACTCGTAGAAACATGTGGATTAGAAATATCATAACAACGTTCAAAACCCTTTTGGGATTGGGCGGAAAGTGGGAAAGGATACGGACGACCTCTAAGTCATCCGTAATACGAAAGGTCATTCGAGTTCGAAAACTGTTTTTTTTAAATAATATAACTGTTGGATTAGGTGGGTTTAACTTAAGTTTTGCTGGAGTAGGTTAGGTTAGACTAGATTCGATTAGATTAGGTTGGGTTAGGTTGACGGTTTAGTTATAATATTACCGAGTAAAAAAGCGCAAACACTTAAGGAGGCACTTAATTTGAAACTTTACCTTTTGATTAGAAATAAAAGTAAACAATTAGTTTAATGAATAGTTAGCATCTACCATGTTACGATCGGGTAGAATTAAATTAAGTAATTATCTTGGCCAATAATTGTGGAAGCGTCAGTGGAAAAGATTTAACGAGTAAATTTTGCCCCAGTGATTTGGGAATTTCTAGTTGTAATATAAACTTGTTTTTCTGTTCATAGTTCGTCGCAGTAAAAGAATTAAATGTATTTAGGACAGGGATTCCCAATCTTTTTTGGGTTGAGGTCGTCTGATTACAAAAAATATATTCATGGCCTTTAATTTTTTTATTGTTACAATAATGAACCACCTTTCATTTTCACGACATTTATTTCTCAATTACAAGCATAATAAAATAAATTAAAACTTTGGTGTCCACTCCTAAAAATTATTAAATATAATTTAATTATAACATTTTATTAATGCAACGTTTGCGCCTTCATGTTCTGAACTAGGCGGTCGGTTTCACTTTAAGTTTTTGTCAAAGCTATCGCTATCCACGACAAAACGGTTTTGCGGCTTAGTTTTAGGAATAATATTGATTAACCTGTGTTGCATAAGTAAATTCTATGTAAAGCAAGAAAGGCAATATTTTCATTAAGGAGAAAGGTTTGTCCAAAGCTTCTCCATTGTCAAGAGGCTAAAGTCACCTTTCATGGTGAAATATTCATGAATTAACGAACAGTCGTATAATACGCGCACGCAATTGTTCTTTACGCCTGCCGTGGTCTGAGTGATCTGATTGCTGGAGACGCATGCGGGCGCTGTGGACGCATCGGGAGCGCGGCACTATGGAAAATGGTAGGACAATGGTTTATCAAAAATGTTTTTTACCTATGTAGCTATTGTCATACTTTCTTTATTATATTTAATAGTTTAAGTTTAAACTAAACTATCGTATAAGAATTTTACGTATGATTTCTATCATATTTTTGGTCATGCGACACCCTTTATTATGCTACTTTTTTATTTTATTTGATAGTTTAAGGTTGAAACTTAACTATAGTATAAGAATTTTACGTATGTTACGTACTATATTTTTGGTCATGCGACAATCTTTATTATTTCTACGGACGTTCATGACAAGCTGTTCGCTTCATCGCTTTCAAATATATTTTAATTTTAAACTTTATACTAATACGAATATGTATATATATATATATATATATATATATATATATATGTATATATATATATATATATGTATATATATATATATATATATATATATATATATATAGATTTGTTATTCTTGCAATAGTGGAGTATATATTTTGTTTACTCGTGAAGCATTGTTAGGATAGTGACATTTCAGGTTTAGATTTAATTCATTGGTGTATAGTATATAAGTTTTTTGGATACCTTTTAAACTTACTTCATAAAATAATGTCGCTACAAGTAAGTTATTATATGAACAGAATTTTTTAGTATAGCAAGTTGAATGGAGATGTTGTTCGAACGAATGATGGTATTAAATTTTCAAAATCAATACGTGACACAATAGGCTATTTGAATATATTTTTACATAAAATCGAATAAGTAATAATATTATAAGCGGTTACAATAAATATATCGTACCTAGGACTTTTCATTACATAGTTATAACGATTTAAAAACTGACAAAATACGATTTCCGCGAAAACGCTCTATACAAAACACGACTGGCTTATGACGTCACTGGCCTGTAATTTAGCATTCCTTATAAGGGAGTTTATTAAATATCTTTAGTATCTCGTCAAATATTGCGTTTAAGTTAAATATTGCATATTATAAGTATATCATTTTTTTGCGTGGAAACTAAATTCATAATAACATTTTCAATTTAATAAACAAAGAAATTGACACTTTTTCCTATTTAGAAGTTCGATTAATTGTTTGTTATATGCATTATTTTTTTTATTACAATGTTTTTTTAAACTTACTATACAGTTTAAAAACATTTTTACAAAAAATATCGACATCAGTCAAATATCCTGTCATGAGACAGTATTATTAGCACGACCAATACTGTCTCTTAACTGAATAATCAACAGATGAAGGAATATAACGAAAGAATCATTAAAGGTATTCGGAGTCAAAGATAGGTCGGTAGGACGACATTACTGTTTTATTAAAGTTCTTAAAATTTTATGGAGTATATCTAATTAGTATATCTAACTATAATTTTATGGACTGTATTTTAAAATTTTATGGAGTTGTTATAATTTAATTAGGAGTATCATGGATAATTATGATCTATGAAACCGAGAGTGGTCTACGCACATCGGATTTAAAGTTAAATAAAAGGCGTGCTTTTGTGTTAAATGTTGTAACAGGTTTTTAAGGGATGAAATACTAATTCAAATATTATCAATTCACAATTTAGTTTAAAATGTATCTCATGTAATCTTTGTGCGTGGGTCGTAAATGAACTAGCCTATTTTTTAATTTCTGTACCTCAGAATGAAAAAACGGAACCGTTAAAATGGTGCAATTTTTTTTTAATTTTGTATATTATGTGCGGCATATGAGGAAAGTAAAGCAGTGCGTTATATGAGGAAAGTAAGAATATTTTTTCACAATTTAAAAAATTAAAAAAAAACATATAATAAATTATTAAAAGATATTCGAAGAAATATGCGAAAAAGACCATCCACGCCCCTTATTTCTGAAACTACTGAACAAAAAATCATGAAAAATAGAAGATTACAAGAAAATTATAGCGATTGTCATAGAATTTTTTAAGATATAATGGATCATTTACATTTGTTGATAGTTTAGAATTACTATATACCATTAAATGATTATAAGTTCTACCAGCCCTTAACAGGTTTTTGTATCTCATAATTACGATATAGTATGTATGTACCTATCTATTGCTCATGTTTATTAGTTTAATTACGTGCGTATCTATTACTAGACGTGTCATAAGCTTACTCCAAAAGCAACGAGTTTACTTACGAGTATATGTGTGGTGAGGTGAAGTGATTAAAGTGGTGAACCTAATGTTCCGAAACAACAAATATGAAATAGGAAATATTTTGTTTCCGAAAATTAGGTTTCATTTTTCAAGAAAACTACTGCTATTTTCCTTTTTATGCTTTGTGTGAAATTATACATTTGTATTTTAAATACTTCATTGTAAGTAACTTTATTTTATGTAATTAATATTCGTACATTTTCACATATGAAAGAAAGAAAATTTAAAATATTACAAATAAATTGTGACGTACAAACCTGTATCATTCCATGGTTCATGCAATTATGAGTAACATGAAGTTACGTAAATAGCGACATAACAGTTACTATTTAGTAATTATCACTTTAAATGTTGCTCAAATAAAATAATGAAACTAACACTAGTGATAAATGAACTTGACCTGATGATTTTATGGAGAACTTATATTTATTAAGAATTTTTTTAAAAAGTAAAATGTTACCAAGTATCAATTCATTATACTCTACTTCGTAATCTAGGTGTATTGAAAAAATAACAGGCAAGGATAAAGGTATTTCTGTTCCTTTCTCTTATTTTCATAAATTGTGACGTTTATTCAGGATTTTCACTTCAAAGTCAATGTGCATATTTCCTTTTGAATTCGCTCTTATTTCAAAACCAAATTGTCGTGAGTTAAGAGCAAATTTTTGAAGTAAAACTTCTTTACGCAGGCTTGACTTGGGGAGTAAGCTGGTGAATGCGTGACGAGAGCGTTACGAAAAGTGTGATCGGGCAAGGCGAACGGAAGTTGAGAGGGAGATATAAGTTCGTAAAGACAGAAAGAGAGAGTTACGTTTCGTATATTACTGTAGGGACAAGAGAGAGAGGTGCGAGCACACATTTTCTTTCTCTCTTTCTCTCATACCCAGTTATATTTCGTATATCTAAGACACAGTGCAAGCCTATTGTCTGTATCCCACGTTAGGAGCAAGAGAGAGCAGTGCGCGCGCACATTTTCTTTCTCTCTTCCTCTCATAGCCAGTGCATGAAATATATATATATATATATATATATATATATATTATATATATATATATATATGTATGTATATGCGAGTTTGCTAGCGTTACACGAACAGTGATTTTTTGATTATTTTGTAATTTAATTTCGTTCTTGAACAATTTTATAAATTATTGTTTTGTTCAATACATTAAATATTCTATGTTTAAAGTGAATAAAATTGTAAATACATTTTAAAGTTCATATTTTGTGAATTTGAAGTTTTACTTCAGTCGTGCGGTCTAAAGCACACTCGTTTTTTTATCTTCATGTTTTTGGAGGTGAGGGACCTTTTCCCACCACGGATAAGGTTAACTTATATAAGTTCTATCCATATTTCTAACTTTTTACACACTCAACTAATATTTGTTTAGCTACTATATGAAATCGACTATCAAGTAACATTTTAATAACTCAGAATCCTACAAAAGTATTTTATTTAAAAAGGAGACGAATTATGACATTTCTTTTTTTGTTTTTCAAATTTCGATTACGTTCTTTTTTGGAAACAAAAAATAATCAAATTCTACTTTTGAAAGTGAACTTAAAACAAATTTAAAATTATAATATAGTTTAATATCAGCAAAACTAATTTTGTCGCTGAAACGGACGTTTTAACACTTCTAAGCTCATTTAGTTTTTCATCTAAATTATTGACGGGAAAATTATCAATAATCCTTGGGAAACTTTAATGTTTTTCGTGTCTGTTCAGATTTTGGAAGAGTATCGACGAAATAAAAATGTACAATGGAATTAATAGTGTATCGACGTAATAAAAATATACAATAAATTATACAGTGTATTTAATAGAGTATCGACGTAACAAAAATTTTCAGTGGATTTAATAGAGTATCGACGTAATAAAAATGTACAATAAATATATAATGGATTTAATAGAGTATCGACGTAATAAAAATATACAGCGGATTTAATAGAGTATCTACGTAATAAAAATATACAGTGGATTTAATAGAGTATTGACGTAATAAAAATGTATAATAAATATACGATGGATTTATTTATTTATACGCACATTGCGCGTAATTTTTTTTGTTTTCTTCCTGATACGGTTTTATTATTGTTGCTGCTTAATCAAATTAGACGATAAGAAAAGGGCATATATAAATAGAGACATAATTATTGTTTAGATATTAGTATTAGTCTATTCACAGAGTGAGCCCGATTGTAAGTTAGTTAGTTAGATTAATACTAATGTTGTGTACATTTTTACTTTGATATTATTAAAGCAAAGACTTATAGAAGAGTGAAATAAATATTTAATGAGTGAGTAGCGTAAATAAGACGAAAATGGTCACGTTTATATTATTGCTGATTATCTTTGGGATTTTGCTTAGATATTCAATAAAATCAGCGTTTTATAAGCCTAAAAATTTTCCACCAGGTAAGTAGGTACCTGTTATCTAGGTGAGAATAGTTTCCAAACTTATCTCATCATCATTTAAAAATTATTTCCGTTATGATATTTATAATGATATGGTTATTTCAGGGCCGCCAAGCTTACCGATATGGGGCGCCTATTGGATAGTTATATTTTTAGACAAATGGGTTTCGAAGAGTTTCTATCTGCTGGGAAAATTTTACAACACTAAAATTGTGGGCTGTTATCTTGGAGCATTCCCCGTAATTACGATTAACGACTATAACTTAGTTCGAGAAGCGTTCTCGAGGCCGGAATTCGATGGTCGTCTAGACGTTTTTTTAGGCAGATTTAGATCTTACTTCAAAAGACTTGGTGAGTCCATGGTTTAACAGCTTTTTATATCACAATCAGTCACATATATATTGGGGGAAGAAATAGTCAAAATAATTCAAAACTTACATTCAAGTCATTTACGCACTTTGTTAAATATGATTATTTTACATTACAAATGAGTGTGATTTTTCTTTTTTTACATTACAAATGAGTATGGCTTTTCTTTTTTTACGTTACAAATGAGTATGACTTTTCTTTTTTTGCGTTACAAATGAGTATGACTTTTTTTTACATTAAAAATGAGAATGAGTTTTCTTTTTTTACGTTACAAATGAGTATGACTTTTCTTCTTTTACATTACAAATGAGTATGACTTTTCTTTTTTTACTTTACAAATGAGTATGAATTTTCTCTTTTTACATTAAAAATAAGAATGGCTTTTCTTTTTTTACGTTACAAATGAGCATGACTTTTCTTTTTTTACATTACAAATGAGTATGACTTTTCTTTTTTTACATTACTACTGAGTATGACTTTTCTTTTTTTACTTTACAAATGAGTATGACTTTTCTTTTTTTACATTACAAATGACTATGACTTTTCTTTTTTTACATTACAAATGAGTATGACTTTTCTTTTTTTACATTACAAACGAGTATGGCTTTTCTTTTTTTACATTACTACTGAGTATGACTTTTCTTTTTTTACTTTACAAATGAGTATGACTTTTCTTTTTTTACATTACAAATGACTATGACTTTTCTTTTTTTACATTACAAATGAGTATTACTTTTCTTTTTTTACGTTACAAATGAGTATGACTTTTCTTTTTTTACATTTCAAATGAGCATATCTTTTCTTTTTATACATTACAAATGAGTATGACTTTTCTTTTTTTACATTACAAACGAGTATGAATTTTCTTTTTTTTACATTAAAAATGAGTATGACTTTTCTTTTTTTACATTACAAACGAGTAAGCATTTTCTTTTTTTACAAACGAGTATGGATGTTCTTTTTTTACGTTACAAATGAGTATGGATTTTCTTTTTTTACATTAAAAATGAGAATGACTTTTCTTTTTTTACGTTACAAATGAATATGACTTTTCTTTTTTTACATTACAAATGAGTATTACTTTTCTTTTTTTACGTTACAAATGAGTATGACTTTTCTTTTTTTACATTACAAATGAGTATGACTTTTCTTTTTATACATTACAAATGAGTATGACTTTTCTTTTTTTACATTACAAACGAGTATGGATTTTCTTTTTTTACGTTACAAATGAGTATGACTTTTCTTTTTTTACTTTAAAAATGAGTATGACTTTTCTTTTTTTACATTAAAAATGAGAATGACTTTTCTTTTTTTACATTACAAACGAGTATGGATTTTCTTTTTTTACATTAAAAATGAGAATGACTTTTCTTTTTTTACGTTACAAATGAATATGACTTTTCTTCTTTTACATTACAAATGAGTATGACTTTTCTTTTTTTACTTTACAAATGAGTATGACTTTTCTCTTGTTACATTAAAAATGAGAATGGCTTTTCTTTTTTTTGCGTTACAAATGAGCATGACTTTTCTTTTTTACATTACAAATGAGTATGACTTTTCTTTTTTTACATTACAACTGAGTATGACTTTATTTTTGTACTTTACTAATGAGTATGAATTTTCTTTTTTTACATTACAAATAATTAACTTTTCTTTTTTTACGTTACAAATGAGTATGACTTTTCTTTTTTTACATTTCAAATGAGCATATCTTTTCTTTTTATACATTACAAATGAGTATGACATTTCTTTTTTTACATTACAAACGAGTATGGCTTTTATTTTTTTACATTACAAATGAGTATGACTTTTCTTTTTTTACATTACAAACGAGTATGAATTTTCTTTTTTTTACATTAAAAATGAGTATGACTTTTCTTTTTTTACATTACAAACGAGTAAGCATTTTCTTTTTTTACGTTACAAATGAGTATGACTTTTCTTTTTTACATTACAAATGAAGTACTCGATTTTTAAAATTTAATTTTTATAATTCCTCAAAATTGTTTTCATCATTTTAGGTGGAATATTTTAAGAGGCATACCTAAAACATGCAAAAAAATACATTCCGCTACCCCTTTATTTCCGAAACTAAAAATTATGAGAAAATAAAATTTTTAGAAGAATACTCAAAAGTTGTATGAAAACTATAACCATTATTCTAAACCTTAATTTTTTTTAAATATGCACAATTTTATAATGATTGTATGTTATAAGGTATTGGATAAAGATATAGTAGGCAATATATTTACGTCGTGACAAAATTAATATTTACAAATAGTTTTATATAAATGTTTATAAGTGCCCCTTAAATGTTTACAAGTGCCTCTCAAATGTTTATAAGTGTATCTTAAATGTTTATAAGTGCCTCTTAACTGTTTATAAGTGCTCCTTAAATGTTTATAAGTGCCTCTTAAATGTTTATAAGTGTCTCTCAAATGTTTATAAGTGCCTCTTAACTGTTTTTTAAGTGCTTCTTAAATGTTTATAAGTTCCTCTTAAATGTTTATAAGTGTCCCTTAAATGTTTATAAGTGCCTAAATGTATATGGAACTGAGGGTTTCATACACATAATACGAGTTCCTTTTTGTATTTGATGGTTTTTTTTATAATAAAAGACATTCACTTCTCAAAACAGGCATTTACATCAGACATAAAGTATTTAAGCTTTCATCTAGAAATCCTGCGTCCTATGATTCAGTCTCAATTAATTTTACGAAAAAATAATAAGTAATTTGTTCCGTAAGATAAAAAGTAATTGTAAAAGTTCGCCAGTTAGAAGTATCAAGCTATGTCTTTTTCAAATATCAGTTGCTATAGCACCACAGCAGCAGACTTATAGTCTAAACCCATTCCTTTAGTACTCAGGCATTGGCTTTTAATTTTGTAAGCAGCATTTTAGGATTTGGTTTAAATCTGGTAATATATTGAATACATTGTTATGGAAAAATAGTTTTTATCAAAAATTGTTTACAGCAAATCGCTGTTTATAACAAATAGATAAGAAAATATTTATTCATAACAATCAATGCGATATATGTCATTATTAATGTGATATGACTTATTAAAAACTAGCTTTGTTTCGATATTATCTAATGTTTACAAATACGAACAAACTGTTTTATATTTTTTGTACAGTTTTGTTGTTGTAGCCCATTGATAGGCACGTTCAAAGTATCAGAAGGTCACGAGTCCAAAACTCGTCCACGCATGTTTTAGAATATTATTTAGTTTTAATATACCTGATATCATAACAAATTTTTAAACTCCACAATTTTATGCATCCCCAATACCTTTGGATTCATAATACCAGCTGTCACGGCCGGCCTTTTCCGTGCAAAAATGGGCCAAAACTGCATTTTCTTTATAACTTAATTTTTTTAAATTCTCCCTTATACGTTTCCATATCACTAAAGGGAAAGGACTCGTACAACGAGGGTTCCGTACATATTAATATAATATAAACATTTAAGGGTACATTGTATTTCCGTAATTAAAAAGTATTAATTTATCACAACCACTACTGTATCTACCATAGGTGTAAAATATGGAGCATTTTTCAACAGTTATAAGATCTAAGATAATTCATACAGTTTTTCTACAATTTTCTAGACAGATTTCATCAACCCTCTGTCTTTCACGAATTTATGTATACAATTAAAAAAAAATTGAAAATTTAATTTTATATTTAAAAAAGGAATACAAAATAAGTGCGTTAATAACATATATGACTATGCCGAATTTCATATTTCTTTGTTACACGGTTTCTGAAAAAATCGGCTGGAAATATAGAAAAACGGAAATATATTGCCTACTATATTTATATATATATATATATATATATATATATATATATATACAAATATATATATACATATATATATATATATATATATATATATATATATATATATATATATATCTAAGAGTATATAGGGGGTAAAAACTTGGTGCGTATTTCAAAAATGATATCTGGAATCATTCTTATAGTTTTCCAACAACCATAGCGAGTGCTTCTAAAAACTCATTTTTTCATAACTTTTGGTTGAATAGTTTCAAAAAAAGGGGGCGACCCATTTTTTTTTGCAAATTTTTCAATGTGTATTTCAAGATATAAACTAAAATCATAAAAAAATCATTTTTGAGACCGTTATACTGGCCTTTTAAAACGCCCTTTCAAAATATAAAAAAAATTTCGATCTCTTAATTTGTCTTCTCCCCCACCCTAAAATTACCAAATTTTAGTGCGAATGGAGAGGGGGTAATTTCTTAATTTTAGCTATTGAGATGTTTGCGGGTTAATATGTTTTACTTTGTCAAATTTCAAGTTTACATCAAGCGGTTTTTGACAAAAACGGCTGTGACGGACGGATGGAGAGATATGTAAGTTATCTTATAAGGGTTCCATTTTTTCTTTTGAGGTAAGCGAATGAAATTCTTAAAAGATCACCTACGTGCCCATCTGTAGATTTTTCTATTTTGTAGAAAGTTGAAATTTAGTATGGTTATAGTTTATTTAGTAAATTTAGTATGGTAAATTTTAGTACCGTGTGATGTATCAATTAACAGGGTAAATTATAAGCATTACAAAGCTCTTCAGATCTTATTTAAGATAGTATTCGAGATATTGGTGTAAATCAGCTCATCTCCGAAACTGCTAAATTCAAAATTATGAAAAGAGAACGGTTTTATTAGAGGCTTAACTTAACTTTATCGGAAAATTATAGCAATCATTCTATATTACATAGCATTTGTAAAATTTACTATATTTTATATCTGTCAAAATTTACTAGACAATAAATACATGTGCATGATGAAAAATAATATAACTATAACATTTCAAAATAGTTTAATAGATATACTAAGTATCCCTAATTATTTGTTGTATTATAAAAGTCTCACATTCCTTTGCTCGGCTGTAAGAGTTTACTATTGTAGCAATTAGATTACGTTATATATCAGTCTGACACATTAAGGCTTGAAAATAAATTCTTAATCATCTGGTCAATAACATGTTACAATCACTACTTGTCTAAAATTTCAAGTACAGGCAGTCTTCGTACAAACGGCATATTAGGTTCCAGAAATATGTGATGTAAATCGAATTGATGTAAGTCGAAACATATTTTTCATACATTTCCACTCATAATTTTTATACAGTTTTTCATCGTTTCCATTTTCATATATTTTCATCAGGAATTAGGTTCCGTTTCAACATATTTTTCATACTTTTCCATTTTCATACATTTTCATTCAGGAGTTAGATTCTCACAAGGGATTTTATTAAAAATAAATCTACATTCAATTTCGAAGAAAAATACTATATTACTAAAGTAAATACGTAAATATATATATATATATATATATATATATATATATATATATATATATATATATATATATATATATATATATATATATATTTATTAACATAATTATAATTTTGTGGTACATAATGTTAGATTATTGCTTTTGATTAAGTGATTTCGTCCTAATTGAAAGAAATATATACGAATATGGAGCACAATAAATTAGAACTTTGGCTTGAAAACGCATCAATTCTGGTTTATAATGCTTCTTTTTTCTTGTTATCATAAAAGCCTCAAAACACACGCGATAAATTAAGTTCACATTCAAGCGTACAAACCGCGAACTGCTTTGTGTTTTAAAATCTTAGATCTAAGTCTTATTGTCTTCCATTTTTATTACATTACTTTGTCTTTGTCTACGAGGTAGTACTGCAATTTCAATAATTTCAGACCAATTTTAAACAAGTAACAAATAAAAAAAAAAGAAAAAAACTAAATATGTACAAAAAGAAAACTATAACATGTTTGATCGTTCGTCGAATAGTATAGTGATATGGCGCGCGAACTCTGACACATCCCGCACATATCGAAACACGAACCGAAGGAGTTTATATTTCCCTAACTTGACACTACTACAACTTGACGTAAATCGAAACAATTGCTGCCATTTCGAGGGTGTCAAAACATTATTTGATGTAACTCGAAACGACTTAAGTCGAAACGGGCGTCTTTAAGGACCGTTCTTCGACTTTATCATTGGATTGGATACTATCTAGTAAACATAACTACTCTTTGCCCACGAAGTTGAATTGTGAGATCAGGATTAAGAATTAATTACCAAGTACTTACCAATAAGGTTGGTTGAGCTTTTACGTAACAAGCTTTTACGTAGTCTGCTGAGTTATTAATCATAAACTTATCGTTTTCGTAAATAATATCATTATGCACAGGTATATTCTTTACCGACGGCGACAATTGGGAAGTACAACGGCGTTTTGCACTTCGTCACCTGCGAGATTATGGCTTAGGATGTCGATCAGAGTCTCTCGAGTCGACTGTTAGAAATGAGGTTAAAGAACTCATCAACATTTGCTTAAAACCCGAATACCCCATCGAAAAGGTTAGTTATTTACCTCACGAATAAAAAATTATATTGTATTTCCATTGTACTGTTTTTCCGATCAAAACTTTGTGTTTATGTCCTTTTAATAATTCCATAATATGATTCGTCAATCCCTTTTTTGGCGAGTAATATTTTCACTTTATTTTTTTTTGTGATCCGGGGGTGAGAATTTTTTCAACGTTCACTTATTATTTTTTGGGGGTTTCTACCTAAAATTTAAAAAAAAGAAACCTTTATAAGCTCACTTACGTTTCTGTCTGTCATATCCGATTTAATAAGAAATCTTGTGACGTAGAAACTTGAAATTTACCATAGTACATTTCATTAACCACTATGTTTTGTACTAGCTAATTTGTCTAAAATATTCATATTAACTTAAATTGAAGGTTAATTATTTAATGGATTAATTAATTAATTTTTAAATAAATCTTCTCAAATATGTTATAAAGTACATAAATATTTTGTTTTAGTTTATATATTATGTGAAAGATTAAGAGGAATACAATTTTTTTTTAATTATTTTAAACTATACATTTAAAAAAGATATTCTAAAAATATGCGAAAGTAGTGCATTTCTCCCGCACCTCCTCCCCTTTATTTCCGATCCTTCTGCACCACAAATCATGAAGCTGTAACGATATTTTAGTTTTTGAAATGTGCACCATGAATTTAAGTCTGAGAAAGATATAGTAAATAATATATTATGTTGTGAAAAATTAATATTTGTAAATAGTTTAATAAAAATATTATGTATTCTTAAATGTTTAAAAGTGTGTAAATATGTGGTGAACCTTCGTAGTTCGTAAGTCGTTCCACGCGCATTTGAAAGGTTGGGAAAGGGTAACCTTTGCACGAAAATCTAATATCTCTTTATCGTATTTATAAAACACTTCTTTTATTTATAACCTATAATAAATTTCAAAAACCTCTAAGATCTTTCCTTAATGTTAAATTAATAAAGACATATTTTTGATGCCAAAATGGTATGTTATAAATACATTTACTCTAATGCGACGTTATAATTAAAATGGTTGATCATTTTTTAATTAAACTGACTGTCTTATTATTCCAGGAAATGGTTAAAGATGGTCTAATATTAGTTCCTAATCTCCTGAGTATTCCTTTCGTCAACCCAGTTTTAGCTTTATTTACGCAAGAGACATTACCGCGCTCACAATACAAGGCCTTATGGGATTTTACGCATTATAGTCGAATTTTCGTCCAGAACACTGATGACACTGGGAGAAGTATAAATTTGACTCCGTGGTTAAAGGATTATCTACCTGAATATACAGGATACAACAATTTAGTTATGTCAAATGCCTGGTTAGTGAAATTTTACGAGGTGAGTGTGAAATACAGATTTATTTATAGAAATCATTGTATCTAGGTATATTTATTTTGGAAGTTATGAATACTAAGTCAGTTGGAATATAAGAAACTGAATAAGGCACGGTTTGTAAAATTATCAAAATACATTTAAAAACTATACTGGCATGTATGTTTATAAAGTCGCAAATCGTGTTCTTATTCCGTTGACTGCATAAGAAAAGTGAAAATTTCTATCAATTTTTTGTTGATAGCGAATCTCTTTTTTTCTTTTATTCTGTGGCGATTTTTCTCTCTAGAGAGAACTCTTGCCAGTGTCAAGTTTAGATTTGTTGGTTGGCAACACTGATTATATCACACTTCGAATATCTGTAATAATGCTGTGTCTATTGCTTCATAAGAAAAATAGACTAAAGAGTTACAGCAATTTTGTTTGTTATATAAAGCACAAATATTAACAAACAAAATTATAGATAATAACAAAGGTGACAGCAGTAGATAGACGAATAATAAGTATATATATATATATATATATATATATATATATGTATGTATATACAAACAAACAAAATATACATGAATATAGAAGGTCCTAGATTTTGATGTCGTTTTTTCTTATCTATTGAATAACTATTGCTTTTAAAACAAACGATTTTTACATCTCGATGCCGTGCCGACTTTGATCTTTAAAAAAATACATATTTAAATATAACTTTACTTCCACGATGAAAATTTTCCTTTTAGGGTGCATGCATCAAAATTTAAAAAAACAGAACCTTTAGAGGATTACTTGGTTGTCCATCCGTCCATGTATCTGTTAAAGCCTTTTTTCCCAGAAACTGTCCGAGATATCAAGTTATTGAGGCCTATAGCCTTAAACTGCTGCAAAAATTTTAAGTTTTTTATTCGACTACGACAGAGAAAGGGTTATGAATTTCACATGCTATGTATATATGTAAATTTGATCCTTTGTGCAGCCTAAACCACTAAAGTGATTTCAACAAATGAGATGTCTTTAGATTCATATTGATCCAGAGTGTCCTAGGGTATATAATATTACATGAAATACAATTTCATGCTGTTCAGTTATTTTTTTCGTAGTCGGGTTTTAGTTTTTTTTTGTTTCATATAATAGTCTTACTCACTGATTATCAAAACTTATAGGGTGCTTCCAGTCGATCTACAGTCTTGAAAGTCGGCTCAATAGAAGGTCTTATAGCATAAGTCAAGGGAAAAATATAAAAATTAATAATTTCTAATACTATGTGGAATTAAACATTTTTATAATTAGTTTGTTTTTATGTCTGTCAAAGGTGTAGTAGGCAATATATTTTTGTTGTGAAAAATGAAGATTACCTAGAAATACTGTGTTACTAGAAATAGTGCGTACTAGAAATACTGTGTAACTAGAAATACTGTGTTACTAGAAACAGTGTGTAACTAGAAATACTGTGTAACTAGACATACTGTGTTATTAGAAATACTATGTATACTGAAATGTTTGTAAGTATGAAATCCTCGTAGTGTAACTTGGATTCGTGTTTGATATATTTTTTTAAAGAAGGCCAGTGAATGGCCATATAGTGTTGGGCTCAAGTGTTAGAAGAACAAAAATAGTATTTTTAAATAGAGAAATAAAAAAATAAGTTCCTTAAAAGTTTCAATTGGACCGTCGATTTTTTTACGAAAAGTAAGGTTATTTTTCAAAACAGTTTATAAATTCTATTTCTATGGTATTCTTTAAACCAGCAAATGAATCAGAATGCAGATTGTGTCACGTTGTTATCCTCTATACACAGATGTGACATAGAAATCCATGAATGTCACAGGCCGGATAGGGTTGTCGAAAAATGCCATATGAAACAGGCCGGCTAGGGTTGTCAACAATGCCACGCGAAACTCGAGAAGAGCGAAAACCAGATGCATTTTGACAACAGCAGAAGGAATGACAAAATCATTTAACAGTTTATTTTTAAAATAATATTAAAAATGAAATAGTCGGTATTGAGCTTTTTAGAAATGTTTGTAATCACTTACTAAAAGTTTTTACCTACTTCGTTAGATTTTTTTTGTAATTTTCAATTTTCTTTATCATTAAAACATCGTTTGTGTAGTTACATTTTCTGTTCTTTAATACTACGGTTATAGATTGAATTTATATTCTTTCCTTTTTTCTGATTGTCAATTGCTGAATTGTTTGCTTCTTTGTATCCTAAAATGGCAGTTTATTTTAAATTTTTTTTTTCTTTAATACCAGGGTTATCTTCGTCAGTTTTCTTTAACTTGGATTTATTAATATCAATTTAATTTTACGTGTTTAATCTGTATAATTTAGAATAAATTTGACTGTAGCTGACGATAAAATTAAAATAGTTTTTTTCCCTATTGTAAATTGAGAGAATTGATGCAATCAATCAATATTTTGAGCGATGATAATCGAAGAAAAACCTGTCAAGTGCAAGTAGAATTCGCACTGCAAGGGTTCCGTACACATGTGTGCACCTATAAATATTTAAGTGTGCATAGTATTTTTATAAAACTATTTACGTATACTATTTGTTTATTATTTAAATACATTGTCTACTATATTGTTCACTGGCGTTAAAATATAGTGCGTTCATAAAAAAAAATAAAATCGAGGAAATCGAAAAAAAAATTTTTTTTTTAAATGTTTTTTTAATTATTCTAAAAATTATATTTATTTTATAATTTTAGTTTCAATAATTTTGGATAAAAAGGCCATATTTCTCAGGATATCTTTGTACACAAACTATTTAAAATTACGAAAAAATATATGATTATTGATGTAGAAACTTAAAATTTGGTATAATAAGTATTCGACATTTTTTTAATTCCATATATAATGTAGGGTAACGTTCGAAGGGTTAGTTATATGCGTCTCAAAAACGCCTCGTCATAATTTTAAGTATCATATCTTCAGAAATGTACCAAAAAATATGTAAAAAAAATATAGACATTTTTTAAATTCCATATATAATGTGGGGTATTGTTCGAAAGGGTTAGTTATATGCGTCGTCAAACACATCTCTTCATAATTGTATGTATTATATCTTCAGAAATGTACCAACAAATATGCAAAAAAATATATGCTTCCCCTCTTATTTCCGACACTAAACCTAAAATTATAAAAAAAATATGAATTTTTATAATCATACATTAAGGTTGGAAAAATATACTGCTGATCCTAGATCTCATAATTTTTTAAATAAGCACCACCTTTTTCGGCCTATAAAAGATACAGTAGACGATATATTTCCGTTTTTCTGTATTCGCAGCCGATTTTCTCAGAAATCATGCGACATGTAAACTTGAAATTTGGCACTGTAAATACATCTTATTAACCTACATACTTTGCACTAGCTACTTTTTAAAATATTTATATAAAAATTAACTAGCCAGTTAATAAAGGTCTCAAACAATATTTTTTTTAATTTATGTATCATATGTGGTATCGTTTGAAAAGGTTTATAGTAAAAATACAAAAATGTTGTTCATAATTTTAAATTGGAAAATTAAAAAGATCATGGGTTGGTAAAATCTAACTAGAAGGTTACAGGAAGATTACAGCAATTATTTTTCGTCTCATAGTTTTTGAAATATACTTCTTCTTTTACCTGTAAAAGGTTGTAGTGCCAAACAACCTTTTTCAGGTCAAGGCTATCTCGACAAGCTTTCTCCAGCGAATCCGGTCAGCTGCAACGGCCCGCCAGCGCTGAATTTTTAAAAGTTTAAAATCATTCTTGACACAATCGATCCATCTTGTGCGAGGTCTTCCTTTTTTTCTGGTACTCTCCACATTGGCAAAGGTCACTTTCTTGACCGGGTTGTTTGAAATATGCGCGCTTGGGAAATATGGAATATCCAATATTAATGTGCAAAATTAATCACAATTAAATGAAACTACGTGATGTAGTATTATTTCTACTTCCTTTAAGTTCTTTACCACCACCTAGATTTAGTTATATTACAACATCCTCATGTGGGTTATTAGCAAAGATCTTTGCTACGAAACAACGAAACAACGTTCCTTTTGCAATGAAACCTAAGTCGTATTAAAGAACTTAAAGAAAGTAGAAATAATACTACATCACGTAGTTACATTTAATTGTGAATAATGAATTTCTACAAAATTAACGCGAAATATATTAAATATTTGCAAAATTAATATTTGTAAATAGTTTAATAGAAATAACACGTTCCCTTAAACATTTATAGTGCTTAAATATACATGGGACACTCTTAGTGCGAGTTGTATACGTCTGCTTGACAGCTTTTGTACTTTTTATATTTGTGAATTTAAAGTAATGTAATGCTTGTTTACAGAATATAATAAGACCTCACGCGGAGTCTTACGATGAAAATCAGACCAGGCATTTCGTTGACAAATTTATTGCCAAATCGCACGAAGACATTCGGAAGCATGGTGAAACTACTTTTACAAGTAAGTTGTAAATGGCGTCGAATTTATTTACAAAACATAGTTGTTGAATATAGCAATATAGGTATAGAAGCAAAGTATTTATAAAATATAAATCCAAACATTACAACTTTTGGAAACATATTTTCTTTCTTGATGTTTATTTAAGTGATTTTCAATTTCAGTTGAACAGCTCACATTGGTTTGCGTCGACTTTACATTACCGTCCGTAGGTTCCACAGTAAACCTCCTAACCGCATTGATAGAAAGAATGTTGATGAATCCAGAAATTCAACGCAAGATCCACGAAGAAATTGACAGGGTTGTTGGCAAGGACAGAATGCCATCTTTGGATGACAGAAAAAAGTAAGTACGAATTTTCCTGAAGTTTGTAACGTGTGTTATATTGTAAGTGGTTTTGAAAAAGAACACCGCCCTCTCTTAATTTGCATTGTATTTCGTATATTTGTACGATAAGTCCTTAAGCTTCAAGGCTTAATGCTTCAAGGATTTGCTAGATAATACCTCCAGCTAATATTTCTATATGAAATAAAACAAAATACTTATTACACATAGCCGTTTACAATATATACTGAAAAATTGTGGAATAAAGTGAATCGAAATGTTCTAACGTCGTTACAGTATTCTGACGTTAAATAATCTCAAATGTCATTTAAAAAACTTGTATTACTAATAACATCGTACTGTCTTTAACTTCTTCCTTTCCCTCAAATATTCAGTTTCTCGCTTCCTTTTCGTCAATATTTGACGTATGTGGATAAATTGTGTATGTATGTGTGTATGCGCGTGTGTATGTGTGTGTGCACGCGCGTGTGTGCGTGTATGTGTGTGCATGTGCATGTGCGTGTGCGTGTGTGTGCGTGTGCGTGTGTGTGCGTGTGCGCGTGCCTGTGAGCGCGCGCGTTTGTGTCTGTGTGTGTGCGTGCATGTTCTTTGCTGTTTTAAATATTTATATATATTTAAGTCTAATAAAAGTATCATATAATTCCCTTCAAATTGTTTACAAGGGAAAGGGAATGTGTGAGAATTTACAACGGAGCTCAACATCGATGATTAGTAGAGATGATGTACTAACTAAAGGTTTTGCTAACTAGTCAACTAGTCGAACTATCGGCCAAATAGTCTGCTTGTGAATAGTGAGGTACTTCGAAACCGTTGATATATCGTCAGTTGCCTTATTGAATAATTAACAAAATAAATAGTCTAGTATATTTTGTACCCTAGTAAAGTAATGTAAAGTATATATATATATATATATATATATAACAAAAATCAATCAGTCTTTCCTTTTAGTTATTTAATTTGAGTTATTTTACCAAAACACAAAATAATTTTTGACTATGGTTTTTTATTAAGAAATTATTTATTTTTTGGTTCTTAAATAAAGTTCATAATATGGTTCTTAAATAACATTCAACAATTTATACTTGATAATTTTATAATAATGAATGAGAAATATGACCCACCCATAAGAATTTTGAATGATCTAGGTTAGAAAATATACAAATTTTGTGTGACAGTCTAAATCATACTCAATGAATAATGAATGTTTCTAATTTAACAATAACTTTTTACATAAAAACATAATTTAAAATTAATCAAACTATGAAAATGTATATTGCATATTCAAAATCTACTAAAGTTACCGACTAGTCTCTTTAACAAACTATTCGCCGACTAGTCGGTACATCTCTAATATTAGGGAAGGCTTTCCATATCCTGTCATATTTCACATCGATAAAAGAATCGCCGAATTTAATACGATGATTTTTATTATTAGTTTTGTCTATGAAAAAACGTCTGAACACCAATATTTTGCTACTACTACTAAGTCACCGCCTATTCTGCTTAAGGTGATTGTCATGTATAGCGTATTATTGACGAAATTCACTGACTTTTTGATATATTAACTATATATAATTATAAATATCTAATTTATTTTAAAATTTAAAAATTATTTACTGTTTGGTTTTGGTAAAAATTGCTCCCAAAAGTTGTACAATTAACATTACAGGGAAAGTTGTTATGTTGTCACTTTTAATTTTATTTCAAAAACCCGTCGAGCAATTTATCTAAAAAACTAAGTCAATGTAAAATGATGTTAAGTTAATATTTTGAAAAAAAGAAAATTATTTACCGTTTAGTTTTTGTAAAAATTGCTCTCATAAATTGTATCATTAAAATTATAGGGAAGGTATCACCACGCCTCATATTAATTTAAAAAACGCAATAAAAAACACAAAAAATAATTTTTTTTCTTATAAACTGTTAAAATAATGTTATATTAATAGTTTATAAAAAAATAATTTTCAATAAACACTTCTATAATAATTCTCGTATCGCACTGCGAAACGACAACTACCTTAACCAACTATTCATCGACTAGTCGGTACATCTCTAATAATTAGAGAGGTCGTTTGAGTTCATATATGTACGACGTGTTCGATTTATATTTTAAATCGATAAAAGAATCGCGAAATTTTCTGATACGTGTTATCTCCGCGAAAAACTGTTATTTGAATGGAAGACATTTATGAAGTAAACTTTAAAATTATTTGTTCAAGTATTTCAATTGTTATAATAGTTGGATACAGAGATAAATTATTAAGCTCCTTTTATTTCCGGCCACTACTCGTTGGAGTGATTCAAAAAATTATAGTTCTAAAAAGGGAGTTGAAATGAATATGATCTAGGACCTTTTATATGCATGTATATCTGTTTTTATTTTTGTTTGTATGTAGATATGTATATACTTATTATTTGTCTATATATTGTTGTCACCTTTGTATTATCTATAATTGTTTTTTTTTTGTTTATATTTTTTCTGGCATAGTAAACTATTTGATTTTTGTTTTGCTCTTTAGTTTATTCTTCTTATTAAACAATAGTGACAGATATTCGGAGTGTGATCTAGTCAGTATTGTTTGACCAACAAATCTAAACTTGACACTGGCAAAAGTTCTCTCTGAAGAGAATAATCGCTACGGAATAAAAGAGAGAATAAGAAAATGATGTTTTCATTTTATTCTGTATAGTATGCCGTACACGGAGTGTTGTATGCGCGAGATCATGAGGATGGAGTCAGTTGTGCCGCTGAGCGTTCCGCACCGAACGACACGAGACACAAAATTGGGAGGCTATGACATTGCAGAGGTACGTAGCCCTTTACTCTACTCAACACATTGTTGTTAATTTTCTACGAAAGCTTTAAGCGACTCTTTTCTCAGACAAGAAATTGAGAGCCACCAGTAACTACGTAGTGACCTGCAATCATCTACATCAGGTGTGGCTGTGCAATAATAGAGACGTTTCTACCTATTATTACTTTCCAAAATTAAATCAATTTAATTTCACATTATTATGTTTGTACACTAATATTTGTTTATGTGTCATGTGGCGTGGAGGCGAAGTTTTTAGGTGAATAAATGAAATTGGGACTTGTGTTATGAAATGAATTGAATTAAAATCGAACGTTGCTGAAGGAAGAACAGGTTTTTTTTTACAGCGAAAATTTTCCTGGACGGCAAAAAATCGGTTCAATTTTTGCCGTTTGTTTATATGCTGTTAAAATATGAAAATGTTAAGTCCGTAATGCACGAATTATTCATAAATGGATATATACAAAATGAATACGACTCACCATTCATTAATTGAGTGAGAGATAAAAAAGCACTCTTCTCTTTTTGAAAAATATTCAACAATATGTTTTTATCTACAGAATACTGGAGTCCTCTTCAATTTGACAAACTGTCATTACAGCAGGGAACTGTGGGGCGATCCGGAGACTTTTAGGCCTGAACGTTTTTTTGGCGAAGATGGGAAATTATGTTTGAGTAAAGATAAAACTATGCCGTTTGGATTCGGTGAGTTAAATAAAAAAAATATTTTATTTTATTTTTGTATATGGTTCCAGGCACTTTGCTAGTAAATAAAAAGAGAAAAATATAAACACACATACGCATACATACGCGCACACACATGAACATACACATACACACACACACATACACACTCACTCACTCACACACAAACACACACACACACGCATATATTGCCTTTTAAAAGAAGACTAATACAGTACTATCTAATAATCTAAACTCATTCCAATTAACAGGAAAACGTCTTTGCCCTGGTGAAACATACTCAAGACAGACAATGTTCCAAGTGTTCTCTAGTTTCATGCAGGAGTTCGAAGTGTCCACTGCAGATGGGAAACCGCAGACCAAACTGAGAGAACGTATACCGGGCTTCCTCACCACTGTACCTAAGTTTTGGATTAAAATAACTCGCAGAAGTTCAAATGTTTCTTGATAAAGAAAAGTTAACTGATAATGTAATATTCTACCTTTAAGATTCGCTTTTATTATAAACGCTCCTTTATTCGTCGTGAGCAAGTATCTCATGTTTATTTTTAAATTGTATTATTTATGTTATATGTTGTTATAACTCGCCTATAAATCTACCTAGAGGTTACAATTCAAAACTTCGATTTCATAATCTTATAAAACCTTAAGTAACTATTGATAATATATTATGTCAATCAGGAACTGTAGTGGAGAATTTCACGTAGTTGTGACATTGAAGACACAGCCAAAGCTTTCAATGAATTATTAATTTATTTCAAAACACAATTGAACTTAAAAACAATTCAAAAGATCCTAAAAATATATTTGAATAAGCTCTTTGTTATATATAGAAATAACAGTTATAAGTTAAAATTCCATATAAGGATCAAAGAGGAATAAAATTTAATTAGATTTTGATGTATTATTAGAAAAAAACCAAGCAGAAGAAAAAGAATTACTAAAATAATCAAAATAATTATGAAAATATTTAAATATTATAGATTTTTAAAACAACAAAACATAAAATAATTTTCAAATAATTAAGAACCTCCGAAAAAGAGGGTGTGAAATGAAAATATACGTACGTAACACAATAATATTAACATAAAAAACAAATAATAGCAGATGGTGTGGAGTCAGGAAGCTTAATCAAATGGTTCAATTGTATTAAATAATAAGCTATTTTTGGGCCGACTGATCACACCCATTTAATTCCAAGTAATTGTTAGAAGAACTACTTGTAGAATTTCTAGTGAAAATGTGTGCAAATAGTCATTGAAACATTATAACCTGATGAGCAATATTTTGTTTCATACATCGTTTTTATCCGTTAATTCTTCAAGAACGTACTCCGTTTCGGTGTTTTTATTACTGTTAGTTAAAATGTATCCGTTTATCAATATTTGTATTTGGAAATTTAGTATATTCGTATATTTATTATGCTTACACAATTAACCAAAATCGTTTCCTTTACAAATGACATAGTAACTTACAATCTAATACAACAATAACTTATATTACACTTCCTGCGTTGTGTTTGACTGTAAGATATTGCTATCCTATAGTAATAAGTTCGCCGTTTGTGTATTTATTTTTCTAAGCTTTCAGTTAAGTTTTGTATAAATAAAAAAAATAAATAATGAAAGAGTTTTTTTTTCTATCACCGGTTTTCTTTGTAGTAATTTAAGATATGGCTTGAAACTAAAAAAAATAAATAAACACTTTTTTCCCCACATTGTGTTTTCAAAATTTTACAAAAGAATTTTTTTTCTCAGTCTTTAGTATATTGTAGTATTTGTATACAAGTTCAAAAAAGATTACTGATTAGAATAAGTGAACTTATAATAAACAACTTTTGCGCGTATGAATTGTTGTTTACAGTTTGCAAGAAATTGTTTAAAAACATATTACTTTATGCTACAAGAGCCATCTATGCCCAAGTGAGTGAGACCAAATGAGCAAAGCGAACACTCATTGAACTAACGAACTAATGATAAGATTGGGATCGTCTGAAAACTATTTATATACTGTTTTTGATCCACGAGAAGGTATAAATTTACAGTATTTTATAAAGTAAAACCACTCGGTTAAAAAGTTATACAAATCCTTTCAGATCAAATATTTAATATTAAAAAGAAATTATTAGTAACGTGGTAATAATCCCTTTCCAATTCTTTTGTCTTGTAGTCAACGTAATTTACAGAAATAACGATTTTATTGAGTATTAATTTATTCATAAATACTTAGAAAAGCATTAAAATTATGAACATAAAAGTTTTATTAACAATAAGAGGACTAATTTTATGGCACGTAGAACAATTTTTGTTCACTTATTTGGTTTTAAGGATTCACGAAAAATCACTAATCTTATTGCTTTACAACATGATGGCTTTTAGTTTTTGATGCCACAGCTTTCATGGAAATTGAAAATTTTTGAGAAATAGTTTATAATATCAACATATTAAAAAATTCGCTGGACTGGTTTTTTTATGATGAACCCTGACAAAAATATTACAGATGCAATGGTAATATGTATAGGGAAACTTTAGGTTTTAAAAAGTTTTAAAGGTAAGTCCGAGACAGAATTTATCTATCTTTTATAAACAACCAGCGATAATTGTTTTTACCTTCATTAAAACAAATATCATAGTCATTAAAAGAATTTTCGAAAGATAAAAATTGATTCTTCACATTTTATAATTTGGATTAGTAGTTTAAAAGAAATGAAAAGGTTTTTGAAAATAATCTAAAGTGGAAATGCACATTTTAATGACGGGCACCACTGCGTCTTTTCGCTATGTTCAGGTGAAGGAAAAAATTTCAAGTAAATTTTCCACGCAAATATCTACAAAACTCGACAAATATCGACAAATATCGACAAAACATTTTTAGTAACTACTCTACAAAACTAAATACTTATTTCGAGAGAATGCCATACAGTCAGTTTATATGTAGACAACGTCACACTTTTTATCTGTCAAAATAATAGACCTTTTATAAATAATTTTTTTTTATAAATTAAATATTTTTGGAAAAATATAAGTTCTAAAGGTATGAATAAGCTATGGGGCAAAATAAGCTATAGGACACATAATAACTACTAAATGTATATTTTCCTCTATTATTTCAGTGTATGTGAGGCGCAATTAAGAGAGAAATGTAAGTCAATAAGGAATTATGAAGGGTATAACTTGTTAATACGATCCTTGAACTTATTTTGGTAGGGCGTATCGTATGCTGCTATGTAATTTATTTCCCAGGATAGCGGCGTAACGTGCTTAATCATTAACTATATATCACAATGTTATTAACAACTAGGTAAATTAAGTAGATCACGCAAGCAAAGTGTGATAATGTTGTATCAAAATATGTAATTAGTGAATAGTAGCGCCATCTCTTATCGTTTTGTAGAAACTGTTTGTCTGTCTATAACAATTTGCTAAAATAAAAGACAGTCTATTGCGATAAAACGTGTTTTACTAGAGGTTATGGGCGTATTCTGTGCTAAATTATCAGTTATTTTCGTGAAAATAGATAATTTGTGAAAGTTATATCGCGGAAACATGACTATGAACTATATTGCCAGTGTTCCTAAACTAAAAGGAAGAGAAAATTATGATGAGTGGAGCTTCGCAGCTCAAAATTTGTTGGTTCTTGAAGGAATGGACAAGTACATCAAGCCAACGGCAAGTTTTGAAGTTAAGCCAGCAGACGACGCAAAAACGAAGGCAAAGCTAATATTGACTGTGAACCCATCGTTGTATGTGCATATTAAGAATACCAAGAGCGCAGCAGAATTATGGACTACATTGAAGACCATGTTTGATGACTCCGGTTTCTCACGCAAAATAACATTGCTGCGACATTTGATTTCTATTCGGCTAGATAATTGTGATTCAATGGCTACATATGTGACTCAAATGGTCGAGACAGCTCAACGGTTGAACAGCACAGGTTATACAATCACCGATGAATGGGTGGGTTCATTATTATTAGCAGGTTTGTCAGATCGTTATTCTCCCATGATAATGGCAATTGAACATTCGGGCATTTTGATAACTGCAGATGTCATAAAGTCGAAATTGCTCGACATGGAAGTGACCAGAGACAATGACGCAGGTGCTGCATTTGCAGCGCAAAATAATCATTCGTTCAATAAGTCAAAGAAAGGCAGTCCCGGTCCTTCAACGTCAGTATCAAACAAGAAAATGACAGCAGCAATGACAGATTCATCGAAAATAATTACATGCTACAAATGTAAAGAAAATGGTCATTATCGAAATCAGTGCCCTTTATTGAAGAAAAACAATAGTAAATATGTTTTTAATGTCGTTTTCCTGAATGGAAAGTTCAATAAAACTGAATGGTACGTGGATTCAGGCGCCAGCGCTCATATGACGGTGAACGAATCTTGGGTAAAAAACATGAACCGATCACCGTGTTTACCAGAAATAGTGGTTGCAAATGAATCTACAGTGCCAGTAGTTTGTTCCGGAGACGTCGACATTGTTTCAGAACTGAAATTTGAAATTACAGTGAAGATTGTGCTGTGCGTTCCCAGTTTGACAACAAATTTATTATCCGTGAGTGAACTGATTAAAAACGGAAATAATGTGATATTTGATGAAAAACACTGCTACATTCGAGACTAGAATGATGTTTTGATTGCTACTGCCGACCTATCAGATGGTGTTTACAAGTTGAGGTTAGAAACACAGACTTGTATGTTGGCCGCACCAGCAGTTAGTGGAAATCTGTGGCACAGAAGATTAGCACACCTAAATAGTCAAGACATGAACAAGATGAGAAATATTGTGACTGGTTTGTCATATGAACAAAATTTTGATATAACCAAATATCAGTGTACAACTTGTTGCGAGGGAAAGCAAACAAGATTACCCTTTTCGCATGTTGGTGAGAGAAGCATAGAATTATTACAAAGAGTTCACACAGATATTTGTGGACCAATGGAAACCACGTCATTGAATGGTGCTCGATATTTCATACTGTTTGTAGATGACTTCAGTCAGATGACTTTTATATACTTTATCAAGAATAAAAGTGAGGCGCTCAGCAAATTCAAAGACTTCCAAACACTGGTTGAGAATCAGTTGAATAAGAAAATAAAGATGAAACGTTCAGATAATGGACTTGAATTTTGCAATAAGGAGTTTGATAATTATTTGAAACAAAAGGGTATAATTCATCAAAAATCAAATAATTACACGCCTGAACAGAACGGTTTATGTGAGCGAGCCAACCGTACAGTTGTGGAGAAGGCTAGATGTCTATTGTATGATGCAAAGCTGGATAAACGATTTTGGGCAAAGGCAGCTAACACTGCTGTCTATTTGAAGAATAGATCCGTTGCTTCAAGACAACTCTGTACGAATTGTGGTATGGGAAGAAACCAGATCTCAGTCACATCCGTTTATTTGGAAGTAAAGTCATGGTGCATATCCCCAAGGAACGTCGTTTGAAATGTGATAAGAAAGCCATGGAGCACATTTTAGTGGGATATAGTGAAGAAGTCAATGGTTACCGGCTGTATAATCCTGCGAAGAAGAGTCTTGTTATAAGTAGAGATGTCATCGTGATGGAAAATGAATCAGAGCTCAAAGAAACAGGCAACAAGTCAGCTATCTGGATTCCTAACGAAGAGACACTTGCAGATAACATAGAAAAAGAGAGCACAGTTTCAGTGGGGGATAAATCGTCTCATATTTCAGAGACAGAAGACTGCCCATCAGATTATTCTTCAGTGTATGAGGAGAGTAATGAAACAATAACGGAAACTTCATCTCCAACCACAGACATATTAGACACAGAAGTCCAGACGACATCAACCCCAGAACAGACACTAGAATTACCTGAAAAGCGTTCCAGGAAAGCAACTGAACGGTATGGTTTTACATGTCTTTCCAACACTGTTTCAGTATTAGAGGAGATAGTGTTCTCAGAGGCTCTTGCAGGGCCTGAGAGTGTACAGTGGAAGAATGCCATGGCCGACGAGCTGCAGTCTTTTGAGGATAGCGATGCATGGGAGCTCGTTGACAACCCCGGTGATGTGACAATTGTGAAGTGCAGGTGGGTGCTTAACAAAAAGTTTGATGTGGACAATAATGTGCGGTTTCGGGCTAGATTGGTGGAAAAAGGTTTCTCGCAGAAACCTGGAATTGACTATACGGACACGTTCTCTCCCTTGGTTAGACATTCAACGCTCAGATTATTGTTTGCTCTCAGTGTTAAGATGAATATGAGTATTGATCATTTGGATGTTACTACAGCATTCCTAAACGGTTTTTTGAGAGAAACTATTTACATGTCATTACCTGAAGGTTTTATGAACAAAAGTGGGAGAAAGGTTTTAAAATTGAAAAGAGCAATCTATGGGTTAAAACAGTCTTCCCTTGCATGGTATGACAGAGTTAAAGATTTACTATGCAAATTAAATTTTAAAAACAGTCAGTATGAGCATTGTTTGTTCACAAAAACTAAAGGTGAAGCTAAAATTATTGTGGCCTTATATGTGGATGACTTTTTAATTTTTTCAAATTGTCCTGTTGAAAGTAAAAAATTAAAAGATACTTTAGGATCAGTATTTAAGCTAAAAGATTTAGGACCTGTAAGGCAATACTTAGGCATGAGAATAAATGTTAGTAAAAATGTAATTACTGTAGATCAGCAGCAGTATATTGATCAGCTATTAACTAGGTTCAATATGTTGGATTGCAAAATGCATAAAACACCAATAGAGTGTAAATTAAATTTAGAGAAACCTGATAAATATGTACCTGATGTTCCATATCAGAAGTTAATTGGATCATTAATGTATTTGGCAGTATTAACCAGGCCTGACATTTCCTATTCTGTTAGCTATTTGAGCCAATTTAACAGTTGCTATGGATCTTACACATTGGCATTATGCTAAACGCATTCTTAAATATTTGCAATGTACAAAAACTTACTGTTTAAAATATTTTAAGGGCGGTAGCAAGTTAGAGGGCTTTGTAGATAGCGATTGGGCCAGCGATGCCATAGGTAGGAAGTCCTACACGGGCTTTTGCTTTTCATGGCAAAGCAGAAAGCAAAAGTCCGTATTGCTCTCTAGTACAGAGGCAGAATATACTGCTTTGTCTGAGGCAGCTCGCGAAGGAGTGTATTTGAGAAACCTGTTACATGAAATAACTGGTAACTTATCTGTAATACAGATCTATTGTGACAATCAGAGTGCTTTAAAGTTGTCATTAAGTAACCAAAGTCACAACAGATCAAAACACATAGATGTGAGATTCCATTATGTAAGAGATGTTGTTAAAAATAAATATATTAAAGTTATGTACTTGTGTAGTGAGGAAATGCCTGCCGATTTACTTACCAAAGGACTGTGTACTATTAAGCATTATAAGTTTATGTGTAAATTGGGCATTGTACTTAAATAAAACTGTTGTTTATTTTGATAAGTGGGGGTGTGATAATGTTGTATCAAAATATGTAATTAGTGAATAGTAGCGCCATCTCTTATCGTTTTGTAGAATCTGTTTGTCTGTCTATGACAATTTGCTAAAATAAAAGACAGTCTATTGCGATAAAACGTGTTTTACTAGACAAAGTAATACATGAGAAGATGGCTTGATTAGTAAAGTTTACCATAAACTTAGAGAGCAATTATATAAATGGCTGATTTATTGCTGCAAAATTGTCGTCTTATAGTAAATCAAAGCACTTTTTTGAAAAGGGACGTTTTCGAATGGCACTACGTATCGGAAGACACAGAGGGGAATGGTCCGGGTGGAGAGATAACCTGATAAAGGTCGCGGGAATTTATTGGATGCTAGCAGCACGGATTCGAGCTTTGCGGGAATCTATGGGCGAGACCTATATTGAGTAGTGAATGTCTTCAGGCTGATGAAGACGATATACATAATCTGAGATATTGAGGATGTCCGCCACTTAATTAACAAACTATGATGTTTTAACAGTTGCATTTGTTAGAGTTTTAGAAAGAGACAAATAAAAATATTTTGATATGACATAAAACATTTACGATTGAAGAAAAAAGGGTCGCCCTATTAATGATCGTGGCATAACTAATGATTAACTACATATCTCACTGCCATTAACAACTGAGTAAACTAAATAACCAACACGTGCAAAGTAGCGCGCAACAAGCTTTCATTTGGAAAAATTTAGGGTAAACTTAAAAAGAAATAGCATAAGTGGTGAATTGATTGCTGCAAAATCAGTGTTTTACTGTCAACTGCAACGGCATAGGTATCTAAGAGAGTAAATAGTGATGTACAATAACGTTATACTCAAAGCGTGTTATACTTGTATAAAACGAACAAAACATATGGTTTAAAGTAGCGCCACGCGTGAACTATGATGAAAGCTATAGATAGTCAAAGACACCATGTTTTAAAAGAGATAGTCACACTAAAAGCAGACAATTATCTCGTCTTTTGAGGACTACTTTTTGAGCGCTATTGATATGTCTAATTAATGCATTGCCATTGGTGTTGCATTACTCCGGTGGCATTAAACACAATACGTATATGCATACATAGTTAAACATTGAAATATAATCCTATCTCAGATGTAGCACGTACATCTATGTTGAAAGAGATTTAAATTATTTAACAGAATTTATTAGGCAACAGACATCTCTATGCTTATCTAGATCCCACTGCAGATTGCTTAAACAATTTACATTGCGAAAGTAACAAGCAAACAGTCGAAGTGACAAATGAAGACTTCAATTTTAATTGGTAAATTGCTTTGAAGTCTCATTAGTGTTGATATTGGCTGAAATACCTGATTTTCGTAAAATATATGTATTTGGTTGAATATTCGTTGACCGATGCCTTTTACAAACATTCTCAATAAAGATTTTGAACGATCAATATATCAAGGTTTTGGAAAATTGAGGAAAAAGAAAGTGTCCCTAAGTGATATGCAGTGAATTCAATATATAACACATGTAACAGTCTCTGACTGTTAATAGTAGTAGTTGGTAAATTGTAAATGTTTCATAAGATCAGGGTCTGTATTTATACAAAATTTATGAAATATGAATTATGAAATGAATTATAGACATTCTAATAAATTAAACGAATATGAATTATAGACATTCTAATAAATGAAAATAACTGAAACATGCTTACAAATTAAAAGTAGGGAATGAGTAAGAAACTAAATAAACCTATTAAGTAGGAGAAGAATTCGCACTACGAAGAATAAAGAAAAAAATGTAATTTAAGGGTTAAATTCTCAGAACTCGCACTACGAGAGTACACAGAAAAAAAATAATTTGAGGGTTATTTTTCACTATTTAAATGTATCACCTAGTATACACAGGGTTAATAGGAAATTCTCAAAAAGTTTTGGTTTCATTATTTATAACTTTTTTACTGTTTTATATTTAATCATTTTCAGCTAAAAGTTGATAAGTAATAGGGAACATGCGTGTAATTTAAATTTAGTTCAAATATTTTTTTTCAAATTTTTATCAACCGGTTATTATATCTAAATCATTGTTTTCTTAATTAACTTCTGTTTAATTGCTTAAATTAATATTTAAAAAATACAAATTATGCGAGAGAAATCCAAAATTGACGAAACGCAACACTTTTGGTTAGAACGAAACGTGACTGTGAATGAAAATTTTTAGTAGAAAATAAAATATTCGATTACAAATATAGGCAATATGTCACTTTATAATCGGCGTCATAAAGAGAAAATGATTACAGTCGATTTTTTTATAGACATATCTAAACTAATTACTGATAACTCTGATTTCAGCGGATTACTGATAATTAAACTTGGGGATGATATGAGCCACTATAATTAATTTTGGCGATAATATGGTTACAAAAAACAGGTTAGAAATATGCGTTCATACAATAAATAGTGAAAATACGTAATCATAAAAATAAAAGTGAAAATTTCTGCTATTTTTTAAATCATTTTTCCATAAGCCCTTCGTTACAAAAGCTTCGCCAACTTTTCCTGTAACGACAATAATTCGGTGTAAAATTATTATTCAGTTAGGCAATTATCACTGGTTCTAATGAAATAAGGCGATTTTTATATTTTTTTCAAAATAAGGAAATAATCCTATGATACAGAATTAAGGTCTTAATGCCTTTTATTTCTGATAAACCCTTTCAAAACGGTTTTTCTGATAGAATTATTATTTTTAGTTTATGCAGCCATTTGTGACAGAATAATAATGTAAAATATAAATCAGAACGTTTTATCGTAGTATTTTGAACACATTTCTAAATGAATTCTTGAGTATTGAACACACGTGTCATTTGCCAAAAAATACTTATAAACACTTTGAAATTTTGCATAATTGAATAAAATATTTAATATTTTAATCCTAAGTCATAATACGTTATGCAGCAACAAGTGTATTTTTTGTCATATTATGGAAGCTCAACAAAATCAAACAAATACAGGTAATGTTTTTTCACACATGATAAGTAATATTTTATGCATACATTTGCATAAAGTTTTATTTTCCTGATATGGTCATTGTTGTTGTCAAGACGATATCAAATTAAACGATAAGAATAAGTGATATTTAAATGAAGGCTGGAAATTCTATGAATAACAACCTGTAAAGTCATCAACGAAATAAGATAGACATAGAGTTAATAATAATTTTCATAAAATAATTACTCGCACTTTATATGACTGAATTAACAATATAGCATAGGAAGCATTAACAATATAGCATAGCAAGCATTTAAGTTGCAAAAATGATTACTTTCATATTATTATCAGTTATTGTTGCAATTTTGCTTAGATATTTTATAAAGTCGGCGTATAAGAAGCCAAAGAACTTCCCACCGGGTAAGCGAATACTTTTTACTTATGTTTTGGTTTTTGATGAAATAATAGAATTAATTGAATAATTTTGAACGTGGTTACGCTGTTAGCATTTTTACTTATCGCTTTGATGTGGTTTGAAAAAATACCTGCCTGTTGCGAGGAAAATTAACAAACTTTATCGCTGATAAACTTTTCTTGTCTAGAAAACGAGTAAAACTGTAAAATAGTACAATATTATCTGCTTTCAGCACGATATAATTATCGTCTAATTTATTTTACGTTTTGGTTTTTGATGAAATAATTGAATTAATTGAATAAATTTGAATGTGATTACTCTGTCAGCATTTTTAATTACGGCTTGGCTGCGGTTTAAAAAAAATATATACCTGTTGAAAGGAAAATTATCAAACTTTATCGATGATAAACTTTTCCTGCCCAGAAAACGAGCAAAACTGTAAAATAGTATAACATTATATGCTTTGTGTCCTATAAAATTATCGTCTCATTTATTTTTGGACTTAACGCTGTATCTATGTACCTGCTCTAAACACTTGTCGCATTCTGTTTTAAACTCTCTTGAAATTAAGTGATTGCGTTAAATTTACACCCTTTTCGAATTAATATATACATATATATATATATATATATATATATATATATATATATGTATATATATATATATATATATATATATATATATATATAATTTATTAAATTTATTGTTAGTATAGAGCGAATAATATCGATTTTAATATTTTTCACTTCAACGATGGGTATGAAGAAAGGATATAATAGCCAAAGGAAACAACGTTTCTTTGGCTATGTTCAACGGAAAAACATGTGGAATTATGAGACCGGAAGCACACTCGATGTTATCGCTATCGCTAGATTACTTCCGTATATTTCTTTCTTGCTGAGGTGCGCCATAAGAAATTTTACTTCAAAATATATTGAAAATTTGTAGATAATGTGATGAGTACAAATAGAAGCATACAATTGGTATGCCTTTTTTCGTGTATCCACATATTACAACATGAGAACGCAAAATTCTAAGTTATTATTTTAATCACATATTTGCTTTAGTGTCTAAAAAATAACATGATTCTCTCAGGGCCGCCAAGTTTGCCGATATGGGGCGCCTATTGGATTGTAATATCACTGGATAAATGGATCTCAAAGAGTTTCGCCTGGTTGGGGAAATTTTACAACACTAAAATCGTTGGTTGCTTTCTCGGACCGTTTCCCCTCATCGTGATTAACGACTTTAATCTTATTCGAGAAGCATTGTCGATGACAGAGTTCGATGGCCGACTGGACATCTACTTGGCCAGATTTAGAGCCTACTTCAAAAGACTCGGTGAGTTCAAGTGTTTTAATGGTTATGTAGCTGAGATTAATTAGAATATTGTTAAATCTTCTGCCGAAGAATAATGATGATATTTCAATATCAGTCGATTTAGGAAATTAAAAATCAAGGAGATATACACAAATTAATAATTAGAATATCGTTAAATTTTCTGCTGAAGAATAATAATGTTCTTTCAATACCAGATGATTTTAGAAATTAAAAATCAACGGAGATGTACACGTTGGGAGAAATGAATAAGCACATATATATATATATATATATATATATATATATATATATATATATATATATATATATCAGGAACCGTATAAAATACTATTAGCCCTTTCTGATGGTAAGTAAATAAATACTCCGTTATAATAACATAATTTTTTTATTCCAAATCATCATAGTCTATATATTGCAGTCAATAGAAATGACTAACGATTTATGTTTTCTATGAAAGTTTTTAAATATTTAATAAAAACTATAATTAATGACAAATATTTAATTAAAAAGTGTTTAATATTTTCAAAGTCTATTCTCATTTTACTCGCTACTTAACTTTTTTTACGTTATTGTTTTCTGCCACGTACATACTCGTACAAATGAAATATATCGAACTCTGTGTTTCTATGTAAGTATTTCTGTTTTTATTTCAGAGTAATTTGTTCCTTAACAAAATTGAAACAATTAACATTTGTTTTGCAACTTCTAAATATATTAGGGCTTTCTTTCCCAATTTTATTTAAGAAACCTAATCGATAGTAGGAAATACTTGGCCATAAATTTTATATTAGATTTAAGAATTTAATTCCGTCACAATAATAAAACGATCTGCTTAAAGTACTTTGTTAATATCACCTGTACGTTTCATATTTCGCTAAAAATAACTGAAAACGATTTTTTTTTATTTTTGAAGGAGAAGCACATTGCATTAAAATTAAGATATTATTAACCAAAACTTACCATACAGTCTTCTTTGTGGTTACTTTATTATACATCAACTAAGTATTTTCAAACCGATTAAAAAAAGAAAATATACTCAATGTCAAGTTGCTATATTATCATTAGAAGACCGATAAAAACGATAGATTAAATTCCACATTAGCTAATACATATTTTTGATAAAGTATTTATTGTGAACATAATCGAATGTGCTTCAGAACTGAAATCTAGACTTTGCTATCTAAATCTAGACTCTAGACTAATAATAAGAAATACGGTCCGTTAATTTTTCGTACTTTCTCTCTCTCTCTCTCTCTCTCTCTCTCTATATATATATATACATCGATGTTTATTATCTCAACATCGATGTTCGGTTAATATCGATGAACTTCGTCATAAATAGTTACAATGCGCACTAGACTGTGGGCAGTGGCAGTGGCAGTGAGGACAAACATTTTTTTAAGTTATTAAGTAATTGAATAAATATCCAATTGAGCGATCCTAACGAGGAAGTCACGAACCGTCGTGGAAGAACTTTGATTTAATGAGTTTTAATATATATTATATATATATTTTGACATAATCCCGTCAATGAACATTACGAGAAGTAACATAATTAATATGAGGAATATAGAACCGAGAGAAAGGAAAATGTTTACAAACAAGAATTTAGGGATGACAATACAGAAAGAAGTGCGGAAGAACGCATTAAAAACCAACAAAATTAAAACTTATTATGTAATAAACCTGTGAAAATTATTATATATATATATATATATATATATATAATCCAGGATTAACAAAATTGTAGCATACTGTTATTAAGGTATAATTACTTAAGTTAATAAATTTGACGCTACATGTGTAATGCAATAATGGTCACGTAAAAGTGTGACTATTATCACTGCACAGGTCACATATTATTGTAGCTATCATAGAGGTTTCACTGTCTATTTGTTATCATAGAAGTTTCACTTCTCTCCTGTTGATCGCAGAGCTTATACTGTTATTTTTAGATACCGTTCTAAACGAAATACACCCAAAAAATATATATAAATTCGTCAACAAATTTAGTGCTCTACGCTCAAAAACACAGAGTATTGCGGGGGTTGAGACATGTATATGTAATAGACCGAAGGCATTTGTCTAAACAAAATTTTGAACAAATTGCATATATGTATGAAGAAAATATTCCATAGCACATTTGCACGAATATTCATGTGTTGCTTTTAAATTTGAAGCGAGATTTAAAGCAACACATAAATGTTGATCAGTGGAGAATTTGTGGAAGATGGAATAGTTCAGAAAGAGTTTAAAGTCTTGACTAAAAGTGAATTAAACAGATTTAACATTAGTGATATATTCGTTCAATCTTCTTTCCTTCAGATCGTACAATGAGCAGTACTGGGACGCGAACAAGTGTCGGAAAGAAACTGCTAAGGACGTATTTACAAAATTCCGCCGCTTGAGGACAAGTCCAGTGGAGAATTTGTGGAAGTTACAGAATATATATTGTAACTTGATATGATGACAACGGATAGTTCAGAGAGAGTTTAAAGTCTTGACTAAAAGTGAATTAAACGTATTTAACATTAGTGATATATTCGTTCCATCTTCTTTCGTTCAGATCGTACAATAAGCAGTACTGGGACGCGAACAAGTGTCCAAGAGAAGCTTCTAAGGACGAATTAACAAAATTTCGCCGTTCGAGATCTTATATTAACTAGTCGTAAAGGCACTAATGCATGCGTAGCAACGGCGCTTGTGGTATGCAATTAATGTATAGTTTATTCGCATTTCTTGATCACCTATATTATAATTAAAATGAAAGTATGCGTTCAATATTTCTTTCGTAACCAGTTTCATTAATTGACCAGGTCAGCTAACTAGAAGGCTGTGCACAATGCTATTTTTTCCACATGCAAACCGCATAAGGTAGCAACAACTCGTGACTACTTATTAGTGTCTAATAGTCTTTTGCCTTTTGACATGCGCTTCCGTTAGTCTAATTGATACTAAAATAATAACTTTAAAATTATAACAGGTGCATAAAATACATAAAATCCGGCAAGCAAAGGGAGACCCTTTTAAGCAGTCATAAACATTTTAAGCACATGTTTAACCAGTTATAAACATTTAAGCAACATCTATTAAACTTATTTTAAAAATAATTGCAATCATATCGCAAATATATTTAGTAGTTTCGGAAATAACGGAGAATGCTATATTTTTGCACATTTTTGAAATATCTTTTTCAAAATACAATTTAAAATATTTGGGTGTGTATGAATAAGCAAGTTATAGCCATAAGATACATATAATTTAAAAAAATTAATGCGTTTAATTATTCTATCTTTAAAGTTTATATTCGAAAATGAAAAAGTTGGTAAAACATATACGGCTCAATAAGATACATTTCTATGTCAATTTCCAGCTTCTACGTAGCATGGTTTCTGAGTGAATCGGTTGCGAATATATAAAAACATCTTGTTTAGTAGTATATAATATGTAGTTTATATTTTAAGCATCATTCAATTGTTAAATATAAATCTTAAACGTAATAGACACTATGAAATAAAATATTTCAATTAGATAAAATTATTTTTCACGTCTAAGAATGGTCAATCCGGTTAAATTACACCAACAGTGTAAATAAGCGCCGGACACAACCGACCACTGAGATTGTGCACTGAGATGCACCACAACCGACTCGGAGTGCATCTCAGTGCACAATGACAAGTCAGTATTAAATATGTATGAGAGAATTTTTTTTAAAATACAGTATTCCTTCTCTCTTTTGTTATTACGTCAATCTAAATTGTTTTATGATCTAAAAAAGAGGAAATGAGCATTTTGCTGCTTTTTTGCATTTCAAATTAAAAAAATGAATCCTCTAAAATTACCCCTGTTTTGGCGAGGAATGAGTCGTCAAAAGCCGATTTTTATGAAATAAATATATGAAATTAAAATAGTCTGCTGGTTATTGTCTTCAGAAGGTTTCATTTATTTTTTTATATCAATGTAATTATTTTTTTTATACCAATTTAAATAACATATTACATATAAACTTGGCACAAATTAAGGTTTTCCGTCAAAAACGCAAACATGCCCTTAAATATGTTTAATAAACAGGTTAAATTATTTCTTGATGAATCGTCTCATTACAGCAATCTGTTTGACAAAATTTAGTTAGTTCTTTATTTGACTATGTTAGGGTGACTATGTTTAGGCTTGTCGTGTTGCGCTAAAGATAAATGTACATTTACTTTCTTCCTCTATCGGCTCGAGAATCGAATTAGAACTTTGGTTCTCTTCAGCCATGTGAATTGGATGCTTCCAGTTCCTGATGTCTTAGAGACAAATACGTAGCTAGTTTTATCTGGTAGTTAGTACCTCGCTGGATAATATGTTGCTTAACAGTTATTACCTTCTGATCTTGTGGAATGTGCTTGTTATCGATGCAATTTCGTATAATAAACATAGATCTCATAGTTTTCTCTGGAACTTTTCTAGCATTTGGATTTTACTGTTGAAAGTTATCCCTCAGAACTTGATTCCGTGCGCGCAAATCGGTTTGAGCATAGTTCTGTATACTGCTATTTTAGTTCTGTAGCTACAATTATCGCTACATACAAGCCATAAAAGACAATTCAAATAATAAAACATGTGAAGGTAATTTTAATAAACCGCGGTAATATTACCGCGTATCGGTTGTTATTTAAAATTATGCCTGCAGCCTGGGTCATCCAATGGAAGCCAACTTCGTGCGTAACGTCTTGGCGACCAGGAGCGAGGATATCACATGGTGTTCGTCTGTCGGTATCCCACGGTGGTCGGTGGCAAGCTAAGGGCTGAACCCACGGTGGCTACCTTTTGGTTAGCTCTGCGGTGCGAGGCGGGGTACCTACGGGGTACGCGCCATCTCGCTCGGCGATGTTCCGTCCCTATCGCCGCGCTCTGTCTCAGCTTGGGTTTTTCGTTCTCTCTCGGCTGGAGTCGTGTTGTGTCCTATAAAAGGGCGAGTCAATCCACCGAAAGTATTCAGTATTCAGTATTCAGGGTCCGCTAATCATTCACTATATTCAGTATTCGACACTTGGGACTACAATTAGCTACCGATCTTCTCATTATCACCAGTACTGTCTCAATAGTGCTTCATTTCCATTTGTCAGAAGCGACTTTTTCCTGGTCAGCTATTACATGAGTCGACCTGTTTGTGTTTACTCCAGATGTGTTTCCGCCTATTCAGTGTTCTCTACAGAATAACTGACAAAGAAACGGAAGAATCGTCATGAAGATGAATTGATAAAGAAGATATCATTTTCAGGGTTTCGTAGTGAACCGGACGGACCAGTCCGTTTGTCCGTATATTATAGCTTCACAGTTTCAACGGTTACAGACCTGATTAGAAAATGAAGTTTTTTAAATATTGCCTGCAGGTATATTTTTCGTCGACGGGGACAATTGGGAAGTACAGCGGCGCTTCGCTCTCCGCCATATGCGAGATTATGGGTTCGGATGTCGATCGGAATCCCTCGAATCGACTATCAGTAACGAGATAAAGGAAATGATTAACATCTGCTTAAAGCCCGAGTACCCCGCCGAAAAGGTAAAATTACTACTTTTTATTTTTAGTTGGCAGTGACAGTAATGTATGTAGTTAAAAATCAGCAATTTAACTTTTACAGTTTTTTTTTTACCTTTTTATTAAAATGTTTTCAGTCATATAAGGATCACAGGTATATATATAAATCAGATTTTTCGTTATTTGTTCACTCTTTTATAAAATTATACTACCGACTTGGAATAATATGATTAAGATACAAAATTTATTTTATTATGTCCATTAGTTAGGATACATATGCTTTGGATGCATTTTCTATTCCTATATTTAGTAGATTATGTAATCTAGTTGCATATATTATAATGAATTCTCTACATAATGCGTTAAGCGATTAAGAATAGAAGTTATTATCATTAGAACTTAAATAAAGACCGTAAACTGGCAGGTTTTGAAATTTTGAGTGAGATATGAAAGAGTACGATTGCTAAGTACATAATATATAAAATGGACTGTATAAAACAGACAAGATGTTTGACTGCTTAGACCACAAAGGACAATGTCGAATTAGGTCTCGCCACTTATCGCAATGTAAGGAAAACGTGAATTTTGGAAAATTCATTTAAAAAATTTAGATTTTTTTATATCAATTTGAATTTTCTAAAACTTGCGAGTTATAAATACTCAATTAAAAGTATTGCTTTCATTTGTCATGGAAATTTAAACGCCAATTTCTAACCATGGGACTTTAATAGCTGATTTCGGGTTATAGACTTGAAATAAATGCATATTTTTCCACATTTTGCATCTTTATGAAGCCTATTTTGATTAAAATTATTTATGATATAAACATATTTTATTTCGTCGGGTGAGTCAATACCGGCCGATTGTACGTACGTCACATATACTTAGATTTATTTCATATATAGTTAGATATAATACTTAGATAAAGATCATATATATTTAGATAAAGAAATGAAGTGTGGGGATAAGGTCGTACTAACATAGACTTTATATACTACGAATGTCTATGCGTACAACAGAAGAAGGTGGCCCTAATTAAATTAACAATATTTCATATTATTATTTAATAAATTTAAAAGTAGGTTTTTGGATAACTTAAATGCATAACTTCTACATCTTATATTCTATTTCTTTCTTGTACATTGTTTCTAATGAGTCCCCTTACTCTTGTTAGTGTTATTTTTGTACATTGTCTCTATAATATTTGTCTTGTTACTGTTATTCTTGCACATTGTCTCCATAATCTGTGTCTTGTTATTGTTATTCATGTACATTGTCTCTATAATCTGTGTCTTGTTATTGTTATTCTTTTACATTGTCTCTATAATCTGTGTCTTGTTATTGTTATTCTTGTACATTGTCTATATAATCTGTGTCTTATTACTGTTATTCTTGTACATTGTTTCTATAATAAATATCTGTGCTGGATCGGTGCACTTAGATTCAGTGAAATTGTTTTAATAATCAAGAATGATAGACGATCCTGTTTACTGGCACTTTAAGCTGATTAGATATACGTCTGTATTAAATGATAGCAAAGTATTAGAATGATAACATTTTATAAACATTCAGCAAGAAAATTATAATTTAAAGAGATAGTTGAAATTTCTGCAATACCACGAAATTAAGAATTGACGACAATAATGTTACAAACATAGAAATTAAAAAAAAATGACATGTGGTTGTGAGTGATTTTGTGTTTTGATATAAATATATCAAAAAGTTAGAATTCACAACATTTAAAGTATTACTAGAATTTAATAATATCAGGGAAGATATATATTATTCTCGATAATAAACATAGGCCCGGTCATTTTGTTCATGCATCGCCGCTTGCAGGGTTACGACAATTCTGTAACTGCCTACAATTAAATATGGCCAGATTTATGTTAAACGACTATATAAGTTTTGTTATAATATATTTTGAAATATATAACGTTACCTTATTCAAATGACAATAAGCGTCTTCTTCCATTTACAAGGAAAGTAAAGTTAAGTTTAGAAATATTTAATCGGTCAGTGATGGTGTTCTCTGTAATTTAAATAACGAAAGACGATGCTATGATAATTTCACCATAGCATCGCGCTGAATTTAATATAAATATGAGTCTTTTATACTTCAGATTGAGAAACTCCTTAGTTAGGTAGTATCAGTTCTCGACAGAACTGATTTCATAGCGTTTCAGGTCGGGATTTAAGCATTTAAGACAACTAAGTTAAATAAATTGTTAAGACAGTTAAAGTTGATTGGATACTAAGATATATTATTTAGTTTACATATATCTAGCAATAGTAAACAATATAGATTTCTTTTGTTAATAGAATATCAGTTATTTTTGTATATTTTAATTAAAAAAATATAAAAAAATAGCTTCTGAGTACTCTGCAAGCTTTCCAATTTAGACTGATGGAGACGGCTGTTTCATTAAAGACATAATACGGGTATATAATAATATAGTGATTTGTTGTGATCTAAGTTTCATTAAGTTCCAATCAGAATAAATAAGTGATCTAAGTTCCGTTAAACCATAAATATAGATGTGTAGATTTAACAGTTTTAATTGACCATTTTGCCTCATTTTGCGAAGCTCGTTTTGTTGAGTCTGTGTAAAATGTTTCTAACAATTAATTTACACATACAAAGACTCTTCTTTATTTTAATGATTAAGAATAATGAAGTAAATAAATATATGAAATGACTGATTTAATGTAGAAACTGTAGAATTATCTCGTTTTGAAAACTCTAAAAAATAGTGTCTTATATATATATATATATATATATATATATATATATATATATATATATATTGTCACAAGTAAAGACCCAAAATATGTAATTTCATAAAGTAAAGTGCAATTCTAATATTTCAATTAAGTACGGCAGCCAAGTGAAAGAGGTATCAGACAGATTATGTTACCTGTCAAGTGCCATGCCGGATGACATGCCACTTAAGAGGTACAACTCGACCATCTTAATTTAATTTTGTATCTTAAAACGGTATTATCTTCATAATTTTGTAATTGATTTTACTTTACTCTTTCAGGAGGTCGTTAAAGATGGCCTAGTTTTACTTCCCGACATTTTCACTGTCCCTTTTGTTAATCCAATGTTGGCTATATTTACGCAAGAAACCCTACCACGGGAACAATATAAATTGCTATGGGACTTTTCAAAAAACGGTCTTCTTTTCGTCCAGAACACTGATGACACAGGAAGAAGTCTCAATTTGACTCCGTGGTTAAAGGATTATTTACCTGAATATATAGGATACAATAATCTTGTTAAATCATCTAATTGGTTACTTGATTTCTATGAGGTAAGTTCGACATACTCGATTGTTAAATAAAACGTGACGTTGTAAACTATTCGTTTCAAAATTTTGTAAGTCCCATCCTACAAATTTCCGTACTTAGAAAGGTAAAGAACAAAATCCGTTTAGGATTACTTGTTTTTAGGTTTCAATAGCCAAATGACAAAAACGGAACCCTTATAATTTCATCCTTTCCACATGTCTGTCTGCCCGTCTTTCTATTCGTATGTCAGCCATTTTACCCAGAGACTATTGGCACTATATAGATGAAATTTGGGTTTCTTTTGTGAACCGATATACAATGAAAAAGTGGAGTTCATAACTCCACTTTAAAAATAATATTAGGGGTTGAACTACATACACGTAACTGAGGGATGGAAAAAAATTCAGTGCACATAGACATGTGGGGGATCGTTACAAAGGTCTTAAAAGTGATATAGTAGTGATTTCAAAATAAATTTTTAAGTCAATAGTTGAATAACTTAAATAAAAAGTTATTTTGGAATGATATGCTTTCCAAAGTTTTAAAAAGTGGGGTTTAAGGTAGTAATTAAGATCATAAAAAATCTCTAGTTGTACATATTTTACGACAGTGATATTTTTAAAATGTACATATTTTTTTAAAATCAGGAAAAGTCCAATAATGTTTCAAATAATAGTAGAAATTAAAAATAAACACAAAAATCGCTAATTGTATGTTTACTACATGACTTCTCTAGATAACATCGTGATAAGTCTGATAAAAGAACTAATGTTTCTTTTAACAGACTTATCGCGATGTTCTCTACCTAAAAAGATGTTTGAACTTCTGTTATTGACGAACTTATATAAGGGTTAATTCCAAATTAAATTACAAAAAAACATCGATTAAAATCGTTGCTAAATGTTGGTTTGTCCTGTAATACATGGCCTTAACTGCCACTATTTACATGTGCTTATACGAAGATAATAAGAGCTCATTAATAATTGAATAGTCATGGGTTTATGTTGACTAATTAATAATATATACAATAACGGACGGACTAAGCTTTTTCGTAATGAATTGTTTCAAAAAAATGTTTGTTTTCTTTTCCAAATATTAAAAAAAATTCAACGTAATTTTCAAATTCTTTAAATGGTGCTTAAAAATTTAGATGTTTATTTTAACATTTTTAAATTTGTCCTCTTTTTCACAGAAAATAACTAAACCTAGCTTGGAGTCTTACGACAGCAATCAGAGCAGACATTTCATTGACAGATTTATATCAACATCCCAAAAAGATATCAAAAAGCATGGTGATACTACTTTCACAAGTAAGTTAATATTGTCTATTTTTCAAATTAATTCGTTATTCACAATTAAATTTCAATGAATTAAAAAAAAATTAATTAATTCGTTATTTTGAGTCCGGTTTTTGGATGTATTTAATTTACCTTAGTGTCTAAAAAGAATACCTTTTTTTGGATATTAATGTTCATTTTCATATTTTACAATGTTTTCATTAATTGGATTTCTTAATTCAGATGAGCAGCTCGTAGTAATGTGCATCGATTTTACACTCCCAGCCGCCGCTGGCACAATAACCATCTTGACCGCGTTGATTGAATTTTTGTTGGTGTATCCAGAAGTTCAAAGCAAGATTCACGAAGAAATTGATAGAATTGTGGGGAAAGATAGAATACCATCATTGAATGATAGACAAAAGTAAGCTCTTATTTATTTAATTTTTATACATTAATGTAATTTATAACATGAAATTGTAACAGCAGTTGATGAAAGTGACCTTAATCACTTCTCATTTTCATTTAGGTGCCAAAAATTATTCTTTGCATATTAAGTTACGTAGGTAGCAAGAGGGCGTATGTGCTGTTGTCTGTATAAAATTATCTTCAATATTTTTTTCAGATTTCTGAGAAAATGCTTTATCAGTTTGTTTTTATGACATATCTAACAATATTGTTAACACACAAAAATATTTACAGTGAAAATCGTACCGTCAAATAACATACGAGGCTATATGAAAAGTCGAAATAAAATTTAAAAAAATATTATTAGTTCCGTACCTTAAAATGAAAAATGAGACGTCTATCATAGTAATATTTTTCAGAAACCGTTTGACATAGAAACTTGAAATTTGGCATAACCGGAAAATATTTTTGGCTGCATATACGAAAATTCAATAGTCTATACAAAAAAATATTTATATCCAAATTTTAGAACAAATGAAGTAATTGAAAAAAAAAACAAATTTATATGTAAGATTGATCTAGGATATTGTTGAAAATGTCCATAAAAATCTGCCTGGAAAGAAGCGTCTAATAATTTTCACTCATTGTAGAATTTTTTGGTATTAAATCAAATAGATTTATCCCGTCGGTATTCGAAGAAAATTGTGGCCACGACATCGGAAGTCCACTTTTCCACTTGAATTTCTTTGATGGTTTTTCGCCATTGTGATTCAATGCATGTATTCCTATTTTTATACTATGTCATACTGCCAAATCCATGTATTTTTTATGCTGACGATTAGAATAAATTTTGTTTTAAATGGTGTGGCACAATTTTCTGTAAAGTAGCCAATTGACACTGTTTCTTGACTATAGTGAGTGTTTTTGATACCCAATTTGCACCGATTTTTTTCATGTAAAATGTCTCCTTCCCATTCTTGCTGATGTACGGTTCCTCAGTTATCTGTCACATTTTTATTTTGCGGACATCTAGTAGTACCTTTTTGACCTTTCTAATATTTTCTTTGGTTATCGTCTTTGTTGGCATCAAGTCCGACGTTTGATGGCAGCTAATAATGAGTTGGATCCCATAAACCGCAGAGTTCTTCAACATTTTCTGGGTGTTTTTCTCTTTTTTGTGGAAACTTTATGGTAGCATAATCTATAGTTTTGGGAATTGTAGCGATGATTCAGATATAGTGATGTTTCCGATTCAAAAGCGTAATGGAGCTTATAACGTCAAATTTTCGCTCAACTAAAGTCTATGATATGGAGTATTTATTGCGACTGCATGCATTTTAGGGTCAGTATTTTTCAGTCCGCTATTTTTCAGATAATAAACAAACACATACATTTCAGTAATCATGACAATACACAGTGTTTGTATATTTCTTCGCTCATAATTTACAAACTGCCAGGAAAAATAGATTATTTCTAATATTCGTGACATAAAAATTAAACAAGCTCACGCAGTGAGACTATTTAGAAATAGACTTACTCGATATATTTGTAAATACATTTTATTTTATCTCCAATGAATAGAAACATCTTTAATTGTATTGAATATATTTGGCGTTCATTTTGTAGAAATTCATTATTTACAATTAAATGAAACTATGTGATGTAGCGTTATTTCTACTTTCTTTAAATTCTTTACCATGATCTAGGTTTCGTTGTATTACAACATTTTCAGGTGGGCTATTAGCATGATATTTTTGCTAATAGCCCACCTGAAGTTGTTGTAATACAACGAAACCTAAGTCGTGGTAAAGAACTTAAAGAAAGTAGAAGTAATACTACATCACGTAGTTTCATTTGAGTTTAATTTTAATATTAAAAATGTTTCCACACCTCGGAGTTTTTAAAATGATGTATGAGTCTTTCATATTGTTCCAGTATGCCCTATACAGAGGCTTGTATACGCGAGACCATGAGGTTAGAGTCAATTGTACCTCTCAATATTCCCCACAGAACAATGGAAGATACAAAATTGGGAGGCTATGACATTTCGGCAGTAAGTAATGTATTTTTGGTTTATTGCTGAAAACATCGTCTCTTTTATTAAACGAAAATAATAAGAATATAATTTTTATTTAAGTTATGCAATATATTCCAAATTTTTAAATATTTTACATAATTATATTTCCCGTACAAATGCCAAATAAACCAATAATTTAATAAATCTCCGTTGACAAATCTTTTCGAAAAATCCTGAACCCTGAACCCTGAACCTGAAATATTTATAACTTCATTATGTTTATTTAGTTTAAATAAAATTACTAACCTTGTACAATATATATGGTGGAAATCGGAAGTAAATTTTCTGTTGAATATGTATCTATACAAGCTTATAAAATTTTTAATGTAATAAATTTGTGAATAATAGCTGTAATTTAAATAAAGCATCTGAAAAGGAAAAAAATATAATAAATGATAAAGAAACTAATTATTTTTTTGAACACCTTATATTATCACATTAGTTTCTTCTGTTTTCTTAACAGATACGAAAAAGAAAGTAATTTTTTTAAATAAGAATTTATTGGATTTAATATTTTGACCAGAATTAATTTTTGATAAAAGATCACAATGGATCATATACTATTCTGATCTATTACCGTCCTCCATCTCAACGGAAATCATGTCTTCCGAAATTTTTTTGAGGTTCGCTGGTAAACTATTGATCAAGATGCATTTTAATACAATGATTGACAAAGATTTATCTTTGCTAATAGCCCACCTGAAGATGTTGTAATACAACGAAACCTAGGTCGTGGTAAAGAACATAAAGAAAGTAGTAATAATACTATATCACGTATTTTCATTTAATTGTGAACAATGTATTGAATTGAATATCAATCCAGAAATAATTTTTCAGAAGAAAAAACTAATCATCCTGGCATAATTATATTTTTACTTCAGAATACAGCGGTTCTCTTCAATTTGGCGAAGTGTAATCACAGTAAGGAAATTTGGGGAGATCCAGAAAATTTCAGACCTGAACGTTTCTTCGATGATGATGGAAAATTGTGTTTAAGTAAAGATAAGTCAATGCCATTTGGATTCGGTAAGCACGGAAACCAAATTAAGTACCTTTTTGATTCTTATTTGCATTCATTATGCTATGCTTAATCTGAATATACCATTTTTATAAAGGGCTACGTAAACGGTAGTCGGTTAAAAAAATATTTGGAAATATAGATATAGAATAAAGGAAAATGGAAATGCAAGAAGTCTTTTTAAAATTTAAACATTATTGTTTAGTAACTAAATATTTAACTCATAAATTAAGTAATTAATATTCTTCTAAGATGTCCTAAAAAATGATGTATTGAAATAATTTATCCCTAGAATTTTTGTTCACTTTGTAACATTTTAATTGATAGGAAAGCGTCTATGCGCCGGAGAGACGTACGCAAGGCAGACAATGTTTCAAGTGTTCACCGGATTCATGCAGGCTTTCAAGGTATCTACGGCGGACGGGAAACGGCAGACTAAATTGAGAGAACGTATACCTGGCTTAATAACAACTATACCTAAGTTCCGGATCAAAGTAACGCCCAGGAATTAAAGTTTATCGATATATCAAATACCACTATATTTATTGGTATTTATATGGTATTTGCGACTATTAATTACGAATATGAAGTTAGTTTGTTTTCAGCACTTCGGGATTTCTAAGAATAATAAATGTGAAAATTAGGTGAAAATTTGATTATTCAGGTACTGAAACGGAGGGTGTAATAAAAAATTATGCAAATTATATTCTTAAACAATTTTGAAGTTTTTCTATTTGTCTTTAAAGCTTAAATTTTCATTCGTGACGTGATCATTATGTAGTTCACGATCGTAGCAGTATTCCATTTTCCGTTTTATGTTTGATTCATTTTCTTTATATTCTTGTGCAATTTTTCAGCTTGTTCTTAATTAAGGTTCCTAAGTCTTCACAAAAGTAGCTTAAATTAAAGTAAAGGAAGTGAAGTTTAAACATATGAGGTAACCTAATTTTTGGAAATTTTTGAGCATTTCCTCAATCATTTCCTCGTAATTTGACCTTAAAAAATTCGTTATGGCTTTTTCAAGGATACTTATGCTCCTAATTTGGTGTCGTTTAGCCCTTGTCGAATTCCTAATCTTTCGTTCATTTTCTTGTGTCAGCGCCAAAAAAAATCGTTCTTTCAATTAACTTTTGACAACACTAGAAATATTTCGTTTAGCTATTTAAAACCACCATCTTGTTTTTTCGAGGTTTTAACAAATTGTTGCATTTTATCTAATTATGATCTTTAAATTTCTGTATACTCTTCAATTTAATAAATTATACTAACAGTTATTGTTAGTAAAAGTGACTTTTATCTAGTACATATTAATAGTTCTATTTGTCTTACAATTTCTTTTACATAAAGCTTAATATATTTTTGTTTGTTTATTTTTTATAATTTCCTATAGTTTTTAATCGATTTCCTTCAATTTTTCTACCCTTGATTCCGATCCTATAGATGCAATTCTTAAGGGGATGGCAATGTCCTTTCCCCTGCAAGAGGACGGGGGTGGGGGGGGGGGGTAGAAGAGTTTAAAATACCTGATGACGCTGGATACCTTTACCTAGTTAACGATGAGAATATGGGTGCATAATTCTAAGATATGTCAATTATTTTATCATATTGCAATCAAGTGAACAAAAAATTGTAACGCCTATCTAATAAAATTATCTGATTCATTACAGTACAATAAGCGCGCTCGTAAAACATAGAAACAACTTTAAAAGAACCGAAATTGTCATCACACTTTCTTAATATAGGATACTAGCGACCGCCTCCCGGCTTTGCACGGGTACAATTATGGCAGACAAAGAAAGTGTCTATAATATTTCTTTATACACCACTTTCACCTAGAACGACCCATACAAAGATTTCTTACGGGTACAATTAAGTTATTTCATTATGATTTTTCGATAATTGTTTTCTCTTTCGTTTTTCGATGTTTGTTTTCTCTAACGTAATCCTGCGCTTCGTTAATAAAAAACAATCTCACCTCTTCAATCTCATTTCTTCTCCGCATGCGAATACATCGCACCGTACGCCATTAAAATGTGCATTTCTACTTTTCTTCACTTTCAAAAAATTTTTCGTTTCTCATAAAATATGAATCCAAATTATTAAGTGAACATTTTCGATTTTCATAAATTGGAAATGTATAAAATGGCCATAATGACGTTTAATAAAGAGTCGCCAGATGTCACCACTTTTATCCTCTGCACTTTTTAACTTAAAAGCAGTTACCGCTACATCTCAATATAGGTAAATATTGCCTGGAAATTCTCTTTAGATCTTTTCAAATTTACAGTTCTCCCATAGATGTTATTAGTATATATGTAAAGTTTTGCCAGCGTTCGTTTCGAAGGCGTTCAGACCATCGACTTTTTTTCCGATTGTGTTGACATTATTTCAAGAATTTTACCACATATATACGTACTATTTAGTCTATGGTAATCTAAGATCTACAGGATATCATATTGCAAAAGTTGTATGTAAGTGGGATGAATAATTTTTGCTTGCATCCCTATAAATCAACGAATAAACAAACAAAACTTTCTTCTTTATTATATATGTAGGATACAAGGAAAAAAGAAAATCACCCCAATAACGGAATAATTTTATGTGACAGAATTTTTTTACTATTTTTCCTGTAATCAGCACCGGAAAAACACCGAATTGGAATTACTATTTTAATTTTAGAGAGAGAATTAATTGCAGGCTTGTATTATAATTGATACATCCTTAAGACTGATCATAAACGATCTGATGCCTTCAGCATTTCATACCCTCCAAACTAAAGTCCACATCGGTCAAAATTCCTTATTACATTTACTTGACCATGAAGAAGTCTGAAGAAATCTCTATTTATATTTACGGTCACTTTACAAAATTTAACGACTTCAAAATTGATTTGTTCATTACACGTTTCGCCAAGAAATTTTCGATTATATCGCGACACAAATGAGTGGGGACTCGTAACCGACGCAATATTATAACTTTATAATGATTTAAACAATCCATAGAAATCTTATTACTGCACGACGCAATGACTTACTTGTCCATGGCTTGGTTTTACTTTCAGAAAATCTACGCATGCTCCTCACTGTGAATTGCAGAATTGATTGAATCCTAGGTTCAGAAACTCATCATCCCTATATACGCTTACAAAAACTGAAACGATCATACCTTTGCTGATTTCATCCGAAATATTTTCCTTCCTTTTGCATCGTATTTCCCTTCACGCTCGCAACCTTTTACTTTTAACCCCCAACATGTCAAATTTAACCCTTTTTAAATTACTAATCATTATTGTTAATATTGATATTTCTTTTTAATTGTATTTAAGAAAATTATTGTTACTTTTGAATTAATTGTTTGCACTGGTTATAATTGAATGGAAGAGATTTCCCTTATAGCAATAGGCCGACCATGTGCACATTTATATTACCTTAAAGACGTAATAAATACAAAAGTTTATTGTATTGATAATCACAATAAATTAAATTTATTATTCTATGTACATATATTTTCAAGACTGATAATAAATAATGTATTGATAACAAAAGTGATTATAATGGTATTTTTTTAACCTGTTTATACAACAACCTATGTTTGCTACACACATCATACTATAATTATAAATATCGATATAAAGACAACGACGACATGACTTTCATTTATTTTTTCCATTTCTTATTTAAAAAGGAGGCAAAACATAATTTATTTTAGAATTTAAAGTTTTTTGTAATGTGATTAATTAAAATATGTAGAGTGAAATATGCAAAAATAGTATCCATTATTAGTACCATCTAATAAAATCGACCATAGTATTTAACTAGTCACATAGTCAATTTCATATTGCTCTAAGTTGCTTATTAAGCAGTCATTGTCAGATTTTATTTGAAATTATTTGTTGGTTACAATAGCAAACCCTACAACTAATCTCGAACTGCAGCAAGCTTAACACAAAATGCAGTTTATTGAATCCGATATAAACATTGGAAATGTTTTAAATGTTTCAACGGCTGATGCTTGTAATGCAGCTATATATATATATATATATATATATATATATATATATATATATATATATATATAGAAACATTTATGCGTCTGTATATAACAATAGTGTTAACTCAAACTATGCGTACCCTTATTATTGATCCATCATTACTAAAATCATTTATGTGATTTTAATAGTTACTTTATCCATTCCTTCTGCAAACTCTATTTCCATATTCAAATGTCTACCTTGTAGTTGCTTGTAATGGATCAGAATGCATGTATAGTACTAAATTATTAATAATAATAAACAATAAATAAAAATAAAATCGCCAGAGATATTAATTAGTTATATTCATAAAATACAACTCAAAATAAGGTTGGCAGGATATTTTTTTTAGGATGAAATACATTAAAGTAAATGTATACAATTATTAGAATACATACACAACATCTAGCGCTCTGTATCAGTCCGCGTTTACATTCCCTCCGTTGTATCTACTTTTTCGCCTGGCACTGTGCCGCTACGCAGCATAGAGCAGCAATTCGTAGCCGTTTCTCTTCTAATGTTATATCATTTTGGAAAAAAAACATTTATGTAACTAAAATTAATACAATATTCCTCCTGCCCGAACGAGATCCGATAACGCTAAAACGTCCGCATACTCATTTCCAACGTTAAAAGCCCTTAAACTTAACAACAAATAAAAGTGAAACATAATTTGTAATGAGAAATAATACAGATTGCAAAATACTTTGAAAGACTTGATTACATACACGTGAAAAAGTAACTTAAACAAAAATGATGTTTAAAACACTTATACCAAGATACCCAAAATCACTTTCTAAGCTGTCTTATATTATGTGATTACCAAACAGCTAAATTTAGCCAGTTCCCCTTAAGTACTGAAATTGCGATTTAACTCCCCAAATTTCACGATTGAGCAATGTTAGGATTATGTTCGAGTTTTATGTTATATTAATACAAAAAAAGAAATGTAACAAATGGGTGCCTCTAAAAATTGGCGCATTATTTTTTGTGAAGACTCATAGTCTTTAAATAAGTCGCTAGGAATAATCAAATATCTTTCGAAAAGGTCATTAACACTAAATTTATTTCTAGGATATAAAGTATATAACTATTATATCCACTATTAGATTTTCCGACATATTTTAATAAACTATATTCAGAGATAGACACACACACATACACACATGTGTATGTGCGTGCGTGAGTGCGTGCGTGCGCGCGTGCGTGTGTGAGTGTGTGTGTTATATAGAAACAATGGTAGTTGAAAAGAATAAATGTGTTAGAAATTAATGTTTTTTTTTTTAATTCTTCAAGAAGTTCAAAATATATTATACATTATCATTTATGTGATCATAGATACTACATAAAAAGACGTGAAAAATTCAATTAAATGTTTAGCATCCTTAAATTAAGATTTGTTTAAAAGCAATTCTTTAAACAGAAAATTATATTTATTCTATTATATTACAAAACAAGTTTGACTTTCTAGAATTAACATTTTTTATGAAGCAGCGGCATATACATATTCCACGTCTTCACATGTAATAAATATTCTGAAGGGATTATTTTCCCTCTAATGATTGTTTAAGTGACACAAATCACAAGAGCAAGAATGTTTTATCCTGAAAATGTACCAAACTTGAATTAACAATAATCTAATTATTATTTATAATCACTGTTTATTAACTTTAAACGAAATAATTAAAATCTGCATAATATAATTTTGGAGAAGAGAATATTTGAACACACTCAGTTATTTATAATATAATCAGTAAGTAAATAAATACCATGTCTGATTGCTCTTATCATAAACCCATTTCGTCTAATCGAAATTTTCCAAAAAGTCATTAAGAAAATTCATACTAATACTAGACGTGAAAATGCGAACGTTAATCAAGTGCATGAAACTATCAAGTATACTTGACAGATAGATTGACGGTTTATAAAATTTTTAATAAACAATACAACGAAGCAATAACATAGTTTGCCTAGATACCAATGATATTGACTGTGGTTTTATCTAATGATATTTAGATGGGTAAATAGCGTTTTTATATATACCTAAGTAGATAAATAATGTTCCAACCAATTTATCCTTCAAAGAGCATCGATCTTTATCAAAAGGTCATATGAATTAAACAAATCGTATCACCTAATTTGTTGAAAAATAATATCACCAACTGGATAAAGCAAAATAAGTAATTTTTACGTATCTGTCATTATCCACACTTTTATTCGAATGGTCTTAATAGGTTGCCGCAAACCTAATGTTAGCGAAAGGAAAGTGTATTTAGTCACCATGATTGATTACTGACTTTTTGTTATTTTTTATATTTTGACTTATATTTTGTACAATATTTTAGAGTATACCATAACTTTTAAAATAGAGTTTCCATAAAATATTGTTTAAAAAAAATCCTGTGCAACCATCGGGCGCAAACGAATAATTGGTACTGAAGAAAATATTCATATAATACACAGTAGAGTTTAAATGCACAGTAGTATCATATATCGTTGTAAGTAATGACTAAGATATTATAACCACCTCTACTGTATTATTTGAAGAAAATATTCAAATAATACACAGTATAGTTTAAATACACAGTGGAGTTTAAATACACAGTAGTATCACATATTGGTGTAAGTAATGACTAAGGTAGTATAACCACCTCTACTGTATTATTTGAAGAAAATATTCAAATAATACACAGTAGAGTTTAAATACACAGTAGTACCACATATCGGTGTAAATAATAACTAAGATAGTATAACCACCTCAACTGTATTATTTGAAGAAAATATTGAAATAATACACAGTAGAGTTTAAATACACAGTAGTGCCACATATCGGTGTAAGTAATGACTAAGATAGTAAAACCACCTCTACTGTATTATTTAAAGAAAATATTCAAATAATACACAGTAGAGTAGAGAGCAGTACACAGTAGTATATGAGTGTCAAAATTGTAGTTTCTGTTTTTACCGGTTCACGCGGAAGCAAAGAAGGATAAATGGTTGTTTGTCACGTAGATGTATATCGGTTTTTTTGTTCTTCCTAGAGCCTCGACGCCTTAACTGATTTTAATGTATGAGATGTCATTAGATTCATCTTGATTCCGTAAGTGATATAGCCTATACTGCGGGTAGTGACAAAAATTCTAATAGCCTCCAACTACGTAATGTAACCATTGTTGGTAAGTATAAGTTTTGGAGAAAGATAATACTTAGGACTGGGTTGCAGCGGCTCACGGTAATTTAATGTGATGTACAATTACAAGGGCAATAAAATTGTTATAAATGTTATTATAAATAATATGTTACCATGTATAACAAAAATCGCCGTTATACAAATTAACTCGACCAATGCTTGAAACTTGTTTTAACATATCAAAAGACTTGTTTTGTTAAAACAAGTTCCTAATCGTTTTTCATTCGCTTATTTTCTAAGAAGTTTAATTTTTCCGGAACATAATATATCTTATGGTTTATTCCTTTACACTAACTATATGTGTAAATGCAAAATTTGGTAGCGTTATGTTGGCTTGTTACAAAGTTATTAGATAGCCAAAAATAAATAAACTTTCTCATTGCGTACCTTCGCATGCAGTGTGTTCGTTGATACAGCGGGTTAACCCTCGCATGAATATTATTGCTGGATTACAAGTACCCGAAATATGTAGCTTTGCAATCTGTTTCACCGAGCAAACATGATTACAGTCATTTTATTATCGAAGTTTTTTTTAGGAACAGCCTTCACAAGTATCCGACACACTACTTTGAAAACAAATTCCTACTAAGCATTTAGGCAAATTATAAAAAATTGAATGTAAACGAAGGTTTCCGAAAAAAATTGGACATTACGCTGTTGCAAAATTTAAAATGGAAAAATCATTTTTAAAATAATTGTCCCACGATCCTTATTATTCTTATTACTGACTTCAAAAAAGGAAGCGGTTCTCAATTTGTTGGGAATATATTTTTTTTACGCGAGGACGTCTATAAAATTGTTCCAGTTCAGTTCCCACCAAATAAGAGCTGTGAGGGGCGAGGGTTCCTCGTTTCGCGCTTCAGGCGAAGAAGCAACTGGTCGTAATACGGTAAAGGAATAAAGTAGGCATGTGATTTATATACATACGTGTAGAGCTTGTCTAGCCTTGTAAAGTTGCTTAAGCTGAAATTACAAAAATGTGTAGTTCAAAAGGTGTAAGGTATAGAAAAGACAAAATTCCCAAAAATCAATATAGATCAAGCGATGAAACCCGAGAAACTCAAGAGCATGTCTCCAGAACGCTTCAGCACCTTAGACATAGACTATAACGAATAAGCCGATAGTCGTATCTACTAGTAAGTTTGCGCAGGCGATCACATAATTCAACTCGTGAAATTTATTAATTCTGTTATCTCTCACGTTCAAAAAAATTTAACATATTTCACAAAACAACTGAATGACCAATAAATTGGAAAGTATAAAATAATAAAAATACGAATATAAGTACTCGTATTTTTAGAAAATATTTGTTGGAACATTTACGGTACAAAACCGACTTCGAAACTAAATATATTTGCGAAATATTGCTATTGTTCGAGAGTTTATGCTCGGAAACGATACTGCACTTTAAAAGTTCCTAATGAATTTTATGAAACCAAACAATTTTGTCCAATTTTTCTGTAACGACAATAAGTCGTTGTAAACTGATCATATAGTAAGGCCATTATCATAGCTTTTAACGAAAGCAAACAACCTTCATAATTTTTTTTCGAAGTTCAAATTATATAATAATTACAGCAAACTAATTTAAAGTCTTTACGCCTTTCCGCTATTCCAGAAAAGTCTAACGCTATTCCAGAAAAACTGTCTCAAAATTCTTATTGTATTAAGATTTTTCATTATTATTTCATAACCTTATATTAGTAATGAAAAATGTTTTTGGGAGATTTGTACTAAAATTTTCAATACATTTTTTACTCGAAAGTGTTTATTTCAAGGCGCTCCAATACCTTTAACTAAAAATCCACTTATGAACTATCTAAAATACATATCAACATATCGAAATTGCATAATTATGAAGGTTGGAAAAAAAGGATTATTAATATTGTTAATACCCACTCATAATATGTTAAGCAGCAACAAAAATATGCTTTGTCATCTGATGAAATCTCAATAAAGTCAATCAAATACAAGTAAAGTAATATTTTAAATGATAACACTTTGTGTATGCATTTAAACTGTGCACAGTGTTTTTTCATGATACGGCCTGGGTGGTGTGCTGTTGTCAAGTTGATATATAATTAGGTGATAAGAATAAGTGATATTTAAATGAAGGTTAGAAAAACTATAAATAATAACCTATAATATCATTGATGAAGTAAGATCGGCCCAGAATTAATAATATTTTTTTAAAAATAAGTACTCTTACTTTAAGTGACTGAGTAAGCCCTCTGGAATTTAGTAAATACTTTAGTTGCAAAAATGATTACTTTTGTATTATTATCGATTATCGTTGGAATTTTACTTAGATATTTTATAAAATCGGCATATAAAAAGCCAAAAAACTTTCCACCGGGTGAGTAATTCCTTTTTGGTTTTGATTTTTATTGACTTATGTTTTAATTTTTATGGCAGCGTACATTTTAACGTAGTTATACTATGTTAGTCATTGCTTAGTCGTATTCTGAAAAAAATAAATAATTCTCCGATGAGAGCGAAATTCTTAAACCTTTTCCTCGAAAAACTGTAAAGATTTTCCATTTATTTTTAACGTCATTTTGTACTTAGAAAACGAAAGAAAATTTAATATAATTTAACATGTTCTTTAAGTTTTATTTGTTTATCGTTTCGTTTATTTTCAAACCTAATATCATATTTATATATTCTGTCTTTATGGCTTGTCAAATTCCATTTTAAATTTACTTGAATTTATCCTACTGCAATTATTTAACATGCTTTTTCAGAATTTGAGATATTCAAATAATAATCGATTTTTAGTACAGAACAGTATATTAATAGCAATAAATTATCTTTGTCGATTTTCTACATTTTAATTTTGTATATAACTAGTTTTTTTACTTCCGATCGATAACAGAAGTGAGGAAAGTTTCTTTTTATTACATGTCAAAATACCTCAAATGTTTTTATTAAATTAAAATTTTCGGGTAGGGTAAACACAAAAAATTATAAATTGCTTTTCTCAAAATGTATAGATCGTTAATGATACAGCAATATAGTTTCACTGCGATATCCCAAAAGTTATAAATGGGATTGCTTTTCACGAGAAAGTAAATGCACGCTGCATTTAGTTATACAGTCAATTATAACTCGATTCTAAATCGCATTTTTGTCGGATATTATCATTTTTAATTCTACCTTATCAACGATTTCCACAGAGTTTTTGATTAGTGATAAAAATGAGATTTTGTAAAGTATATAAAAGAAAATAAAAAAAACATTAATAATGAAAGATCGTAGTTAGACATGTGTTATAAGCCCTAACACAGATATTGAGGTAGTCTGCTTTGTTTTTCGTATTTTTATTAAATTTGATGTTATTATTTCGATCACCTATTTTACTTAGTACATAAGAAGAATACCGTATTTTAGGGCCACCAAATTTGCCAATATGGGGCTCCTATTGGATTGTAATATCAATCGACAAATGGATCTCAAAGAGCTTCGCCTTGCTGGGGAAATTTTACAACACTAAAATTGTGGGCTGCATTTTCGGACCATTGCCCTTCATCATAATTAACGACTATAATCTTATTCGAGAGGCTTTGACGAAGACAGAATTCGATGGCCGATTGGATCTCTTTGTGGCCAGATTCAGGTCCTACTTCAAAAAACTCGGTAAGTTAAAAAGTGTTTTAATATTTATAGGACTAGGATTAAGTAGAAATTCTTGAAGAAAGTTTAATAAAATAATAATAACGGAATAAAAGGTACTATAATGTTAAAGATGCATATAATTGCGTGTTTTTGCGATAATTATTTACATACAAAAAAATAAAATATAATAAAATTAGTATGTATGTCTTCCATTTAAGAATGAAGGAATGAAATAAATTTTAGAAAATAAATAAAAATGAAGAAATTAATATATATATATATATATATATACATATATATATATACATATATATATATATATATATATATATATATATACATATATATATATACATATATATATATATATATATATATATATATATATATTAATATCAATCAATTATTGCATCTCAAGGGCACGGCCCAATTTTTCATATTTTGTATGCTTTCATTAGTGAATATAAGACAAAAAATTAAGTAGCATTTTAATTTGGATAGTTTAATCAGTTCAGTATATTAATAACTAACTGAAGTTATGAAGCAATTTATATAATGTATGATCAAACAATGGTCACGATTAGGTAATTCGCAAAAGGATAATAAAAACTTTAGCATATTAATATAGTAAGTACCGGCATGTACATTAATAGTTATTACATACTCATATAGAAATTTTGTAGCGGTAAATAAAAAACCCGATTTTCTTTCATATTTATATGCATTTCCAGTTAAAAGCAATCAATAAAAAGTTTTTTAAAATTTTATTTAAGTTAGTTCTAGGGATATTTTTGAAACTGTCTATAAATATATTTGCCAATCCCCTCATTTCCAAAGCTGCTCAAGTCAAAATTAAGAAAAAACAGCGTTTCTAGAAGTTTACCTAAAATTTACTGGAAACTTTATTTAACTTAACTGATTCTAAATCTCAATATTATGGAGATATAATTAATAATGTTAAAACGCACCAGGAATATATTTACCTTGAAAAAAATAATATTAATATTTGTAAATATTTTAATAGATATGTAGTACACTTATCTTTAAATGTTTGTATAGGTCTTCTGTACACGCAGAAGTTCCCTAGTAATGCAAGTTCTATTCGAACTAAACAGGTTTATTATCGGTAAATTTCTGATAATTTTGTTTGAAGACCACACTTATTCATTCATATTTACTTGTTCATTTTTCTAGTTTGTCTCGTTTGTTTTCTATAACGTGAGAAATTTATTGGTCAGACGCTATTCCATTTTATCGGGTATTTTTTAGTTGATTCCCTAAATTTATTAATAGTATCTTGAAGTTTGAGTTCCCATATTTATTAGTAGTGTCTTAAAGTTTGAGCGAATTGGAGTTTCCGTTTTGAATATTTGATCATGCACCGATTATTTTTAGATTAAGATACATCGATTTTAACAGTTTTTTGCATACTCATATTTGATTACGTGTTTGATAACTTTTGCTGTTCTCAATGTCAATTATCATTAGATTATTATTATCATTAGAGAACCGATAAAAGCAAGGATTTATATTCAACATTAGCTAATGCTTACGTGCAAATGACATTTTGATAAAGTATTTATAATATGTTTACAACATAGAATGTTTTTGTACTTGTGACAAAACTACAGATGATTGCAGTGATTGAGACGTATGTATTAAATAGACAACAATAATTTGCCTAAACGAATTTTTGAACAAATAGCCAGTGTGTAGAGAATTATTTTATAGTACATTTTGAGTTGTCTAAATATTTATTTGTTGATATTAAACCTCGCTTAAAACTAGTCGAGGAAAGAACGCGTTAAATGTCTTTTCTCACAAATTAGTTGAGAAAGGATGTTGTGTTAGGTTGAATTTTTAATAACAAGTTAAAAGTCTTAATCAAAAAATAAATTGAATGCAATCAACATTAGCGATATATTCATTCAATCCTCTTTCGTTTAGAATGGCGCAATTCAGCAGTACTGTCGTATGAGCAGTACCCTCTGCCAATTACAGGTTCATAATTTCTACATTTCTGGGTCTATGTATTTGAAATTTAGCAAGTAAATGTTTAATTTAAACAGTTCAATTAATATGTTACTAAATATTCAATTAAATATTATTTAATTAATTTTCCCATCCATCTAAAATCGGGGTGAAAATTTCTTTTCACGCATCTAATCGCGTGGGGGTATTATTGAAGAGATCTTTATCTTAATGAAAAATTAAACTGAGATTCCGTTTACCATTTTCTCGTTTTAAGTTCCATTCATGAAATATTAAGCTTAGAAATGACGTGGAATTGGTTTAACTTTTCAATCATGGGTTTGGAAAATTGTAAAATAGTCTAGTTACGTGTAAATAGAACTATTTACTTGATTTAGTCTGTGCATCACAGCCATCCATTCGATATCATTTAGCTTGTCTTTTATCTGAGTATCTTGTCGTGTTGTGTTAAATAGAAATGTCCACTGACTTTTTCTCACTATTGGCTGAGGAATCGGTCTTGGATGTTTGGTACGCTATTCCTTTTTGGTCTAGTTTGCTTCCAGGTATTGATAATTGGGGGGGTTGGAACGTTCACATGTCATGGTTAGCTTTGTGTGGGAGATAGTACATCGCTGGGAAAATTCTTGCTCAACAATGATTAGTTTCAGATCTTGTAGGATGTACTTGTTATTGACACATTTTGATATGTTAAATATGGATTCTCATAGTTTTTATTTTGGACTTTTCTAGAATTTCGATGTTACTGTTACTAAATGTTCCCCAGAGAAGTTCAAATAGGTTTAGATATAGTTCTGCATACTGCTATTTTGCTTTCATGTGGTGCCTTCTTCCAAAATTTTAATTAAAATTATTTCAGTTCATTTGCCCTAGAAACTTCAAAAGGTATTGACAGCTATGGAACTTTACTACACGCGTATACTGACACGTAATTTCTCAGTTTTTCCTTTTTAATTCGTGCCTTAATTATAAAAAAATGTAAATGGTGTAAGTGTAAATATAATACAATAATGTAATATGAAACATGCTCGCAGGTATATTCTTCGCCGACGGGGACAATTGGGAAGTACAGCGGCGGTTCGCTCTCCGCCACATGCGAGATTATGGGTTCGGACGTCGATCGGAGCCTCTCGAGTCGACTATCAGCAACGAGATTAAGGAAATGATTGATATTTGCCTAAAGCCCGAATATCCCGCTGAAAAGGTGAAATTATTCGAAATTAACTTTTTAACCGCGACTTCGCTTACGTAAACTATTTCTCATACCCTAGTCATCAGTTATACTGGGACATACAGTCAAAGCTCAACCATATTTGTTGCACATTTTAAAAGGGGTTAACTGACGTAAGCATCACAGCAAAATATTAAGATATTGTCTTGCTTTTACTAGTATTCATCAATGTTCTTATTTATTATTTCATAAAACTATGCTACCAACTTTGAAAATTACGTATATAAAATCAACGATACAAATTAGGCATATAATTCACTACAACACATAGAATACATATGATTTCAGGTGAATTATGAATACATAAATTTAGGACGCACCTTATGTATTTATATTTAATTGATTATACAATCTAGTTGCATATTTGATAATGAACTATCTTTAAGGCGCAGTTTTATGATAAGGGATTAGAAAGGTGTTCTTATCTTAGGATCACAATTTCAAATTTTTAACAGGTGTTCAAATCTAGAATGATATGCTAAAGAGTGCAATGATCTTTAAGATTGTGATATCCTGAAAAAAAAGGTAGGGGAGAAGAGGGATAAAACAGACATATGGTAATGATTGCTTTGACTAGAATTTTCTAACAAATTGTGCCGCGATTAAGGTGCTATTCGAGCACAGATTTGAAGTGGTTCTAGTTTGTTGAGTAATTGTTACTCTTTGAATAAATTAAAAGTAAATACACCTAATAGTTCACGATAGGCTAATGAAGGGTTAATTAAATGTGTATTTTGATATTGTAATGAGCATTTCCCATTTGCAAAGATCTTAGAGAAAGTGGATTCTGAAAAAAAGATTATAAATAATATCATTTACTTGAAGATGCCATGTGAAATGTAGAGTAATCAGAAGGTCAAATTTAAGGTAAAGAAATGATATAGGTTTCCTTTTATTTAAAGGTTAAAATAAAGTTTAAGCTAAAAATACTTAACAGGGTAGTGATGGCGTTTGCCAAAATATTTACTTAACATTTATCGATATTTTGCCGATTCCCTATTTGTAATGTCAAATAAAATATACATCAATTAAACAAATAAGTAATTGTATCGGAATAAGAATAAACTAATACAATAAGTAACGAATACATTCTCATTCACTATAAATATATCATATTCGGGTTTTCTTGCGAGCAAACCCTCCTAAAGATAAGTACACTTACTTTTAAGAGCGCTCCATACTACGACGAACTGATACCACCTATAGAAAATGAATTTATGGTAAAAATTATAATGGTAATCAGGCCGTTGTCGCATACGGATTTAAATTGAATATAAAGATTTTTGCAAAAATATCTGGGATAGTTAACTTATTATCATTTGACATAATTGGGTCGATAACTTCAAGTGCTAGGAATATATATATATATATATATATATATATATATATATATATATATATATATATATATATATATATATATATATATATATATATATATATATTGTATATTTGTATATAGCGTCTAAAAAAATTTAGATAAAGAAATTGTTAAGAGTATTATAGTCTATTCAATTCTAAGTTACTTTATACATAAGAGTTCACTGGCATCGAAAAATATAGAATAATGTGGAATCATTGATTTATTTGCTAATGGAGTATTTTTAGCTTTCTTGCTCATTTTTGGTAACTGGTTTCTGAGTACTCAAGTTAAAATTAACATAAAGGAAGACTATGGTCGATATTAAATTTATGGTGACTGCTGCATAGAAGCTACTGCTGCTGAATGTTGTGAAGTTATGAGACAAAAGATGGGTATATAATAATTTATTAATCTATGGTGATGCAAGTACAGTTTACTAGTTTAGTCTATTAATTTAGGTATTACACATTTTTAATCATTGTTTTAGCCTCTTGTTCCGTGCTATGAATATGGTATCATCTTGTTGGGAAGAAAGTGGCACAAATTTTTACAAAAAAATAATATAAATGTATAAATGTTCCTAAAATATTATATTTTATTTTAATTATTAAGTATACTTTATATATAAATATAGGAAATATATCATTTAGAGTAGTAATTATAGATTTATCGAGCTTTGAAAATGTTTGAATGGTCGGAAATGAGCAAGGCAGAGTAGATGTTTACTGTACCACGCCGGTTGAATAACAATTACTTCAATTCAATATTACCTATTAAAATGCCAGTTTCTTAATTTTTCAGTTAATCTTTTACTATTATTTCAGGAGATTGCTAAAGATGGTCTAGTCTTACTTCCCGACATTTTCGCTGTTCCTTTCGTAAACCCAATGTTGGCCATATTTAAGCAAGAGACTTTACCGCGGGAACAGTATAAATTACTGTGGGATTTTACAGATAACAGTCACATTTTCGTACAGAACACTGATGACACAGGAAGAAGTTTAAATTTGACTCCGTGGTTAAAGGATTATCTACCTAAATATACAGGATACAATAATCTTGTTAAATCATCTAATTGGTTAATCGACTTTTATGAGGTAAGTTGAACACAATCGATCGTCTTTTGAAAGGTAATTTTGCAAACTACCGTACTTCGAAAGGTTAAAAATTGAATCCATATCACTTGTTTTTATCTATTTTTATCTCTATAGTCCATATATTTGAACGGTTATCTTAACCGTAGGCAACTAAATAAATGTAGAGAAACAAACATTTGTTCCTATTAATATAACAATTGAAAATTAAATTACATATATTTTATTTAAATAAACATTTCTAGAAGATAATATGTTATCACAATAGGTTTTGTGGTATATAACTAATATTTACATGAACAAAACAAACTAATAAACAAGCACAGACGTACCATGACGCGAATAATTTGTATGTAATAAATTTAAAGCTGGCGGCTTTCATGTAATGGGGTTTTCTTTACCAAACGACTTGCATTCGTCATTGCAGTGTATCCCATTTATTCATGGCAGTGTATCCCATTTATTTGGCACCTTATCTTCCACAGCACTCACTTTAGTTTTATTTTCATCAGTTCCATTTCCGTTCACGCAGTGAATTATCGAGCATCTCACTTTTAAACTCTCTTTGCCCGACGCTGAAATTCTCCTTCGTTGAAACCTTTGCCTGCTTTGTACTACACGTTTGTTAATTCTAAATCCAGCCTAGTCTTATGTGATGCAGCATTCTACTTTGGATTTGTGATTTTCGTTTATTCGTTGTCCTTTTGACTTTCTTGTGATTATGTATGGCATTTCTTCGGCGTGATCTTTATGAAAATTCCTTGAAGATTATATTCATTAACAACATTTACTATTGTGGCATGAAGTTTAGCATAATTTGGTTATGCTGGCACATTGCGTACTTTCTAATAGCGGTCATCGTCTTGCATTCCCTTTTCCTGTAGCGGTTACTGAAGTCTCCAATTACTGCAGTATATAATATGTTTACAGTATGGAGGTTATAACCTTGTAGAATTTTTCGACTGCCCCATAGTCACAGTCAGTACCAGGTGTGAATAATTTCTTATTTGTTCATGTTATTTAATTTTAGACTTACGTTAGCAACTCGGTTCACCAACAGCGTACCACTTATTAAATTCAAGCACAAGGTTTTTTAGTTTTGTTAATGATAAATCTGAGTACACCAAGTCTCGGACCTCCTCTGTAAAAACGATTTCACTTTAATATTTTCTCACTGTTATACTTTCCTCCTTGCTTTGTCTCACTTCGCCAAATCCCATTGCATTTCAAACTATCCGGTCGAGATAGTAATCCAAGTATAGCAGTATATCGTACGACGACAATGATTGGGCGTCATGTGTTAGTAAGCTATAACGATTAACATATAACGGCCGATTATAAGTTTGTGCCTGAAAAGTAGGTTTGTACAGTTAGTCAATTCCCAGGGATTACTTGTTGTACTCCAACCTATATCACCTGATCACAGGTAAAGCCAAGAAAGACGGCTCGCTGGGAACTCGAGGTAGATGCTGGTTTTTATCAATACTGGGACGTGAGTTTAGCCATAAAAACCATAACGACAAGGACATATAGGAATCATAGTACCGGAATTGACTTATGAGTTTTCGTTATTTCCGTTAGGTCGAGATGCTGGTAGGCTATTTATTAACTTCCTGTGGTATTTCGTGCGTGTTCTACTTATGCCACTGTGTCTTATTCTCACATTATTTTAGTTCTGCCGCCTCAGTCCGGGATTATCTGCTCAAATTTTCTCCATATTTGTGATTTCAAGGGTTAATTTGAAATTAAATTATAAAAAAAAAATTATGAAAATACGTGCTGAAAGTTAATGAGTCCTATAATAAATGGTCTTGACTGACAGTATTAACAAGTACTTATGCGCAGCTAAGAATTTTTCATTAATTGAATAGTCGTGGGTTTATATTAGTTCGGGTAATAAGTTTTTCAGTATCGTAGCATGTTTTCAGGAGCATGCTTTCTCTTTTATAAATATTAATAGATATCTTAGCATAGACTCAATAAATTTCTTCAAATAATATTTTAATATTGACGAGCATTTTTAAATTTGGCTCTGTAATGTTTTTCTACAGAAAATAACTAAACCTAGTTTGGAGTCTTACGACAACAATCAGAGTCGACATTTTATTGACAGATTTATTTCAACATCACACAAAGATATCAATAAGCATGGTGATACTACTTTCACAAGTAAGTCCTTCTTTTATATTTTGCTTAACTAAAGCAATATTATATTTTCGTTTTATGATCGCAATTAAACTAAATTCTCTCAATATCAACAAACAAACTATTTATTGCAATTTAACGTATCATTTCTAATCTACGATGTCAAGTTGACATCGTTATTTTTATATTTTCATTGTCTTAGATGAGCAACTTGTAGTAATGTGTATCGACTTCACGTTTGCGCCCGCCGTTGCGCCGGTGGCCGTTTTGGCTGCTTTGGTAGATGTAATGTTGGTTTACCCCGAAGTTCAAAGAAAAATTCACGAAGAAATTGATAGAGTTGTGGGCAAGGACAGAATACCATCATTGAACGATAGACAAAAGTAAGCTCTTATATATTTTGTTTATTGATAAACATGATACTATCGTAATTCATAAGATGAAATTGTAAAAGTAGTTGAGAGAACCGTGGTTGAATTTGGTTATTTCGCCTTTCACTTTAGGAATATAAAAATCACTTTGCTCTTTATATCTTTATTATGTTAAATATACAAGATAGCGTACGTACCATTTCGTTACTGAATTGATTTTTTCCAAAACGAATCACTAAAATGCTTAAGAAATTCTTCATTAGCTTAGTTTTAGGGTTCCTTACATCAGAACAAAAAAAAGGAATCTTTTTAGGATAATTTTCTTTCCGCCTGTCTATTTGTCTTTTAAGACTCTGTATTACGGCTCAAGCTGCTTAATATCAAATTTTAAGATCTACAACCTCATAGTTCTGTAAGCAATGCAATAGAAATATACAGCATTTAAAATACGATGTATGATGCCGTCTCACCGATTCTTTCATTAAAACCTATAGAGCACTTCCATTCATCTAGAATCTTAGGAATTTGGCACGAAGGAAGATCAAATAGCACAAGATCTCACAGAAAACATCCTCAAAATCATTAACCTCAAATTTTCTGTGAAATGATTATGTTCTTCTTTTTCCAGTGGCGCTACAATCCTTTATAGGTTTTAACCTCTTCCACAGTTACTCCCCACCTGACTCGATTATTTACCTCTCTTTTCCAATTGATGAACTTTCTCATCCTTCTGCGGTCTTGCTCCACATAATCAATCCATAGTTTCCTAGGCTTGCCACTTCGTCACTTTTGTCGCGGCCCTGATTATAATTTTTGCGGCCCTGTTATTCGTTATTCTTTTCAGATGGACTACCTATCTTAGACACATAAAAACTGATCCCAGATATATAAAACTCTCCACTTCCTGGATGGTATAACTTCCCATAAAGATATTCGGAGGTGATCTAGGCTGTCTCATTGTCGCGAGTTATTTAGTTTTATAAGTCTTCACATAAAGCCCAAATGTTTTTACTTCTGTCTCAAGGTTCGAGCTGTGGACTACCATTCGATTTTTAGAGCTGCTGGTGACTACTATATCATCAGCGTACGCTGCCATTTAGGGGTGTCAAAGTTGATCAGCCCGTTGATATTCAGCCTTCGGGTGATAGCCTCCAGAACAAAATTGAAGACTATAGTAAATAGTAGGTCGCCTTGTTCGACTCCAGAGTGGATTTTGAAAGGGCCCTGATAATTCGTTTTGTATTGTTACCATGGCCTATTTTCAGGGTTATTTCAACGAGGCGCACTGGCTTGCTGGGCACGCCGAGCACCATTATACTTACGCTTATCGTGCTTAAGCTATCTCTTTACTACATCCAATTTTTCGATGAGAAGCTTACCTGTCTCATCTTGTACGCTAGTTCTAGGCTGGAATCCTTTTCGTAAGCTATTTATACCCATATAGAAACGTCTTGTGTAATTTCTCTCTCTTAGATCCTTCAGCTCTCTCATCTTATTGTTTTTCATTGTTCTCTTCTTCGCTTTAGCCATTTTTCTGCATTTGTCCCTTTCCGCCTTATAGAGTTCTTTATTTTCGTAATTTTTCCTCTGCATTTATTTCAAACTCGCTTCGTTTTTTTGCTCAAACCTCAAAGATTTGATTTCATGACAGTCTATTTTAATATTTTCCAGTCCTTTTTTAGGTCATTATTAGGGAGACTTTTACAGAAAATCTGCGTTATTTCTCGTCCATAGAGCATTTCAGTGTCACCTTTTTTTTATTTTCTCCACATCCTACTTGATACGTTTCTAAACTCTTGGGAGCAGCACGTATTGTTTTTTAAGGTGACGGTGATTAAGTTGTCATCTGAGTCACCGTTTTGTTTCTCTATTTACTCTCACGTCAAGTACGTTTGACGTAGTCTGCGTTTAGATATTAAGATGTGGCCAATCTGGCTGCTCGTGAAGTGAGTGTCAACCGATAACATCTGCATAGACATTTTCCTTTCCCACACTGGCGTTCATATATCCTAGTATAATTAATGCATCTCATTTTGGTACTTTGTTGCGTAAGATATACAGATTTTCGTAAAATTGCTCTATAGTTTTCCGACCCTTCATACGTGGGGGCATATGCCCCCACAAATAAACGTGTTGTTGTATAGCTTTCCTTTCATGCGCAGCTTGCTGTTACTTATTCGTTCATATCCTAGTACACAATCCTGAGTTTTTTATTAATAATAAAGTCTGTACCATGGCTCCCTTGTTTGTCTGCCCATTTCTCAAAAATACTTTGGTTTTATTAGTGTTAACCAGAAATTATATAAACAAAGGTGTCAACTTATTATTATGTTAAATGTAGAATGCTTTAGTATTTGATGTTTAAATATAGTGTATGAAAAATATTAGATCTAAAATAACAGCTTCTTACATAAAGATATTTTTAAGATAGATCTGGTAAAAAAATAAGTCTAAAAATGGTAACTTTATTAATCTAACAAAGTTTTACTTTTCAGTAAAAAAATAAAAAACCGGTTTGTACTTCACATAAAAAGTTTTTAATTATATCCATGTAGGATATCGTAAACAATTTTTTTCAGTTTCTCCACTTCGACTTACATGTTTGGGAGCCTTGTCTGAATTTGAAGTTTTTGTCTTATTTTATGTAGAAGTTAGAATCCTATGATAAACACAATCTTTTATAATATTCTTTATGAATTTGTAATCGTGTTGAATGTAATAGGTTTTTGTGTTAAAAGCGTTAAACAAGTAATTGAAGATCAACATCAAATTGCAGTGAAAAATTTTTTAAAAATCACTCGCTAAATTTGACACAAGATGTCGAACTTGAACGTAAACAACAATACTATAACAACATCAACAACTTTTCTGTAATATGCATGCGAATTACACTATTTGGTGTTGATCTTGGTAATACCTTTAGAAAATTCGTCCTATTAAATCATCGGGTGGAAATATAAAAAAAAATCTCAAAAATACCAGACCTGTCACTTGTATTGTTTATCAGTTTGCCGAAATATAATCAAGTGGTTTCATTTTAGATTAAGTCTATCTTGGTACACTAAAAATGATATCAAATTATATATTGAGTTGTCAGTTGCTGTTCCTTTGTTTGAGTAACTGGTTATAAAAAGTTTGTTGCTTTTTAATAAGCAAGAAGCAGAATTTCTTCAAATTAATTTTCATTTGTTAAAATGTTGACTGGGTGTTCGATATTATTTCAGTATGCCATATACGGAGGCTTGTATACGCGAGTCCTTGAGAGTGGAATCAATTGTGCCACTTAACTTCCCGCACAGAACAACGGAAGACACAAAATTGGGAGGCTATGACATTTCAGCAGTAAGACATTTATTTTTGAATCATGAGTAAAAATATTGTCCCTTTTAAGATGAATAATATCAATATTTGTAACGTAATTATATTTCCACAATCAGAATACAGCAGTCCTCTTCAATTTGGCCAAGTGCCATCACAGTAAAGAACTTTGGGGTGATCCAGAAAACTTTAGACCTGAACGCTTCCTCGACGATGATGGAAAATTGTGTTTAAGTAAAGATAAATCAATGCCATTTGGATTTGGTGAGTATGCACTATTAAATTAACTATATGTATTATGTTTTTTTTCTCACCACCAAGATGTAGGTGCTCTTGGCTAAAAATCGATGAGACCGGAATAATATAAGCATTATATTGAACCATAGTTTTAGTTCTTCAAGTCCTGTCCCTTAACAAAGTAACATAACCAACATCAATTAAGGGGCTATACCCTAAAAAGTAAAATATACGGCAGTTGACAATGGAAGTTTAGTTACTAAAAAGGCAATAGGTTTTCCTTTAAAACAGAACTCTTGATTTAGAATTCATTATATTTAGAGATTGAAGAATACTCTTAATTAAATGAACAGTAAGGGTCAAATATTCTGAAAAAAACGACGTTTTTGAATATTTTCAATGGTGAAATTGTTCATTTTATAAAATATTTTACTGCATTTCAATTAACAGGAAAGCGTCTCTGTGCTGGAGAAACATACGCAAGGCAAACAATGTTTCAAGTCTTCACCGGATTCATGCAGGCTTTTGAGGTGTCCACGGCAGACGGGAAACCGCAAACTAAATTGAGAGAACGCATCCCCGGTTTAACTACGACCATGCCTAAGTTTCGGGTTAGAGTAACTACCAGGAATTAGGGCTTTAGTGGCTCCGAGTTAGTTGATATTCAACGCAATAAATACTGGTAATATATCATTAGAACTGATAATGAATGGTGTATTGATGACAAAACTAATCTAGTTGTATTTATTTTCGAAGTTTTGTTGCTAGGTTAATACATGAATCTGCGTATATATTTAATTATTTAATTGTTTTGATTATAAATATACAATTATAATTTTGTTTCATTCCACTTTTTATCCAAAAACGTGTCATTATAAACTTCATTTTTTATTCTGAATTTAGTACACGATAGTCAATATGTCTAGCATTACAAATCTAGAATAATTAAAGGTTCATTACCATTAATTATAACTTGCATTGGAAAATATGCAAAATTATCATCAAACTGTTATTTAAATAGTAATAACTTTTACCATCTAATGTAATTATAATGCAAATGTTCATATGTTCCATTATAATATTCAATTTCATAATAGGCTTCTTAAACACGATAATTAACGTTGGAAATAACGTTTATTAAAGTTTTATTTAACGGTAATTAACGTTTTATCCATTTCAATGACTATGGATGTGATGATGAATTATTTTGTTCCAGTAATGATATTAATTTGTTCCACTACACATATAGAAACATCTACGAGTTTGTAGATTCTGATATAATTAAGATAGCTCATACCATTAAGACTAAGCTGTTATCGGTTTCTAGTAACTGAAATAATTTAAGAAATATTTTTAATAATATTGTCCACTTCTCTCGTCGTTAAATTAAGTAATGAATTCGAAATATTCATAAAATACGTCTAAAATTTAAATAATGTTTGCAATAACAATTATTTTATTATAAAATATAGAACCATGAAAATAAAATAAAAGATAACATCCAAAAATTAACAATTTTTAGAAAACACCTAGCGTATTTAAGCGTTCGCCTGCGTATAGCGCGCGAGTAAGGACGAGTGAGGCCATGTATCGCCCTCTATGCCAGGAGCCATGTACCTCTGATCTCGTATATCTCCAGCCATCTTTAGCTACCGTATAACTCGCAAGAATCGAATCCGGACGGGCAACTTAGCCTTTTGAATGTCGCCTTGTGTTCTCGTCCGGCGCCTTGAATGCTATGCAGTAAAACTCGAAACGCCAACCGCTTTCCTTACTTGGCCACCATTTCCTTTTGAATATTATAGGGTTTTGCCAAAAACACTTTTAGGACGTAAATTATTACAACTTCTCTCTTAAGCTACATTTCAAGGTCTGTATGTAGGCCTTGAAATAGGTTATAAAGACCTACATACAAATCTCAGCGTTCTTATGAACATTTCCATCTTTAAAAACCATCATAATTAACTGTAAATAATCGAACAAAATTCTTAAACTAAACATAATTTGTAATAAGAAATACTTAATGTCGATTTCATAATATTTATGACAACAATAGACAATAGGAGGTTCAAAGTTGTTGTAAGTGATCGCCAATGAACTAGTTACTCTTATCCATGGAATTAGTATTTAATATATATATATATATATATATATATATATATATATATATTTAGATCATTAAAATATCATATAAATTAATCTAGTGCTAGTGACCTTCATATGGGATATAAAATATGTGACTGTAAATAAGAGAGGAATGCTATTAAGCTTGTTGGGAATTTTGCGATAAATTAAGCTTAAATAAACGGCTGTGACAAACGGACAGACAGACATGAGTGATATTTCGAGGCTTCCATTTTTTTTTCTTTTTTAAGTACGGGAACCTAATAAAATATAAAAGGACAGATATATTGCACAAAGGTTTAAATGTCATGGTATGTTTGTTATAAATACTCCAGTTCTCGTCATTAAAAAGAACTCAGTTTTTGTGCTCCTCTAGGATTACATTAAACCGATATATTAAGGAAACAATCTGCTTAAGTTGTGATTCAACTCTGCATTATTCATGTTTCATGCTTTATGCCAGTTGTGACCTTCTTAGGCTCACACGCTTCTTATACACAATATTACACTCTTCAATTACAAATATCCATTGGAACAGAGTTTTTATCTATACATAGAATAGAATTGTAACAGTTACAATTATATTCTATGTATTTTGTATATTGAAAATATTTATTTTTATTTCTGTATATTGAAAATATTTAAAACAAAAATGATTGATTTAGCGTACAGAATGATAATAGAAACCAGAAAAACTTTTTTCTAGAATTTTTGTCTGTTTGTCAATTTGAACGCAAAATATATTAGACGAAATTTTGATGGAAATTTGGTATAGTAATAGTATATACCCAGGAGCAAAATATAAGAAAAAAAAACAACAAATTTTTTTTCCTAATTACACGCGAACGAAGTCGTAGGCACAACTAGTTATAAATATTTAAGTGCATTAATTATAAAAATACATTTATTATAATTTATAAAATGAAAATCGGTCAAGTACGAGTCGAATGTCGCGCAGTGCAATATACTATACCAAAATATGTACGTGAAGTGCTTAACCATTTTCGCGTGTGCAACCTTTGGTTCTACGATGCTCTAATAAACCTTATTATATTAATATTGTAAGAACCCGATAAATAATTAAAATTAAAAAAGAACCTGCTATGATATTTTCATGCATTTTAAAATGAAAATTTTGTTTGCCGTAATCAATGATTGAGTTGCAATTTTTAATTAAATTATTTATAACAAATATTTAGTGAATTTTGGTAGTTTACCTATAATTTCTTTCTAAGTAGCATAACTTTCCTGTCATGTAACAAGTTCTTACTTGTGTTACATTATTATTATAATAATTGATTTTTTTTTGTTAAGTCCGCTCGACGAATCTTAAGTTATTACGTAACAGTGAATATAATTTAGTTTACTAGGGTTAATTAGCTTAACGATTCAATATTTACACCATATGGACAAACGTAGCGAAAACTTATCAATAAAATCTCATTTATTTATTTGATAAAGGGCAAATTGTATGATCAACTAAAGTTAAATAAAAAAAATACTGATTAACGATCTTGAAATACTCATAACTTCCATATTATGTACTGATAGTTATAATATAATGATAATGGAATATAACTTCTTAATATAATAATAATAAAACTTGTTTGGAATGAATTCATCCGGCAATTATTTTATTTTTTTTTAAATTATTCTAACTTTATTTTAAACAAGTTTACAAATATTGTTCTGAGAGTGTGTGAAACTAATCATGAACTCATTAACTATTCATGTTATAAGACTGATTCATTGTTTAATACAGGTCATTTAAATGTTCTTACCTTCTACTTACGTGACAACAAATGAACTAAATTACGATTATAACCGTTATATTATGATATAAAGACTGTCTCAGGGTTGATTGTAATGCTTGAGTGATTTGTTTCAATATGTTGGTCACGAAAATAAAACGCCTTTATATACGCTGATTAATAGCTAATATTTACGTTAGTTCATTCGTTAAATATATTATGGAAAGAAAAAAACAAGCTGTACTTAAACCGTTTTCCTACTAGTAATTATAAGCAGAAATTGGTTCTCTTTAAAATAAGAAAAAAGTGGAAACTAATCGGTGATTAACAAAATGCTATTCATATGAAATGTTCATAGTTTACGAGAGACTAAAATGTGATCAAGTGCGTGATATAATCCTCATAAAAATAGTCGGGCACTAATTAATTTTCCAACACTTAAGATCACCGCTGACCGACAGTCCAAGCCCAAATGGCGGGGTGTGATCGATTTCCAATCAGTTTAAAGCAGCCATTGGCGAATAATTAAATATTCTAAATAACCCAATCATCAGCCGAAATTTTAAAATAATCTACAATTTTAGTCAAATGACGCGGAGCGATGAATTTCCAAACCGTTCAAATCTACCGCTCTAAACCAATCGGTGCAATTGACATACGGAATGCGCGGGCGTGAAGTTTGCACCATAGATCAAATACTAAACTAACGACCCATTCCGACAGCAGCATTACAGGGTAGACAAAGACAGTGTCTAAAATATTTCTTTACCCACCACATCAAATATCTTTCCTCAAGGAGCGGAAACGACCCGAAAAACACTTCGTACGGGTACAATTGGGTATTTGACTAATTTTTTTTTTATTTCATTAATCATAATTTCAAGGTACGAGCTGATGAAGAACGAAAAACATTTTTAATAATCTTAAAAATTGCCCCAGTTACAAAAGTTTAAATTTAACCTTTAGAGAAGGACGGCAATGCTGTGTTGTGAGTCATTTTTAATATTGCACATTATATTCTACGAGAGGAAAAGATACAGGGATATACCCAACTCTATCCGTATCTTCAAATTTAAAAGCCTACAATTGGTTTATTTTTCATTAAATTTTGTGAATTTTTTTCATGACTGGTTTTTAATTAATTTATATTTCACAATATTGTACGAAAAGTATTAAAATTTAAAATGAGTCAACTACCGTATCAAGTATTTCATTAAAATTATTATATATATTTTTTCTTTAATGATATACCTCAACATGATGCCTTTATGTCCGTTTCCCTACTCCCTCCCCTCTCTCGATGCGCGCTATATTTTACTTTACTTCAAATTGTATTTTATTTCAATATCTTTGTTTCTCTTAAACTACTAATCCAAAGTTGTCAACTTTTATCCATTGGAAAAGCTTAAAATCATGATATTTATTTCAATAATAAATTAATCTAAGCATCACCACTTTTGTCCAACGCATTTTTTTAAAATTAAAAAGAGTTAACGTGTCTTTTTTATAAAAGGCAGACCTACAATGCTGTAGGAGAATTGTAGGTCTTAGAAAGATCTAGCTTCTTAAGCTCTTTAAGTCTCCTCTACGTTTTGCAAGTGTTCATCAAGTAAGCGCCAAGAGCAGTGACTTTTTCTTCAATTACGTTGACATTATTAATTATATCTCAAGAAATATAAAACATATATAACTATACATACTATAAAACTATACATACTATATAACTTATGGCAACATGGTGAATACATGACAATAGACAAAAGGAGTGGTTTGATAAATCAACACTATTTCTTAAAAATCATAATGTTTTAATTTATAATATATTTAATGGTTGAACGGTCAGATATTTAGGGAACTAAAAAAAGTTCAGTGTGTGACATAATAAATGAAAGGTGATAATATTTAGAATTTACATCTGAAAAAATTGAAACAAAAATAATCGTTTCATGAAAATGAAAAAAAAGACATGTATTTCAAGACAGGAAAGTTATGCTACTTAGAAACTAAACACGAAAAAATCTACTTTTTGACATGACAGCATAGGTCAACATTGTGAGGTCCACAAATAGCTTGCTTGCATCACAAGCAATGGTGCTTCATTATTCTTCGAGCCTTGGACGGATACAGGTAGCATATTCTGTACACGTTCGACGCAGGATTAACAGAGGCTTCTATGTCGGATAACTTGACTAGAATATCTTGTATCATGACACCTCAAAGTCACAGTCTGAAATCACTGTCGCAATCAGGGCACCATTAGCCGGTCTCCAACCTTCCTGACAAAATCACGCCGTACCATGGATTTTTTTTAAGAAACGTCGATAGCATTTTTAGTATATAGTATTAATTATACAAAGTTTTAGCACAATATATATTTCGCATATATCGATTTAGGTTAGCACATTTCGTATTTTTATAAAAGTGTACGATCTCGGGTTTTCCTGTAGTTTTGTTGATATTCGGTTGATCGTGAATTATCGACAAAACAAACGCAACTATGTTTGATTTAGCTCTATACGAAACTAATGTCTTATAACGGTCGTAACAAAACAACGAAGTACCGATTGCGCGAGATTTGTAATTCTTCATTTTTTAAGGAATTTCACGTTTGTTACTCCTCAAAGTTCACACTACAGTCAAGTTATAAAGTGTCTTCGACGGCTCTTCAGCCAATGGTACAGACGTGAATCAGTTGTCAATTATTATGTTACGATTTATACCATACAACGAACATGTTATTTCCTTTATAAAAAAAATTAACCAATGATTGTTTCTGAGGATTTATTTCTTTCCAAAAGTACGGAATGGCATTTATGTGTTGTTAATATCTGCAGCCACTAAAAGTTTTATTCCGTATTTGTTTGGTTTGCTTGGGGAAATACATTCTGAAGGCACATCTTCTAGGAAACCCAACAAGCTGTTCATCTACGATGATCTATGGTCCTGGCGTGTACCACTTTTGAATGTTATCAATCATCTTTTGCCACAGTTTGCGTATGTGCGTAAACCTATCCACTTGTCGTCTCTCACCTCTTGTTTACTTGTTATCGAATCGGAGGCATTTTATAAGAAATTTGAATTGTTCTTTGTCATACATGACTTGAACATTGTCTCTGATTGTTGTGTGTTGAAAAATATATGAATTGGCAAATAGTTGCTTTTCATAATTATGCAATTATACAATAAACCAAGTAGATCTTTTAATTTTATCAAATTAGTTGGTGATACTGTAAACAAATCGTGTTTATACTTATTCTTTCGAGTAGATATTTGTTTATTGGTATAGGTTAAAACTTGTTGCAGAATATTATCAGTCATAAACAGAGACAATAAATCTTTTGGTTCAATTAATTCCTTGGTCTTCCTTTGGGTTCTAGAATAAAATGTATTATGTTTCTCCTCAAAGTATGTTTATTTTTGTTTATTTTATATTATTTTATTTATTTTTGTTTATCTTTTATATTTATACATATTTTTGTTTATTTTTATATTTATACATATAATTATGTTTATTTTTTCCACAGAGGAATCGTGAAGTTGGCTGGAGAACTAGTGAGTTAGAGATATTTGAGTTTTGAGTAATAGTTACATTTGTATTTTCACATAATGACTCATCAGAATTTAAGTTCATTGTTTCTTTCTTGGCCACATTTTTTCGTCGTCGGACTCCAAAAATTCGCTCCCAGAATCTGAATATGTGCCAATATCTTGACGTATTTCCTCTTCCAAATTCTCTTTAGTTTCAGAGCCGAATTGTTACTCCCGTCTTCAATTTCCTCTTCAGAGTTTGTCTTGAGCCATTGTCTTCTTGTCTTCTCAAATCTACATAAATTCGGTAGAAATAAAATATCAGAACTTTAAGAAATTATCCAGAAACATTCCAAAGACTATAAATAAACCTTAACAAAAGAACACAGAGACAGTATTTTCCCAGTTATTAACATTCATAAATATTTACACAAATATAAGTACTCTATACACATGTAACTGTAATATTTTTAGAAGAAACTTCAAAAAATTAGAAAACTTATTATATACCTTGACCAAACGTAGTAAATAAACATTCATCGAGCGGACGAAGGGATAGCTGTAGATCACGTCCTAATTTGCGTGTGACCGCAAGCGCGTCACTCGATCAGACTTCGTATTTACTCCTAATAGAAAGGTACATAAAGAGGTGGGGAGCGGGGGCGAACGGAAGTGGGAAGTGCATCGTCGAGCGGATCAACGTTTAGTTGTCCAAGGTTAAAAAGTGAATTTCAATAAGGTTTAACCATTTATACGTTGTTTTTCGTAATTTCAATTAATTATTTGAAAATTACTTTGGAAAAAGTATATATATATATATATATATATATATATATATATATATATATATATATATATATGTAATCATAAATTTCCAAGTCATTTACACGTTAATAGAAGACAAATATTTTTGTTTTATTGAATTTTTAAAATATTTATCTCCACGTATTTTGGTTGACAGCCTGAGCTTTTATGGCATACAAACTTTTTTTTAAATATATCAAGCTTAAATTTACGATAACCAATGTTTCTACAAAAATTGTTATTTATTATCCCTAATGAAAATAATTTAGTTATTGAAATCTGGGGGGCCATTGTTTCATTTGTTTACGTAATCCTTTTATGAATTTATATATTTAAATGAACAATTTGCATTGCTGCATTTTGACTCGATAATACTAGTCTTATCTGGTATAGTTACCTGTTGAAAGTAAGACCATAAATTTCAATATTAAGACGAAGATAAAAGAAATTAGCTATTATAAATAAATTGAAATTAAGAGTGATTCGTGGACAGTCATGACAACTGGACATGCTGATTACGTCATAAAAAAGTCAATAAATAAGTTTAAAGTCTTGTCCTATTGTAATGATTAAAAATCACTTTTGGTAGGAACTTCAGAGAAAAAACATACAAAGAAATTATGTATGACTATGTACTAACTACTACACGATGGAATATCTTCATTGTTTTCCAGACTTCAAAAATATTGATTGTAATCTTATCTATCTATCTATCTATGATTAGAATAAATGCGATATATATATATATATATATATATATATATATATATATATATAATACCTTAACCTTTATTTTATACTCTTATATTAAACACAAATAAGTTTAAAACCGGCGTGAGTCGACTTGTGCTCCCTTTCCCTTTCCCCTGCTGCTCCTACTCTCCGCTGCCCACCAACAATGTGGCATGGATTTTCTATAATTTTTAAGCCAACGTTTTCATCATCATAATTTCACAAATACTGGGCATGTCAGAATGAAACAAAAATTATAAACCCAGGGTTTCATCGATAAACTCTGTGAAATAAAAAAGCTTTAGTAGTTTTGGAGTTCGTACATTTGTATCTGTTGGTATATTTGTGCGAATAATACTAGTTTCTACGGAAGACTTTTCTCCGTCCGAACAATACAATTTTCGAATCAACCGAGTCCTAACACTGCGTATTCGTCCTATATAAATGTTACCAGTCGTCTGAGAAGTCCTACCTCTCGCAATCCCCAATCCCTGATGGTCCTTAATTCCTTGTTGCTCTCTTTTCTTAATCAAATCGCTTCAATATCAAAAATGTTTCCTTTTTCCAATTTTTTTTTATTTAATTAGCAATAAATTTTATAAATAAATAAATTATTATAAATGAAGTTATGGACTCAGTGTAAGTTTTTCTTGTATCATAATTTAAAGAATATAGTAGCAGAAGCAATAAAAATCACCAAGAACTATGTTTCGGTGCGTTCAGAAAACATAACATCACTGTGTACGAATCGTATAGAGTGTCATGGGACATTCAATCACTATGCAAAGCAAATCATATTTTAAAAGCTACCAGTGGGCGAAGTGTCATAGGAGTAAACATTTAATTACTGTACAACGCATACCATATCATTCTAAAAAAACTACAAGTCTGCGAATTGGATACAGAATTATGAAAGTGTACATTCAATCACTTTACAATGCAAATCATACCATTCTAAAAACTACAGTAAGCACATCGAATACAGTGTCATAGAAGTATACATACAAGTATTGTACAGCGCATACCATATCATTCTAAAAAAAACTACAAGTCTGCGAATTGGATACAGAATTATGAAAGTGTACAATCAATCACTGTACAGCACTAATAATATGGTTCTAAAAACTACCAGGGGGCAAAGTGGATACAGCGTCATGGGAGAATACATTCAATCACTTTACAATGCAAATCATACCATTCTAAAAACTACCAGTAAGCACATCGAATACAGCGTCATAGGAGTATACATACAAGTATTGTACAGCGCATACCATATAATTCTAAAAAAACTCCAAATCTGCGAATTGGATACAGCATTATGATGGTGTACAATCAATTACTGTACAGCACAGATCATACATTTCTAAAAACAACCAGTGTACAGTTCAATTACTGTACAGCGCATACCTTATGATTCTGAAAATTACAAGTGGACGAATTGGATATAGCATCATGGGAGTATACATTCCATCACCGTAGAGCGCAAAGCATATATTTCTGAAAACTACGAGTTGGCGAATGGGTACAGTGAATATACGGGAATATACATTCAATCACTATATATTGCAAATCACATCATTCTAAAAATTATCACTGAACGAAACGCATGCATTGCATATAGTGGTAATTTCGTATGTATTCGGACATGTCCACGCTTACGTATTAATGCTTGCATAAAGCTTTAATTTCAATCTGCATATTATTGAAAGGTCCAATTTACTCTTGCCTCAGTTTCTTATAATTTTTTGCAATTACCTGAAAACTGGAATGGTCAAGTTATATATGATATATACATCATATGTTTTCCGTTTCTAAACGACTTGATAATTGCACACAAATAAACGAACACCCTTATGTCAGTATATATAGAATTGTCATAACTTTATCGTCTGGAATAAAAATATTTATTTATGATTTTCTTAAAAACTGTTTATCGCAATGGCATTTACAAGTGTTGATTAGTTTATTAACCTAACATGAGTTATAAGCCAACTATCAACTGTATGTTACAACCCTGCTAATTAGACATACCTCATTATGTTCTGTGTAATCTAATTTATCTATATTGGTCAATAAAAACGACAAACCCACAGGGTTTGTACATGATTTATCTATTTACCGACTTTTTCATAAATTCAATACTCAAATGAAACAATTGAACAAGATAAGGGAATAAGATTCGATGTTAACAACAATACTTACAGTACATGTATAGCTTAAAAATAATATTGATCAGTTAATTTACAGTAGTAATATAAAAAAGAGTGACACTTATTATAATTTCTCGCAAACATCTTATGAAAACATCATATTAAATAAAATGTTTTAAGCCATAGATACGTGGAAAAAATATCGACCTATCCACATATCTTATTATAATTTTTCTCAAATATCTTATGAAAACATCATAATAAATAAAATGTTTTACGTCATAGGTACGTGGAAAAAATATGGACCTATCCATATATCTTATTATAATTTATCTCAAACATCTTATGAAAACTTCATAATAAATAAAATGTTTTAAGCCATAGGTACGTGGAAAAAATATCGACCTATCCATATATTTTATTATAATTTCTCTCAAACATCTTATGAAAACATCATAATAAATAAAATGTTTTAAGCCATAGGTACGTGGAGAAAATATCGACCTATCCATATATTTTATTATAATTTCTCTCAAACATCTTATGAAAACATCATAATAAATAAAATGTTTTAAGCCATAGGTACGTGGAAAAAATATCGACCTATCCATATATTTTATTATAATTTCTCTCAAACATCTTATGAAAACATCATAATAAATAAAATGTTTAACGCCATGGGTACGTGGAAAAAATATCGACCTATCCATATATTAATATTTTTTTGATTTAAAGATTTTTAATGGCAAGTATCGAGAAGTTATCAAAACGATATTTTTTTCTAGGAACGGGATATTTTTTTAAATTAATAACATTCAGTCGGTTTCTTCCTTCTTTAATCATTGAAGTTTGATTTCGGTCTTATATATTTTTAAAATAATTGTATCTAGTATAGTATATATTTTTATAGGAACCTTCAAGTTCTTTTGGCTCAACTACAGAAAATATGGACAATTGCGGTTATGATAAAGAATCTAGATTATTTCTATACATCATTTTAAGTCAAACCGGTCAATGACCTTAATTAAATAACTAGTCAATAACAATAATAATTATTGGTCTATAATCTAAGTGATATAAACAGTAGACCAAACAATAGAACACAATAAAAACACACTGTTTTTGTATCTTTGCCTGACAAATATAGTTTATGTAATTGATAGTGAATTAATTTTTTTGTTACAGAGTAACACTTATCGTACTTGGGTTACCTACATTACTGAAACAATTTTGTATTGTAATTAATGAAATGTATTCTAAGTAACGTTTTTTATTTATGCCGTGCATTTTGAAAATATTAGTCTATTTTTGACTTACATATCGATATTTTTTTGATATACCGAATCGAAATACATTGCAAATATATCAATATTTTTTTCATAAACTGAAACTGAAACACATTTCGTGAGTCCGCTCGCCCTAACACTATCCCACAACCCGTACAGTTTTGTGGTTCACTTTACGAAAAAACGATCATACCTCTAGATTTGAAATTTAACAGAATAATTTAGTCATATCTATATTTGTTATCTGTCATTATTTTTGTATTTATACATTTTAATAAATTACAAAAAAACGATACAACGATGCGTAGTACTAGCATATGATTACTAACGCCATCTGTTAGCAAATTACGGAATTAATAGAGGATGCATGCAGATCTACGACACATCTGCATGCATACATGCATTTCTAGAATGTTTAATAAAAAATCGAAACGTGATGTGTGAATGTTTTATTAACTATACTGTTAATAACTAATAGAAATTACAGAATTAATAGGACATGCAGATGTATAATATTTCTAGAAAGAACGTTTACTAACAAAATCGAAACATGATACGTAAATGTTTTACTCGTATATTGTAAATGAATGGACAGACAGTTGTGGAGGTTAAATAAGCTACATAAATCGAATAAAACAAGATACAGAAAAGCGCTGAATTACAAAATGGTGGATGTACGTGAATAGTACATATTAAAATCAGAAGTTAGATTAATATTTGTCATTTAATTTTTAATGGGATGAAGTTTAAAGTTTACAAATACTTTAAGCTTTAACCTTTTAATTCATCATTTCAATTAATCAATTCATACAATTTTTATTGGTACTGTTTTTTTTACCAACTTCTACTACTCAGATTTTTTCATTCTATACTTACAATAATATGATCGTTACATGAAACTGATTCTGTGTACATTTAAAAAATCAAAGTTAGTTTTTTAATTTTTTTTACCATACCGTACAAATTGTAAAGGTAAATTTAACTAACTTGCGCTGTTGAGCCTTCTTTAATCGTCTAAAATGAAATCATTTTAACAATTTTGGATTTTTTATTGTCACAGCGAAATGCCACAAAGACATATTTAACTGGTCGTAAAGAAAGTGACAGTAACCGTTTGACGTCTGATGCAAGAGAACGTCAGAAAAGAACTCGAGATGCTGAATTGTATTCTTATCGCGAAAATACTTATTTTTCTAACATGCCGCTAATTTAGAAAGTACTTAGAAAAAAATGGAATTGACACATTGCAATTTATGTCATCGTCGTTGGTTTTATTTATATATTGAACAAGATGGACTTTTTATTCTTTGTCACAAATTTCAAGTAAAAAGTGAAATCAATAAATTTTCCACAGACAATAATATGCATCCTGGATTACAACCTGATGTTTAAAAAAAATTACATTTCGTGAAGAACAATTAATCGCTAAACTTCACCCGATTATTACAGTATGTCGACTGAAAAGTGATCAATTTGGATATAGTGGGCCAGTCATCAATTTTCATCAAGACATTACAGATTTCACTACCTCTTTACCTTCATCCTATTGATATTATTTCAAAATATATTTTTATTAGAAAAAATGATGGTAAACGGTTTAAACATTTTGTTGTAAACCGTAATAATGTTGAGGCTGCGTTGAAATATATCTTAAATATAATCATTCTTGGTATAGTGATATTATTATTGATGAAAATAATTTACAATGTTTACTGGATATCTTAAATATAATAATTCTTGGTATAGTGATATTATTATTGATGAAAATAATTTACAATGTTTACCGGATATCTTAAATATAACAATTCTTGGTGTAGTGATATTATTATTGATCCAAATAATTTACAATGTTTACCGGATATCTTAAATATAATAATTCTTGGTATAGTGATATTATTATTGATGAAAATAATTTACAATGTTTACCGGATATCTTAAATATAATAATTCTTGGTATAGTGATATTATTTTTGATGAAAATAATTTACAATGTTTACCGGATATCTTAAATATAATAATTCTTGGTATAGTGATATTATTATTGATGAAAATAATTTACAATGTTTACCGGATATCTTAAATATAGTAATTCTTGGTATAGTGATATTATTATTGATGAAAATAATTTACAATGTTTACCGGATATCTTAAATATAATAATTCTTGGTATAGTGATATTATTATTGATGAAAATAATTTACAATGTTTACCGGATATCTTAAATATAATAATTCTTGGTGTAGTGATATTATTATTGATGAAAATAATTTACAATGTTTACCGGATATCTTAAATATAATAATTCTTGGTATAGTGATATTATTTTTGATGAAAATAATTTATAATGTTTACCGGATATCTTAAATATAATAATTCTTGGTATAGTGATATTATTATTGATGAAAATAATTTACAATGTTTACCGGATATCTTAAATATAATAATTCTTGGTATAGTGATATTATTATTGATGAAAATAATTTACAATGTTTATCGGATATCTTAAATATAATAATTCTTGGTATAGTGATATTATTATTAATGAAAATAATTTACAATGTTTACCGGATATCTTAAATATAATAATTCTTGGTATAGTGATATTATTATTGATGAAAATAATTTACAATGTTTACCGGATAATGAAAGTGTTTTTCAATAAATTGCATTAAGAAAATCAAAATATTTCGTTTAATTTAAATTGCGAAGATGATGATCAAAATATATTGTATGATAATATTTATGAATCTGGACCCCAACGGTGACTTTTCAATGTAATCGAAAGCCAGTAAATAGTGTATTAAATATTCAGGAAGAAAATAATGGTTCTCGTGCTTTACCTTGGCCTAGATTGGATTAATTAATGAATTCACGTGTGATGGTAAAGGTGACCTTCGAGATAGATGAATTTGTAAAATTTCTAATGATTACTATTTTAAAGTTTTAAAGCAAAATTAGTAAGTACAGACGAATTAGGTAGATCTGAACCATTTATAATGAACTTTCAGGTTATGTTGAAAATGTAATTAATGGAGAAAATTATAGTTCCTCTGATCAAATGCCACGAGTGACAATGGTTCGGTTTCAAAATTATTCTCATTCAACCTATGAATACAGTACGTGTGTTCCAATACCGCCCATAATTAAATTTTTGAAAACTAGAAATACTAATTGTTACATGAAACAATTCCATTACAATTAGCTTTCGCAATTCCAATTCATAAGTTGCAATGTTTAACATTAAATATAGCAGTTGTAGATATGGGAGAAAAAGAAACTACTCTTGGTTTAACATATGTCGCGTTTTCAGGAGTAAAACATTAGAAGGATTTTCCTGTAATTAAATAGAATATTTTCCTGTAATAGACTAAATGATATTAAAAACTCATATATGTTAAAATGTGGGAGGCGAGAAGAAAATTTTATGAGGAATTCAAGGTTTTAATAAAATGAAAATTTTTAAAGTAAAGAGTAACTATTGTTTCTTCAACATAACTAATGTGTCATAATTTTGCCTAACAGTATTTGTAAAAAGAGTTTGTGAAATGACAGGTTATTCGAATTTCAATATTTAAAATTAGTTTATAATAATTTGTGTCTTATATTTTTATTAAAGAATCTTTATTTCGAAGAAAGCGATGTCCTATTAAAATTATCTTCTCTTTCCATGTAATATATATATATATATATATATATATATATATATATATATATATATATATATATATATATATATAATATACATGTAATATATATGTAATATATATATATATATATATATATATATATATATATATATATATATATAACCCCAACTGCATCCTGAAAGTTTTATTGTAATGGACGCGCATTAAAAAAACTCGCGAGCCCTCACAAAGCCATGCTTTTGCTAGTACTATATGCTCTTGATAGCCGATGGCTGGACTACGAATATTCGGATATATCACATAAAGAGCGGAAGAAAAATTTGCAATAATATTAATTTTTTTATTTTGTAAAATTCCCTTTCCATTAAACAACAAGCGAACTTGGTTTTTTGGCTTTAATATAGTAATGTGAAAGTTTTAAAAATAAATTCGAACCTTCCTATGCCTACCGTTAGAAATATATGTATTATTTATTTAATTATGTATTTATCATTACAATAATATATATATATATATATATATATATATATATATATATATATATTAATAAATTTAAGTAAATGTATATAAATAAATCTAACTTGAGTTGAATATGCTCTTCTTCACTTCAAATATTTCAAATTCAGGTCCGCACGGCACAAATACTTAACTTCGGAATGACCATCCGATGAAGAATTTATATTCTCAATTTATTGAATACGAATAAATTTGATATCATAGAAAACATTAAAAATAGTTCAATCTGGTCGGCATATTACTAATTAATAATTTTATCGTTAGTAAGTCACTCTAAAGCTGGGTAAGTGTTATGTTAATTTGGTTTGCAGTTTCCTGTCTGAAAAAGAACAATTGAATGCGCTCGAATGCATGTGTGAAACCAATGAGCACTTGGAGAATTATATGCCTTAAGTACGTTTCATAAGCACAATTAATGATAAGAACCATTATTCGAATATGTTAACTCGAAGTCTTAGTAATATGTCGCCCTGAATTAGTGTATCAGTTCATTTAGTATGAACAAGTAACTGTTTTTAGGCCTTTTTCAAATTATCAATTTTTGTTTATGTTTACATATTCAGTGTTTAATGATGCACCAGCAATAAGTCGACAAAATTGCAACAAGTTGCAAAGGATATTGCAGAAACGCAGTTTCCATAGAAAATATTATATTAAATGAATGTTATTACAAAATGGACGATGAGCTGTATCCGGGACTGAAAACCATATTTTACATTCTTTTATTTCAAGAAAAATAAGGGATAATAAATTTTTCATTAGCGCTAAATTATATTTGCTCCAAAAACGCTTCATAGAATTACTGCCGGATTAGCATATTATGCTTGATTCATCTACTTGTCAGAATATTCAGCCGTAGATAAGTACAATCTCGGCGAACATTCGGCGAGAATTTTGATGGCATATTCACACACTCGAGATAAGCGAACACCATTGTCTGAACAACATGTTCGTGCTCGGCCACTTTCGACACGAAAGTCGCTCGCCCAATGTCGATTTTGTGAATAAAGAAAGTGTTGTGAAATGTACTTGCAATAATTACTTTTTTGTTGCAATGGCAGATAACTAATTATTGCACTGACTAAAAACTATTATTCCTCGAAACTATCTATCTATCGCGCAGTAACGTGTATAGTGCCACTATTGGTATTAAGTATTTATACTCACAGAACAGGGATAAAGTTATACCAATAAAACGTGTATTGTAGGCGAAAAAAATATTCAAAATAATATAGAGCCATAACATTTAATTTAAAAAGAAATAATCAAAAAATATTGTCATTTAAATATTTTTCTTTATTAATAAAATAAAATTTCTCTTCAATATTAATAAATTTTACTAATGTTAAGTATACACAATTAAATGAAACTACGTGATGTAGTATTATTTCTACTTTCTTTAAGTTCTTTACCACGACGTAGGTTTCATTATATTACAACATCTTCAGGTAAGCTATTAGCAAAGCTATTTCTATCTATATCTTTGCTATTAGCCCACCTGAAGATGTAATACAACGAAACCTAGGTCGTGGTAAAGAAATTAAATAAAGTAGAAATAATACTACGTCATGTAGTTTCATTTAATTGTGAATAATGAATTTCTACAAAATTAACGCCAAATATTTTCAATAGTTAAGTATACATTTAAAAAATAAATAATACAAATGCTTCCCAAAACAATGAAAAAAGCTTACAGATATGTTTAGTTATAAACAGTTTCATAATAAATGTCCATAATAATATGTTTCTTAAATACGCAACCAAGGTGGCAAAAAGACATGAATACAATGATGCCAACATTTAACGATAACAACGTTCAAAACATTTTCACTGGAACGTTTATATCGACGTTGCCTAGTTATCGTCTGAAATAGTTACGCAATCGCAGTAGCGGCTCTAACATACCAACAACTAGTGATGTTTCTTTGTCACAAAAACGTGTAACGACCCATCAACATCCCATTAGACCAGAAATAAACGATCTGAAAAACATTGAAAAGTGCGTTGTTTACCGTGGTTATTATAAAAAAAAATAAAAATAGATTGCTTAACTAATGCTAAACACAACTAATTTCATCAAAAAATAACTACAATTACGGCTTTAAGTTTCAATACTATTGACATTGGCCGTGCATGCGAAAGGAGACCGGCAAAAATGGGCCCAGACGTTACAGAGATAAAACATAATTTTTAAAAAAGCTGGTATTTTTAGAATATAAAAACCAAATGAAAAATCTATCTGCATAAATTTGCATATATTATATTTTTAAAATATAAAGAATTACTAATAGCAAAATAGAAATAACACAAAATAATTGAACAGAACTTTTTAGAAAGGATTACAAGAAAATAATCAATGACTCTTGCTTTCTTTAATGTGTAGCCATTGCCTAAATTAATTAAAAATAAATTGTTAACAAACATTGACAATTGTTTTATTGTTGTCAAAATGAAGGGCATTTTCCCTCTTATCGAGGTTTACGTAACTTTTTTCGACGACTCTGTCGTGTCTGAGAGCATCATGGATTAATATGGTACATCTGTGGATGGAGAATATAACGAAACCCAATCTGTACTTTGTTTTATCTCGCTAGTTCAAAGAATCCCGTAGAAATTACATTTACAATCTATTATGAAAAACAACCTAACTTTTCACAAAAACATACAAAATTTCTGTTTTTTCTGATTGACGATTATGATAAAATTTTCAAGGAGCTTATTTTTTCATTTTCTCTACATAACAGTGCCATTTTTATTCTTGTAACACTTGGGTCCAACACTATATGGACCTTTGCCGGTCTCCTTTGTGGCCAATAATTTATTTAAAAAAAAAACATCCGTTATTAGAATTAGACTTGTGTAAACCAAATCCATTATAAGTTCTTAAAGCTGAAATTTCGAATGGATAATTCTTATATTTTTCCAAAGATGAAGACGCTTGGTAATTATTTAACTTAATGACAGTTTTTTTTTATAATTGACATATTCTTGTATTGCTTTATCATTTAGAAATGAAGAATAGTTCCCTAAAGTGTAAATATTTTTAAAAATATTTTATTGATGCCTCAATTTATCAATTTATTGAGATAATTAATCGGTAGAAAAAAAATTCAATTGAGTCGATAAATTATAATTTTTTATTATTTATTTTTTACATATTTATATATCATTTCATCAAATACATTATAGATGCTACTTTTATTTCAATATCTCTGGCGATAAAAAAGCTTGGCCGAACATAATTGGGTGAACAGCATGTTCGGCCAGTTTCGTCTCGCGCTCGCCTCGATGCGACGGACAGTAGTCCTCTCCAATATGTTGCTCGAAATTATCTAAGTTAGAAAATCTACTTAAATTATCGTAGACCATGACCTAAATAATGATTTTTTCGAGTATAGTATGTAGAGAGGTGTCTGTAAAAAATGATTTCCTTGAAAAATAATATTTAGAAAATAAAAAAATTACAGCTTAAGTTTAGAAAATTTTATTAAAATAATAAATATATTAAGACAGAAAAAAACAATAAATATAATTTAAAATAAATCACAAATTAGTGCAAGACAATCATAAAAAGATAAAAGTTATTTATAAACTAGGTGTTATTTAAAAATGAATGTGAAGAGAGTACTTAACCAAAAAAAATATATAAAAATTTACTTAACTACAATAACGACATCTAGATCTAATTTATTACCATAATAATAAACTTTTACTTTTCACAATGATCGCCGACACTGTTGTCAGTTGTCAGAATCCGAAAACTTCATATTCTTAAAATTGGCGACCTGGGATCTGGTAGCAGAAGAAGCAGAGCCTGAACATATTAAATAGATCAAAACCTCCCCTGACTACTTTTCCTTAGGTTTGATACACTTTTGAAGAGATTAAATTTTGGGATCTGATGTCAAAAGAAGCAAATTCAGCAAGTCCCGATTGTTATTATAACTCGCGAGGAATTCCGAGTGTGATGTACTTGTATTTTTGGACTTCTTTGTAGCGAGTTTCTAATGTTTCTCCTGAAATTTGCCCTATAATACATGTAGATATTATGTCACTACCATTAACTAATATATTGCCACCTGCATGTAGTACCATGAGTACCGATAAAGTTACCAAGTATTGGTTTGACTCAACAATTGACCGAAATTATCAATGTTAATATCGTAACCACAAGAAATAACATTGAGAATAACTGACATTTTATAATCAGGTCCACATCAATTCCTGTTATTTAAGCAGAAATTCCTAGGTTTCTTAAAAATCGTCTGGCAGTATTACCGTCATTTGATGAACCAAAACCTGGCTTAGGTTTGTCGACAATAAGTCCAATTTTCTTTAACGGAGCTTGGAATTGTTTCTTTGTAGCATCAATCACATTTTTGTTATCGGCACCCCTCACTTGCTATGATTTTATAAGACGCAGTATGAAGCAGAAACCGAAAGGAACGAATCCATGCGTCTAGAGGAAAAATGTTAAATCTATAAAATTCTACATTTGCAATCGTCTCCACAGGCTTATTAATCTCTTAAAGTTTTGCGCTACATACAAAGTACTTGGGCATACTATCGGAATTAGACACAATGTTACATATACTACCATCGACCATACGAAGTCCTAATCATGACTAATGCCTAATCCTAACTGTGTAGTGCGTACATTAGATGGAGTTAAGTTTGCAATAAATTGTTCTAACCTAGCAGATTCTTCTGTATCTTCATTTGAATTTTCTTTAACAAAGGCGAATTTAATTGGTCTACACGGCGGATACAGAACGTGGATTATTCCAGATAACCGTTCCATTTAAAATATGCTTCAACAAAAGGGGAACTAAAGCTATGGAAAATAAATATTCATCCATATTATGAGTCTGCAAATTGTTGTTTATATAGGCTATGCCCCGAACTACCATCAAATCCATATTTATAAATCATTGTAAAGTCTCCGTGAGGAGATATTTGACGTAAAACATTTTCCTGAGATTCAAAAATAAAGAAGTAGTACTTCTAACGTGGTGATACGTACAAGTGGTAGTACCACATAGATTTTTTTGTTACTTTCTCTTTTATTAGCTAATGATATTTACTTAGATTTAAATATATTTTTACCGTTGCGTTTAAACGTCACAAATACAAGTACATTTTAAGCTAATCAATGACTTTTCGACGTAACACTGCAAACACTTCAAACGATCTCTTCCATTATGGAGGGATGATTGTAATACTATTCTGGTGATGACGAAAATTATTTTTCTATACTTAAATATCACGGTATGGTACTGTTTTTTTCAAGTTGAATTGGCCTGGTATTACACGACTATTTAGCTTGACCAAAACTCATAAATAATGATTATTTAAGTGTAATAGATGCTTCAATTACGAAGTCAGTTTGTTTATTTAGTAAATTTCTTAGAGTGCCATTTGACGACGAGAAAAACGATAATTGACAATGTTTTACAAAAATCACAAACAAAAAAGTAATATAAAAAAAGGAAAATATTTCTATTTAACGGTGTACTTACTCCGACAATGATGCGTTGAAGTAAACCTTCAACGATGTATAAAAGCAAATTGAATAAGTATTTAAATAAAATAATTAAGAAACATAAGCTGAAAGACAATTTGACAAGCTAAATTATTATAGTGATGCATGTAACGAGAAATCTAATTCATACAACTAGATATGTGCAAAGCATAGTAATATGTACAAGTTGAGCATCATTGATAAAGTGTATTAACAATTAAATGAAACTACGTAATGTAATAGTATTTCTACTTTATTTAAGTTAAGAATACTACAACACGTAGTTTCATTTAATTGTGAATAATGAATTTCTACAAAATTAACGCCAAATATATTCAAAGTGTATTAAATTAAGTAACTTAGCTACAGTGGTACGAACGCGCGACGCAGCGAGGGTTCTTGAACCATCGAATGCGAGAGAAAATAATTGACAATTGTCGAATCGCGTAACAGAAACAATCGAAAAAACATTTTGCCATAGTACATCACTATTCTCTATTGTTAAGAGTTATCATTTAGTCGCTTTTAGTGAGGTCTTATATCGCTCCATACTTGATTTAAAATTTCGGACATTGGCAGATAGGACTAGGGTTGCCACCCGTACTATATAATAAAGTATTGTACGTTATTTCGGGGAAACGTACTTTATACTTTATGAAAGCAAAAAAGTACGTGAAAATACTTTATTTTACCTATTTCACTGTTGAAGGTTTCATTTAATTGTTTACAAAAGAAAACAAGAAATGTAAACGATTTTTTGCGTGTAACGGGATGAATCACATCGATAAAGCATAAAACTATTAAGTTAAATGCTAAGCAGCACTGTCGTTTTTTAACGTAACCTAAAATGTCCATGTCAATTATCATCTCAATTTGTTATTGTTTACTGTTTGTTGTTCAAATATTATTTTTTGTTCTTGGTAGATGTCCAGTGTTGTGATAAATATTCGATTGTGGATGCATATAATTGTAGCTCACGAAATACACCTGAAAAACGAATACAGGAATCGGATTCTAACATAGAATTGGACGACATCTGTAACTCTGAATACAGTACACTGAATAAATGAAAAATTTAATATTAGGTTATAGGTTGGACAAACAACCTGTGTGAGTATACCTGTGTGAGTATAGGTTGGACAACAAGCATGCAGGGATAGAATCACAATAAATCTTTGGTTTCGTGACGGTTTGGGGTGTCTGGTGTGTATGGTTTTAGATGAAGGGTTTATTATTTATTTGCAGGTTAAGCAACATCTGGAAACAAAACAGCATACATCGAAATATAAGCTGAAAAAATCATCTGAACTGCTTGAAAGTTTTCTTGGGTCTGCTTCTGTTTCCACTTCTTCCCAAAGTTAATTTTGCAGTGATAAAGACAATGTTACGGCTGCTGAACTAATTAGCCTTAACATATCACACTGTTAAGCATATTTTGTCCTTTAATTGTATGGAATGTACTGTTAAGTTAAATAAAATGATTTATGTTAATTCAAACACAGCTACAAGTATTCATTTAGCCAGGACCAAAATGGAAGCTCTAGTTACAGAGGTGTTGGGGCCATATGCTTTAAAAACGATCTAAATACAGGCAATTTATTTTTCTGCTTGCAAACGGATGCTTCCAACAAAAAAATTTAAACTTTTTCCATTAGTTGTGCAATATTTTACAGCTGAAAATGGCATTCAAAGAAAATTAACTGATTTCTATGAAAATAGCAATGAATCAGCTGATTGCATGGTTCATGCAATTCAAAAGTCAGTAGAGCAATGCAAATTATCATTTGGGAATATATCTGGGCTAAGTGCTAACAACACAAATGCCAATTTTGGAATAAACCATTCATTATTTGTAAACATTAGAGATTTGGTACCGGACTTGATTAAGGGAAATTGTTATGCACATATAGTGCACAATTGCACAAAACATGCCAAGAACTTTTTATCTTATGACATTGAGAATGTTATCCTTAAAAACTATGCTCATTTTTTACACTCGGCTCTTCGGAGATAAGAATTTAAAAAATTCATAGAATCGGTAGATGGAGATTTTCTTGAACTAACCTTATGGCCTCCTTATGTCTGTAGGAACCAAATGGCCTCCTTATGTGGATATAATATTGTTAAATTGGAAAACCACATTTTATATGCGCTTAGTAAAACTGTAAAATTTTTAGAAGGGAATAAGATAACAATTTTGAGGTATACAATGTTATGCACAATCTTAGAAAAGAATTAATGAAAAGAAAAGAAGATCTCTTCTTTGGATATGAAACTGAAAAAAAGATTAAAGAAATTGAGTTGTCTCCGCCTGAAGTTAGTCAGAAAATTATAAAAAATTTCATGTTGTTCTTGGATAAAGCCTTAGAGTACCTGGAGTCACGTTATTAGTCACACAAATTGGCTCTTTTCATTGAGCGTCATATATTCAAAAAGTAGGTAATGTTGAATATGAGCATTTTGTTCACATACTTATAATTTTGAAACTGCAAAAGCTTGATATTAACATGGATGACCTGTATGAAGAAATTAATTTATTGAAAGAGTTATATGCACAAGTTGATAATTCTGTAGATTTTTCAGAATTATCTACATCGCATGAGTGGCAAAAATTTTTCCATAGTAGTAATTATTTTGTAAATATATACAGAATCGTGTCATTTTTGCTATCCATTCCCGCCACTTCAGCATTTACAGAGAGTCTTCTCTGATGACTGCTAAGTGGCGGGAGGAACGAAGTAGAGCATCCCTAAACTTAATAAAAACCGAATTAATTATCTATCTTAACATGGACATAGATTGTAAAAATGCGGTTTAGACGTTTTTTGATAACAAATATTTGTTAGATGTTGCTAGAAGTAACAAAAAATATGTATGGAAAAAATATCTAAATAAATAAATAATACTTTATTTTTAGACATTGTACTTTATTTTTTTTACCTTAAAAAGTAAATATACTCTATTTGTTTTAAAAAAAGGTGGCAACCCTAGATAGGACTCTTATTATATGATAGGACTCTTATTCTGCAAAGACGAAGATAAGACATATTATAAAAATTAAAATATTTTTTTAGAGAGCCGTGAGTTGAGCGTAATTATCAAATTCACAGTTTCCGTTTTGATTCAAAATAGCAGGCTAATGAAAATTGTCTTTATGTACCTACCTTTATAAGATTAGGCATATTTCAACTAAATGATAGCGAACATGCCAAAATGCGGACACGCTATCGTGATTAGTCGCTTATATTTTAAATGTTATTAACATTTTTAAAAACAATCTAAGCACAAGTGACTTGTAATATTTATTATCATGATTTGCCATTTTCGCACATTTTATCTTATATTTCTATAGGGATGTGCAAACAAAAACATTTTTAATAACATTCTAAGCACCATTTTAGTACGTTTTATCTTATATTATGTTTGTATACTAATGTACAAACATAAATATTAGATTAGATTATGAACATTAAGTAGAACAGCAAGTACAGGATATACATTTTTAGGATTATTTTTATATTTTAGGTTAAAAAGTTAAATAATCCGTAGTTTTGTTTTTATAACAAAATATTATTTTAATTTAATCGCGGATTTTTTGCAAATTAAAATCTCTATAACAATTGTTTATAACAATAAAAAAAATTAATTTTCTATTATGATTCTTTCTCTTTTGTTTCGGCCGAATTTCATGCTAACTGTGAAAAGTTAAAATTTCAGCAAAACTATAGAGAGAATTATTAATAAGAATAATTGATTATATTTACAATTTCGATTTTTTCTCTTCAGTTTTAGTTGAAAAATTAAGTTTTGAAAGTTTCATTTCAGCAAAAACTGTAGAGGGAATTGCGCCGAGGAAAGTTATCCCGTAAATAAAGCCTATAACGTATTTAAATGGTCATAATAAGAAAAACAAGACTTATGAATATAAAATACAATGTATTGTAAAATACTGAACATTTAAACACGATATAATTGTAAACGTATATAAATATGAAAATTAAAATTGGGACTGAAACCTAAAATGAGGAAAAGTTATAGGTTAGTTGAAAAAGGAAAAAACGAGTGTGCTTTAGATCACACGACTGAAGTAAAACTTCAAATTCACAAAATATGAACTTTAAAATGAATTTATAATTTTATTCACTTTTTAACGTAGAATATTTAATGTATTGAACAATATAATAATTTATAAAATTGTTCAAGAACGAAATGAAATTACAAAATAATCAAAAAATCACCGTTCGCGTAACGCTAGCAAACTCGCATATACACACACACACATATATATATATATATATATATATATATATATATATATATATATATATAAATAAATATATATATATTTATATATATATATATATATATATGTGTGTGTGTGTGTGTGTGTGTATATATATATATATATATATATATATATATATATATATATATATTTCATGCACTGGCTATGAGAGGAAGAGAGAAAGAAAATGCGCGCGCACTGCTCTCTCTTGCTCCTACAGTGTGATACAGACAATAGGCTTGCACTGTGTCTTAGATATACGAAATATAACTGACTATGAGAGAAAGAGAGAAAGAAAATGTGTGCTCGCACCTTTCTCTCTTGTCCCTACAGTAATATACGAAACGTAACTCTCTCTCTCTTCCTGTCTTCACTAACTTATATCTCCTTCTCAATTTCCGTTCGCCTCCCCCGATCACACTTTTCGTAACGCTCTCGTCATGCATTCACCAGCTTACTCCCCAAGTCAAGCGTGCGTAATGAAGATTTACTTCAAAAAAATTCCAACAAAAATAATCCCTAATCATGTAACTGGTCTATTAAGGAAGATAAATAGAATTATGTTAACCTTAATGTTTAAAACGGTTTTCTTCTATAAACAAATATATTAGGAATGCTTGCATTGTCAATTGATTATACTTACCGCAAATTCAATTACTACAAATTGGTCTAAAACCGGAAAGAGATCGAGGCAATAGTTTTCCCTTTTTCATTCTTATAAAATCACTTGTTGTTTCTGCACGCTCATACAGTTCGTATAGTTTAAAATAGTTTTTCTTCTAAAATTGATTAGGAAACCAGTACTTTAACCAGAAAACCAGTAAGTTGAAATAATCAACTTCAAGTTCACTTCATTGCACTCAGTATAGCGATTATAAAACTTCAAGTTCACTTCATTGCACTCAGTATAGCGATTAAGTCAATCAAATAATATGATTTATTAGTGATAACAATAGTTTTATCAACTTTTGGATTTGTTCGTGTCATTTTGAAGATGTCAGTGAACTTCTTTTTTCATATTTAAGAAGGCGAATATTTTTAATATTATTTTAGTGACAAGAATGGATGATCCCCATTGAGACAATTTGTTAAAATAAACCACGTTGGCTACGCGCCGCACTCGTAATCCATAACAGTAGCGGGCAAGTAGCAACATCCGAGGAACTTTAACATCTTTTTAAAAAAATATGATTAAAGCCATGACGTTTCCTCTATTTCTGACTATCCTTCTATACATTATTTTACGAACCAAAGATTTTAATTCCTTATTATGCCTAGACTTATTCTTAAGGTCTCCACAATTTCTTTGTACGCTTCTGATTTGTATAAAGGGTAACAACTAAGATACATTCTTTAAGCCTAGATTGTCTAACCATTCTACCTCAAAACTATAAATCTAAAATATTGAGGAAATTTGAAGATGAAAGACATTTCAATAAAGTAACAAATATGAAGAAGTAAATTAGAAAAAAAGTTAATGTCGTTATTCTTTAACAAAATCAAGATTTCGATGTAAGGAAGATTTGACACACGCAACTTGTACTGTCTAATTTTTATACGTGCGTTTTATAGCTATTAGACTACTGTATGACAATAATGTCACATTTTCACTTATACTTGCTACAATCGTGTTTATATTTAAATTTATTAGTTTGAATGGATAAGTAAGTGATAATAATTTAGTGTTATTTTTTATTACAGGAATTAATTTTAGAATTCAGTAGATAAGGGTAATATTTTATAACGATGCTGTTTATGTTAAGAGGCTAAATAGTAGCTAACAGCTTCAAAGAAATATTCCGTAAAACAGATAATGTTACTATCTGCCGATGTCTGTTCTGTAAATATGATATGTACTTACTTAATGGACCAGAATTGTTTACTTAAATTAGTCAATGAGCTTTATAAATTCATTTGACATTTTAATTGCAAATTGTAAAGTCCTATTTAATTCTACTTGTTTTTAGATTTGTTGGACAATTTTATATACTTGCGTTACTTGCCAGATACCAAAAAATACTGAAAGTTTTTTATAAATTTTGTCTGTGTAATTATTTATATATACAAAAACTTAAATCGATTTTTATGAAATTTAGCATTGAGGAATATTACTATCCAGAATAGAAAACATAATACTTATTATTCCTTAAAATTTTCCCTTAAATAGCGATCATTAGTACATCATTTTTGCAAAAGTAATCTCAATTTACGAATTAAAAACTTAATTGAAATAGAAAATTATCAAATAAAATATCGCATGAAAAATAATATAATGTATGAGCGACAGGTAGATAAAAATAGTATTAAATTAAATTCTGTATATCATCTACAATACGTATTTCTCTAGGTAATGCGTCTAAATAATTTTTCTCAAAAATATTTAAATGGAAATTTTACAAGGGGCTAGTGAAATAATCCTTTTTTTTAATTTCGTGTGAGATATAAAATGAAAGATCAAGTTGTAAGGATTCTAAACTTATTTTTAATTATTTATTTACATACACCTAGAGGTATCACTAAAAGTGTCCACAAACAAATTATTCAACCCCATCTCCACCCCTCATCTTCAAAACTGCTAGTCAAAATTGTGAAAAAAACAGTATTGAATATATTTCATTATTCACAATTAAATGAAACTACGTGATGTAGTATTATTTCTACTTTCGTTAAGTTCTTTACCACGACCTAGGTTTCTTGTATTACAACATCTTGAAATTTACTAAACTTTATTATTAAACAATATTACTTGAAATTTTCCCGAAATTTTTGGAAAACTACTCTGACGATTCTAAAGCTTATAGTTTTTGAGATGTTCACTATCTTTTTACGCTTGTGAGAGCCATATTAGACAATATATTTGCGAGTTGAAAAATATTGTATGTAATTTAATAGAAACGTGATTATCCTTAGATGATTCGATATATCCATGTGTTCTAGTCGTACCCAACAGGTTTTATTCTTTTATCTAATAAAGGCCAAAAACTTTCTTAAATTTCTAATTTTGCGAGAATAGGAATAAAGAAACGTATTTTTCCTATAATTAGCCACAATTAAATGTATTGATAATTTGGGTATGGTTAATTATGGAAATAAAGCATTTATTCTTTATATATAGTCTTTGGTCGGAACATATTTTCCATCGAAAAATACCGATTTTTTTAGGTGGTTGATTAATAACATTTCGTCAGCATTGTATCTAATCGCACCCTCAATTACAACCACGCGTTGAAGTACACAACGCAAAGCCTCCACGGCTTTGCGTTGTGTACTTCAACGCGTGGTTGTAATTGATGGTGCGATTAGACACAATGCTTTTATGGTAAATCACAGTAACGTTTCTTACATATGAGCGAAAACCGATATTGCTTCTTTCATTGTTTTTGTAATTTGCTGGTTTTGCTTACTTATTTTATCTAACAGATATTTTTTTATCTTTTGTAATGTTTTGTAAAAGAACATTTGTTTAAAGTTTATGAACTTACGCTGACATTGAAGAATTAACCCGTTTCCAGTGTCTGTGAAGATATGAGCTAAAATACTCTCGAAGATGTATTATAAAAATGAAATGAATTGGAAAAAATCGATTTAGGGATTTATGAATTTTAAACACCTATCAGATATGGATAATGCACTTAAAACTTTCGGTAGTATTGGTAAAATAGAAATGGGTTCAAAGTTTTTAGGTTATGCTGATGATACCATTATAAGTAATGGGATAATGTACATTTTTATTTCCATAGTAAAGAATATATAGCAGTTGCTCGAATAATTAATCTTCCTTAATTATAAAATATCGATATTAAATACATCACTTTCCGCTTCTCATTCGTAGATATTCGATACCGTAAATTAGAAAAAAATCGTAATACTGTGCAAAATTTCAAACTTTGCGAGCCGTATGCAATATTTATGTAGTAGGGTACCAGTTGTTTGGCAAAAAATAATTTAATATATCAAGTCGAACTCACAATTCCCTGAATTAACTAAAGACTTTCAAATACCCGAAGTTCCTAGAAATACGCCATAATCAATCCAAAACTCTTCCGTCTATATGAATAGAAATTTGTTTCATATCACACCTTGCTATGATCTTGGTTGCCAATAACTTTTCTTAAAGAATTTCGTATGGAGAGTCAAAAGTGAAGAAGCTGTCATCAGTGTATGAAACAAGTTCCTCCTCAAACTTTCTCCACAAGGAATTAGCATCGCAATTGTCGTTAAAAGGATATCTGCAAAAATCTGATTATTTAACCGGTTCGATTTAGGAAACAAGTAGAAAAGTTGTTACGTACATTAATGAAAACACTAGTATGTTTCTAGGGAAATTTAGCCAAGTTATATCTGAGTATTAATTACGTTGCACATGACGTATACGATCATATCATTGAACCAATGTTATTATGAAGGACAACTCTGGCCTAAAAATCAGCATGTTTAGTTTTTTTTTCAATTCGCTATTCTAATCGTAATTACAATAATAATTTCTTTGGCCTTGTAAGTTTGTGTTATCAAAATGAAGACATTTTATGGACACGCATGATAAGACGCAATAAATTATGCAAACTAGTACATGGTTAGACGTAGCAGAATAATTTATCATTCAGCGTTTCTGTGACCCCTAATCGGTGAGCGGTGGCGTGGTTTCTTAAGATAAACATTTAAAACTAAATACGTATGTGAAACTAACGAGTAATTTTTAAAGAACAAAAACATTAAATCATTAATAAATTAATATATTAACATACCATTACCATTAATGTATACCATTACCATTATTTTCAGTAATGGTAATAGTAGTAATTTGCTTCATAGTTTATTGGTAATAGGCTAACCTTTATTTGCAATTGAGTATAGTTGTGCACATTGCTATATTGGTAAATAAAAATAGTATTCAACTGCTATAGTAATCGGACAAATGTTTTTGATAAAAGAAATAAAATATTATGTAAAAATATTTATAGGAATATTCTGCTTATAAAATGTGTTGAAAAGTCTCAAAATTTAATGAATAAACGGTATTTGTGTATGTTTTATTACCCATATATTTATTACAATTAAAAAAATCCACATTTTTTTAGCTCGAAGAAGCACGATAAGTAAAATAGAAACTGCCAAGTTGAACCACGAAGCGTACAAAATACAGTTTATTCATTAAATTTTGAAGTCTTTTAACGTATTTTCTGTTGTTTCATGTCAACCCCATAACTATTTTTATATTTTTTATAAGTGGTGGAATTTTCAGAACCAGAGAAAACACAGGTGGACTTCATTTCTTTTGATTACGCCATGAAAATGTATTCCATCTCAAACTTATCTTAATTAGAGTTATGTAAAATAAAGGGTCTACTTTCCCACCATATTACCACGTTTTTATTAGCTCGCTTCCTTGCCTGTTTGTGTGTTTGCCGGGTACAAACTTTGCAAATGGTTTTAAACTAACTTCCCGTTGAGCTTGAAACTTCAAACATAGCTCAAAACTGAATGACTGAATGAGCTCTTGTAGGATTTAAAACGAAAAACGTGGGGTGCATGCAATAGACCGTTTATTAATCGGTGTTTAGCTATGGCGTCCTAGTTTACTCACACAACAGGTCATATTATTTGTGGTGCAATAAAATTGTTAATGACTTATAAATCTTTATGGGGCAAGAAGAAGTTATTTTAAATTTTTTGGTCCGTTTTAAAAATTAAAAGAAATTATGTAAGTAATTTTCATTGAGTCTATTTGAATATTTATGAAGCTCCATGTACTTTTTAATACATCTTTTTGAAGAGATAGGAATGCGCCTTCTGATTATGTTGAGAGAAACTTTCGTATAATTTTAATATTTTGTGTTTTGGGTAAAGAAATAATTTTGAAAACACTTAATAAGGTTTCGTTCTCAAATCATTGTAAATTAAAAAAAAAGATTTTCTGGGCTTTAACGAGCATCAACTCTTTAATATGGCTATTATCTAAGTGTAACTCGAATTCATTCTTTTTTCATGCTTTTACCTTAGGGACTTCGGCAATATTCACCTTCATTCGACAGATAAATATTAAAGTCTTATGAAAATTATCGTTAACAGCAATGTAAAGTCGCTAATGTTCACCCTTAAGCTAGGTTCTATAGCGCTACGCGGAGTATTCACTATTATTCATAAACTGTCGTTCAATAATACGTCCGCGTCGTAACAAACGGTTGCTTTACGACTGATAATGGAATTATATAGATTTTCAGCATTTAAGATAAGTTTTAGTTAGAGTTATAAATACTCGGCTCTTAAAGTTCCTTTTTTGAATTAAAGGGAGTTTTTCAGAATAATCAAATCGAACAATTAAATTTGTTTAGGTGATAGTTAGGTCAATGCATCGTACGATCGATTCTAATAACCGGAGCAACAAGAATATGTCATAATCAATTAGGTTGAAAGAATTATAATATAAGGTTTTTACGTCGCTATTTTTCCTAATTATGTTGGACATATACGCTTAGACCTTTCTTCCATATCGATACTCAATCCATTTCTCTTTGAATTAAATATCGATATAGATTTATTATTCTTCCATATTGATATTCAGTGACGGATAAATTATCTTGTCAGCGCGTGCTTATGGAATGTTCTTGTATCGGGATGGCTAAGTTCGTTTACATTGTTAAATGCAGTCACCCGACAGTCTTCAGGTAGATATGGTCGACTTTTGAAAATAAATTTGGCATAAACATTGATTACTTGTTATAATATTAAGTATTCTAATGTTCTGATACATCTATTATATTCTCGTGTTTCTGCCAGCTTGCGATACTCGATTGTGGTGTGAAAGCTAATTGCGTTTATTTGTGATAGCATATCGCCTATTGATAACGTTTCTACTATAATGTTGTCTTGACCTCTGATGTACTCAATATGGGTGGGGAATTTTCTCAGAAATAACAGTTGTCTTATATATCTAGGTGTTTAGCTATGGCGTCCTAGTTTAGCATATGTGTAGGCAAGTAAATTGTGATCGACTTATGTTGAATACCGAGAAACGTATTATCAAAACATCCGAGCGGTAATCAAGTTTTGCTGACTAACTACTGTAGAATTGTACTAATGTATGTGTGTATGTACTTTTTCAGTAAACATTCAATTATTATGACATCCTGTTAAAGTTTTCATTATCATTGATTTAAGATATCCAACGATAATCTTAACTTTGTTCTTTGGTGTTTGATACCATTTAAGAACCAGTGTAATCTAGGTATTCTCTCCCAAATTCTTTTAGCAAATACAGTTCGGTATGTAGATGACTCATATGTTCTGCTTTATCGGCAGTTATGATTTTACTTTTTGACATTAGAGAGAACCTGAAAAGTCTGAATTATATAGCTATGTTTTAAATACTCTTCCCACAATAAGGAAGTTGTTATAAGTGATAATGCCTGAGTAACGATACTCTATACGTCTATGTGCCCTGTATTTTTTTTATACCCCAGATACATATATGGAGTGACCCACCCCTAATATTAAATTATTCTATTTCATTGCATAGCGGTTCATAAAAAACAACTACCATTCAAATTTCATCTATATAGTGCCAATAGTCTCTGAGTAAAATGACTGTGACATACGGACAGACAGACCTATAGGCGGATATAATGAAATTATAAGGGTTTTACTATTTGGCTACGGAAACTTAAAAAATATGAAGAAAATATTATAATTTAAGAATATTTTCCAGTCACGTTAGAAAAAAACTTAAGAGATAATATTACATCCATAGAATAAGTAGTGTAAGATTAATTAAACCAAATTTCCTTTAATGAAATATGAGACAAAACTGAAAAACTCTTAGCAGTATTTCGTTGAAATGCACTAGACGGACAAAAATAAATTCAGCGAGCTCCACTAACGCCAACTTTAAAATTGCAAAAGCTTGAAAATATTAAAATAATTATGGCTAACGTAACAGTTCATTAGTGTCATTGGTAAAGTCATCAACAAAAGTTCCACAGCATTTCTAAAATTGCACATACAAAATAATAGGACTATATCGAACATCTTTTATAGGAATTAAAACTTAATAATACATGCAATTAAACCTTAATCATACACTTGGAAAACGTCAAACCAACGTCATCCCCATTTACAAACGTAACGAATTATGTACACTCTGCTACAAAATTATGGTACACTACATATTTTCAACAATAACTTAAGAAAATGACATTTTTAGTATTTATATAATAGATTTGAAGATGTTTAGCCAAAAAAGACCTATAAATATTAGAAAAAGACAGCTCGTTTACCCACAAATGCCGTGTAATAACGTGCCGCCCGTTGATGCGATAAGACTATATATTCAATTTGCAGTTACGAGGAGAGGATTGAGACATGTTGTATTTATTTACTGAGTAATATGGGTATTGTGCTTATTATTTATATCAAATATCCATTAATTTTTTATAAATCTATATCGAGAACGATTTGGTACAGTCGAAATCAATATTATCAATAATATAAAATAACAATAAAGGAAAGTGTTACAAATAACAAATATAGTGAATGAATTTCGATATTAAGAATTAATTAAAGAATCTTGAAAGTAATATAAAAACTTCAGAAGGCCGGTAAAAGGTCATAAGTAATAGATGAGCAATTTTGAGCAAAATGTTAAATCTTTAAGAAGAAAGAAAGTATTGAATATATCTGGCGTTAATTTAGTAGAAATTCATTATTCACAATTAAATGAAACTACGTGACGTAGTATTATTTCTACTTTCTATAAATTCCTTACCACGACCTAGGTTTATCAGTAAAGAGAAAATAGCTCACCTGAAGATGTAATACAACGAAACCTAGGTCGTGGTAAAGAACTTAAAGAGAGTAGAAATAATACTACATCACGTAGTTTCATTTAATTGTGAAGAAAGAAAGTGTTACAAAAACAACCTTTCATTGAAAAACACACGAAACGACGATTTTCTGAAAAGCATCGCATAGCAAAAAGTGGCATCATGTATTATTTTCTGATGAAAATGGTTCAACGTGGAATGACATAGGATATAAATATTACTAACGTGATTTAAGAAAAAAAAAGAAGTTTTTTAAGTTAGAGACATCTTGTAAACCAAAAATATTGGACAAAAACCAAAAATATTGGCAGAAACTATATTTTTCAACAATGTTCCATCCACCGAAGTTTATTTTTTAGAAAACAACATTCAAAGTTTTGAATTCGTCAGCACTTTATCTAACACGTGCTGTGTATTTAAATAGAAAATAGTTTGATAACGTTGAAGAATTAAAAACGATATTCAAAAAGAGTGGGGAAAGTTGGAATGAAATTAAGTTGACAATTTATATATAATTTACCGAAGAGATTGGCTGAAAGTTTTAAAAATAAAAGAAGAAGCCCTCGTTACTGAAATAACAAGCAATATCTTCTTGTCAATGGTTTTATTATTTATTTCATCTAACTGTAGTTTTGTTTGTAATTTGTAACTATAGCTTTGTCGCACTATTCAGGCGGTGTGGTTATGCTGGCACTTATAATTAAACAATAGCTGTATGTTTTTAAAGATTATAAAACTACTTTTGCTTAAACATATTTTACTGTGGAATGCAAATGTAACAAAATTTCATTTTATATAGAGTTATTATGAAAAATATAACTAGTTTTGTCGCGAAGTGTACATAAATTATCACCTTCGTATTAACTTTTCATAGGGTTAACATCCGGTCCGCCGATAGGCACAATATGTTTGGGTTTATTGTTAACTGTTTACAGCTCTCTTTATTAATGAATCCTTTTGACCTTTGAATATTTTCAGTACTAATTACAAAGTCCTTGTCCGAAAGAGTAAATTTTTTTTTTATTTTCAATCCTTTATTAAAATTTCTTTATTATGATAATTTAATAACGGAAATTAAAAGCACAAATGTCCAGATTAATTATTCTTATGCTGAAAGTGTTTCAAGAAATCGTATAACTTTTGCGATAATCTGATATATTTGTCCCGTTGTCGTTTATTTTGTTTAAATTATATTTATTTCTTTTACAATCGCATAATTTACTATAAATTGCTTTGATTTTCAAAGGTTTTTATCTTACTTATCAAATTGTAATTACTTTATTTAAGCAACCCGTACTAATTATTTAATTCGACAGCTGGAATAATATACTAGACGCATAAAAGGATGATGTGACCGTAGTATTTCTTAATTATTTTTCTCTAACTAGGTTTTACTGCAAGAGAAAACGCCCCATATAAAACACGACTGGTTTATGACGTCATTGACCAGTTATTTAGCATTCATACAAGGGAGTTTATTAAATAATAATAATACTTTAGTGTCTCCTTAAATATTGAGTTTAAGTTATATATTGAATATCATAATTTTATCATTTTTTTGTGTGGAAACTAAATTCATGATAAGTTTTTCTATTCAACGAAAAAAAAAATTACGCCTTTTCCTATTCAGAAGTTTCGATTAATTGTTTATTATATGCATTATTTTTTTCATACCAAGGCTTTTTCAAACCTACTCTACAGTTTTAAAACTTTTCACAAAAATTTCGACATCAGCCAAATACCCTATTCTGCTGTTCATGACTATCGTTACTGATAGCTTTGTTTTTATGTATCCATAATTGCAATTAACCTCTATAACCTTTACTTAAATAAAAATTGGCACATGTAAACTGGCGAATTACCGATATTGAGTTCTTTTAACAACGAATCATTTTATTCATCAAATTCTAATGTTAGTTATCTAACGGTTGAAAAATTAAATTCTGCTCTATTCGATAATTTTGAAAAAAAAGCTATTCAAGTTGAGTGGAGAAAATTGGAATGAAATTATCTTGACAATTTATATGTAATTTACCGAAGAAATTAATTGAAATTTTTAAAAATAAAAGGAGGCCCTCGTTACTGTAATAAAAAGTATATAAATAACTTTTATTTGAATCTTCCTACGATGACTGAAAATTGCTCACGTCGCATGCATTTTGCGTAACTCTGAGAATGATCGAAAGCATATACATAATGGGAAAGAAGTGAAAACAACCGGTAACGGAACATACAGCAAAGTTGCCCCCGACAATTTGTATTTTTTAATGCTGAGACGCACCGTAAGAAGTTTTATTTTAAAATACTATGATACTTAGTAAGTTGCAACGAATATTAGAAACGAGCAAACGAATATTAGAAACGAGGTAAAAAAAAATTTTTAAACCATGCTAACAAAAGTGGTGTTATGTTAAAGGGATGTTATAAAATATAATTTCATATAAAAGCAATACAGGCATTGCTTTTATATGAAACAAATTTCGTCAGTGATTTGTTTTCAAAGCATAACTATAGAAACTAAACAAAAAGTAACACGATAAATATATTCATTTTTGCATTTTTCACGTATTTAAATTAACATGAAAGAAAATTACTTCAAAAAGACGCTTTTTAAATTTTCTATAGTATTCGTAAATGAAAAAAAAAATCACTCTCCGTTCAATAATTATGCACAAAGCGACAATAAAAAATACATACAACTTCATAACCTCTTCCTTGTTGGGCGTTGATTAATAAAATATGAGTTTAGAAATTCAGGAACGTTCGTTCAAATTTAGAGTCAACTGTTGCATAAGTATTGTGAGAATAAAAATATCAGCGACCAAAAATTCAATGTTGCTCAAAAATTAAAAAGTTTCTTACCTTACCTTCTCTTCTTTTCTTCTAAAAGTTAAGTATTATATTTGGGTTTCAAAAAAAAAAAAAAAAAAAAAATATATATATATATATATATATATATATATGTATATATATATATATATTATAGATTATTTCAAACCACAAAGCTTAGTGATTAAAAAAAATTGTAAAGTATGGCACGTGTGAAACATTTCAACTTTTTAAAATTTTTATATTGAAATATTTTTATTTAAACAAACAGAAAACGAAAAAGCAAATATTCATGTAATTGTTAATAATATGATATTAATATAATTTGACTAGTATATTATTATACAATAATTTATCACAGAATTATTTCTTAACAATCTTGTAAATATATTTTTAATTTTAATATACCGTCAGCCGGCAAGATGGAAGGCTGGCCGAATTAAATCGGAAAGAGCCGACAAGATGCAAAATGGCACGTCGCGACGTACCATCAGAACGTTTTAACTCCCATTCAAACGCGCCAATGGATGTTTCACACCAACTAATAAAAACATAAAATATGAAAGAAAGCGTAGAAAAAATACATACATTTACGGCTCTCACTCTCAAGGAGACTTCGCTTCAATTGGTCAGTGGGCTCTTACACTAAATATATTATTTATCTAATCAGGTCTTAACCTATAATTGTTGATAGTCAAACTTTCTAAAAGCAAGCTATCGTCCCTATCATAATCTAACTCTAAATTATGTTACATCATTTACATTGACGTCAACTGTCAAGAACTTGGATTAACTTATCGACCCAATATGTTAGCTGGTAACCTCAAGTAAAGTATATTGATCCTTGTATCTCCAGCAAAATATATATTTTTAAATGATCTTGAATATTTTTATTTTTAAATGATCTTGAATATTTTTTTATGGGCTTGAATTTTTTTATTTTTAAATGATCTCGATATTTTTATTTTTAAATGATCTTGAATATTTTTATTTTTAAATGATCTTTAATATTTTTATTTTTAAATGATCTTGAATATTTTTTTAAATGATCTTGAATATTTTAAATGATCTTGAATTTTTTTAAATAATCTTGAATTTTTTTTCAAAATATATATTTTGAATTGATCTTGAATATTTTTCCCATGCTTGATTTGAATACGTGTTCTTCCTCGATATTATTAAAAAAAATGTGCTTAAACTTATGTACTCGCGTTAGAAGTTATACTTCTTTGATATATTATAAGGACACTTTATTTAGCAGGCATATTATTAATGGAAATAAAATAATAAAAAGATTGAAGCGTGATTATAATTTTTTATTTAGATTGGTACAATCTAAATTCAACCAAATAATTAAATTTTAAAAATTAAAATTAATTTTGTCACAGAGTGGTAAATAAATGATAAAGTAGTAATTTATCATTTATAATACAAATAAATACATACTGAAACTTAACCTAACTTAGAGAAAAACACTTAAAATACATTTTAAAAAGCTTATAAACACTATTTCTGTCACGAATAATCACAACACGTAAACGTTTTTATTATATTGACCACTACTAAATTTCAATTACTAAAAAATATTACATAAAAGCGCAGATATAATTTAGATTTTTATGAATATGAAACACGTGTTGTGTATTTAAAAATACCTCAATAACTATCATGAATATAGTATCATTCACTACAAGCCGTGCGCGTGCATCGTAAAATTTCCCTCATCATTTTTTCATAACCTCAAAAATTGGAACTCTTAATAAAATCTCCGTTTTTCAGATATTCCTGGCGCTTAAAGAAGCATAATTTAAAAAATTGGAACTCTTAATAAAATCTCCGTGTTTCAGATATTCCTGGTGCTTAAAGAAGCATAATTTAAAAAATTGGAACTCTTAATAAAATCTCCGTGTTTCAGATATTCCTGGCGCTTAAAGAAGCATAATTTCAGAAATTGGAACTCTTAATAAAATCTCCGTGTTTCGGATATTCCTTCTTATATTATCTGTATCTTATAAGAGTACAGAAAATGTGAAGATATTTATAAAAATAAAAATGTTTGCTGCAAATTGAAAATATAAATTGCAACTTAAATTATCTAACCATTTCCATCCATAATACATATATTTCTTATCAACATTTTAAATAATCCAACCTATCTCAGATTCATTTCAATTGATGGATTTTCAAATCATAACTTAAGATAGTTATGATTTGAAAATCCATCAATCTCTTTATATTCAAACTTACTACAATTGATGTATTTTACGAAGTCTTTGCTAATTAAATGGATCATGACATCAGAAACTTATCTTCGTGTTATCAAAATGTATTAATGTATATATTAGACTTAAAGCACACCCTGGACACTCCATACAAGTGAACAGATTTAATTGCCTACACTATTGAATACGTACTTGCCTATCCGTATCCGTTTGTGTGTATGCATAAATTAATGTATGGCTGCCGCAGCGTGCAGGTAAAGAATATTTACTATTACTACATATCGGTCTCGATCATTGCAGGTAATCGCGCCGATCAAGTGAGTTGACGGAACATAGCTGTTTCTCTTTCTGATTAATAACGTCGGCCGAATGACTGTCTCGATAGCCCGCTGGCGCAGTAAGTCTGTACTGGCGCGCACGTCTTTATTATTACCTAATAGTAAAAATGTTATTATATAAATAAATATTTTATACTATACATTTAATTTTGTGAAAGTAATTTGAAAATAATAATATTAAGTTAGAATTTATAAAAAGTTACTTAGTGCGGATTCTAAAAATTAGGTAAAATTTTAAATAAATTATGTTTATTTATAAATGTGTAGCATACACTGAAATATTGTTTTCGTTGTATATTTGACTTTATTAGATTTGCTTCATAAGAAATATTTCTTAATAAACAATATAATAAGCCTATGATAGACACTACAAGGATACGTTTTCCAACCACATCGCGTTCAAACAAAACAATGACTTTTAAGAACTGTTTGAAATTTCAAACTGATCGGTGACATATTTGTAGATATAAAATTACAGGTACTAACCAAATAAGATGGTGATACTAAACAAAATTATTTATAACAAAACAAAAAGAGAGAGACAAAACAATCTCCTATCCTTAGTCAATTTATTGCTTTCCAAGCATTCGCCAACAGCGCAATAACGAACCGTAATATTGAATTATTATTAATAGTTATCAATAAAGACAGAATATACAAAACTCAACCAAACATCGCAAAATTAAACCAATACACGAGCGCAACGTAGGAACGCGTACTCTTGATCGTACTCGGCATCTGCGGGTGACGTTAAATTGGCGGAGGGAGATGAATGTCGCTTCTTTACGTAGTAATAGTTACTATTCTTCGCTTAAAGTCTGAAATTAATACAATTATAAAAATTTCTTTTCACTTCTTATTGTTATACTACTGTACGTATACAGTAGTATAACAATAAGAAGTGAAATTAAATGTATGACATTAAATAATATGTATCTATTTTCTAAACTTCCATAAATATTTCAACACTTTCCATTCAAATGTGTTATGCGTTACACCAAAATAACTTAAATGTGACTTTAAACCTTCTTAAGGTTATGGAGACAATTGTTATGGATCATCAAAACTCGGTGTATATTACTATTTGATTTTAAAAACGAAATAACATAACTTGCTAATACATATTAATATTACATTAACAGAAAAGTTTAAATGGAGCAAACAAGATAGCGAGCGAATAAATATCTGACGTATATCGTGGTATAACAGGCAATGTTTGGCTAACTGTAACTCATATTTACTAGTTCGTCATACCAACACCATTTGTCCATTTATCCAATATTACTTGAGGGTCATTCTGTTAATAGTAATTAATTATTGAATATATTTGGCGTTAATTTTGTAGAAATTCATTATTCGCAATTAAATGAAACTGGGTGATGTAGTATTGTCTACTTTCTTTCAGTTCTTTACCACGACCTAGGTTTCGTTGTATTACAAAAAATTCTGGTAAAGATCTTTGCTAATAGCCCACCTGAAGATGTTGTAATACAACGAAACCTAGGTCGCGGTAAAGAACTTAAAGAAAGTAGAAATAATACTACATCACGTAGTTTCATTTAATTGTGAGTAATTAATTAATTAATGTTAAACTTTGATTGTTATTTTTTCTTTATTATGGTTATTTATAATCTTTATCTAATTTTGATTTTAAATTAACACTTTTGTTTTGTGTGTCATTATGTTTAATCAGTTTAAATTGATAGTGGTAGTGTAATTTATATTTTAAAGTACCTTTCTTAAATCTATGTGTATATAATAAATATTTACGGTAAAATAAATATTTTTATTAGGGAATGTTAGGATACAAGTCCGTCTAGTGTGAAACCTAAAAAATATTAATTTGTCAGGATTTAAATATGTTTTTCCCTATGTGAAATAAAGAAATAAACAAATAAGCGAATATTTTTGATAGTATGATGATTTGAGAGATTCTGAAGAATTCTTCTGCAGAATTCTGACAATTTTCTTCTAATAATGTTCTATTTGAATTTTACTTTCTATTTCAGAGCTAAATAGACACATTTGCTTAAACCATTATAACTTTTAAAGGTCCAATTTTAATTATATCAATAAGGTGTACAAAACCGAGTTCGTGAAACAAAATATTAACGCGAGCCAAGTCTCAAACAAAAGCAGTTTAAGTGATGTTATTAAAATACACAGTTCAAAATCATTTTGATCAAATTATTAGGAGTTTGTATCGATCGATCTACCTTATTTATTAATCCAATATGTATTACTTGTTTACGAAACCTTCAAAATCGGTTTAATCTGAATTCCTAATTTATTTAGTTTCAAAATCGGTTTAACCGAAAGTCCTAATTTAACTAATAGTAAAATTAAGATTCTCTTCGATACTGTCCTGCATAATACTCTTCGATACTGTCCTGCATAATACTCTTCGATACTGTCCTGCATATACTTTCATAATTTGTTTTCTATTTGCTCTTAACAGCAAATATTTTTTAAATATACGTATTTGTTTTTTGAACCAACTATAAGTAAATTGTTAATAAGATATTGTCTTTTGTTACTGTACGTAAGATAACGTGACAGTGGTCATCGATGTCAGCTGTCAATGTGTACAACAGTTTAAATATATTTGATGTATTTTTAATCAAGTAATAAGCTAATTATGCAACACATTTAATGACGCTAATATTATTTATTTATCGGATAAAACTCTTTTTTTTATAAAGAATGGCAAGGGAAAGACACACAATAAAATAATTATATAACTTTAATTAAAGATAATGTCAATTATAAAAAACGGGCGGTTTATGCAATTTGTTAAATACATATTGATACAAGTGTAATGTTTTGCCGCTGTACAAGAGGTCAACTTTTTTACTATAAATAAATCAAACGCGAATTTGTATTTATTGTAAAAAATAGTTCTTTATGATTATCTTATATAATAATGACTTACTTTCTTCCTACAATTTATTCGTTCGTTTATATACATGTGTACACATATATATATATATATATATATATATATATATATATATATATATATATATATATGTACACACATTATACATATATTTAGGCCATACAGCTGTATTGTAGAAAAGCGGAAGTGAAGCATCCCGGAAGCGAAAGTGGAGTACACCGGTTAACCGGAACCGGCGGCTCTATCCACAGTTTATACGAATAGTTTATATGGAATTTCCATGTTAAAAACTTTTTAGACGTTTCTTTAACATCACGTTGTTACGACAATGTTGACCATTATTAAGTAAAGAATTTTAAGATCATTATCAAGTAAATATTGAAAGATCAAACATTTACTAAGTCGAAGTATTATTTTGAACGAATGTAAAATTTTCATTTCTGAGATTTGTTACATTTTTAAACGATTTTAATTCCATTTTTTGTCATTAATTCAAGTCTTGCAATGGTTTTTTCAGCTACTCTTAAATAACCGATTCTCACGAACCTTTGCAAACGTATTCAGTCCCCCATTACAATGCATTATGATCATTTCAACATCTCATCCTCAAATCCTGACGCTGGTGGGATACTACTTGTCTAAATCGCGAGACTTGACTATCGGCTGGTTTAAAATTATTATGTTGGGTCTCAAGCCGAAACTTTGTGATTAATCTCCGAGACTAACTTCTTTCTCCTGGGTCTACTGACTGTCTGCCTACCTAAATCATGAGGTTTAAGATCTGCTGCTTTCAAATTGCTATAACATGCCACTAGAAGTGACTCACTTTTTGAATAATTATCGTAAAGTCGGGCTGAGTAAATAAAGCACATTAAAAAGTTAAATATAAAATAAAGATAAAAAATAATTATGCATTACTAGTTAGGCGAAAGTGAAATCGAGGAACATATTTATTCCTATGTTAGATATATATATATATATATATATATATATATATATATATAATACATACATACATATATATAGTTGTTTGTTATATTATCTTTAGAAAGGATTTCACTACAATACGAGTATTAAGGTCGAAGAAAATAGTCTAAATTTAGATATAACTTTGAATCTTCAAGAAAATAAAAGTTTTCCACAAAATTCACCCAGCAATTGATTTTCCTCATTTCTTTTATTAAAAGCTAGAATTCGATTAAAGGAAAATAAAAAATTGATTTTCCATTAATCGAATTCTAGCTTTTATTACATCATTGTTTATGCCAAACTTAACTTAATAAGTTTTTTTTTATTAATTATATTTTCACCTTTATTTAATTATATTTTCACGTCAGCTATCAGGTAAATTTAAGAATTTGTAGAATTAAAGCTGGATACATGTGGAACTATATCGCATCAATACTTAACTGACATTATAATTCTTCATCTTACGGTATATGTGGAACAATATCGCATCAATACTTAACTGATATTATAATTCTCCATCTTACGGTATTCTCATTTAATGGCGCGCGCTATTCTCGTTCAATCCGTTTGCTTCTACTAATTTAGACCAAGTACATCCCATATCCCGCTATTATAGCAAATATAGTATAATTTAAATAAAGTTCTAACATACTATAATTTCTTATACAAAAGGTATATAAGCAAACAACCATAATAACCAAGACATATGTAAACCTTACTGTAACGTGTCCGAATAGGGATGAAATTAATTCAAATAGGGTTTGTGCAGTTCCAACAGTGTTTATTTCTTACACATCAGACTAGAAAAACCTACTCAAAATTTCAACAATATTTACGATTTTCTTTTATTTTCTAGAGGTATGGAAAGTAGATTGTAGGCGGGGAAAAGGTCTACCCAACATTTAATTAAGAAGAATTTAGATAAATTGCTAAATGAAATGCATGTATCTTATACTACGTAATAAAATGTCCAATAAAGTGGTACATTTCGCATTCAAGAATATTATGTAATCACTACTTTGATAACGGGATGTATTCTTGCTACTGGGATAAAGAAGGACTCTTATTGCTAGCACATATATAGGATAGAATTATTAAATGTAAATCACTATAAATACTTAAATTGTTACGAATTTAACAATTTATAATCTTGAACCCAAATGTTGAGAAGCAAGTGATCAGAAAAATTGACACGTGATTGGTCCTAAAGGCCACCACTATATTCACCTAGATTCCAAACTACAGACGTAAGTGACTCAAACTTTATAAAAATAAAATCAACTCAATTTAAATGTGCTTCACGCTAAGTTAACATTCATATTATATATGTCATGAAGTTTAATTGAACTGACGACGTTTTTGTATTTTAATTTGTTTAAAGTTCAAAAGCTGCAAACCAAAATTCAGAGTAAATGTTAATTTAGTTATTTCCCGCTTGTATTACCAAATAATTGTACCAATTAACTGACATGCCTATATAATTTAAGTACCTCTATTTCTAAGGAAATCTCCAGCCTAATGAAGAATTTCAATTAAAATCTGATCGTAATGAAATGTTTTTTCAGGCATGCGCAGATTAATTATCCCAATATGTAAAAATAAAGAAACTACAATTTCTAATTTATTTCAGAACCTCCCATTTTCCTCAGTTTAGAGTGAATTTTTTTTCGCAGACCTTATCGAGTCGGATGTCACACGACAGGTTTTTTAAAAAACTATCGAAAATTTCATAATTATTTTTTGCTATAGTGTTTACTTGACGAGATATGGGTCCTCAGAGCGTCAAAAGTATGCCACTATAACTTTTTAACTACATGTGTGAAAAATGTAAAAACGAACTAACGATACTGGCACATAATAAACACTACGAGTAAAAATTAATCATATCGGCAATCAAATTATATGTGCTACACAAATATATTTATATGGTGAAAAATAATATTAATATGTTTAATAAAATTACCAATTAAAAAAACATTTATGTTTTTAAAAATTAAATGATAACAGTACTCCTATAGAGTTATTTATAATTGTACTTAACTTGTTTATTTTTAAATGATCTCAATTGACAGACCGATTTTGACTAAATTTATTATTCACTTCCGGTATAATTTCATTTAAATAATCTATACATATAATAAAATGGCAACGTGGCCGTGGCAGTGCACTCACATAAGTCACATAATAACCATTATTATTAAGATTATTACTTAATGTTATTACTACTTAATTAAATGACAAACCAACTGTCATAAATGTCTAATCTTATAATTCTCCGCTAGGTGACCATAGTAATTCATTTATTTCTAATAAATATTTTCAATTTAATGAGTCATTTCTATTTATTTATTAGTAACTACAATATCATTACTATCTTTCAGGCACTAAGGTACCTCATAAGGGTAGCCTAGAGGTAGAAACTTTAAAGATCTGAAAATATGTAATATAATACAATAAAATTGTTTCGCGGACGTTATTTATTATGAAGCATGTTATAGATGTTGACAGCTGACATCGATGCTTTTGAGAAGTTCAATGGGTTATCGGTAATAAACAAACGCGTCAAACGCTTATATCGAGTCTACATGAGGAAGTGTTACTGGAAAGTTAATTACAAATTCTTCATGTTGTAATATACAAAAAAAGTTTCAAATCATTCTTCCTCGTGTTGCAATACCAAAAAAAATATGAATTTTTTTTCGTATTTGATTCATTTACAAAGTCATTGCCATGTCAATTTAAAACAGTTTATTCGAATGTTGTATAACGCGTGTGATGCGTGCGACCTTTGCGGTTGTACTGGCATCACATGCGTCTGATATATACTTCATGTGTTCAAACAAGTTTGTTCATGAAGGTTGAACTGAAATATGATAATATAAATAATATTTAAAAAAGTCCATAGCCGCAAAACTTTTGGCTGGAACACTCGTTGCGTGAATTTTGACTCGTAAACGGCCGATTTTTATTTTTGCTGTACTCATTTTTATACGTTCAAAAAGGCTCATTATGTGTTTTCGAAATTTTTTTAATGTGAATTCAAAAGGCATAAGTGCAAAAATAGCATTAAATTTAAGTAAACGGCCCAAATGTAGGTCAAATTCTGTACCCAGGAACATAATGAAACCTCCATTCTATATTTATTTTGTATATGTATATAGAGCAATAGAAAAAGAAACACCGTGATGTGTTTGGTTGATCGCAAGACATACGGCCATTGAGTGCGTGGCGCACCGCGGGGACCCGGGTTCGATTCTCGGCCGCTCATCAAGCGGGACTGGAGAAGTCCAACCTTTCGAGGCTCTGGCAACCATTTTTCCATATGAAATCCTTCATCTCATGTGGACACAACAACAACAACAAATGATACAATATTATAATGAAAATGATTGCGATTTCGCACAAAAAACTAGTAACTAAAATATGGTTGTGATTAGAAAGAATAAAAAAATCAGGGTCGATTATATTTAAAGTTGTTTTTATTATGACTTATAATCGGCTTATTATTCATTTCTCAATCTTGGCCATAATCGTTTATAATGTTTAAAAATATTCAATCACACCAAGTATCAATAACACAAAGTTTCAGTCACACCAAGTTTCAATCACACAATTTTTCAATCACACCAAGTTTCAATCACAATCAATCTATAAAAGATCTTTTAAAAATATGTTATTTATGGTCGTCGCGTCTTCAACCGTCGGTACAGTGTTTTGGAAGCAGTCTTTATTTATATAAAATTTAATATCTTTCCTAACGTAAATGTAATATATTTATGGAATAATTTTTTTTACTAATTATATAAATTTTAGAATTTATTCCATTCCCTTGTATTCAAAATCCAAAATAAACAAAATGCTGGATATTTCTTATGACTGACTTGCAGCGAAAAAAAACACGATAGTTTAATACCCAAATTTATTATTGCAATAATAATTATATTTAAAAGATACATATGTTTAAAAATTATTATATTATCCCTATTCTATTAATATACACATTCTACTTTATTATGGTCGAAAAATTAAAAGGATGTAGAGGTGAAATCAATTAAGAGAGCAAAAACTATATTTGTCTAGTATTTCATATTATTTTTCATGTAAGATGTACAATGAACTCCATCAGTCTGAATTGTCAGGCCGAAGAATTTCCAGGCCGAAGAATCTTAAATAAGATTCTTCGGCCTGGAAATTTTGGAGATAAGGAGGACTTTTTCATACATTTTTCGTTGTAAGATGAAAACTAATTAAAAGAAAATATTTTTGGAATGTGTTTCAGTTACATCTTTTCATTTGTTACTCTACTTGTCCTTCTAGCCTCACTTTTAACACCTTACGCATTCATTTCGGACCTATTTTAGTAGTTGCCTCGAAAAAGAGATATCCTTTGAAATATATTATAAATTATCTATTGCTTTAGTATTCATTTTATTTAGAACTATTATATTTTAGAGCATCTCAAATCATATTATTAATTATCTTCTATATATAGGATTATTATATGGAAATTTGAAAGGAAATTGACAAATAGTAGTATTATTGCAGTATTATAGTAGTAGTATTATTGGAAAAATAATGAAAGTAGCTGACCGTATTGTAGTGGTCGTCTCGTAGAAGTCAAAATTATCATATTATTTCTGTATTCACTTTTTGCGTCATCTAATTGTATTCTTACTGTGTCAATAACTGTGTACTTGCTGGCTTAAGTGGCACAAATAATATTTGTGTATACTTCATCGAAAGTTTATCGGCCTACTTCATGATCATGAAAGAAAGTAGGAAGATAAAGAGATTACAGAAATAATTTGACATTCTTCAAAAATATTACCACAATGGCCTAAATCTCACTATGAATATTAATGACATGATGGAGTATCGTTTTGAGAAAGATGTGATGAATTATCTCCGTAACAGGGCACCATATCCAGGTACAATGTAAGAGATTGATCACGTAGAAATAAGTCCGCCATATGTTAAAACTTAGAGACTACAGATTTTATTAGAAACTTCGTCAACTTAGATTTTATTTATTGTTTACAAAAGTGCATGTCAAAATCTTAGAGACAGATTTAACATATATAGACGGATTTTACACATAGACATTCAGATTTTATTAGAAACTTCGTCTACTTAGATTTCATTTATTGTTTGTAAAAGTTCATGTTTAAATCTTAGAGACAGATTTAACATATATAGACGGATTTTACACATAAACATTCAGATTTTATTAGAAACTTTGTCATAGATTTCATTTATTGTTTGCAAAAGTTCATGTTTAAATCTTAGAGACAGATTTAACATATATAGACGGATTTTACACATAGACATTCAGATTTTATTAGAAACTTCGTCTACTTAGATTTCATTTATTGTTTGTAAAAGTTCATGTTTAAATCTTAGAGACAGATTTAACATATATAGACGGATTTTACACATAAACATTCAGATTTTATTAGAAACTTCGTCATAGATTTCATTTATTGTTTGCAAAAGTTCATGTTTAAATCTTAGAGACAGATTTAACATATATAGACGGATTTTACACATAGACATTCAGATTTTATTAGAAACTTCGTCAACTTAGATTTAATTTATTGTTTGCAAAAGTTCATGTTTAAATCTTAGAGACAGATTTAACATATAGAGAAGGATTTTACACCTAGACATTCAGATTTTATTAGAAACTTCATCAACTTAGATTTCATTTATTGTTTGCACAAGTTCATGTTTAAATCTTATTGACAGATTTAACATATATAGACGGATTTTACACATAGACATTCAGATTTTATTAAAAACTTCGTTAACTTAGATTTCATTTATTGTTTGCAAAAATTCATGTTAAAATCTTAGAGACAGATTTAACATATAGAGAAGGATTTTACACATAGACATTCAGATTTTATTAGAAACTTCATCAACTTAGATTTCATTTATTGTTTTCACAAGTTCATGTTTAAATCTTAGAGACAGATTTAACATATAGAGAAAGATTTTACACATAGACATTCAGATTTTATTAAAAACTTCGTTAACTTAGATTTCATTTATTGTTTGCAAAAATTCATGTTAAAATCTTAGAGACAGATTTAACATATAGAGAAGGATTTTACACATAGACATTCAGATTTTATTAGAAACTTCGTCTACTTAGATTTCATTTATTGTTTGTAAAAGTTCATGTTTAAATCTTAGAGACAGATTTAACATATAGAGAAGGATTTTACACATAGACATTCAGATTTTATTAGAAACTTCATCAACTTAGATTTCATTTATTGTTTGCACAAGTTCATGTTTAAATCTTATTGACAGATTTAACATATATAGACGGATTTTACACATAGACATTCAGATTTTATTAAAAACTTCGTTAACTTAGATTTCATTTATTGTTTGCAAAAATTCATGTCAAAATCTTAGAGACAGATTTAACATATATAGACGGATTTTACACATAGACATTCAGATTTTATTAGAAACTTCGTCATAGATTTCATTTATTGTTTGCAAAAGTTCATGTTTAAATCTTAGAGACAGATTTAACATATATAGACGGATTTTCCATATAGACATTCAGATTTTATTAGAAACTTCGTCAACTTAGATTTCATTTATTTTTGCAAAAGTTCATGTTTAAATCTTAGAGACAGATTTAACACATATAGACGGATTTTACATATAGACATTCAGATTTTATTAGAAACTTCGTCATAGATTTCATTTATTGTTTGCAAAAGTTCATGTTTAAATCTTAGAGACAGATTTAACATATATAGACGGATTTTACACATAGACATTCAGATTTTATTAGAAACTTCATCAACTTAGATTTCATTTATTGTTTGCACAAGTTCATGTTTAAATCTTATTGACAGTTTTAACATATATAGACGGATTTTACACATAGACATTCAGATTTTATTAAAAACTTCGTTAACTTAGATTTCATTTATTGTTTGCAAAAATTCATGTTAAAATCTTAGAGACAGATTTAACATATATAGACGGATTTTACACATAGACATTCAGATTTTATTAGAAACTTCGTCAACTTAGATTTCATTTATTGTTTGTAAAAGTTCATGTTTAAATCTTAGAGACAGATTTAACATATATAGACGAATTTTACACATAAACATTCAGATTTTATTAGAAACTTCGTCATAGATTTCATTTATTGTTTGCAAAAGTTCATGTTTAAATCTTAGAGACAGATTTAACATATATTTTACACACAGACATTCAGATTTTATTAGAAACTTCGTCAACTTAGATTCCATTTATTGTTTGCAAAAGTTCATGTTTAAATCTTAGAGACAGATTTAACATATATAGACGGATTTTACACATAGACATTCAGATTTTATTAGAAACTTCGTCATAGATTTCATTTATTGTTTGCAAAAGTTCATGTTTAAATCTTAGAGACAGATTTAACATATATAGACGGATTTTACACATAGACATTCAGATTTTATTAGAAACTTCGTCAACTTAGATTTCATTTATTGTTTGCAAAAGTTCTTGTTTAAATCTTAGAGACAGATTTAAAATATATAGACGGATTTTACACATAGACATTCAGATTTTATTAGAAACTTCGTCAACTTAGATTTCATTTATTGTTTGCAAAAGTTCATGTTTAAATCTTAGAGACAGATTTAACATATATAGACGGATTTTACATATAGACATACAGATTTTATTAGAAACTTCGTCAACTTAGATTTAATTTATTGTTTGCAAAAGTTCATGTTTAAATCTTAGAGACAGATTTAACATATAGAGAAGGATTTTACACATAGACATTCAGATTTTATTAGAAACTTCATCAACTTAGATTTCATTTATTGTTTGCACAAGTTCATGTTTAAATCTTATTGACAGATTTAACATATATAGACGGATTTTACACATAGACATTCAGATTTTATTAGAAACTTCGTCAACTTAGATTTCATTTATTGTTTGCAAAATTTCATGTTTAAATCTTAGAGACAGATTTAACATAATTTTAGAGACGAATTTTACATATAGACATGCAGATTTTATTAGAAACTTTGTCAACTTAGATTTCATTTATTGTTTGCAAAAGTTCATGTTTAAATCTTAGAGACAGATTTAACATAATTATAGAGACGGATTTTACACATGGACATACAGATTTTATTAGAAACTTCGTCAACTTAGATTTCATTTATTGTTTGCAAAAGTTCATGTTTAAATCTTAGAGACAGATTTAACATATTAGACGGATTTTACACGTAGACATTCAGATTTTATTAGAAACTTCGTCAACTTGGATTTCATTTATTGTTTGCAAAAGTTCATGTTTAAATCTTAGAGATAGATTTAACATAATTATAGAGACGGATTTTACATATAGACATACAGATTTTATTAGAAACTTCGTCAACTTAGATTTCATGTATTGTTTACAAAAGTTCATGTTTAAATCTAAGAGACAGATTTAACATATAGAGGCGGATTTTATACATTGACATTCAGATTTTATTAGAAACCTCGTCAACTTAGATTCCATTTATTGTTTGCAAAATTTCATGTTTAAATCTTAGAGAGAGATTTAACATATATAGACGGATTTTACACATAGACATTCAGATTTTATTAGAAACTTCGTCAACTTAGATTTCATTTATTGTTTGCAAAAGTTCATATTTAAATCTTAGAGACAGATTTAACATAATTATAGAGACGGATTTTACATATAGACATACAGATTTTATTAGAAACTTCGTCAACTTAGATTTCATTTATTGTTTGCAAAAGTTTATGTTTAAATCTTAGAGACAGATTTAACATATATAGACGGATTTTACTCATAGACATTCAGATTTTATTAGAAACTTCGTCAACTTAGATTTCATTTATTGTTTGCAAAAGTTCATGTTTAAATCTTAGAGACAGATTTAACATATATAGACGGATTTTACACATAGACATTCAGATTTTATTAGAAACTTCATCAACTTAGATTCCATTTATTGTTTGCAAAAGGTCATGTTTAAATCTTAGAGACAGATTTAACATATATAGACGGATTTTACACATAGACATTCAGATTTTATTAGAAACTTCGTCAACTTAGATTTCATTTATTGTTTGCAAAAGTTCATGTTTAAATCTTAGAGACAGATTTAACATAATTTTAGAGACGGATTTTACATATAGACATACAGATTTTACTAGAAACTTCGTCAACTTAGATTTCATTTATTGTTTACAAAACTTCATGTTTAAATCTTAGAGACAGATTTAACATATATAGACGGATTTTACACATAGACATTCAGATTTTATTAGAAACTTCATCAACTTAGATTTCATTTATTGTTTACAAAACTTCATGTTTCAATCTTACAGATGGATTTAACATATATAGACGGATTTTACATATAGACATACAGATTTTATTAGAAACTTCGTCAACTTAGATTTCATTTATTGTTTGCAAAAGTTCATGAAGCATTTCTAAATTTATACTCAAAGAATTCCTTGTAAACTGTGACTTTGTAGAAAATTAGAGCGATAGCAATTTTATCGACTACTCTGATTTATAACAACCTCCAAAAGACAATTCTTTCTATTTGGAAAATAACGCTGTACTTTTTTATTCTACCGATAGCGCAGCGCAACACTATGTATCTCGATTTATTTTTTATATTTCTGACATTACGAAGAGGAAGAGGTGTTCCACTGGAAATTTATATTAAGGATGAAGATAGTTTTTGATGAATATAATTTTTTTTTCTTCGATTCTGCAGCTTTCCATTGTGGACTTGTCCAAATCTAATTCTGAAATATTTTGCATAACGAAATATACATAAAAGTATACTAAACAGTCTTTAAAAGCGAAACAATTAAATCCAGTAAAGAAACAAAAAAATAACATGACTTCATTCCTTTTGATGGGTATTATAAGCTGACGGTGAAAGAAGAAGGAAGAAAGAAGCATGGCTTCCGCGAAAAAATAACATATAACAATTTTGCAATTGAAACCTGTACATTCTAAATATTCATTTATCGTTTTTCAGGAATAATTAAAATATTGTTAAAATGAAAACTTTGTTCTTAGTTAGCTAATCGTTTTTCTCCAAGAAATAGTTACTGATAAGTTGAGGTAATATGTAATTTTGACAAAAGAAACTTTGAAAATGGGAAAGGGGTAACCAAAATTGTTTTTTTTTGTGGAATTTTTTTTTTAACAACATCTCTAAAAATATCTTATACAAATTTGGGAAAAATATAAGATCCGAATTGAAATAACTCACTCTTTCAATTGGTATATCACACATGCATAGATTAAAAAAATATAGGATACTATATTTGCTAATTTTAAATTTTCCATATAAATATTTTTGCATGTTGATATTGACATTTGTGCATATTAATATGGTTTATTGCTATGCTGAAATTCCAAGTCAAATGGTTTCGAAAACAACGACCATAACAGCCCGACGGACAAACTCGCTAGCCACCTTATACGGTTTACATTTTTTCGTTTAACGTAAATATTCCTAAGCATAATGAATATATTTTACCTTTGTTTTAAACTGTTATGCCTTAAAATATCGTATTCTGTTAAATCTTCACATATTCTTTTCATGTTTATTTCATTATCATGATATTACTCTTTATGGTTACGCATAGATAACCTGTAGTATACGTATGTAAATAAACAATGAATTTTAGATATTATTATTCTTTCCACTTATTTGGAAAATGGGCAATTCACCTGGAATGCATTAATATTATTATTGCTAATCGACACTCTTGACAGTCATCTAAAGAGTAACTGGACAAACAGTCTGTTTTTGTAACATTAATTTACCGTGTAAACGGTGGTAAGCTAGTTAAAATTAAACCTGCAGAATATTTTTATAGTCTTATATTTTCATATAGATTCAAATTTGTGTTGATAATTTGGAAATATATATTTGATATGGACGTATTGACGCATGTTCTATTTGGAAAATCTTAAAAGTACAAATTTTTTTTGGTTTTTGGATCCATAGAAACTAGTATAATTTGATAATGACGGAAATGCCATATGTTATGTCTAATCCTGACGAAAATATTTCATCAATTTTCAATTGAAACCCGTAATTATTTGTCGTACATCTCATTACTCTTTTCTTTAATAAAAATCTCAGCTTCCTTTATTTAATAAAAATAACAGTATGTCATTACTATTTTATAATATTTGATCACTAAATATAACCCTGGGTAAAAATGTAAAGTTAAATAGAGATAAAGGTTTGGTACTCGCGTCTATTTATAAATTCACATTTAAAATGTGTCTTGCAAAAAATATCCAATATTTACAATAGAAGATGTCTAGTCAATATTTATATTGAAAATACTCTTGTACAAAGCCGACTCAATATGAAATGATTTGGCAACATGCGACCTCATTACATTGAAGAATATACTCGCAGTGATAAAAGATCACGTTGCTGTGAACGTGGACAAACAAATTGCTTTTGAAGTTGTTATTAGAAATGTAACACTAGATTAATTTTTTTTTCATATTTCCATTAGAAGTGACCCACATTTAATTGAATTAAATACTAACAAGAAATATTGTTATTTAATAATACCAACGAGGCAATGAACCCAGTTTCGACATAGTTCCAGGTCATTTTATAAAATAGAGTTAGTTAAATGACCACATTTTTCGCTTGTAATTTACGTGATGATATTTAATTTAAAGAACAAATAAACGGTTAAACCGGGAAGAGTAAAAGCGATATTAAAATCGTTGACCACCGACCTAAAACGTACGCGAATAACGTTGTATTAAAACTGGAAAAGCAAAGCGGTTTGTAGGATTATTCGGAAGTGGAGGTGTTAATGCAAAATAAATTGATTTGCTTTTGGTTCAATTTAACTCACAAACTGAAATCATAAAAATTCCAAACTGAAATCATAAAAAAACGAAAGTACATGCGCTAAAAAAGAAGTAGCTTCCGCGATGCCATGTAACATGTACTATCAAACGCATATTGATAGAAAATTTGCTGTTATGACTACTTCAGATACTTGTACTGACAACTTAGCTGTTAAATAAACAACGTATTATATAAACAACAAACAAAATACCTATTAAGTTTTTGATAGGCAAAGTTCCATGTCCGTTTTGCTTTGTGATCTGATATTACTGTAACTTATAGGAAACATAAAGCATTTTTTTAGACATGGAGAAAATTTATCATCAAATACTTATATCAGAATAAGTTGATACCAACGAGTGGGCATTAAAAATTACTTCAGCGCTGCGTGAATTTTTTCTTGGTGAAAATTTTATCTGAGAAAAAAACCGCAAAAAACTGCGACAGGAAACCGAAAAATGATTAGAAAATTAGCTAAAATATTGACTATCTTATTTGACAGAACCTAGAATATTATTCGAAATTAGTTGGAATTTTTTAAAGTGAGTTGAGATAGGTTAGAATCGATCAAAAGCACATCAACTTACGGTGTTCTCGTGATTGTTTTGAGTTGTTAGAAACTGGTCTGCAGTGATATATTTGTAACTCACAGATGAAACTTGGATTCACAGGTGTAATCTGGAGTCGAGACAACAATCGAGAGAGTGAAGAAGACCAGGATCATCGGCGTTAAAGGACACTCAAAGATTTTGTCGGAAAAAATATAATGGCATCAGTTCTTTGGGACTTAAACGGAGTAAAGATGGTTGACTACTTACTAAATGGTATAACCATAAACCTCATTTATTTCATTCTTCCATATTTTCGAGATGACTTTGCGAAGAAACATCGACGAAATTTTAAAAAAGGTTTGTTTCACCTGGATAATGCATGCATTAACAATAATTAGAAATCATGGCTTTAATTCATAATTATCACTCTTTTACTCAATCTCAAAAAAACAAAAAGGCGGGCAGAAATTATCATCAAATTACAAGGTCAAAGTTACAGTGAGTGTGTATTTTAAAAAAAAAATTTAAGTTCTGCAATTGCATTAAAATTCAGGTGGAGGAAGTATATAAAGTTACTTAACGACGTAATTGTACTAATTATGTTAACCAATAAAATAATTTCTGTAGCGCTTGTTTTTCTTTCCATGGTTAAGTTGCAAACTTTTCAGTACATCCTCATACAATTTTTATATGCAATAGCGCTATTATATGGACTGTTAACTAATATTCATTCCATGTGTGCATAAAATATAACCATTTAAGTAAATTAGTCGACAGAAGTACCTATCTTCGTGGATATTTATTTAGCTTACCTATACTATCTGAGACACTTCGGCCCTTTGACCGTGATCTAAATAAAAGGATGACAAAAACAACCTTCACAAAGTTGATACTGGGACCATGAGAAAAATTGGATTCTGCCAGTATTTAAATGCACAAATAAGTTATTATTTTTTACATTTATTTTTTTCATAACTATTTATATGTAGCTAATTGCACAATATGCAACCAAAGCTAATTGCACAATATACACACATTTTTATCAATGCAATGTACGTTTATTAAAAACTAAATTTCTTAATTAATAATGAAATCTAGATATTTATCTTTTACCTTCAAGTCACAGTTTACTGGGACAGGTTTTACTGGGTCAGGGTGAAAGAATGAATATCAAAGAGTACCTTATTATTTGTGTTTAGGGAGAATGCCTAGCATAATCGTCTACTTAATGCAATAGTCGGGCTGATATAAACCAGGGAAGAAAATATATGATATCTGTGGTGATTAAACAGGAAGCAATTATAATAAGACTTTTTTTCCATTAATTTGAGAAATTTATATTATGCAAATTATTTCTGATAAACATGTCTAAACCAACAGCCAAATAAACGTGTCTAAACCAACAGTCTAATATCTTCTCATTCCTCATTTCCAACGGAATCTTTCGGTTTTCCTTTTCTCGTCAGTGATCGATAATATATTGCCGCGTTGAAACGCATTTTCCATAGGTAGCATTTTTTTATAAAAGAACCATGTATTTAGTTGTAATGAGGTAACGTAAGCGGGAAAATTTATGGAGGAATCAATATTTAGGATGATCGATTATTGTATGGATCAATCTTCACTATGGTTTCTGGAATAATTAGGCTTAGTATTCCCGCTGTTTAACAAATGTGGTGGTAATGATGGGCGCTCTTAAACAACCATATCACCTTTGTTTGGCAGCATCGAGTCTGTAATATAGATAGTATATTATTATATACTGCGCCACTACTGAATCATAAATCTACCAAGTGAGATAGCGGAGTCTTGTTTATAATGATAGACTCATCTGTTGCTAACTTTTGTATTACTTTGTAAAATATTTGCTGCTAAATTGTCTTTTTTTTTAAATTGCAAATTTTCCCGATCGTTGTACAGATAAAAAGTTCTTTCTCCCTTAAGGTGCGCTAGGGAGGATTCCTTAGTGTGGTACTGTAGTCTATAATATGTATTAGGTATTTATAATATGTAATTAGGTAATAGAATTGAATAACAATCTCAATTTCATAATTGCAAATATTAACCAAGTTTCCAAGGTATAAAACCGCAGTTTCATTTAAATATGTGCAGTTGTTTTGCATAATACCCGGAGAAACTCGGCTTCGTTATCATCTCATTTTAAATATGTATACATGGATGTTTCGTTAAGTTAAGGTTAGAATGTGTATGCAGTTTGATTCCTAGACTCATATAGGCAATAAGGAAAATGTTAGAATACAAGAAGATAGTAAATATATCAATTCTTAGAAACATCCACAATTTCTCCGCAACATTTAAAACAGTTAATCAAAGTACTCAAGATATTTTTTAAGAATATCCGTCACAGCTATGCAAATGTATTTCTGTCTTTAGGGCTATCAAAACGAGTCTCATATAGTTCCCGTTTTATTTTCATGAAAGGGAGGAGTTATATGAGGCGGAATCGGGATTATCTGTCATAACTATTGGATATATATGGTCTTACAAACTCTTGGGTGAGGTGGTTTATCTGGCACGCGTTGTTTTGATGGCAATTTTTTTCTCTTAAAAATGTAGTAGGCATATGACAACTTGCAAAAAAATTTTCCATTTTCTTAATAATAATCTGCCAGCGTTTCAAATTCCTGAAAGATTCTTCCTATGAAAATACTGAAACTTGTGGCTGCTAATTTTTTATTAGTCACGCTGATGGAAAATTTTTCATTCTCTTACATCTTTGGAGCGTTTTTCTGAACCATTTCACGCAAGCTTATTTCAAATTCCGTCAGATATTGGAAAACCCATAGCTCAACATTTTTTGGATTTGAAGATAATATCCTTTTTATATCCATACCCAATATTTTGAAAATTTCGGCGCATTCGTTGCTTTTTGTAGACACGGAATTTCCTTTTTCTTGTATTTTCCTTAGAATGGAATCGAAAAAAAATTCCTTTTCAAAAAACTACTTAATTTTTTTTTCGCTTTCATTCTGGACAAACTCTATACTACTTTTATTTTTGGCAATTAGGGAAATGACAGTATACACTTACAAGTGTGTATATTATGGTAAAAATGTCATAAAAATACATTCAGAAAATCCTAACATATTTACGAGCATTACTGAGCTCAGTCTAAGTCGTACTTTCGGCTAAAAATGTTTCGGTATTATTTGGTATTTTTCGATGTCGGCTCTACATTCGAAAGTATCGTAATGAATATCGAAACATACATAATTTATATAAATTTTAATTCTAGCAAGTACACTACCTATTTTCCTACTTTCTTCATTAATTTCAAAAAATGATTGAAGAGTGAAAATTATTATACAATTTTTTTAAATACAGCTTAAGTATTTTAAATTTTTGTTATAAAAAAAAAACATACGTTAGTTACTTTTTTTGGGATTTTGTGTCCAAAGCATTAAAAAGAATTTAAAGGGGACAGCCGTTCATGTAAAGAAACTATAGAAAGAAAAAATGTTTTGTCTTCCTCGCCGTGAAAAAGCATATGTTTGAAAGGATGTCTTTGAGAAATCGCAAACAAATTTTTAAAAATATTATAAATGATAGGTGATAGGTAATGATAGGTTAAGATGCCGTTTTAATATACTATCCCCAAGCACCTTATTAATATTGTTAATTAATAGTGAAAATATCCTAAATTTAAACAAAAAATATTAAGATGGCGTATAACTTGACTATAATAGTTTGTAAGTTACGAGTAAAAAAAACACGAATTTTTAACTTATCACTTTCCTCTTTGGTATAAAAAATAGAGTAAATAAGTTTATCTTGAACCAAAGTGCGAAATGTATACCTATGTATAAAAGTATATACATTTTACATATTTTTAAGATAAATCATTTTCTTTTCATTTTTTGTTTAATACCTTAACGAGACTATTTCTGATATCAATATTCGATTTTTCTTTTCTCTCTAAAGAAAAATAAATAAATGAAAATGTAAAATTAACTTCCGTTTATCAGAGAGCTTTTCGTTTATCACGATGAGTTTATACACTAAAAAGTACTATGGTGCCGGTTGAAAAGAAGATTTTTTTTATTTTTTATACTGCAAAGAAAAATAGTAATGTCAGATAGAGTTAGGAAATTGGTGTACCTGCATTATGTAAAGTAGTGAAGTATTCTTTTCTTTTTTCCAATAAGTGATGACGGAAACTTTGCGGACAAAAGTTAGAGCATTATAAAATATCTTTTTAACGATAAATGACTAGTGTATTTTTGGCTTTTGCAATTAATTTTTGACGATTTTGATTAAATTCTGAAATTAAAAAAATTCTGAAATTAAATGATTAAATACGCTTTATAAACTTTGAAATCAATTAGGTCTGTCTACCTATGGTAATTTGCCGTAGTGTGTTTGGCACACCGTGGGGACCCGGGTTCGATTCCCGGCCGTTCGTCGGACGGGTCTGGACTGGTGTTATGATTGGCCGTAAGAGATTGCTCTCGTAGCAGTAAGTCAGCCGTGTGTATCAATTAGGTACATTAAAGTAGATAAATAATTTGTAGCCAGTTGCATAATAAACATTACTTCTGGAGCATCTACAAATTTCGACACATATTATATATATATATATATATATATATATATATATATATATATATATATATATATATATATATATATATATGTATATATGTATGACGAGAAATTTCCATTATAAGGGTTGTTTTTTTGAACACCTATATTAATTTTATTTCGGTTAGAATTGTTCTGAATCGTAATCATCAAATCACCTACAGCCCCTAAATAATATGGATAATTAAAACAAAATTAGGAGACTGATTAATTTATTTTTAAATTAATACACTAATATTACCGTGAAAGACAAACTTTGTTTTAAAGAAATTATAGATTTCGAAAAAGCAAATATATTTTTCACTTTTCCAAAATAAATCTAAAATTACCCAATTAAATTATATCGTTTGCTCTAAATTTCAAAACTGCACTATATTACATGTTTATTAAAAAAAATTATTAGTTTTAATTAGACATTAATTATAAATATATTATTAAATAAATAAATATTATTAGTTTTAATTACACATTAATTAAACATTATAAAACTGCTTAATCCCAGGCATTACGAAAATAAAAAAGGATTAAATTTTTTTTACTGGAATTTGTTAGCACCTTGGTTGAAAAAAATAATATGATGATTTTTAACCAATTCACAAACAGAAATGAAATGCCAGAATCGATTATTTAGCGCTATCAAGTTTATTGTTAACAAATAAATTACTTAAATCTTCGAAATGTTGCCGCTCTTCTAGAAGAAAAGAATCAGCAAAAGGATTTTGTATCCAGCTCTTCTCTTTTCTTCACTAAGATAATAAAACATTTGCATCATGGTGTTCTAAAAAAAATAGTCCATTGGTGTCAGGTTCAGAGAGAGTGCGGGCAAGGTCACTGTACCACCACGTTCTCTCCATCGAGGATATTGACTATAAGTATTAAAATACTCTCGTACTTGCCTGACGAAATGAACTGGACTGCCATCGAGTTGCAACCACATGGATCGCCTTGTGATCAAGAGAACTTTATCTTAAATGACTTCCTCATTGTCGTGTAGAACTTGCAAAACATCTCGTTGTTTAAAACTTGCAAAATAATGTCACTTATTGCCTATTGATCAACGTCTATTTTTTCGGATTGTATAGGATGTAGAAATTTTATGTGACTATTAAAAAACTACGAATAAATATTTTTAATAGACAAATATACCTGGTATTGAAATAAAGAACGAAAAATACTCTGTGTATGTATATATATATATATATATATATATATATATATATATATATATATATATATATATATATATATATATACTTTCTAGGTTACCTTGGATTATCATATTATTTTATTACCTTTTATTATTATGATACAATAATGCAGGTAGATATAAGGATACCTTGACATAATTAAAAAAATCCATACTCCGCAATATTAACCATATTTCAACGAAACTCATCTAAAAACCACTAATTTTGTTAATTATAAATTAATACATTACTAAACAATTGTGCAGACGATACCGTTTTAGATTTCTACATGATTTTTCCTGCAACACTATTTCTGACTGCTTTTGAACTTTCGTCTTATTTTTAACTAGATCCTCCCCAGGATTAAAGCAATGGTTTTTCTATATTGCATTTAGTTGCTTATTTTATTTCTGGAGTCATGATTTTTTTACAATAGTATTAAAAAATAGGGGCCAATGAAATCACGTTAAGGATTACATGGGTCTCTAATTTTGGCAACCTCGCAGATTTACTTCTTCCGCACCTCTGTGTGGACACATGCATGCATCGAACCATTACGTGAGGTCCATACCACTGGCGTGTACATGCGCAACCTTGCACGCGCAACCTTTGAATCTTACAAACCGTGTTATGCTAACATTGTAATAACTTGATAAGTAATAAAAATATAAAGAAAAAACTTACGATATTTATCTTGATATGCAAAATTTATATAAATCGTCATTTGTATAATAATATTTAGCTTGAAATTACGTTTATAATAACTAAATTTGCTTCCAAGAAAAATAATTGTCTGGACATAATACGATAGTTATAATTTTACAGTCCATATAAACCATTACCGACATTCCTGATTTTTTAAGTTTCTAATATTTTTTAAGTTTCTTAAAAAAATGTTAAAACGATTTTCGTTAAAAAAATTCATTAAATATTTTTGATATAATGTTTCAAGAAGGTACCTCACACGATGACGTTGAAAACATTTATTTTGCCTTTTTTCCCGCCGCCCAAAACTAATAACCAAAATAAAAAATCAACTTTTCGCACTTAATTCCTGTAATTGGATCTTCACTTCCTGCAAAATTTCTACTGTCTATATTAAATGATCTCTAAAAAATGCCATTCCATAAATGCTCCGTTTATACTAAAATATTGAGTGATGTGTGGAGGAAAATTATATAATTATACTGCCAATGTTAATATTTTTAATTAATAACAAAGTTACAGAAATTTTGAAGTTCGTCCGATCCCGTCGGCTGACAGTTTAAAATAACGAGTTATCAATTCCGGTATCAAAATGCTTTCTAGGTCACAATAAAAAAATAACCCTTCTTCCGTATCACGTTCTAGGTAACAACGAATATTTTTTGTTTAATAATGTATCTGGCACGTGAACTAAATCGTAGCGTCAAAGCAGTTATCGCGGATTTCGATTACCACTCTTTTACGATTCCGCCTGTTCGCATAAAGACTGACCTCTGGCTTCCGATAAGATAGAATTATTATGTATTATTTGCTTTCATATGAAAATAAAGATCTTTACATAGGTTATTTGGATTCGGCCAAAAAAGTCAATAAAATGCAAATTGAACACACTTGTAGTGGGTTCATTGTCTATTCTTGTAAATGAAGAAAATTTTCACTTCGTTAGGGTTGATGAGATGTATCCTGTTGTGTATTATATATATATATATATATATATATACAGTTCTAAGTCGTAAAACTCAATAAAGAACTACTAAAATAGTATCTTTGTCTGACCACCATTGAAATTAAAGTAATGAAACCAAATTGTGATTTGCGACATTGTTTGCGTCGAAAATAAAAAGAAAATGGTGATGTAATTTAAAGAAAATTTTCTGATAACGTTCAATCATAGCATTGGAAATTAATAAGTAGTTTGAGGTACATAAAATCTACCAAATGGTGTAAAAAGAAAGAAGCCTGCGCTCTGCAGCAGTAGCCGCCCGTCGACATTTTACCTATAAAAGTTTTGTAATTGGCGTCCACAAATTTCTTTATATGCTATATATATATGTATGTATATGTACATATATATATATATATATATATATATATACATATATATATATATATATACACGCATATAGATATATGTAAATTTCAATTGCAGGCTGCTATGATATACTTACTCGATAAAAGTAACAACGCAATAAGTAATGAATTAAAAGATATAGTTTGCATTGAAAAAATCATGAAAATCAAAATCATTCTCGTTTTTGGTTTTTTAGTTTTTTTCACAGAAGAATTTGATTTTACAATTTTTCTCTGTATCCAATAATACGTCTCCATATTTCTGAAATACGGTTGGCAAGAATTGCTGTACGGTCATATAATATGAAATAAGGCTAAACCTTGGAATTGAAGGAAAGCTGAAAATTTGCATAGACCTTTGTTTTGGCTTAAAGATAAACTGAAATAACTTGTTTCTAAAATATTTTGCTGGAAACTGCTTTTTTCTAAAAATATTTAAAGGTGCAAAATAAAGTAAAATTATACAAATTTTAAGTTATTGAAATCAAATAATTTAAATACATAATTAACAAATATTAAAATTAACCCAGTATCACCTGAAATATTTATTTGATTTTCGACCGGAACTTTTGTGCCTTGTTCTAACAAAACTTCGCTAGATACTTTTTCAAATCAGAATATTTGGTGAATATATCTAAGCGACGAAAGAGCAGAGTCTGAAATCAGGGTCACTGCGTGAGACATTCGGTTGACTTTCATGTTTGGCAAAGCATATATTGGACCAACATCAACACCTTCATGTTGATCTTTTGGCTTGGATTTTTGGGTTTAAATTAATGTAATTCCTTTTAGATCTTTATTTGTGTGATTAAGACGACATTATACAGTCACTATGTATATATACACGGTGATAAATATTCTAGTAGTATATAATGTCCAAACGAAGTGATTTCTTTCAATATAAAAAAATCCAGAACAAAAATATTTTATTATCATGATACAGGCTATATGTATGCAAAATATACGGAGACCGGTTAAGTAGTTGAGACGTGAAGGCGAAAGAAATAAAAAAATTAACTAACTTTTGTTTATCATTAAATATTAGGTTACAGGAAGATTAGGACTCATTAGTAAGGTATATGTAGTTTTTTTTTCGAAGGTAATTATTGTTTTTTTCTCCAAAATATACTTTTTGTATATTTACTCCACAGCATTAGAAAAATATTAAGCTCCATTTAAAAAAAGTTTTTGTGGTAGACTGTAGATTGATAAAACAATTTATGAATGACACCTAATACCTTGAGGATTTTTTATCTTTGTTACGCCACACGTATGTTATATTCACCCAACATATTCATAAAGCTTATTAAAAAGGAAAAAAATGCGGCTATCAGCTTTTTAATTTTTCTTAAAATATTATCTTTCAATAGTAAATTTTTAGTTTATCGGTTTCTAAATGGCCCACACTTTCTGCACGACCACTAATATTTGGAACTCATGTGCATTCCCGTGTAAATACAGGTCAGATTTCCAGTGGCAGATTTCAAAGTTTGAACAAACATAGTTTCTGAACGCAACACATAAGAGGGGTGCGGGGGCGTCGTTAGAAGCACAAGCGGTGCGGATGTTTTAGTAGCCATGGAACAGTGGAGTGGAGAGCACCGCGCTTTCGCCGTCGAGGCGTACATTTCGAGTGGATTTTCGCTGTCTGTAGCACGCCGTCGATTTAATAATCGTTACAGTATTCGTCGATTACGTGATGGACCATCGATCAACCTCATTCAGTCATGGGTAGCAAGGTTCAGAGCTACAGGATCAACATTAAATAGGCCCAGGCCAGGACCTACACCATTGGTAGCCACTGATGAAAATGTCGAGCGTGTTATGGTTTCTGTCGTTGAAAATCCCCGTTTATCACTGCGTACACGTTCATCGATATTGGGAATTCCGAAATCAACTTTACAGGTAATAATGCGAAAAAAGCTCAAGTTCCATCCATATAAAATTCAAATTGTTCAAGATTTACACGATTCTGACTTTGAATTGAGAAAAACTTACGCGGAGGTGATGTTGTTGAGATTTCGTACTGCTACCCGGATGGGCAACATATTCTTTAGTGACGAAGCTCATTTTCACATTGGAGGATATGTGAATAAGCAGAACTTTCGTTACTGGAATGTCTACAACCCAAGACAAATACATCTAGAGCCTTTACATAAGCCTAAAGTAACAGTCTGGTGTGCCATGTCTGCATCTGCATCTGCAATCATGGGGCCTTATTTCTTTGAAAATCAACGTGGCCAAACTGTAACTGTGAATTCGGAGAGGTATGCCCAGATGTTAAATTAATTTTTCAGAGTAGAACTACAGAATAGTCCATCCTTCAACCAAAACACATGGTTCCAGCAAGACGGGGCCACAACTCACACTGCTAATGTGTAAAAAAAACATAATAAGAAACGGTACCGTACCGTGGCCACCTAGGTCACCCGATTTAAGCCCATGTGACTTTTTCTTATGGGGATACTTAAAATCCGTTGTTTACAAAACAAATCCGAGCACTGTGACACAACTTAAAGAAAATGTTCGAGCCGAAGTCAGTAGGATACCCCAGTCACTCTGCAAACGCGTTTTTGAAAACATGCGTGCTAGACTCGAAGAGTGTGTCAGACTCGATGGCCGCCATTTGGAAAACATGGTTTATAAAAAATGAAATCCGCATTTGTTGTTATAAAGTTAAAATAAACCTACTTTGTATTAGAGATGTAGTTTTATTTTACAATTTTTCAAACATGCCACTGGACACCCTGTATTAAAAAGATATACTAATTAAATTTACCACCCGTTTTGTTTTACAGCCTATATATTATTGCCGGAAAAATATGACACATTGCCATAACTTCCAACAAGTATAAAAGTTATAAGCAATATGTCACGTATTTTCTACCCTGTATATTTCTTCATTTTCTGTGTCCTTTATGAGGTAAAATTGAGTCTACAGTGTATTTTCAAACCTCCAAATCCTGTGTATCATGTTACACATCCTATCATTATTTTCAAATTCTGTCAACACATTCCTTCGCCACATCGGCTTCGGAGCACCATGCTTCATCTTCTTTCGACGGGTTCATTCCAAAGCCTGTTTGGGAAATAAATGTGATTTTGTAAACCTTCGAATTTGGATTATCGGAAATAACATGATGATTGCACTAAATGTTTCCGAATTATCTAAATAAAGATGAGAAAAAAGACCTACCCCAAAGGAATGCTTCCTTTTTGTCTTATAATTATATAAATCAAGTAACAGAAATAAAAAAAGAGAGATTACGAGATTTCCCCATTTTAAAAGGACGATTTTGGTAAATAAATAAAATAAATATAACTAATTTCAATTTGCTAAAAATAGTTAAGTCAGGTTAATTTAGTATTGATTTCAAATCAAAATATGGTGAAGCATTTAATTTGTGTGTTCTCACGAAAAAATAAAAGAGTAGCCTTCGTTAAATATCAACATTGTGTTTTCGTATATTTTAAAAAAAAGTATTTGTAATTAAATCAACATAATAACAATATTTCAGTCGAATACTCTTTGTATTCGATGTAGGTGCCGTTTTAATTTTTGTCGCACAAAGTTGTGTCTCATTCGTTTATTTTCATTCCATTTTTAATTTATTAGTATCTTTAAATTTTAACGCAATCTTCTTTATATCCTGTTTTGAAAATATAGTTCAAAATATAATTTAAGAAAATTATAGAAAAATAGTGTCATAGAAAAGAGAAACAGTGAACCTGAAAATTACTAGAGAATAAATGTGTTTCTGATATGTTAGTTCATCTGCACATGATTCGATTGACTACTAAATGGAATTAGCAGAAGGTTGCATGAAGTCACTCCTTTAGAAAATAATGAAGTGTAGCATACGATTCGACTGATTACCGACAAGTTAGCGATCAATTCAGTGCAACTCTGCAAACAAGAAAAATACAAATTTCGGGTGTGTTTTGATTTGATATTGTCAATTTATCAAATTGTCAAAATTGAGTTGCGTTGTGTACGTTCAAAACTGGTCCGTTCAAAATACAATATCAGTTGCTAACTAGTCGAGCCGTGGACAGAGGGTCTTACAATTAAACATTTCCCATTATATGATGTTAGGAAGAAAAGGAGAGAGCGATTATGTGTATATTTATTGTACTTCAATTACCATATGTTAATTTTAGAGATATATAATTTTAGTAATTATAATAATAAAACTAATATTGAATTAAAATTACTAAACTGAAAACATTTATTATTTTAATCAACAGAACGAACTTATTATTCAATGAAGTGATTCTATGAAACATGTTGAGTATATTTGAAATATGTTTCTGTAAAGAAAGCAAATTTCTTTTCAGCGGGATCGTCACTTTGGCACTTATTTTTCAGAAAAAATTGACAATTTTCCTATAGTTCCTCGACATTTTTAACTAAGTTGTTTATAATAATATTTCCTCGAAATTTTTACTCGACTTTGTTCCTCGACATTTTTAACTCAGTTGCTCATAATTATATGATGTTCATAATAATTTCTATGAATAATAAACACGTTTATTGTTGACGTCTTATGTAAATATTGATGTAAAGAATTATTAACCAAATATTTATAACATTTATATCGATATATAAAATACTACACAGCAGCACAAGTCTAAGGAAGATAGACTTCGTTGGTGCGCCGTATATCTTTATTGTATTGCACATATTGGTTTTATTCAAGCGTCGTCCTTTTTGTAAGGCCATTTCGCAGTCGGTGATTATCGACAAATGTCGAAATAATAAGACAGCAACCGATATTGTTTGACCTTTACCAATAGTCAGCGTCTGCGAAATTAATAGTAAGATGTGTGAATAGCTCAGACACAAGTGAAGTTATGTTTATTTGTAGACACTAGCCTCTGGGTCAGACATTTTTTTGTTGTCTGTACTTGCCCTTGCCTTGTACAAATCATGATGGTAATTGCTTGAACGGGAATGTTGAATGCAATATTAAAAATTATAATGCATATAAAATCATATACACGTAAATGGAATAGAGAATTTCTGCTTTTCTTGAAACCGATGAAGAAATAAATTAGCTCTAATAATACATCATTATTATCATATACGGTAAGATAACACCGGTTATCCTTTGTGTGAACGGAGTTCAATTTTATTATAAGTATATTATTATATATTAAAATAAAAATGCGTCATAATTACATGGGACATCACAGATTTTTTTTATCAAACTTAGACAAATACTTTTTGATGTGAAAACTTCTTTAGGTGCACTTGCTTGCTTTTTCTGAGCATTGAACGAAAGTGAGCCGTCACGCACGGGTCGGTGACGCTGATTCGGCTCCTTTTTCAACCGACTGCTTTTTAGGCGCACCATGCGCACTTTATGACTAATATATTATTTGAGAGTAACTCGTAAAAAACGTAGTAAAAGTAGTTTAATGTTATGCATGTTATTTTATTTTAAACTAATAATATCGGATTGTTCCTAATTCCCCGAACTAATATCCATCATATAACTGCAATGTGTTTGTGTGTGTATATATATATTTATATATATATACACATATTTTATTAAATATTTTAATGTACCACGTGCCATCTCAAAGTCAGATTTCATGAGAATCAAGAGAATGAAATTGAAGAAAATGACGGTACTAAAGTCTATAAAGAACAAGCTTTAAATTACATAGAAATAACATTAAATTTTGGTTAGAAATTGATCAGATACCTTTTTCTGAATAAGAATATTTAATCTATACTTTAAAAGATTTTAAAGCAATTCGTTTACAATCATTGAAACAAAATGGAACATAGAAATGCGCTACGCTCTTTTTTGCAATCGACCTCAATATTTAACCGCTATAGTTTATTACCAAAAATTTTCGTACCTTTATTACTCTATCCGGGTACCCAATATAGGATATATATATATATATATATATATATATATATATATATATATATATATATATTTTAAGTACGTTAAAATATATCTTATCTGATGTCCCCTATTATACATATGTCAATAAAAAAAAATTTAGATATTGACGAATATCTTTCTGGAAACACCCGCTGTCCCTTTTGTAACTGCTTTTCACCGATTGACCTTACCATGATACGACTGATAGAAATACCTCTGAATAAGTACACAAGTTAATTACATAGTGTTTATTTTAATATCACAGACTGATACTTCTTTTTGGTTTGGTCCCTCACTGCTGAGAACTGGGACTCCCTTTTGATAACTTCTTCTCTTACAGTTTTCTGCCATAAATTCATATTCTCGGCACTGAGCAATGGTCTGAAAATCATGTGTCGTATTCATACAACTTTAAAAATTAAATTTAGTTTTCTTTTATTTTATTCCAATTATAAATTGCAATAATTCGCGAGAAAACAATTTTTTTACATTTTTTCCATTTCCAATTTTTTTACATTTTTTCCATGAAAAAAAGTACTTTTAAAATTTCAATCTAACTATTGGTCTAATTCCATTTTAAACAAGAGCCAATATAGTTTTTTTACTGTCGTTTGGAATAATTTCCAATTGAAAAAAATTAAGAGAGTAATTTTAATTTTTACTAGTCCTATATGCATATTCGAAACACCAATTTTCGGACCATCGTGCGGTTTGCGATTCTGGTCCATCCAGCGTCTAAAGCAGTACTCCTTCATCCAGGCCAGTGTTAATGCACTTCTCAATACTTTCGGCAGATTTTCACGTAATAAACAGATTTTCACGTATAAACAAAAATAAACTGATAAACAAACTGGTAACAGAGTTATAAAATATTTTAAATATTCATTTTAAAGACTGCCCAATCTTCCTTTGAAAAAGAAAATTATAATCAACAAATACTATTTGACGAAAAGGTATCAGGGAATGTCTCTGATAACGACGACGAAGGTTGACTTCTTGAACGAATTAATTAAAATAAATTTTAAGATTACAACAGGACTATGAAGGCCGTGAATGACATAAGCAATGTCAAATAAGATGTAAGTGAAAATAGCGAGAAAGAAGATGATAAATATAGACCTGATAATATTAATAAATTGTAAACTTCGGATAAAAGTCATTATCAAGCTACCGGCCAGGTCATTATCCTTCTGCCATCAACTAATTACCTCGTATTATTTAGTCATCGTTATATATAAGAATGGTCTACTTAGATTAATCGAAATATTTCTAATGCGTAATAAATTCTAGTGGGTTTTCAGATAAGAAATCGTTTAAGTCATTATCCACAAAACCAACAAGAAAGCCAAAAAAGCATATGAATAATTTAACCTAAAACATCCTGGGAAGAAATCATTTCGTTGCAGATGTTTTACTTTGCAGATGTTTTTAAAAATTCAGACTTTTAAAGAAGATAAATGAGATGTGGTTGATGCTGACATAAGAACTTGTCAGCATTAAAGATGAGTAATAATTTCAATATAAAAGAAGGACACGGTTTGCATTATATATTCCATCTCAAGTCCCCAAATATGAAAATATATTGGAGACATGTAATATAGACAATTATTATATCTCAATGGCCAAACATTTTCCAAAAAATCAGAAGTTAGACGAGATGTTAATAAAAAACTGGCCGCTCCATTTAAAGGGTAAGTAGTCGGATAGTCGTAACATTAGGACAGAATTTTTTTCACTACTATTTTTTATCCCGGCATCTCTTATCTTACAATTTGTGTGATAATTAAATTTTTCTCAACTAAATGAAACTACGTGAGGTAGTATTATTTCTACTTTATTTAAATTCTTTATCACGACCTAGGTTTCGTTGTATGACAACACCTTCAGGTGGGCAATGTATACAGATAGATCTTTACAATTACCCACCTTAAACTAATCTTTACAATTACCCACCGTAAAGGACTTGGAATAATACTATATTACGTAGTTTCATTTAATTGTGAATAATGAATTTCTACAAAATTAACGCTAAATATATTCAATATTTGAAAACAGTCGAATTGGCTACATTGGTGATATTGTACCGTCGACTCCGATTTAAATTTCGGGAGACGGTACAAAGCATTTTGTTCAACAATCTGTCTTATCTTGACAGTCGTTTGGATATTGAAACAATATATTCCGGCGGCAAGGAGGAAAACTAAAACTTGGGCCATCCATTCACCGTTAATTGCATTGCTATTAATTGCATCACATCTCATTTATCTTATGAATAATATGTTTAAAAACAGGATACATTAGAGTAGATTATTTTTAACGTAACTAGATGCAAAAAGATATCTTCGACCTAACCAAAAGTGATCGCTAAATAAGCAAATTGCTAAGTATTTATCGACAAAATTATTAAACGTAAATATACTAAGTACATCTATGGCTACCATTTCAATTTCCACATTAAATGTCTTTACTACTATACAACCTGAACTCGACGAAAAATCATTAAATTTGTTACAATATTTAGTACGTAGCCCTAAACAAAAAGTGAACGAGTTTTAAATCACGTTTCCGAAACTTATTACCAATAAAACATTCAACAGCGGTTAACAGCTGTTATAATCTATAAGCAATTATATCCGTGCGAATTTTAATAATATATGTGCAAAGAAGCTTATTTTTATTGAGACTTCAAACGAAATTTTTGTACTTTTGTACTATCTCTGTTATCTAACGTAAAATAAACAAACGGCGATAATGTAAATAGGATTGTTAATTGCTATTAGCAATCGGTCAGAATCAACTCAAGCTGATTCATTCAACTTATTGAACTCAAAAGTTGTTATTTATTACAAGTTTCTGCGCCATATTATATTTATCTGCGCGTAAAGTTTATCTTTGTTTACCCATGTACAATTTTGTCTTCTACCTTCCATCCGCGCGTATTTAACGAAGACGTATGGAAGATATCTCTCAATTTACTCGACACTTTGCCACGCGCGGGTCGTTTAAGTGTTGTTCTTACTGACATTAATTACACCAATTAAAACTTCATTAGACTTTTGTTAATTAAATCTTTAAGCGTTTTAGATTAGATTAAATTAATGTATTATTGTTTAATCGATTGGATACAAAATGCTCACGGTAATTTTATTGTGCATTGTGTTTGTGGTGGCGTTTATTTATTTTGTAAAATCTGCCTATGAAAGACCAAAGAATTTTCCTCCAGGTTAGTTTATTTTTTAATATTTTGTTAATAAATTGTTATATTAATGACCCAACAAAGTATTTAAATGCTAACAAAAAGACTGAATATGCTTAATGATGAAATTGTTAAAACGTTCCTTGATTTGAAAAAAAAAGTTAATTGATTATTAAAAAATGTAAGTTTCAAAAAATGTTTCTTACGGATCCAATCTGTGTACACTGTGCTTTATTCTATAAAATTATCTGACTTTAGTATTGCAGAAATTTTCATTGTGGGGTGCAGAAAGTATCATTGAGGTAATTGGACATAACGAAAAGAGGTGGCACGAATAGATAGAGCACTAGTAATAAACTGTTAAACCCTTTAACTAACTTTCAATTATTATTTTAAATGTTCAAAAAGTTATAAACGTTATATACGTTCGTGCGCAGTCTGACAAATTCGAAACATTTTTTTTTATTTTATGAAGTTAAATATATAATTTTCAAATATTGAATATATTTGGCGTCAATTAAATGAAACTACTTGATATAGTATTATTTCTACTTTCTTTAAGTTCTTTACCGAGACCTAGGTTTCATTGTATTACAACATCTTCAGGAGCAAAGATTCATCTTTGCTAATAGCCCACCTGAAGATGTTGTAATTGTTTTCTTTTAATATTTTATATATTTTTGTTTTCTTTTAATAATATATGGCATTCGAATTAATTTGTTTATTTTTGTTGCACAGTATTAGCGACGAGAATAAAAAGAAATTTCTATGGAGGTATAACATACAAGAGTATTAATTTTATATCAATTACCTTTTTTGTTTACAAACTAGCTGCAAGTCACGATTTCGTCACATAAAAATTTATTTATCATGATTATATTATTCCGTTGGAGGAATTTTGCAATTATTTGCATAATATCTTGAATATTAAAGAATGATGAATTGATGAAGAAGTTGTCTAATTAAACAAAGCAGCAGTAGCGCCATGTAGTGGCACCCTAGGAAAGATTTTGTGTGTGCTTGTGCGCGTGCGTGTGCGCGTGTGTCCGTCTGTGTGCGCTTGTGCGCGTGTGCGTGTGCGCATGCGTGTCCGCGTGTGCGTATGCGTTTATTTGTGCGCATGCGTATGTGTTTATTCTTTATAAATTCCTAGACTTTTCAGGGATTTCCCTCAAATATTGTACATTAATCAAATGTTCAAAGGATGTCGATTCTACCCCATCCCTTTAATCCCGTAAGCCTGATCAATGTCGGGTACTTACCTAGTATTTATTAAAGATAAAAGTTTTTCAGTTGTTAGTCGTAAAATCTTTACGCAAACAAAAGATAACAATCTTAAGGAAACAATAATAAACTAGTTTACATTTAGCCATACATTTTTGACACGACATTATACATAATGATATTAAATACTAACAGACATTAGGTAGCAAAGATTTAAAGATATTCGTAATTAGCTGCCCGTCCCGGCTTTGTCCGGTCAAAAAGGGACTATGACTGCATTCTGTTTTATTCTATTTTTTATAGAATAATTTTAATTATTCTAAGGTTTACGATTTTCAAAAACGCTAAAATGTTTCTTTAAGTATTTCTTTATTTCTATCTGAAACCCTAAGTACAAATTTCCGTCCGATTATTTTAAAATTCCGTCGAATTATTCCGATTCTGTTAACAGAGCCCAAAATTCCGAAGGCCAAGAGGCCAGAAAAAAGATACGCACCAAGTTACGTAATTTTATAGGTTTTATAGTTATAGAGAGTTCGTGATGAGACAGGCATTCACTGATATTTGACTTTTATATATTCGTATATAGTTTTAACACTGAGAGGTTCCTTTTAAAAGCTCATTAGGGGCCGCACGGTGACTTGTATAAAAAAACAATGATTATTGTAGCTTTTATCTATCAACATAATAAAAACCTAAGCTTTACGTGTATTGACATTAATTGCAAAATATAATTGGAAGTACGAAGGATGAGTGGTCAAACGCATTAAGACCATTTTTGGAATTTTTGCCTGTTTGTCTGTTTGACCGTTTGCGTATTGGTTTGTGCACGCGTCACGTAAACATTGATCATCAAATTCGGATGGTGTTTTAAAGAAACATCAAATTGAAGTAATATACTTTTATTTGATTAACTTGAAGTGATATTTAATTTTAATTTGATCTGAATCGGTTCATTCAAATACGAGATATGCGAACTTAATTTTTATTTTTAATTAATTTACCTTATATTAGTATAACATGTAGTAATCACACAAATGTACAGAGTATCTTTTCACGTCGATAGATGGCGCTACGAATGTTTTAAATCACGCAATGACGTCTTGTGCCCCGGCATAAATTAATGAAATGGGCGTAACCAGAGGTGAAGTGTGGACTGTTGCGGGAGGGGTATAAAAAGACATGTTTCCATTGTACATTGCTGACATTTAAATTAAATATCGCATCCGCACTGGCACAAGAGTTTTCTTCGTTGTTTTATACTGAATTCACCATTTTATATACTATTCGTTACATTTGTTTTGACGTTCGTCTACATCATTTCGGGCATACATAGCCCTTCATATTATAAAAAGTATAAACACAACTCGACGTGTTCAGGTACGCTGATAAAAAATTTTTTTCCTTCGCGCTACCGACTATAGTTTTTTTTATTCTCGGCTCACTTAGAGGCGTTCACCTTGATAGCTTCAAAATGTTGCATGATTTTAAAATTTTATAGCACGAGAACCTTCAACCACTTTTAGAATAGGTGTTCGAAGCATTGTGGCAGTTCATTGTCATTTGAGTTAAAAAACGGGGCCTTGCCTAAGAGATGGCGTATATTTATGCTTCTCTAGATGATCAAAGTTGTAAAATCATTACACACAAAAGACGTTCTTGAGACCTTTTGGAATTTAAAATAAAATAAATAATATTTAACTGTATTTAAAGATAGTGCCAAAGGATCTGGTGAGTGTTTCATCTAAAGTTTAAAAACTAAAAGCAATGATTCTAAATCTAACAGTTATTGAAAAGATCATGATATATTTGCACCTATGAAACATATACTATACATAATATATTTACATGGCGAATAATAACATTAACTTTTCTAAACAGTTTAATGGAAATACTATATACCTTTAAATGACCAAATCGCCTCTGCTTATTATAAATCATAATATAATTAAAATATAATTAAATATAATTTAGAATACATTAAATTCTAAAGTGCCTCAAAAATATTTTAGTGTATTTTACGGAATTGATACATGATTTTGTAAATTTAAACATTTTAAGACGCATAAATAACCGCCACACTTGTAATACCTTTTAACAGGAAAAAACGTACTATATGAACAAATTTTGTCCTCTGTCATAATTCTATAATTTTTTTCTACGCATTTAATGTAGGTTTTTGAAATGTTTTTTTAAATTAGTTCTTTGATACTTCCTTGATGTATCCAAATAAATTATTTGATTGTAATGTTTGCTTTTATTAAACATTTTCATGCAAAACATAAATATTTTTGAAGTGATTTTACGAAACACTTTCATTTGTGTATATTGGTGGAATAAGCAGTTTTTTCTTGATTTTCTTAGGATTTATTATGAAATGCTAACTAACAATTTAAGTTTGAAAACCAGGTTTTTATTTCGAACATTACGGAGTAGCCGAAAGATCTAAGTGATATTCCTGGGCGAGTTATTAATATTTTTTTTATTAAATATCATATTTTTTAAAATTTTATATCCATGTCCAGTTTGATATTCATGTTAATAGCTTTTTCGAATTTTTATTTTTTTGAAGAAATAGTAGGTCAATTGGCAATACTCAACCGATATATTGCATTATCGCGATTCTATGTAACTTCACGCCGACGTTGCCAAAACAAACGTTATCTAAGTATATTCAAAAGTTAAAACGACTCTTACGCCTATATGCACCACACATGGTAAAGACTGTCAGTCAGACTTACTGACAGTAACGTATTTCTGTTTCTCATTAACTGTCAGTCGAGTCGGAACTATAGTTTACTTTACAGACCGTGTCTTATTACACGGTGCAATCGGTAAAGTATCCAGACAAAATATGTTTTTCACTGTCAATAAATCCGACTGAGTCCTGACCGTATGTGGTGCAAACGGGCGTTAAGCGTGCATCAGTCTGGTTATAAAATGTAGTCTCTGGCGGTTTAGTGGTGACGTCTGATGTTATCAAATTTCACGAAAATCTTTATCATGTTGAAATAAAAGTCGAATTTAAACAAAGTGGAAAGAAAATCAGCGTCGTTTTTAACATTTATTAAGAGGATATATCCATGAAATCGGGTTTTAGAGTAATAATGATAATGTATACTGTTTCCTGGCGAATCGTACTTTGTATATTATTCTGTCAAAAACAAGAATTTGGGAAAGAATCGAATTGCCCAGTTTTCAAATATATTAAAGTTCGAAAGTATAACCTTGAACTAGGTCTTAATTTATTAATAATTTGGAATAACGTGGATATTAAGTATTGTTGAATGACCTAGGAGACATGGTCTGAAATGTTCTATGTACACTAAATACGAAATAAGTTTGTGTTCTAACATTTCCATAAAGAACAAAGAAAAAAAAATACATTTATAATATATTCAATTACATACAACAATACATAAATGTGACAATGTTAAATGAAGTATTTTTTTTAGAATAAGACATAAAATTAATACGGAAAACACTTGTTATTAACTTATCAATTAAACAAAGTTGCAATTATTTATTACAAGTTACCTATGTAAGGCGGTCTATTTAAATAAGTCGGACAAACAGTGAATAAAGTAAAATGATAATAACATTACTGATCCGTCTGCTGTGCATAAATTTTGCCGGAGTCTGTTCTTTACATCTGATCGAAACTGGGGGCGTGGACTTGCAAGGATGTCGAGTGTCAACATCTCTTTATTGTACAAGTCGCATATTCCGCCGTAACGGTGTTCTCACACCGGCGTTTGTTCGTGTATTATCGACATGAAATAAGAGATGGTTACGAGTTAGTTTGGGAGTTCGAATCTTTATCTGACTCAGTATAGATGGACTGTCATAATTACCTTGACAGGATTTTAGAATATGTATGTCATAAGGAAACCATCTAACTGCCATCGACTAAAACTGAGGAAAAATAGTTTTTTTTGTTAATTGTTAATTAACTATTGGATTATCTTAGATAAAACTCCTTTGTATATTAATTCTAAACATTACATATGTACAGAATTACATATGTACTGATTAAGTATAAGTTTGTTGAGTTTGATTAAATGAAACTACGTGCTGTAGTATTATTTCTACTTTCTTTATGTTCTTTACCACGACCTAGGTTTCGTTGTATTACAACATCTTCAGGTGGAATCTTTGAATCTGGAATCTTTGCTAACACCTGGAATCTTTGCTAACAGCCCACCTGAAGATGTTGTAATACAACGAAACCTAGGTCGTCATAAAGAACATAGAGAAAGTAGAAATAATACTACATCACGTAGTTTGATTTAATTGTGAATAATTAATTTATACAAAATTAACGCCAAATATATTCAATTTGTTATTATAAAAATTTTAAATATTCATAATTATTCACAAAATTGTTTTTTTTATATTTCTGCATCTTGGAAAGTATCGTGTCTTTTAAAATGTTTGTAATTTACAGTAATAAACACACATCATTTAAATAGATACATCGTAATACTTAGTCTTCACAACATGGACAGCCAGATTGATCCGAATTGAAGCTAAAAAAATTGTTTTAAAAAAAATTAAATGGATAAGGAGGACGAACTCGAGTTGCAAGAAATTAAATAGGAAGTGTAATACATGTAAAATATGACGTAAAATATGTTGTTTTGACAAACGTATTGATGTCACGGAAACGAACAAGTTACACATTACAGATAAAGCTAATTATGTACTCGGCTCCCAATCCTCTAGGCAGTTGCATCCACGCACATTTGACTAAAATTTGCTTTTCTCTAGATATTCATAATTCAGTGCGGTAATTTTTCAGATTAACGATTCAGTTACGTAAGATAACACCTGGTTCACGTAACTCATACTGTCACGTCACCTTAATGTGCTACTAACAGTACTAAAGCGCAACAGGTTACTAATAACTACGAAGTGGCTTTCGACACGAATTGATAAAAATAAACACATTTTTTCAATTTTTATTGACTATGTGTAAAATAAATTACATGTTTATAATTATTAAAATTACCTTTAGTTTTATTTCACTATTTCTGCGCAAAAATAATACAACTGACACTTTGCATATTAAATATTTCTAATTATTTTCATTACTATAATCAAACATTTTTTAAACATTACGTGGCTTGCAATTTAAAAGGGTTTTGAATATCAAACCCCTTTAATACCCCTTATTAATTTATATCGCCATCATTTTACCGCTTTTCAAGAAATATATATATATATCATCATTTTACCGTTTTTCAAGTACAAATTAACACGACTCTAAACTCAGATAACTACTAAAGTGAAGTTTGGTAGATAACGCCACAATAAAGTATATTACGGCGTTATCTGCCTAACTTCACTTAATTGGCCATTTGAGTTTAGAGACGTGTTAATTTGTTCTTGAAAAGCAGTAAAATGACAGCGATGTATTGATATACTGTAATAATAAATGTCTATTAATTAATAAAAACGCCGCGTTTCAACTTACGTAAATTACGTTCTTTCACTGATTAAAATATAAACAATACATTAATTCGAATCATTAACGATGTTCCAGTTTCATAAAAATTTGTCCAGCCGACATTTAATAACAAGAATCTAGACACATTTTTGGTGGCATTAATGTTAAATGCGTTCATAGACTATAGGGTACTTTACTATTTAAATTATATATATGTCAAATACCTATCGTACTCTGTAGATTATGGACCAATCAAAACTCAATATTAAACTCTGACCTCTATTATAATAGAAGTCAGTGTTCATAGAACATAGAAATAAGTAACATTTAATGACGGATAAAACGAACTAAAACATTGTTTACACAAACTGATTACTTGAGATTTATTTGCCAGATGTTCGAATATATATATAATATAATTAATGTTCCCGATCTTTAACCTACAAACTTATCTTTGCCTTTAACAGTATTTCTGACAGTGCGTAATATAAATCTTTTTGAACTATTTCCACCTACACATGTTTATATTAGGAATATACCACTTGATAATGCATTTGTGCAACAGCAACAGTTATTGCACAAATGTATAGTGTACCAATAGATGGCGCTACGTATAATTTAAATCGCACAATACAGTTTTTCACTCGGAAATATATTGGCAAAATAGGTGTGGTCAGACGTGAAATGTGAACGTATGCTTATAAAAAAGGGCATCATTAAAAGACAAAACAACTTTTTTTTATTTTTGTCTGTTTATCTGCCTTTCAATCTATCTGTCTATCTGTTTGTTAGAGCAGTACGTAAGTAGAAGATTTGAACTGTTATTTTTTACTGGTATTTGTCTGAAATAACGCTCGAGATGCAGGTTTTAATCTAGTCTGCCTTTTGTTTCCATCTAATATTTTTGAGAGAGTGCGTATGCCATGAGAATTGAATGCACAGACTTAAGAACTGATTTATAGCATACGTCAGGACTCTCAGTTTCTTAAAATAAATATACGTTGCTCTTTCCCTATTTGTTACTGGAGTTGACCTTAGTACTGAATATTAAGATAATACCTAATTCAATTTGTTTATTCTTAAATCACGTTTAATATTTTTCTGGACATTCACATAACGAAGAAAATCAATGAGAAAAAAATATTGTTAACACGATGTACTGTGAGACAAAATGTTTTTAAAGATACAGTTGGTAGGTAATACCACTGTATCGGTTTTTTTTCGACATTCTGTTACTAATATAGTTTCGTCTTTCTAAAATTTGAGTGTAAAATTTGAGTTTGTAGTTCGATGAATTTTAAAATTTGAGTTCCAAATATTGTTTCTCTCATTTTACATGACAAAAAAATAATAGTATTATTTTACATGGCACATAAATAACAGCACCTCATAAAGAACTGGGTTACTGGGTTTAATATTCATTTTTATTGGTTTCAAAAACAAGCTTCTATGTCAGACGAAATGACAGCTAGTAGTCGCCATATTTGTTTCTTTGACATAATTTATTTTACATCACTTTCGAGATAATAACTAATCTGATGGTACATTAAAATTTATTAACTCGCTAAGGATCTAAGAAGGAATAATTAATTCCACAATAATTATACGTGCACACATACATACAAAGATACGCTTAAACAACATAGCCCTCTCTTTTTTTCATTTGTACTATCGGTAAATATGGAATGACTAACAATGACGGCTTGTCAATGGGAGTAGAATAAGGAAAATGAATAAACATAATACCGCGTAAACTTCCTCGACCTCCGAGTCATGTTTTATCGATATTAAAGTTGATTTATGAGTACAATCGATATAATTATGTAAAATAAACAACACATATTTATGGTCATAATAGAGAATCAAAGAAAAGTGTTAAACGATTTCATTATTAACAAAATTGCAATTTTAATTTAAGCCACTGCGGAGAAACACTTATTGAACAGGAATCTATAAATTCTTTAAACGCAGATTTCACAACATCACATGAATTAATTTTTTTTGTAAATTTTTATCTGAATTCCGAAAAAAAGATAATCGGTTACCACAAATTTCAATGAGTATGTCTTCCAGTAGTTTTCAGCAGCAACTTTTTTCTTTTTTCAATCTGTAGCAAGGAGGAAGTCATTGATAATGTGGCCAGGTGACCTGCATAAGCCAAATGCGGTACGCCAAATGTACTCATGTTTCGACATTACTGACCATTAACAATTGAGCGCATATAAAACTCAATAATATTCGGCTAGTTAGTGAATGAAAACCTGCGGAGCGAGTTTCTGAACACGACGGCTAGGGTGACCAAATGATTTGCACGTAAAAATAAAAATGCATAGCGAGAACACTGAAATTAACGTAATATTGAAATGTTTCTAAATGATACGACTAATAATTATTAGATCGAAAGAAACCCAAAGGAGACTGCAACAGTCCATATAGTGTTGGGCCCAGGTGTTACAAGAATAAAAATGATACTGAAATACAGAGAAAATGAAAAAAGAGCGCCTTAAAAATTTTATAAATATCGTCAATTAGACAAATTAGAAATCTTGTATTTTTTTATGAAAAGCCAGATTATTTTTCATAATATGTTGTTAATTTTATTTCCATGGAACTCTTTGAACTAACAAAATTAAAGAAATTGCAGATTGGTTTTCCTTGTATCCTCCATCCACAGAGGTACAATATTAATTTATAAAACTTACTCGACTCGACATTGAATCGCCATTGAAGAAAGTCACGTAAAACTCGAATAGAGTAGAAAAAAGCGTCATTTTGAAAACAACAAAACCAATTTCAATGTCAGTTAATAGTTTATTTTTAATTCTTTAGGCAATGGACACACATTAAAAAAAATAATCGGTTTTAATTATTTTTTTAATAGTTTCTAAAAAGTCATCGTGTGTTTCATTACATTTTTATTTCATATTAACCATTGTAGATATTTTAAAAATATAATGTTTGCTCGTTAATGAAGATAGATTATTTGTTTTCTGCTATGATCACAAATTGTATTTAACATTTTGCTTTCCTGATTTTGATTTTGAATTCGTGAATTTTTAATCGCTGAAAAGTTTGAATTTTTATATTCTAAAAAAATACCACTTTTTTAAATTATATTCTATTTCTGTAAAATCAAGCCCATTTTCGCCGGTATCCTTCGTTAATAATTTTCTAAGTTTATTTTGCTTGTTGGTTATGAATATTATTAAGAGTGTATTATTACCAGAATTTCAAAATCATTTTGAAAGCCTATTGCAGTGTATAAATACTTACCTGATTGATAAGTACTTAAGTACTGTTGAGTATCGAGTATAATAGTAATGTAGATAAATATGATTACATCGAGTGAGATCGGACTATAATTTTAAAACAAAAATTAATATTTTCGTCTAATATTTGTCCTGTGTGCGGATTCTTTAGCTACTAATTCCGATTTTCTACATGTTGGATCTGTGCAGCACTAATCAATACAAATTTAAGTTGTTCATATGTGACTTTCTCTGAAATTTTTGATCACAGGCTTTTTTCTTGCTTTTTCTTTAATACACTGCATCTCAAACTACATAGCTAATTCCAATACTAAAATTAATTTTTTTCACAAATACTTTTTTTTTAATTTAACTACCCCTTTTTCCCTTTTTCACACAAGCGAAGCGGCAGGTCAAGCGTAATTTTTATTATATATTTAAAATTCGATGCCAAATCAAAGAAAACGTTTTATGAAATAGCTACTATAGAATTCGAAAAAATAGATAACTTGTGAGTAATCAACGTATATAGATAGGTAAGAGGATTGATGCATTAAAGAAAGCAGTGAAAAACAAAGAACAATTTGTTTATTAAGAACAATTAATTAGAGCATAAAATTGAAAAACTAAAAAGAAACAAAAGTCTGAATAAGAGAATGCGGCAGAAATAAGACAAGCGATATGCAGATGAAGCAGTAGAGATTATTGCCCATTCCCACCAACTTTAACAAAAAGTAGAATGTTCTCATCAAGTTCAAGAATGATATAAACACAATAAATATATTATAATATAATAACTATGCCTAAATAGGGAATATTGAATAAAGTACAGATAAGTATAAAGGCCAGTTATCCTCAATGCTATATTCCATAAAAGCACAAAATGACCTAGTCACGTATTCATATATGGCTGCAAAGCGACTCCTTATTATGACTGGTTTTTTCATCTTAGTGGAGCGGGAGTTAAATTTACAGACACGTAAACATGCAATATTATCAATGTTGGTTATTATGTAATATTCTAGAAAACGTTTGTGGTTGTTAATCCTTGACCATATAATTTGAGGTTTGGACACAACATTGTGGGGTACTGAAAAAGTTTGCATGACTTTTTCCTACATTAAAAATACCGTTTCAAACAAAAGCTAAATAATACTTATTAATATTCAATTTCTGTTCGAAAAGAATTAAAATAATTTGCAAAGGAAATGTGTTTCTTCATTATTATTGAAACTATTAGTCTAAATAATATGAAATAAGTTGCAGATATTCGTAAATACATGGACCTATTGAGAAAATGCGAATAAGCGCAGCTCTCTTTGACATATATTTTATTGGCAAGTACTGTTTTTGCCTTATTAACAAGATCAATAAATAATATTGTTCACAATTAAATGAAACTACCTGATGTAGTATTATTTCTACTTTCTTTAATTTCTTTACCACTACCTAGGTTTCCTTGTACTTTTAAACAAACTTGTTGAGTAATAACAAAGCAGTGCCCTTAAATTATTAAGATGTTGTAAAACATAATACAACGAAACCTCGGTCGGGTAAAGAACTCAAAGAAAGTAGAAATAATACTACATCAAGTAGTTTCATTTAATTGTGAACAGTAATTTATGTTAAGGGTTGATGATTTTTTTTCTCTTTTTGATTTAAAATTACATATTTACTTTTGTACTATTTCTAGCTTTAGTTAGTGCCTTTATATTAAACATACTCACATCAATTTATGTTTGTACTTTTAAACAAACTTGTTGAGTAATGTCCATTAATTGTAAATTTGGTCACGATTATTTTGTATACGTTAATTTCTTTTTAAATTGTATATGTGTTTGTAAATAAACAAATAATGAAATATTCTATGCAAACTAAATTTATGATTATGATTTTACATTGTTTTGTCTACAGACAGTTTCCTTTTTTCCCCTTTATGATAAGTATGTTAATGAAGATAAATATTTCAGAAGTAATAAATATTACGAGGTTGTATGAATGAGAAATGCACTCGTCATTAATGGCATATAATTTGACCTTATTTTCTCACAAGCTTCCTTATATATTTATAGCATGTTCCTTGTTTGATATTTATATAATTTAATAACAAATCAACTTTCACAGAAGTTAACAAATGTCGCCGCAGTAGTTAATTATAATGCGGATTTTATTAAAGTAATGATAAAAAAGAATACATAATACGATTAAAGGTTAAACTTTTTTTATCAAGTCACGGTAAGATAATGATTTGTAAATAAAAGTATGCCTTTATGGTGCAATGCCGCTTATTAATTACACTCGTCGGTTACTTTACACGAGTAATTTGTTGTTTTATTGTAAATACGTTCATAAAATTGATTAATATATAGATTAACGTCAGCACTTTTTACGAATGGCGAAATTATATTCTTGAAGAGGCGAATAAAGTTCAATTCGTACAAATATTTTCATAACTTTAATTAACGTATATCGTTACAGCAGCGCTTTTGTTGAGCCTATTGGAGAAATCGTGAAGCTGACCTTTCTCCGTAAAGCTGTTTTAACATAACAATATGTCATTTTAAACACTTCTTCATCCATAATTTAGAAATTAAAATATTAAATAATATTTTTGTATTTACGTAAAAGGTGTATTTACTTTAAATATCCGGCAGCAATTAACTGTGCATTCCTACACATGTATGGATATAGGCCACAATACCCGCATATACTTGTACATAAGTATTAAAATATTTAGAAATATTTTTCAAATTAAGAAGAAGTTTGAAAATAGTATTCAACTAACATTGTTTTTTTATGCTGTAACTAGACCAACTTCCTTCCGGTGTCACACATATTCATTACGGCTGATTACGTTCCTCAGCGACAATTTCTGGTTTCCCTGAAATCTGCGCCTTGAGGCATGGTACCGCTCGCACTGCCCTTATTACGGTCCTGTATAATAGAAAAACGGCATAAATATAAATTATTTTAATAGGAAAAGCGTTTATAATTTTTAAAAAGTTGCGAAAGTTATATTAGGCTCATTTCAGGAGTTTTAAATGTTTTTGAATTAAAGACGCATTGTGCAATTTTGATTATAAATTTTGGAGGTTCTTTTACTATACTATTAATATTATGTCCACATTTCCCTATAATTATCATTTCTATTACAAAATAAAATATATTACATAATTACGACGTGACAGCGAATATGAACTTATGTCATATGAACTGCGACTACCTATCATGCTATATTCACTAATAATCAGACGGCGTATTAGGAGTACGAGATAGCTTATGTCATCGCTACCCATATGTAAGATGACATACAGTTATAATTATTATTTCAATGACAATATAAAATATATTACATAGCTACGAGGTGACAGCGAATATGAGTTTATGTCATATGAACTGGGACTAGCTATCATGCTATGTTCACTAATAATCAGACGGCGTATTAGGAGTACATGCTTAGCGGGAGACATGGCTTATGATGTCATCGCTACCCATATGTAAGATGACATACAGTTGGGATCATCAACTTTAAATAACATTAATTTACGACTTAATTCGAACCATGAATTTAATGATATATTAATATGAATGTTTGGGGCCGCCTCTGATGTTAATCGCGCCTGGGACCTTCGAACTAATTATTAGATGTTCAAAACTCAAAGTAAGAAACTCTGCTTCAATGTACTATTTCTTTTTAACTGTTGTTAACCTTGCTTTACTTTATTTGTTTTTAATCTTCGTTATTTGTTGATAAACATCAATGTTTAGAGTTCGATAATAATCGGTTATCGAGTTTTAGTTAACGTTGTTGTCGACATTCGACATCCCTTATTTCTATTGTAAAGCATCACATATAAATTCGTATTTCACATGAAATAATATCAAAATCAACATATAACTGATAAAGCAACATATTTTCATCAAATTTAACGTTCAGGTTTTGCTGACAACGATGGTTAACAAAACTTGTATTTTCTATATATATATATATATATATATATATATATATATATATATATATATATATATATATATATATATATATATATATATATATATATTATCGCTACCTGTACATAAAAGGACAACAGTGTCTTGTTCCTAAATTATTCTGATAAAATATTTAAACATCAAATACAAACATACATTACAAAAATAAAATAACACAAAAATTCAACTTATGCTTGCATGTAAATGGAACTATTTGAGTGGAGAATTAAAACATAAAAATTAATTCGTTGCAGGTCCGCCCAGACTGCCCATATGGGGATCTTATTGGTTTATTTTAGCGATGAGCAACTGTCTGTCAAAAGCCTTTTTGAAGTTGGGCAAGTTTTACAAAACAAACATCGTGGGTGTATATTTGGGCCCTTTCAAAGCAATCGCTATCAATGACTACCACACAATACGAGAGGTTCTATACAGAGTGGAATTCGATGGCCGCGTTGACATCTTGATGGCAAGAGTCAGATCGTATTTCCTGAAGCTAGGTAAGTCTATTTCAATATCAATACTTTTGAATAAAATATTATATTGTGTAATGAAACTATATCGGGTAACCTAAAAATTAACCAAAGCGCGGTATTAAATATATACAATATGTATATATATATATATATATATATATATATATATATATATATATAGAATTAATTTACCAATTTTTCCGCCATTTTTTTCTGGAAGGTTATAGAGGACTGCGGCGTTTCACAATTAATGATCCCGCTATTTTTTTCTGGAATGTTTAGTAGCGCAGCATTTGATCTTCTATTCACTTAGTAACACAATTTCTCAAATTAAAGACCAACAAAATACAGAAATTTCATGAATTAAAACCGGGCGAAGCAATACGCAATATATCTGTTACCGCTAGAGTAGGAAAGCCGTTAATTTCGACTCTTCCTAGTCAAAGTCAACATTTTCTTAATCCATTCGTTAAGGCAGAAACACCAAACGTTTCGTCAGTTTATCGACTGTAGGTTTCAACTTAACTTTAGCAGTATTTTGCAAATTTATTTATAGAAAAACTATATTGTACCCCAATAAATTCCAACTAAGAACTGGTATTTTCATTATCTTATACTTTTCAGTGCGCTTCTTATTCAGTGATTATTTGAAATCTAATCAATTTTTTTGGAAAAAATGTTATATAATTACAACTATACTGTAAGACATTTACTAATGAACTAAATTACACATCAAAATCGCCTTTCTATTATATTCGGAAATCAAAGAAGATTTAAGAAAACGAATTCGGAAATCGAATACGGAAAACGAGTATATGCGGCCAGCCTTAGCATGTGCTTTATTAACGGTTTTATCACGTAAATACCTGGATATGGTATAATCAATGTAAATAAAAAAAAAGTTTAAGGATTATTTTGTTCAATTCTAATTATTATATTAAATTTATTGTATCGTAAATTATTGTATATTAAGTTTTCTTTACTCGCTTCTTCATCTAAAACTTTAGTCATTTATTAATGTAATAATAAATGTATCCTACTAATATTATAATTGCGAAAGTTTGAATGTATGCTACTCAATCATGCCTAAATTGATGTGTTTTAAAGACTTATGCCGGCTGTACACATTCGTCGAGAACGTCTCGGCGAGAGTCTCGCCCGAGAACCTCTCGGCAAGAGTCTCACCCTAGACGCTCTCGGCGAGAGGGAGTCTCGCCCGAGAACCTTTCGGCAAGAGGGAGTCTCGCCCGAGAACCTCTCGGCGAGAGTCTTGCCCGAGAACCTATCCTAACCTCTCGGCGAGAGGTGACCTGTATACACTCGTTGTGTCTGTTGTACTGAAGATATCTGCGACGATGGACGCAGAAACTGTTGCTGCTGTTTGCCTTTGTGCTGTTAGCTATTATAACTTTTTACACATTTAGCACACAAAAAAAATGGTGGCTCTCGTCTCGTGGCTCTCGACAGCCGGTTAAGAGCCACGAGACAAGAGCCGAGACGAGACGAGAAGCACCATGTACACACTCGCTCTCGGCTTGTCTCGGTGAGAGTGTACAGCGGGCATTAGAAACAGCACGAAGTCTGTAGAATTAAATACGGTGTTTTTACTCAATAATAAAAATTGACTACTACAACATGCCAATAGATGGCACAACGCGTAAATTAAATCGGTAAAACGTTGTATATTTTTATGGACATATATTGAAATGTCATTGGGCTAGGAATAATTCCCGCCCTCTTGATTGAAAATCTACGTCCGCGAAAGTTTGTAACAAATAATTTAAGGAAAAACAGCCAAGTGTATGTCGAATAACGAGTAGATAAAGTACGGTGCCGTATTTGGCTATATCCATTGAAACTGTTATTGCAAGTTAACAGAAGCAATTTTAACTAATAATTTTAATCAAATAGTAATATCTAGAATATTTTAAAATGTTTAATATTCACTTTTCAACTATTAAGGGAGGAACGCATGGCACGTCACTTTGAAATGAATACAGACAAGGCTTTGAAATTTAAAAAGGCAAACGAAACCTGCCCTTTCCAAATTTTAAAGACCTCCAATGGTTTGGAAAAAAACTATTTAACCCACACTTTACGTAAACGGAATGATTAAATATATCTTTAACATTTTGCTACATACTATTTGAGATACGCCCCTGTAGTAAACTGTGAAAGATGGACGTACATAACGAAATTACAAAGATTCCTTGTTTCACTGTGAAAATCTAAAAACACTGACAAATGTAGCCTTGTATACGCGAAGTTAAAATTTCTATTGGCTTTCTATCGCCTACATAATAAATAAAATATGACATGAATAATCATATTTTATACGGATATAACTCTTAATAATTTGAAAAACCAAGAAGTTCAAGCGGGCGAATTCGGCAACAAGCTAGTGTACGATGTGATGCTCTATCATAGATAACATAAGATATAAAGAGAACATAAATATCTGAAATTGTCACATAAAAATAACTCATTTAACTGTTATATTGCCATAGATGCCTGTAGATATTTAAGGTATTTATCCTTTTTTAGAACCATTTACTGCTTTGCAAAGCTTGAATTTATTTCCAAAATTGGATATTATTAATAACTATAAAAATTTCTTAAAAAACCCCTTGTAAAAATTCAGGTCAATTATTCATTATTTTTTTATTATCCATGTTCCTCTAATAAAATATTCATATAATTATATAATTTCGTCAAACACAATGTGGATGTCGCGTCGATTTTAACCTCTTTATAGTAAAAACGCTCTGAGGTCTGAGACTGACCGAACGCTATTGTGTGAATAGCATGTTCGTGGTGGCGGAATGAATGACATTGAGATCTATGTGGTTTTCTACGGTTATTTTAAATACTAGATTTAAAAATAAATTACGCCACAGGTTTATAAAATACGAGAAGTTTTATAAAAAATCAATTACTGAAAGAAAATTGAAACAGATAATATTCCAATTATGGCAATACAGATAATATTCCAATTATGGCCTCAAATTCTAATACTAATGACATTGAGCTGGCAGTCATGAGAAACTTGGGATCAAAAATTAATTCGATGAAAATTATCTGTTTTTAGAATTATACTTGTACTATATAAAGCAGATCCATTATTAGATTTAAAAGATCAAATTTCAAAGGGTTATAAACGGTTAGTTAGTTGAAAATGAGCAATAACCATACTTGGTAAAGTCAGAAGTCGTATTATAATACTTGCCAAAACTCTTATTTCTAGGCCTTGTATGAAGGTGCTTAACAGCCATTTTTGAGTACACCTACTTAATAAATAGATATGACTTATATCTATGAACATATTATTAACCTTCTAAACAAGTAATTATCCAAAAACTTTTTATCCGCCCATCAAATAACCAATGAGCTGCTTACATGAATAAAGATACAAACAAAAGACAACTAGTAGGACAAAAGGTTCATAATTGCTAAAATTAACTTGTATATAATTCTATGTTCAACTTTTTGTTCAAGGTATCTTCTTCACTGACGGTGACAATTGGAAGGTCCAAAGGCGATTCGCTCTTCGCTATATGCGGGACTTTGGATTTGGTCGGAGATCTTCGAGTCTCGAGGCTATGATCGACAATGAGACAAGGGAGACATTCGAAATGTGCATAAAAGGACCTGTTTATAATTATGAAAAGGTCAGTTTGACCAGAATTGAATCGATTCATGGTTTTAAAGGCAACACAAACACAAATAAAAAACAAAATAACCTGATATTCACTGAAAACGTAATATTTTCTGTTTCGCAATGGTTTCTTTCGCAATATTATTATTCAAAATTTAATAAAAAATACAACCACTATATATATATATATATATGTCTATATATATATATATTTATGTATATATGTATTTGTATATATATATATATGTATATATATATATATATATATATATGTGTGTATATATATATATATATATATGTATATATATATATATATATATATATATATATATATATATATATATATATATATATATATATATATATATATAGTGGATGTATGGGAATATAAGTTATGCTTTTATATTCCGCTTTTTCAAAACTTACGTGGACATCTATTCAGTATATCTCAAAATGTAAAAAATAGATAAACCTTCCCTTTCCTGGTTGGCGGATAAACTGATCAAGTAATGCTTTATTGACAGCAACTAGTATTTATTATTTACAAAATCGTTGATATATAGTTTTCTTTTTAAATTTAGTTTGATTAAATTTCAAACCAACGAAAATATGGCAGGTGATTATATGTATAACAAAATCATTCCAATTCCAGGAAATAGTTAAAGGAGACCTGGTTCGCTTGCCGGACATCTTCGTGGTACCGTCAGTAAATGGCGTGTTGGCGGTGTTCATGCAGGAGATCCTGCCTCGTGCGGAATACGACAAGCTTTGGGATTTCGCCACAGCGGCACTCCTCTTCCAGCGAAGCTCTGATGACACCGGCCGCGCCTTGAACATGACCCCTTGGTTAAAACATGTCCTACCTGGCTACAGTGGATACAACGATATGGTCAAGGGAAACCAAGTTCTACTCGACTTCTTTGAGGTACTCTATTACTTACGACATTGAAATTGTTTTCATGGGAGTAATATTTACGATCGAGTAATATTAAGATATTGCGAATAATATTACGATAGAACGATATTTACGAGTAATTTTCACACGACACAAGTCTCAATCACAAATATAACTTTAATGTCTCTTCGAACATGATAAAAAAGTTACTCATTTTAATCAAAATGCATACTAATGCACATTTAATTTACATATTATTTCGACGAAAATTAAAAAAAATTACTAATTTTAATTAGACAAAATGATACCTTCTATTGTGTGTTAAAATATATTACGATGAATATAGTGAAATAATTTATATTATATGCCAATATGGAATCATCCTACGTCGTAAGAGACTTCGTTTAAGTCATAATATATTCACAAATGTTATTAATTTGTTACAGGCACGCATAAAAAAATATTACGAGACTTTCGACGTAAATAACGATCGAAACTTCATCGATATGTTTTTAAGGAGAATGAAAAAGGAACACGAAATCTACGGCAAATCGACTTTCACATGTAAGTTGAACAGGTTAACATGTATTTAGGTACTCGTATATTTTCCTACATGGATCTTATATTGAATTTGCACATTTTGTTTCTAATTTGTTATTATGCGAATTATTATTTTCTATGACACAATACTAGGGTATTAATACTGTTATCGGTATTTAAATCCCAAGATTGGTTGGTGAGTTACGAAGAATCTCGGGATTTCGGAGTTTTATTTCCGATTCCGTAATCAGGACTTTATTGGGATGGGAATTGTCCAATTTTCATTGCTTTGAATATTTGTGCTAGACGTGGAGCCAGAAACTATGAAGATTACTGCAATTTTTTCATATTTTCATTGAATTTAAAAGTACGTTATTGCGATTCGTGTATCGATAGTATAAAGACAATTTTTTTAAAAATGGCGTATCTCGGCTAGAAAGAAAAATGTTTACCTTGCTCTCGTACATACACGTCAAAAAGAATAAACTAACAAGTTAATTCGAGGTTAAAAATTACAGTAAACAACTTTTACTTTTAGTTTGATTTGTTATTTTACATTTAAATTGGTTACTTATCTACTGTTAGTTATTTGTCTTTAATTCTTAGTTAGTTAATGGTTACAAATTATGACAATTATAATCAATGAAATGTTTTTTTTATCGACGTACAATGTTTCATCAGTAACACGAGGGCCTAATACGGTCTACAGTCTACACGTGAGTCCTATCTTGGTAACAATTAGTCAAATCTGGACTGAGTTATTAGATAACAAATAAATGCATTTTCGCATTTGTAATATTATTGTACTTAAGATAAAGTAAATTGTTGCTGATTTCAATTCAATTGATTTTAGTGGAACAGCTGGTACTGACATGTGTGGACTTCACGTTCCCGCCATCCAGCGCGTCTCCTGCGGTACTTGCCATGCTCGTTGAACGAGTTCTTATGAATCCAGACATACAAAAGAAGATTCATGATGAAATAGACCGTGTGGTGGGTCGCGACAGACTGCCCAATCTCGATGACAGAAAGAAGTAAATAATATTTTTTTCATAATGGACTTTCCTCGGCCATCGCTGAGTAGACGTCATCCCTTAATTTATTCCTTGTTGAAAATTTATAAATATTTAAAAAAAAATTCAACAAGTTTGGAAAAGTTTCTGTAAAATCCCATTCCACAATAAATTTCAACAATTTTAGAGATATTTAATCTAAAAATATAACATTAGCTGCTTTTCAATATCTCCTCAGCCTCGGTATTTATAAGAAGACTTCTGCTTCTCATCTGACCTCATCATAAAGACCAATAAATTTTGATACAGCTAATTTCTGCTCTTCAGTGTTCACCAAAAATAAAGTACTTGTCTATATAAACTCAAACGATGAAGCTACATCTTGAACAGACCTTCATCTAGTTTGGAGTTCAGCACTGAATCGGTCAAGACACGCCCACGTACCTTTTGAAAGTTCGGCCCTTAGTATGATCCCTGCACCGGTAGCCAACTCACATGTAATTTTTTTACGATCAACTCGTGTGTTTATTGAAATGTCGTAGTCCCTGGATTTTCCCGCAGCAAGAACTATTTCCTCTTTTAAAATGTGATCTTTTTATTCTTCAACATAAAAACGAAGTGCTTCTATTTTTATGGAAAATTTATCAACACTCCAACCTTTATTTTGCAATGCAACCTGAATACAATTTATTTCTCTTAGTACATCATTCCAAAAGAAAATATAGCAAAGAAATATAAAATTAAACACAGCAGGCATAATGTCCTCTATAGCACCTCGAGTGTCTAAATTTTCCTGTTGATCACATAATTCCTCAATTGCAGCCACAACCCCGTCAAAATTTTTTGTCTGTACTATTACTATAGCATAAGGAGCATTCCAACGCAATGTTGAGGATCTTTTAATAGTTGCTTTACTGGGTTTAATAAGCACTTCCCAGCTGCTAGCAGAAGCAAAAGGATTGTGAAAATTGTTTCTCTGTTTCGAAAAATGTTACACAAGATACAAGAGTGTTGGTCACATAAATTATTCGAATAATCAGTACATTCAACAAAAATTGCTTTAATGTTTTTTGCTTTAATAATAGTTTGTATTCCTCCATATACGCCGCTCATAATAGTTGCCTTGTTATAATCTTGGGAATAAAATATCATAACGTCTAAAGCATAATTTTCAAGCTTCTTAAAAATGTCTTCACTTAGATAACGGATTTCTTTTTCTTTTAAAGGAAAATATCTAAGGATCACTGCTTTGATGTCCACTTTTCTTATAAATTTTCACGTAATGAACCACTTCAGACATTTTATCAATATTGGAAATATCAGATGTGCTATCAAACATAATACCAAAACATTTTGCCAATTTATTTTCATTGACAAGCTCAGATTTTATATGGTTCGCTAAAACATTTATGAATTCATTTTGTACATCTAGCGAAAAATGATATTTTAAAATTTACCATGCTCAAAGTTTGAGATGTGTTCTGTTAATACTACATCATACTTTGACAGTAGCTTGATAAGTTCTTAAAAACTGCCTTTATTTGTAGAGATTTGTCCACGAAATACCAGGTTTTGGTTAGCCAGAAATAAAATTATATACAATAATCTAGATAAAAATGCTTCTACTTCTGTTTTTCCTTATCCAGTAATTGAAAAGCTGCGTATTCTATTGTTTTATACAATTTTAGCCTCCTTTTAAAAGTTTTCCACTTTTCAAGATTTTCCAGATGTTGACTTGTATTATACATTTTAGGATTTAGATTCCACTTCTTCTGAAAACTAGTCCTGAAATCTAGTTATTTCTTTTATTAGTATTATTGTTAACTATAAATAAACGACAGCAAAAACGGTACAGGTTATTAGTTACAGGAGAGTAAACCATCCGTGACTGCAGAATATTTTCACCATTAGGCATCACTTTATAAAACCATTCTTTTGAAACATGGCGATTATCACCTTATACTTTTAACACGTGCCTAGACACAGTGACAAACGGCCTGTCCCTCTTTTGAAAATGTTCACTTCCTTTTTTATGATCTAAATACGAACATTCTCAGGAACAAGCATACTTCAATGTGACACATTTCTTAAGTCTTGAAGTGGTTCATTCATGTAAGTTTGTGTTTGATAGCAGTAGCATTTTCACTATCATTTTCAGTACTTTTGTCTGATTAATTTTCAGTACTTTCGTCTGATTCGTCTTCTTGATGGGTTATCATTTTAATTCTGTATTGTCGTTGTTATTTCCTGAAGATGAGCTGATATTATTTGAACCATTTCTTGCATCAATGTGAGAATTCATATTTTTTTATGAACTTCGGCTGTTATCAGTTTTTGTAACATATAAAATAAGAATCCAGACATGCTCAGAACTACATTCATTTTATTAATTATATACGTGGCTCGTTGGACCAATTGGCCAAGGAGATAGTTATTTAACTATTTCGATATAAACTTACAAATTGTTGTACTAACCAATGCACTTACCTTGGTTAACTAAAACCAAGTCGGTTTTAGTTTTTTTAGAAGTGATCTGTTCAACTCTTTTTTAGAGCTATCTTTTTTTCTCTTTTGCAAAACAATATCAAAATAACAACGACTCGTTTCACTTTGATCACAATTCATGAGAGAAATGAGAAATGACACAGGTGACAAGTAACGAATTTGGGTTAATCCCCGTCCGAGCCATATTGCTCGTCTATAATTACTTAGTACTAATCTTGGTGATTATACTGTGTTAGGGATAAAGCAGATTTCGAATGATAACTTGACTAGTGAAACCACTAAATTCATTTAAAAAATCATTGGTATGTAAATAGAATAAAAAGTAATCAAAATTAGTTAATAATAATTTATTATTTTCTTGTTATTAATAATAAATTTATTATTATTAATGAATTTCGATTAGTTTTAAAAAATTAATTTAGTGGTTTTTTTACTTTTAATAGTCAAGTTATCATTTAAAATCGTCTTTACCATTACCATAGTATAACAACTAAAGTTGGTACTGTGTAATGGATGGGCATTAAGTGGCCTTATCTGCTCAACTGACTCACAGTAAATCGTACTCGGAATACAAACTAATACTTTACATGTTTTATATGTTTACACCAATTAGCATGGTTGAACACTATGATATATTTGTATGAGATTACGTAAAAGTCTAGATCATATTTCATGTAACCGGCGTTATAAAATTTCCACTATTTCAAGTCAAATCAATGTATTTTTTTTGTTTGCATATCTTTTCAGTTCAGTCTAACTAGTTGTTTTTCATAATAATCCTAAATAAGTTAAAAAATTAATTTAATAACTTGCTACAATGTGGGTGTACAGTGTATATGGTTTAAAAAAGTAAAGACTTTCAAATTGAAGCTATTGTAAGTTTGTTGGAATTATTATGGTGTTGCTTTTATTAGTCATGTATCTTAATAACAATTTGTTTACATCCAAATAAGTGAATACAACTGTGGTTCAAATATATTTATAAATATATATATATATATATATATATATATATATATATATATATATATATATATATATATATATATATACATATAATATGGCCCGGGTTTTGGGGATTAAAATAAAAATTTTGGAAATAAAACCGCTAGAATTCCATGAGATCTATGTACTACGTACTGGGGAGTGCCACAGTTGGTCCATACGACAAATAACATAGAGTCGTATAAAATATAAAAAAAAAATATTAATCTGGCTGTACTGAAAAGATATTTCTATTACAAAAAATCCCGAATAATTCTGAAAGTAAATTGAACCACAGTTGTGTTCACTTATTTGGATGTAAACAAATTGTTATTAACATACATGACTAATAAAAGCAACACCATAATAATTCCAACAAACTTACAATAGCTTCAATTTGAAAGTCTTTACTTTTTTAAACCATATACACTGTACACCCACATTGTAGCAAGTTATTAAATTAATTTTTTAACTTATTTAAGATTATTATGAAAAACAACCAGTTAGACTGAACTGAAAAGATATGCAAACAAAAAAAATACATTGATTTGACTTGAAATAGTGGAAATTTTATAACGCCGGTTACATGAAATATGATCTAGACTTTTATGTAATCTCATACAAATATATCATAGTGTTCAACCATGCTAATTGGTGTAGATATATAAAGTATTGAAAGTATTAGTTTGTATTCTGAGTACGATTTACTGTGAGTAAGTTGAGCAGATAAGGCCACTATTACACAGTACCAACTTTAGTTGTTATACTGTGGTAATGGTAAAGACGATTTTAAATGATAACTTGACTATTAAAATTAAAAAAAACCACTAAATTAATTTTTTAAAACTAATCGAAATTCATTAATAATAATAAATTTATTATTAATAACAAGAAAATAATAAATTATTATTAACTAATTTTGATTACTTTATATTCTATTTACATACCAATGATTTTTAAATGAATTTAGTGGTTTCACTAGTCAAGGTATCATTCGAAATCTGCTTTATCCCTAAGACAGTATAATCACCAAGATTAGTACTAAGTAATTATAGACGAGCAATATGGCTCGGAATATATATATATGTATATAGGTATATATATAAACACACACACACACACACACACACATACACACACACACATATAATTTACAAATAAAACAAGTGGCTTGAATAAAATATAGAAAAAACTAGAAAATAATTAAAATCTCTGACAAAATAAGACTATGCCCATTTTGCAAGCAATATACGTTACTAACATGCTCGTAGTTATGGTTTGTAACTAGTAAAATAAATGTAAAATCTTTGATAGCATGCATTACACGGAAGCGTGCCTCCGCGAGATAATGAGATTGGAGTCTGTCGTCCCGCTCAGCATCCCACATCGGGCCATCCACGACACTACATTAGGAGGGTATGATATTCCAGAGGTAAGTCGCGTTTACTTTTAAAAAGTTTACCTAAAATATATAGAATTAAAATAAATTATATAACGTATTGTCTAATATACATAACGTGTTCCTCTATTGAGGTTTAAAACACAACTTGGAGACATCCAGTCACTCATATCATCTCTCCCATGTGCCCCAAAGCAATAGATTTTTTCCATATCGAATTTAATTATCTGATAGTTATATGAGTGATTAAAGTTTCCATGTTTTGAATACCATTTTAACACATACTCGTTCTCACGTCGTCACGTTAACTCTAAATTTGAACTAACTCTGACCCAACGTTTAATCGTCTCTGATAACGTTAATAAAAATTTTGTTACAATTAATAAGAATATTTCCGATTTAAATAAGAATATTTTCCGATCCAAATTGATCGTGTTGTGAGACTTATTAAACAAAAGTCTAATAAAACATATTAAAGAAGTAGTTATGAAAGTGTAGGACTTAATTACAGATATTTTTAACATTCAATTTCGAATCTTATCATCATTCAAGACCTTTGCTATCAATGCATTTTGTCTGTTTGCACATTTTTTGCTTTTTATGCAAGATAACCAGGGCATAAACATTTACCGTAAATTTATTGCAGGACACCATGGTGATGGTAAATTTAACAGCAATGCACCTTGACAAAGATATATGGGGAGATCCAGAGAATTTCAGGCCTGAGCGATTTTTGGACGAGGAGGGAAAACTTTGTTTGAGTAAAGACAAATCTTTGCCTTTTGGTGCGGGTAAGTGGTTTTAGAGACCTACGGTTCTCTTTAATTCAAGTCAGTTTTAATCGAATATAGATTAGTTTGTTGTAAGTTAATGTGAAAGATTTTCTTTTTAAACTTTAATTTTTCAAATTTTTAAACTAAATAAAAGTATGATTTGAGCTATCGAAAACTTTTTACTTCTGATTTCACTTTGACTTTAACAGTGGTTTTCAGTTACACTTAATCCTTATGTAACACTTGCACGGACTGTAGGTTTTATTTGTAATGCCATAATTTCTTTTACCATCTTTCAAATATTCTTCTATAAGGTGCCTCGTGTTTTCCTTCACTTTTCACTCTCTTCTCAACTAATTTTTTTTGCTTTTCTCATCTCCACGATTTCACATTTTGCACTTAATAGGTATTCAACCTATAACTCAATGTTTTCTTTCTTGACTTAAACAAGATATACTTGACTTACATCTTACTATTGTTTTGAAATAATTGTTATCACTTTTATTCTTATCATTTATTCTATTACTTTTACTATAATTATAAGACTTAATTATTTCAAAACATTTCTGACTTTTTATTAATGAAAAATAAACATGAAGCTTTTTTACGATGACCTTTTTTACTATGTTAGCTAACTTATTTTGTGAAATCGTTTTCTGTAAGTGAAAATATTTGGTTCACATAGCATTTTTTTAACATTAAAATAGACAGACAAACATTATTTGCTATGCTAAGTAGATTAACAGATCTATATTACTTAGAGTTCTCTTTTGCATCTTTCTACTTACTAATGACCATACGATAGATAATATTGATAATTGTGGAATGTCAGAAATGGAAAAAAGCAACAAGTTTGTAATTCATTTATTGTGTTTCAATATACTCTCCGTGGCACTTCGTTCATATCATATAATGTCATAACAAATGACAAATTCAAGCAAAGTTTACAAAAAGTTCTAATTCCAAAATTTTAATTTTTTTTATTACTTATATTTCAAACGGCCAGTTCTAAGAACTCTCAGTACTACCCTCATAATACGTTTTGTTTTTTTTATCAATTTATCACTGCTTATTTGACAGTTTAACAAAACAATCCTTGAAATAAATAACAATCCTAAAAGTTTGTTATAAATAATTTTATTAACTTTTTAAATATAATTTCATTATCGTTAAATATATTCCATGTTTTTCAGAGATTTTTTTCTATTTTATTATTTTAACACGTAAAGCAATCATACATATAATTGCAGAAAGCATCAATGTTTAGACTAGCAGACCTGGCGCTATTTTAGTTAAAGTGCTGTTATTTATATTATCTTTCGAAGAGTTTTTGTCAAATAAAAAAAACAAACAAGGAAATAAATTAATCTAAATGTAATATACCTTAAAGTCTCACTTAAAAAAGGTTTTAAAATTAAATAAATCTATAAAAAAGATAGAATTCTTTAAAAAGGTTACTTTTTACTATTCTTTTTTATTTAAAAAAACAATATTAAAGCTAACGGTTATTTAGCGAAAAAGAAATAGATTGTCATCGAAAATGTACATTACGTTTACTGTTTAACATATTACCTCGTAATTCATTTAAAAATACATTTTTGCGAAATATGTAGATGAAATTCTTCTAAAACAATTTATAGTTTTGAAGATCGCTCACGATTAACTTAGCAAAAAAATGTTTTCCCCAAAAAAACCATTAGACCTATAGATTGCCATTAGACCTATATCATATAAATTCAAATAGGGCACCTGTGCTTTTCTGTATTGGGAAAATTTATGCTGTACCTCCAATTCCCATGGTAAGATTCAAACTAAGATGCGTGGGACAACTTGAAGATATACTCATCGAATTAAAAAATTATTGTAAGGATTTTTTTTCTTTTAAAGAACTGTTTTCTTTTGACATTCGACATCTAACTTTTTCACGTCAACTTCATACATTTTGTTATTCGAGCCTGACATAGAATTTTATTTCTTTCTCGTTTATTTTTATTCACGGATTGCGTCCAATGCAGCTCTATAGCCTTAATACCTATTATTGATTTTAAGCCTGCATTTTTCCATTATTAGCTCTCATTACTGAAAAATACAATAATGAAACTAAACTAATTTTTTCAAAAATTTCTATTTTATTAATAAAATAATGACTTAATAACGAATATGCTGTATGTTTGGGTCTTAATATTATTCTTACGACATTTATAATTTTATATTTATATAAATCTTCCATGAGGAATATTTCTGGAAAGACATTATGCTTATTTTCGATTTCTATTAGTCAATATACTTTTAATATATGTGTCCCGTTAAGAAGTCTAATTAATAACAATTCGATGTTTTTAGGTAAAAGATTATGCGCTGGAGAAACATATGCCAGACAGACTTTGTTCTCAATATTTGCGATCTTTATGGCAATGTTCGACGTGTCAACAGCCGATGGAAAACCACAAACGAAAATAAGGGAACGCATCCTTGGTATAACCACCACATCCCAAAACTATTGGGTTAGAGTCACACCCAGAAACGCGACATTGCAGAAACAGTTATGACTTATTTAAGGACCTACTACAATTATATTGTATGATTTTTAACGAATTATTGACAGTGGATCTCTTAGTACACTATATTGCAGGTTGTACGCAAATCTTGCCATTACCAATCAAATAGAGTACTGTATATCTTCTCGTGTTCATATATGTATGTATGTATATTTTTAATGACTCATTTTTCCTAACGGAGCTGCGTGTCTAATTGGTGATATAAAATTAATAAAATGTTGAAATTAATTTTGCATTAAAACTTTATACCTGTATAGTGATTATTGATGTTTGTTAATTTAGTGTAATTTTTAATAAAAGAGTTTAAATTTAAGATTATTATTTTTTTATTGTTAGTTTTGAATTGTAATGATTGCTTTCAGAAAGGATCATACCATAACGTTTTTTAAGAAGTTCTCCTGGATCGGGTGGAACAGCAATTATTTTATTTTAATCGTTATATATAAGGGTGTTTTAAATATTAGTTTTAGAGCAACCCAAAGCCCTGTCTGAGGGGTGGCAGTTTTGGTTAAAAAGTTTGTATTCCGAACTAATTTCTACATTATCTTCTACATCTCTTAATAATTTTCAATACAATTAAAATACAATACTTTGAAACATTTTTCTTGCTTGATCCTACGACCAGGTTATGATAGCCGGACTTATAAGCTAAATGTCAAGAAATGTAAATAAAATTTGCACTGAAAACCTGCATATCAAGGATCCACAGGCATTATATATAGAGGAGACTAGTAACAATTTTAAGTTTTGTGTTAATATCTAGATTTTTAATAACAAAGTTTTAATAACAAAGTTCCTTATCGCACGTTGCGAAAGGGGGCTAGACGGAAAAAATTAAGACCAAAAGTTGTAATGACACTTTTTGCTATAGTTCGCTGCAAGCCGTGCGGCGTGCGCGTGTTTCTCTGTCTGTCTCTCTCTCTCATAGAAAGCGAGCCAGTTATTTTCGTTTCGTCTTTCTATTTCGCATTGAACAGTGTGGTGTCGCGACGATTATTTTTGTTGAGTGTATACAGGTTTTTTGTACATAATAAATAATAAAAAATAATAACAATAATTATTATTATAACTTAAAAGAAATAAAATTTTATTACAATTCCTTCACTAATTAATCGAAAGGAACTTCGTTCCATCCGGGTGACCCTTGACACCTCTCAAGTTTTTATTTTACATATGAAAGGTACTATTATTTCATTTTATAGACATAATTCGCCTTATCATCTACAAAATTTAAATAAACTATAGATTTTTTTTTAAATAAATCGGGTAATCTGAATGATGGATTTTGTTACAACCCCTTGTCCATGTAACGGGATATATTAATATTTGTAACGTAGCAAAATATAACTCATTCAATAGCACTCTTTTCCAATATCGAATTAACATTTTCATTACTAGTCAGTATAATAATGTGAATATTAGTCAAATAACAAAAGGGGCAATATCATATTAAGATGAAAATAGTTATTTAGGAAACAATTACGACGAACATACATTATTTTGTTATTAGTAAATAATACATGAGACCACAAATGGGACTCTATACCCACACTGCAATTCAACCCACTTTTCATTAGATATATTTTGTTGAACAGGTCTCTACACGAATCAAGAACTATAATAGTTTTTTCCATCACTGTCATCTCTATTTTTAATTTAATTATGGATCAGGATCGATTTAATTTTAGCCAGTATTTTATTAAGATTTCAAACGGTGGTAATACCGGTTTTATAAGAATGACAGTCTACTATTTTTAACACAAAACGCAATTATTGTTTTATAGGAATGAATGAGTTTACTATTTTAACACAAAATGCAATTATTGTTTTATGGGAATGAATGAGTATACTATTTTAACACAAAATGCAATGATTGTTTTATAGGAATGAATGAGTTTTAACACAAAATGCAATGATTGTTTTATAGGAATGAATGAGTCTACTATTTTTAACACAAAACGCAATGATTGTTTTATAGGAATGAATGCATGTACTATTTTCACACAAATTGCGCTGAAATTTATTTCAGATTTCAGTATAGCCTTGGCGAAAACAACACTATATTCCGGTGCGGTTAAACTTTGTCAATTGAGCTATACTATCTGAGGAGTTGATATATAGTAGACAATTTTAGATTACGTCATATGAAAAGTCCAAGCTAATCTGCAACAGCGCATTTATTAGTTTTCCAGGAACTACAATTTACTTCTCATATTTTTCCAGTTCATAAACTAGTCATCCCATTTCCGTTTTTTCTTGTAGAACAATGAAGTAAATGCTCAATCAAGATTATTTGATTTTCGTCAGGAAATACTCTATTATTCGAAATGCATCCCACTTTTGGAAGATCTCTTATGCCTTCCTACTTATAGCTTTCTTACAACCTTCTTTTTCACATATCTGTATAAAGTTAATTCCATGGGGGGTATGAAGATGGTATATTTCTACAAAAAGAACTTCTTCTGCGGTGTTTATTCTGAATCCTTGAACGAAATGTCTATAATAATACTAATTTTTAAAAAAAGCAAAAAGTCTCCTTTGGCGAGCAATTTATTTAATGCTACTAGTAATTTAGATGTCAATGGACAACTGGGTGGAACTAAGATAAGAGAGAACATCCCTGCTTCCATGATCCTTTACACTTCCCAGAGCGATAATTTTACGACCCATTACGCGTTGCGTTAATGGAATAATTTCTATCAAAATATAGACTTAGTTTTTTTAATAAAATACTATGCACCGCTAGAAATTTAAAAAAAAACAAGAATTTTGATACCAATAAATTTATTTTTTATTGGAAAAAATTAAATACAAAAATTAGTTCTTGTGACTGACAATCAATATAATTTTTTAAGAACTAAAGTAGCGGATATATCAAATAAAACAGAGGATAAATCACTGATTTTTTTAAGACAACAAATAGATCATATATTTTGTACCCACTTTATTGATTCTTGAATAATTAATATTAATGTACTTACCCATCAACCTTATTGCTTTAAGTAGAAGTAAGAATAACTTACTGTATTCAGACGCATCATTAGCATATTTTTTAACACAGGTTTCGACATTTTGAAATTTATAATTTTCATATTAATTATTTAAACCTGTTATTTTTAGAAAAGGTTAAATTTTGGAAAAAATTAATTTATATAATACTTCACTTTAACAAGTTGACAAAGAATTACTCCATTCATTGGTTTTATTTTATCTCGAATTTCGTCGATAAAATATTGCTCGTCGCTAAATCAGATACCCCAATCTGTGCTTTTGGATTCCAGTGCCTAAGAAACTATAGAGAAGCCATCTCATAAATGTTGTTTCATGAAAAATGTGAGAGCTAACCAAGTTATTAACAGAAATAAAAAAAACCTCTATAAAAGATTTGTTTTTTACATTATGGTTAATCAATTACGATGTTCTAGTGGAAGTCAACAAAGTTGTGGGAAACTGCGATCCTGAAAAAATGGGTATGAAGCATCTACATTTGCTAAGAGCATCTCAGCTAGCATCAAGCAATGTTGTAACATAGCAATTTTATTTACTTTAAAGAAGTAAAAATCAGATCACAGATGCATATTGGAAGGACGATATCTCTGGTCAAGCTGCAACAGATCTCAACACAAAGAAATGGAACAAAGCTACTATAGTATCCTTGGCGAAGGATCTCAAAATTTTGATGAAATACCTTAACAAAGCAGAAGAAGCTGCAATTGAAATTAAAGATGGTTGTAATAATTTTACTTCGTACATAAAATTATTAGAGAAGGTGTACTGCAGACTTTTATTACCAGAGGAATGTCATGAGAACTTTAGAGAATTAAATTACATGCTATACATTTAAATATGTCTTTTTTCAATTTGTTAAAAGTTATTACTTCCATTTAAATCTAAATATACACTATTCGCTTAGTGTATATTTAGATTTAAATATTCAAAGTAAAAATAGTACACTTCATTCATTCCTACATATTCTACGCCCAGACAATTCCGGCAATTTAGTTCGGTTGACCGTTAAGTAGGTTACTTGTTCAAAGTTAAAGTAAAATAATATCTTTCTATTTCGACCCTTGATAATTAATGTGTGGCTATGTTCATGGTCTATATTAGAGTTAACATTTCACATACCTATGCTCTCTTCAAACAAGCAGATGCTATGTCTTTGCTCTTCTCTTCTACCTTCATCTCGTCTCACTCTCTCTTTATTAAACATATCTCATATTAACACTATTGTTATTTTATTATATTAGAGAGAAAATAAGTATAAGTCACAAGTTCGTAGATACACGTAAGTTTGAGATAAATATTTAGATAAGCTAGTGAAATTAAAAAAAATGACGAAAGTGTCTATGTCAGCTGAAAGGTAGGTGAGTTTGTTTACTTAGTAACTTGTTAATCTTCTATACGTATAAACGAATATGTCTTGACTGATTGATTTATTAATGCATGGTTCTAAAGACTGGAAATTAAGGCATTATTTATGGCATCCTGACATTATGGTGTCATGGCTTCCTAATATTCCAGGGTATGGATGTTTTGGAAAATTTTGTATCCTATTCGAAGGAAGCCATCAGCCAGGTGCCAAATCAGTAAATAAAGAAACAAGATAGGTAATTGTGATTATTGGAGAGAGTTTGACTCTTTAAACGGGTAAGTAGTAGTGTAAACAGGTAAAATAACTAAATGGGTAAGTTTATGTCAACTGGCCTTTAAGTGGTTCAACTAAAAACAAAATGTAAGTTTAACTAAAAACATAAAATGTAAGTTTATAGATGTAGATAAATAATATGTAACTCACGCTCACATATTATCTTCTTCACTCTCACATATAATGTTATTATCATTACTCCTGTATTTATTCACTCACATCCGTACTGCACGCATAAAAAATAAATCGGGAAAGGAATAAGGTGACATATGCAAATATTGACACACAAAAAATTTAAACGCTATTAAAATAAAAACATTTTTAAAGTTTTTTAACTGCCTTATCTGTCAATTCAAGTACAAACCATTTAGATTCGTTTTGGTATTGGTTTAAATTATAGCTGTTTATACTTTCTTAAAAATAAAAGGGGTAACTATTATAGTTAATAATTAAGGCTTAACTTCTTTATCTTTATGAGTGAATTAAATAGTATATTTGATTATTTAAACGATAAGAAGAATTTAAACACTTAGAAGAATATTAGCACTAGGCTATTAATACTAGGCTGAGATGAATCATTTTCATATGTCTTTGCTGCACGCAATTAGAACTTTATATTTGAGTAGACTTGAGATCTTATTCGATAGTATGACATTTTCAAGCACTTCTTCATTTATTTCCTCATTTAAATCTAAGTAAATCTTGTCTAGAGATTTTTCTTTAAATGTATCTGCTTTTCCATCTTCTTTATGGATAAAAAGTTATGAAACCTTATCAGTTTAATACACGTCAAAATAATGCACATCATTGGTATGACCCATTAACATAGCTAATTGCTCCATATCATTTGAGATAGACTGAAAATTTGTGACAACGTGACCAAATATTTCCTGAACCTTGTAAAAGAAATAGAGTTTGGGTATTTTCCCCCTAATAATCTTGCACACCTTTCTAGTTTTTAAAATCAGGGTTACCAAATAAAAAATGAATTGATGTAGAATTTATTTTTTATGAACTGCAATAATTTAATGTCTTCTTGAACCTTTAAACTAAATAAGACTGCTACCATACGTCCACGTTTGCCCATAACACTAACCGTTTACTTTTTTTGACAACACCCATTCGGATGTAGGAAGTGCCAATCAATTTCATTATACATACAATATTAATTTCACTTTCTAAGTAGTCATGTAATTTCATTCTCAGGAGTTCTCCTATCCTTCATTCGTTCGAGAGGTGTATCATAACGTTTTCTTACTGTTCGGTAAGAAAACGTTATAATACACCCTCGCCAATAATCGTATGTACGAAACAACATTATAACAACCGTCTTTAATTTGAATTATTTCTTATATCTTCTTCAGATTTTTTATAATGGCATTTACATGGCGGTGTTCTGAAAATACTTCGACTATTTTATTTACTAATGAAGATAAAATTTTAAATAGCCTAGTATCCATAGCAACAATAGTGCAGGGTGAGTTACTTATATGACTTTACACTGTAATTTAAAATCGAAGGCTCTCCGATAGCTTTACTTGACAAAAGTGTTCGCTGCAATGTAATTGAATTCTTTTGGCAGGTAAAATATTCATTGCAACATTGAGTAACCCCATTAAATATGTAATCTTGGGTTGATTCCCCGGTATCCTTCAAAGAAGAGTCATCGGAACTATTCTGTAAAAAAGTAACATTTGTATATGTTGTAAATATTTAGGTTTTTGAAATATGGTAAAAGACGTAGCTATTAAAGCAAGTTAAGGAAAATGTTAAGACCATAAGGGTAGTTTTCAGTCTTTATCTATTCACCTGTTTAAATCAATTAAAATGAGTGAATTTAAAAAGAAAGGCACCTACTTAAGTGATTTTGTATTCAAGTGTGTCTCTGGATGTTCTGGTTATCAATAGTAATCGAAATATGGTCTACGTACTTAGAGGTGTCAAAAAACGTATTTCCTCTGTAAAACTACAAAGGCTTGATACAACTTAACAAAATAGAATTACCTTGGCAATCTAATATAAAATTAGTATTTTAGTTTTTTAATTATAACTGCAAACTACACAAAGCAATTACTTTTACATTAATATTTTTCATCCGGTATTTAATTTTGAATATCTTTTTTAGTTAATCAGACTGAAAAGCTTGGGCGTTCGAATTAATGGCAAGCAAAAGCATGACCATCATATTGCCTATCTGTGACTTTCGATGTGCGGTCTCTGTACCAATAATTGCTATGGCTATCCTGCCCTAAATTGAAATGGAATGCTTAAATTATTTTTTAAACTAGATGTTGCTATTGTATCTACTGTACTTTTGCGTTTGTCAATCCGGGAAATTCTCGGAATTTCGCTCAGTTTTTTCAATTCTTAATAGTTACTTTTTCGAAGTTGTACAATAACTCTTCCTACTTCGATTACTGGTTATCAAATATGTAGATATAAACTACAAGTACAACAAGAAATTATATAAATAACGTAGCCTTACATCATCTAAAGGCGGAACATATTTTAAATCAGCCTCAAAAACAGCGGGAGTTGAATCATATATTTTCTTTAAAAAAACACACCAGTTAAATTTATTGCTTAGTAGGTACAAGTTTAGGTAGGTATAACAAGTTACAGGACATACTAGAATAATAATAATAAATTCGCCCAACTAACACACCGACTGTACGGCCGAAACTTAGCACAGCTTGTGTTATGAGCACCAAACAGTGAACTAGAGGGATCCTAGAAATAGTTCAATTTCGAGACCTGTTTAGAAAAGTTCATTTCTCAAAACCTCACCGACCGAAAATCGAACCCGAAACCTTATGCATAGCAGTTTAATACCTACCCCTGCCGGCAGAACTTGAAATAAGTTTGCACAAATCGTAAATGTTACGTGACATTTGTGTACATTAACAATTAAGGTAATAGGTATCTTATAGTGCAGCTGAACATAGTTTTGTAATATTCTGTCAATTTTCTTCATTATCACATTTTCCTAAGAAAAGGTTTTTTTAATAATTACCTATTACACTTAAAACTCTCTTTTATCTTTATTTATAGGTACCTATTTATAAATGAGTACTATACCTAATTATTACGACATTCGTCTTCCAGAAGATGGTCGTAAATGGCATATTCACAAACAGTACCAGAGGAAAGAACGATTAGCATTTTTATACCTATGTTATTCAGATGTAAAACAAAATTGTTTACAATAAAATTATTTTTCGTAATCATACCACATCCAAAACATTGTTTACGCAATATAAAAAAAATAAAAATTAAAAAAGAAAAAAGATAAAAAAGTTAAATGTCATGACCAGTCTATTTTATCTTCATAACAATTTTTAAAGATACTTCTTCTTAATAACATGTCAATGTCAATTACAACAACCATGCTGAGGTATAAAAAGACTGGCGCATTGAAAGATTATTTTACTAGCACTAAGCTTAAAGGCAATAGAAAACTTAAATCGTTTTGTATGATAAATTTGTTATCCTACGTTAGTTGTTATAATTAATTGAATCAGAGTAGGAACCTACCTATTATAGGTAGTGAAATTTGACATGTCGCTTTTTATTTAATTTTCCTCACCTATTGCCACTTCTTTTCATAGTGTTTCTGTATTAAATCATTTTTACGGTTTACAAATTCATTCGAATTATGTGATAGAAATACGTGATAGAAATAAATCACGAAAAGATATCATGGCGCTTGTAAGTACACAGGCACCCGCACATCTCCATGCATCTTACGCACCAGGAACACCCATAAATTAACTCAAATAATGGATGGAACATGATCTTTCTTTGTGCGTGAAAAAAAAACTTTTAATAAAATGTATATCGGACACAACAAAATCGATATTATGTTAAGGAGGACAAATGAGAGTATACAGGTTGTTATTTTATTGTGTATTATACGCATGTAATACACAATAAAATAACAACCTCCATTTCCAGCGCGGCAATTGTCGGTATTAAGGAATACGCTGCAAAATACTCCCGTGACAAAATAGTGCCCATGTCAATTTTTTGCTCAGATGTTGTGTCGACCATTAGAAATCTTTTGACCATTTATTGGAAGGTTGGGCGTTCTTGCTTCCGTATGTCTGATGCAATAAGTCGATAGAACGTAATACCATATCTAAAAGTAGCCACGTAGGATAACTCATAACGAGATACAATACTGACGAAGAAACAAAAAAAAATGGAAAAAGAACTAATATCAAGATTTAATGTAGAATTTAGAGAAGATGGATTTATTTTTAGATATTCAAAACCAGACGATACAGAGAGCACAATTTACGTTGCCTTGAAACCGACCGAGGTTCATTGTTTGAAGCCGGATGACGCAGAGAGCACAAAAAACTGATTATACTACTTAATACCTTATATTGTGATTATATCATTATGGTTTATATTTTTATATTTTTTTCATATTATGTACCTTTATTTAAAATAAAAATGAGACGCAACGCATGCGGCATACAAACCTCTCTAGGAGCTGGATTAGAGAGAGAAAGGTAAAGAGAGAGTGAGACAAAGAAACTAGGGTGGAGAGAAGGGGAAATCGGAAGCCACATCGGGTCGGCATAGGGCGAATAACAGAACCCCGTACCCGGTATAGAAATCAATGAGTACAGTATTCATCTAAATCAGTTTTCGGGAACAACGAGAAGAAGAAACCACAACAAGAAACTGCAGTCTTCAGGAACTAGGCAGCCGGAACGAGTCAGCCACAATAGTCGGAACCAACCAGCAAGAACAGGGCAGCCTTAACGAAGCAGCCAGAACGTTCAGTGTGTCTTCAGCAGCCAAGCAGAACCAACCTAGAAGTCGTCTATGCTCTGGTCGCAGGATCGACTCTCTCACTCTCTCTCTCTACGTCTCTCTCCGGCAATTAAAAACTGGTGGTGGTGGAACGTACGCCGCGGCGCCGTTTCGGAAGCGGAACTTTCGAGTTTCATTTTCGCTGAAACCCCGAGGCATGGAACACCCCGGTTGCCCCTGCTCGTCGCTCGTGAGCTATCTCCAAGCATGCGCGCCCCGTCTCACTGTTCCGCGAGGCGTGTTGGCGCAAGGCGAACCGGTGCATTACAGCTCACATAACCCGTGAGCGACAGGAGGCTCGCGCACTCCGTAAGGTGTAGCCAAACCGCGGTCCTAAGCCCGGTTGCCCGTTGGATACAGCTACTGTTATTTTTTTATTGAATTTTTTTATTTTACTGTTGTTTTTTTGTTAATTTTACATTTACGCTACTATTCTTTTGCCTTTTAACATGTCTTTTGGTTGGTCTAATTGGTTTTTGCCTATAAATTAAAAAATAGGCTTAAAAATATAATCACGAATATTATTACTCGAATAAAATTTAAATACAAAAATTATCTTCTCTAACATCTGTTTTTGTAAATATCCTCAATGTATAGACAGGCAAATTCTACAGTTCTATTATCCTAACTAATGTAATGCTAAAGTACGTTTATTTATCTTTCTTTCACGTCGCAGGGGAGCAAAAGATTAATGTAATTTTTTGCACAAATATAGCTGGGGGATCGGAAAATAACATAAAATACTTTTTTATTTTTTTTTATATGGGAAAATTCTTGTTTATAACAGAAAATAACAACTCAACAACAAGCTATGAAAAAGAAACCAACACTTTTGCAAAATTGTATTCTCTATCAATGTCAAAGGCATTATAATAAAAGGCATAAAAAACATAAAATTACCACAGATGCTGTAGCACCCACAAACAACATGAATGATGATGGAAAAATTTACAACAACATCACATGATGAAACTAAAAGTATTACAAGGAGTGCTACAAAAGGCAAGTATAGCCAGAAATGAACGACCAAATAGGAAATTAAAGCACCAACTGCTTCAACCAGGGCTCTTTTATACAAAACTTAAATTTACATCAGTCAATGACAAACAAAACATAGAATAGACATCAAAAAAGTCAAGGACAAACAAAGCATAGAATAGACATCAAAGTTCCTGCAACAAGAACCACTATTAATACCAAAACTTATAACAACTGGCAAACCATGCTAGTACTGAAAGAAAGTAAAAGAAAAAGGCTAAACAAATCATCATCACCTGATATATTCCCTAAAAACAGGTACTCTAGTCTACAGCTTGCACAGAAATAGTAAATGTTATCCTTTATGGAATTGAGGACTTAACAAAGCTAACTCAACTACTAGAGAATACACTAAAATATGAATATCCCTTCAAAATTGTTACATGAAAACAACTTCAAATTACTTGCAATAGCATCAATGCCTATAAAAAACCAATAATTCTGATTAGAGAGGAAAATTTTATAGGATATATCTTCACACATAAAGAAGACAGACCGTATGCGCCACACAATTCAATAAGAGAAGCCACAGAGGAAACTAGGAACATAGTGAAAGGGGAAATTATTGGAGTGAGGTGTGGACCCAACAGAACTCCATTGTCAACATTCTTCGTGACCATAGAGCAAAATCCTAAAATGCAGCAGTCATCAAAAATAAATGCATCTACCATACTTGTATAAATATTGAATATCCTGAAAAAGAAGCAAACTCTAATTCAATGGAAATTTTACACAAAAAATATTTTTGTGTAAAAATATTTTGTGTGGCACATTTTACACAAAAAATATTTTTGTGTAAAATGTATTGAAGACTGTAGGATTACACCAGCAAAAAGTGCCCTTTGCCTGGGTGCTCATTCTGCCAACTGCAAAGCCTATCATGTATTTCTTGAAATAGTCAATCGAAGATCTAAACCAAATCGGCATAAATATACTTATAAACATAGAAAAGAATCTGAAAACCAGAGTGAAATAGACACATGGTTAAACGGTAAGTCAACAGCTCAGGGCTACAAGCATATAACAAACCAAAAGGAAATAGATATACAGTCAAACGAAGCACAAAATAAGTAATGAAGGGCAAATAAAAACCTATGTACAAATTGCTTCAAAAGGAATGGATTCATGTACAGCAGAAAAACAGGAGAATGGTACTACTATTATCTTAGAAGAACCTTTAACAAAACAAGCCCTAAGCTTAGAGAAACTAATAGATCAAATGAACACGCTAATGTGCCTATTAGCCACAGCAGTCTATAGATGATCAAATAACTTCTTTGCGCATTGCAATATAAAGCATAAACGGTCTTACATCGCACACACATTGCAACAAAAAATAGCGCCATTTATTTCTGCAAAAAATAGATGTGTTATTGGTATCAGAATCCCACAGACAAAGTAGCAGTGCAAGTGATGCAGTGTATGCAATATACCACCCAGGTGGAACTGCTCATACTAGAACTGCATTTATTATTCGAAGCATATATGACAAAATTAACCTAAACATCCCTTTAAGGATAGAAGACGATATTAACAAAGCATGCAGTTTTGCAATTACTAAAATGATAAAAATAATGGTATGGAAGTCCACACTAAGGAAAATAATACGGATAATAAAACAGATGAGTTCGGTAGATTTTTGGACGAAGTGTTCAATCCGAATGTGATAACCAAGAATGGGCTAAGAAAGTACAAGAGTAGGCACCTACAAAGTGATCTTCAGTAAATTCCCCTTTAAAAAGGTGGACACCTCGAGAAATAAAATCAACCATTTTAGGTCTAAATCTAAACAAGTCACTAGTTTTTGATCTCATTGATGATGGTAACAGTAAGAGAAGTAGAGAAGTGTATGAAGGTAGCTTCCTCAAAGAGATATAGTTTTTATCACTATACTGGTCAGTGCGATTCTTCGCACTCCCATTATCTCCAAATATGGAAGCAGAACACTTTGTTTCCTCTTATCTTCCAATAAATCTACTGTCAGTGCCATCTGAATTATTTACGAATGTCTTTCTGAAGGGCCTTAAAAGTATAATAGCAAAGAAACTGATTCCAGACCATCAATTTGGCTTCAGGTCTAAATATTCAAAATAGATCAGGTCCACAGATTCACACACAAAATAAGGCAAAGTTTTTAAAGAAAATAATATTGCTCAGCCATATTTCTAAATGCACAATATATCTTCAACAAAGCGTGGCATAAAACCTACTATATAAACTGAAAAGGAACCTATACTACAACTTCTGCCTTATAATCAAATTATATCTGAAAATGGGAAAATATCAAATAGTCTTTATTGAATTCTATGATATCAAGGCAAGTGTTCCACAGAGTTCAGTAATTTATCCTATATACTTCAGATCTCTCCGAGACAGAAGGACCACTGACCGCAATATTTGCTGATGACATAGTGATACTAAGCAGCAATAATAACACAATTGTATCAAAATACCTTCGGCAACATCTTAATGAAGTAGATTAATGAATGAGAAATTAAAGATTTAAGTAGTGGGGCCAAATATACCCACATTACATTTACCCTTCATAAAGATATTGGTTCAAATATTACCACACAAAACACGCTAACATACATGGGTATATGGTGGGATAGAAGACAAACACGGAGAAAACATTGATAAAAAGGGACATGAACTAAACTGCATTGCCTATTCCAGTGATGCGATGATGTAATTATATCATTTTCTATGTGTGAATTTTGTCTTTCCACTGAATTCAACCTGTGACTCTTCATACTACCTATTAGAGATGGACCGAATGTTCGGTAAATAATCAGCATATTTTTCTATGTTCATATTTGGCCGAATAGTCGGTTCAATTGCCGAATTATTACCAAAAGTAAAAAAGATTTTCCTTTTAAATTTTTTAATTAAATATTACTTTGCAATATAATCAAGGATAATTATAATATTAAACCACAAAAGAATGTACCAAATATACAACATTAACACTTAAAATTGATGTGTAATAAATTGTGAACAAGGAAAACTTAGACTCTCTCCTCTCTCTGGTAAAAGTCTGTTACGTTTTTCTTCTTAAAAAGAGGTGTTCACAGTACACAGAAAATGGCAAGATGCCAGTTTATCTAAAATTTGTTGTCTGCATACATTTCTTCGTTTTTTGTCCACCATGCGAATAAACTGAAATTGTGTTGTCATATTTTTTTGTTTAAATAACTTCGTAATTTTATTGGAGGATTTCAGGAATTTCTTCGGACTCTGCTGTCTATTTAAAGGAAACAATCTCTTCTTAGCAAGTCCAAAGTGTTGCAGAAAACTCATATGAATTCATAACATTTGGAAAAGGTGGTCTGCCCTCCTCATTATCACTGCTACTGCTTTTTAACACATCCTTTTTATTTGTTCTCAAAACAATTGTACAGGATGTCCAGTGGCAGATTTCAAAGTTTGAACAAACATAGTTTCTGAACGCAACACATGAGAGGGGCGCGGGGGGCGTCGTTAGAAGCGCAAGCTGTGTGGATGTTTAGTAGCCATGGAACAGTGGAGTGGAGAGCACCGCGCTTTTGCTGTCGAGGCGAACATTTCAAGTGGGGTTTCGCTGTCTGTAGCACGCCGTCGATTTAATAATCGTTACAGTATTCGTCAATTACGTAATGGACCATCGATCAACCTCATTCAGTCATGGGTAGCAAGGTTCAGAGCTACAGGATAAACATTAAATAGGCCCAGGCCAGGACCTACACCATTGGTAGCCACGGATGAAAATGTCGAGCATGTTATGGTTTCTGTCGTTGAAAATCCCCGTTTATCACTGCGTACACGTTCATCGATATTGGGAATTCCGAAATCAACTTTACAGGTAATAATGCGAAAAAAGTTCAAGTTCCATCCATATAAAATTCAAATTGTTCAAGATTTACACGATTCTGACTTTGAATTAAGAAAAACTTACGCGGAGGTGATTTTGTTGAGATTTCATACAGCTACCCGGATGGGCAACATATTCTTCAGTGACGAAGCTCACTTTCACATTGGAGGATATGTGAATAAGCAGAACTTTCGTTACTGGGATGTCCACAACCCAAGACAAATGCATCAAGAGCCTTTACATAAGCCTAAAGTAACAGTCTGGTGTGCCATGTCTGCATCTGCAATCATAGGGCCTTATTTCTTTGAAAATCAACGTGGCCAAACTGTAACTGTGAATTCGGAGAGATATGCCCAGATGTTAAATGACTTTTTCAGAGTAGTACTACAGAATAGTCCATCCTTCAACCAAAACACATGGTTCCAGCAGGACGGGGCCACAGCTCACACTGCTAATGTGTCCATGAATGCAGTGCGGCAGTTATTTCCCGAAAAAAACATATCCCGAAACGATACCGTACCGTGGCCACCTAGGTCACGTTAAAATCCGTTGTTTACAAAACAAATCCGAGCACTGTGACAAAACTTAAAGAAAATATTCGAGCCGAAGTCAGTAGGATACCCCAGTCGCTCTGCAAACGCGTTTTTGAAAACATGCGTGCTAGACTCGAAGAGTGTGTCAGACTCGATGGCCGCCATTTGGAAAACGTGGTTTTTAAAAGATGAAATCCGCATTTGTTGTTATAAAGTTAAAATAAACCTACTTTGTATTAGAGGTGTAGTTTTTTTTTTACAATTTTTCAAACATTCAAATCTGCCACCTGTATTTTTATTAATTCATATTTTTCTGGAGAAAAAAAATTCAATCAAAATCTCAGGCTAATAAGTTTACTAGTACAGAGTATTTGTCACCTTCTATGCTTTGTTTGAGTTCTGTTTGTTATCCGTGTTTGAGTTCTGTCTCTAAAGTATGTCTCATTTTGGCTATGTTTGGGCAAACCTGCTGTGAATTTAATACTTTAAAAGATTAGTAACGTGCGGTATAACTTCAGAAATTGAAGAAAATGTGGAACTAACAATCTTTTTTATCTTATCAAAGATCATAATCTCTTCCAAAACTAGCCATAGATGCTCACTCAAATTATAAAGATTCGTTGTGCCCCAGTTGTCGGAAATATGCAATGACAGGGCTCTTTTTTGTTCTTGAAAGTGTTCACACAATGCGTTAGCATACTCACATTTTGTATAAATTTATGTTTTAGCAAATTGCCAACTCTGAATTCTCACTGAACAGCGCTCACTCTGAATTCGAATCAACATTTCTTGTGCCTGAATGGAGTGACTAAAACCAATAACAATTGTTTTTGCCAAAGTAAAAGCGTCACTGATCTTTCATGGACTTTCAATGAACTATTTACCCCCAATTTATAATGTATATATAAATTGGGGATAAATCACCCTTTTCCAATAAAAAAAATATTTTTGAAGTTTTTTAAATGATTTAATATTTATTAAATTAAATGTTCTTTTATAATGCCATCTACGGATCCCGATACTCTCAACATAGCAACATCTAACACTTAGGCGCTGATAATTCTACGAACGCTGTCTGGTGCTTCCATCGCCTAGGCTCCACACAAAGTATCACCACTTTCTTGTATGAAGGTATATGGAAATTATCTCATCTTTTTGTTTTTAATCTATGAGGACAGGCAAATACCGCTACTCACCAAGCACACCGCAAACCTGTTTCAACCTGTGATTTTAACCAAGTGTGCAAGAAAACTGAATAATTCGGCTGAATATTCAGTTTGGTAAATCTTAAACTGAATTTTTGGCCGAATATTCATATTTAGTTAACCCTATATTTAGTCCATCTCTGTTACTTATCATCTATTCATTAACTGGCCTCGTTATTCTGTTAACATCAATTTTCAATACAACTATCCCAACTTCTTCGTTAACTCCTTTACAAAGTTCCACATCTAATCTATTAACTGAAAAACTTCTGAAATACTAAAGAACAAAAGTAAATAATTATTTTGTTCTTATAATATTAAATTTATGAAAAGTAGAATCTGGATAGGATACTGAAAGAGAAAAGAAGGATTGAAAATCAGCGATAATAATAAAGTTAGAAATTTAATAAGAACAACAATGAAAACAAAAGGCCAAAACAGTAGTCTTGGCCTTTTGTTCAAAAAGTATGCCTTGTAAAAAAGAAAAAATACTAATCTAAAGAAAATTCTGCTGAGAAAATAAAGTAAAAATAAAAAATATGAAAATGAGAAAAAAGAATATGTACTATGATTTTTAATTTATCTGGAGTTCTTCAAACAGTAAATCAAATAAAAAGTATGTCTACTTATGTATCAACATGTTAATTCAAGGCTGGAAAATGCTGATATTAAATTAACATAATCATCATTTTGTTTTTATTTTCTATTTTATAACTATCCCTGTGCTTAGTATACTTACTTATAACCACCACAGCGATCAATATAGTTGTAAAAAAACCCGTTCTTCACATTATTAGATTATTTAAAATGATTATATATGTATAAATTATAAACATGTCAAAAGGACGAGTTCTGTCTATTAAAAGAAAGAACACTTGATCTCATATTTATAAACAAGCCCAAGATGTCAACATAAAACCTATAATTTTGCTTCCTTCCCTGGCACCCCTAGTATTATTAACAAACTCATTGTTTATTGACAAGAATGGTGTGGCTGGACTATAGAAGTATTTATATTATTAGATATTAGTGCGAGGTAGATTATACATTAATTTTGCAGAATATTTCAGCTTTGTACCCCTATTTTTAAAACAAGATGAATATAAATATTTAATGATTTTAGCTTATTTTTTCAGTAAAAAGCTAACTGGGTATTTCTTCTATACCACTGATTACTGAGTTCACTAGTGAAGCTGATGTCCAGATAAAAAAAATTGTGACATACATATGTCCAAACTACTCAGAATTTCATTACCTAGCATTGATATTTATAAAACTACCAAACACCATAATAAGACGAGTTTCTTTCTTTGATAACAACAAGTACTGACAATATAAATTACTGTTTATTTCGAAACTCTATTATTTTGAAAAGTCTTTCCCATAAAGGAAAACTCTTTTGTTATAAGATACCTATATAAATTTACTAAACATTTGAAGTAGTATATTTTTTAATATAGAGGAACGTTATATATTACAGTCTGCAGTTAAGTAACAACTAATTGTACTTTTATATAATTAACTCATATATTGAGTTAACAAAGTTTAATTGAGTTAACAAAGTTAATACATATATTGAGTTAACAAAGTTAACATACTTGAACTTAATGAAATGAAATAAATGTCCAGTAATTTATATTAAGTTTTCTTTAGGTATTTACATTAGTGTACATACATACTTAAAATATGTGTATTGCTAAATACAAAAAGAAATATTTAGGGTATTGGATACGTGAGATTAGCACCACATAGTATTTGCAACTTTAAAGGGACGTCAATATTATTTGTACTCTTCAAATTAACGGCTCTGAAAAATTTTTACGTGAATAGGAAAAAAACGAAAAACATTAACTAGACTTATTACATGCGTTTTTTGTTTACATTGTGTTCCTAAATACGTATCAATTGTTCCTTTATTATTTTTGTCGAAGAAAAGTAAGTATTATTTGTGTTATCGATAAAATCATGATAAGTTATATTATATTGTTTGTCTTGTTATTTATTGTAAAATAGAGACAAATATCTAAATAAATACTTTTATTAATGAATAATAAAAAAATTTTAATTGTCCGTACCCAGAATATATAATATACTTTTTTTTTCAGTTCAATAAAATTAGTACAATAACAATGTATTACATATATTACAACCTTCGAACCACAACATTAGAGGGAATACATTTTACAGCAGCTATTCATTTATTTTTTTTATCTAATTCCGAATGCCATATTAAAATTCTGTAAAATTTTAATTTGCTATTTCTTGATATATTTAAACAATTAATTGCGCAGTAACTATTGTGCCACATTTCGAAAATTTGCTTTTAATGCGTAAAAAGTGCGATGTGACTTCAGTACAGCAAAAAAAGCTAATTTTAGTAATTTTTTTAAAGTTAAGGAATATAAAAAATTACATGCTTAAAAAAGAGGAGCCAGTCATGACTATTTTATTCTAAAAATCGATTTTAAAAAAAATTACTCGCAATTTTTTTTTTTTTTTTTCTATTTACAATCAGCCTAGCTATAGATAGCTATAATTAAATTTTTTGACATCTTATGAACGATTTCAGAAATTGAGCATACCCAATGATGTGACATTTCCCATATTAGTATAGCTTCAGAATCAGATAAAAGCTAGTCTTGACCTTCTCAATCGGAATATACTTTGATCAGCATCCATAAGTGCTCTAGCTAATTGGTTTGTGTGATGTTCCAGTCTTTGTTTGTAGCCTTTGCAGGATAAGTTGACCTGTTCTTTTACAGTGGGCATCTCAGTATATTCGTGTATTTCTATATTTTTAATAAACCATGGGGCATTTATCAAGGTTTTTAGGGCTTTATTTTGAAAACGCTGCAGTATCTCAACATTGGATTGCCGTTCCCCGCAGCTCAATTCCATACGTCCAGACTGGTTTTATTACACTCTTGTATTTAAGCAGTTTATTTTCAAGCTTAGAGAGGATTGTCTGCCTATTAGCCAGTACATTTCTCCAAATTTTTTATTTGCTTGTTCTCTCTTGGCCTTGACATGTTCTCGCCAAGTAAGTTTCCTATCTAGGTGCATACCTAGGTATTTAACTGTTGCTTTCTGTGGTAAAACGGTTCCGTCTAGTCTCACTGGGGGACAGTCTCCTCGCTTCAGTGTGAATATTATATATACAGATTTTGTAGCGCTTGTGTTCATTCTCCACTTTTTAAGCCATGTTTCTATATTCTTAAGGTGTTTTTGGAGTTTCATAGATGCTACGTTGGGATCTTTATTACTTGAGAGAATAGCTGTATCGTCAGCATAAGTGCTAATCATTACCTCATCTGTATAGGTTAAGTCAGCAGTGTAGACTGTGTATAGTACTGGGCCAAGCACTGACCCCTGGGGAACTCCAGCCTCTATTTTGTAGATAGAAGAGTAAGAATTACCGGTCTTGACTTGGAACATACGATCTTGCAAGTAAGATTCCAAGATTTTGTAGGCACAGTTTGGTAAATGCAGTTTCAATTTATATAGGAGGCCTTTATGCCACACACGGTCAAAGGCCTGCTGTACATCCAAGAATACAGCAGAACAGTATTCCTTTTTATCTAACGTTTGGCAGATTGTATGGGCCACACGATGAATCTGCTCTACAGTGCCATGTTGTGTGCGGAATCCAAATTGATGATTCGGTATCATCTTACGTTCTTCAAATATTGGGTGAAGTCTTTTTAGTATTAGCTTTTCGAAGAGCTTGGATAGTACAGGGAGTAGGCTTATTTGTCTGTATGATGCCACTTCTGTTAGTGGCTTCCCAGGTTTAGCAACCATATTTATGATGGAAATTTTCCATAATAGTGGGAAGTACTGCAGCCTTAGTACTGCATTAAACAGAAAGGTAACGAGAACTATTCCTTTTCTTGACAGCTGTCTGAGAATCTCTCCTGATATGAGATCAAATCCCGGTGCCTTTTTTGATTTAAGTTGAAAGATGGATTTTCTAACTTCTGCTGGCGTTACTAGTTTTAAAGGAAGTGACATTTGTTGGTCACTGTTTAGGAAATCATCAATCTCTTCTTCTGAATACATAGGATTGGGCTCATTGGGTTTAAATGTATCCTTTAGGAATTGAGCAAATAACTCTGCTTTATCCGATGACTTCCTTGACCAGTTTCCATTTGGTTGCCTTAGTGGCGGAATATGCTCTTTTGGTCTTTTCAGAGACTTAGTCATTTTCCAGAGGGAATAGTCATCGGCTTTGTATGGAGACAGAGTCATTAACTTGTCTTGTAAGGTAATGTTTGCATTGTCTTTCAGTATCCTCTTTAGCTCTTTCTGTAGATTATTGAGTGCATTTTTGTCCCTTCGACTTCTGCTTGTATGCCACTGACGTCTTAGTCTCCTTTTTGAGGCAATCATCTTTTGGATTTGCGCTGTAGTATCCTCAGACTTTTCTTTTGACTCAAGGTATAGTGTAGATAGCCACGCTGCCTTTTGGATTAGGTTAGTGACATACCAAGCACAGCTCTCTATATTGCTTCTGTTTTGAGGGGTATAAACAAGTTTGCATTCATGTCAATGTAGTCACGGAAAGATTCCCAATAGGTTTTGCAGTTATACCGGGTAACAGGTGGTTCACGCCAAATAACAGTAGTACTAAGGGTGCAAATCACTGGTGTGTGGTCTGAAGTACCATCCAAGCAAGATTCTATTTTTGTGTACATTCCTGACATTCCTTTTGTGATGAAGAAATCAATCAAGTCAGGAGTTTTATTTGGATCTGTAGGCCAGTAGGTGGGTTCCCCTGTTGAGATTACACCAAGAGTGTTTTTGTCTACTGCTTTTTTTAATACTCTACATCGGGTCGTAGTTAGTCTGGAACCCCAATAAACATTTTTTGCATTCCAATCGCCTCCAGAAATAAATCTACATCCAAGTTTACTGAAGAAATCAGTAAACATAAGCTCATCGATCCTGTGATGAGGCAGACAGTACACTGCAGCAACAGCAAGTGTCCCATGCCAGTCATCTATGGTTACTGCTGTAGATTGAAGGAACGGATGTTTTAGATCAAAGAGAAGATGTTGTTTTATATTTTCTTTGATTATGATTGCAGCCCCTGCGTGAGACGTACCATCAGGATGACTAGAGTAGTAGACATTGTATCTGTTGATTTTGATCACTCTTTCATCAGTTAAATGCGTCTCCGAAACTAATAGGATGTCAATTCTATTGTGATTAAGAAATAATTCGACTTCTTCTTTATTAGGAGCTATGCCATTTAGGTTCCATGCTGCGATTCATAGGAATTTCATTTTTGCTGCTGGGCTATGAATGTCGTTAGCAATCCCATAAGGGTGCCTATTTGCTGTATGAGTATATCAATCTTCTCAGATTGTTTTATTATAATTTGTTCAAGCAAATTTGTTGGCTGAGGCTGTGTATCCCTTGTTTTTCTATCCCTACCCCTAGTTACACTGGAGTATGTCGTAATATTAGGAGGTTCATTTGGTGGTGTATATTATCCAATTTGATGTTGTTTTGTGTTGTTTTTTCTTAAGGCTGGCTTAGTTTTGTAGTTTATCATTTGGGTCATTTTTCGTGCTCTGATCTCTTTGTATATCTGACAACCTTTGTAATTGGCTGGGTCTCCTAGGGTCCTCTATCTTAACTCTTGTGTGATAAATGAATTCAATGTTTTTTATCTCAGGATTTTTTGGACTTGGTTCCACATTAACAAAGAACATATTTAATGGCTTTTTGTTTTTTTTTGATATTGCACATATGACTTCTCCTCTAACCAAGTTCCCAGTTTTTTTCAATAGCTTCTATAATTGCTGCTTTTGGAGTTGTGTGGTGGAAATTTTTTACAACTATTCTGTAGCATTTCTTATCCTTCTGTGTAAATGTATGACCAATAAGACCATTTTTTCGTATATGATCTAACAAATCCTTATAGATCTCAGTTGATTGTGATACAATTCTCAGTTGATCTCTATTGATAATCTTATAAGAGTAGGTACCACTAGGCACAGCCATACTTAGCAACTCAGTTAGCTTTGATAGGTCTTCTATACCAAAGAGAATAATTGGGGGTGGTTTGTGTACCTTCTTTTTTGGGCTGCTATCTTTTGTTGGGTTTTCGGTGGGATCCTCTGTGAGGTCTATTGAAAGCCCACTGAATCTATTTGATGAGGTAGTTTCTACTGGTGAAGCACTAATGTGCCCTTTAGTGTTTGATGGACTATTCTTGGGTCTTTTTTTTTTAGGATTTCCTTGACTTGGTACTCTTTGCCATGAAGGATCTCTAGATCATAAAGGTCTCTGATTTCTTTTTCAGTATATTTTATTTCCTGATTTATGCGCTTCGGCAGGTCGTGGGATGAACTTTCCGTATTGATGTTGGTCACAGAGCTAAGTGACGCACTTCCAGGTCTGGTGACAAACAGACCAGGATGGAAGGCTTGCTGGATAAGCTTCTTGTTGCTTTCATTTAGACCAGTAGTATTCACTGATGGGGGCCTGGGTACCCACCCCCCTACAGCCTTCATCCACTATAGAGAGTGAAATTTTGCCCCCCCAGATTCGAAGGGGCTGCCCGAGTTGAACTCGGAGAGGGATTCTCCAGTGATAGTGGTACCCTCCTGGGGTAATTTCGTTTTGAGTCCCGCTTCCATAGTTAATTAATTTACTCGCAATGAATATCTTTATTTTTGTATTGCTAAAGCTACAATTAAATAATGATCTAAAGATTTAATAATAAATTTATTAGGTTGGTAGAATTGAATATTTTTGTTAGTATTGAATGAAATCAAAGTCACCTTTTTAAACTATTTTTTTGAAAGTATTTATTAATCTCTTGTTTAAATTTTCTTCTTATCATCACCATTCATATTTATGTTTGTTGAATATGTAGTATCTAATTACAAATTTAAAGTGAAAATAGTGAAAAAAAATTTACAATACAAAAAAATGGAGTTATTGTTTTTTAACCAATCAATTTTTCATAATAAAGTAATTATGACAGGGAGCTATTTTTTAAAATACATAATTTTTTATGTATATCCTTTCATTAAAAAATCAATGAAATTTACATTTTTGCTAACCTGCACTGGTTCCAAAAGTAAAGAAGTAAATATTATTATCTATGATAATATTTAATTTACAAATTTAGATATTTTAATTTCGCCTACAGCCAATAGACGCACTTTCACGGCATGGGGCTAGATTATCTTTATCTATAAAATCTTGTCTAAGTCCATATCAGATTATATAAAGATCGACCAAGGCAAAACATATCCAGAATGAATTTATATGTTATGTATACTATGAATAAAATGTAAAATCTTTAAATTCGTTTTTATAGGGTGAGTGCATTGCTATATATTAGTTAGAGTTGTACAAATGCCCATATATAAAATAAGAATGGATGTACTTATATTAATAGAAAATGTGATTGTCTTGTAATTAAAAAAAATTACTTTCCTCGTTCATCTAATTGGATGATGATTAGTTAAATACAAACAAGAAAACAAGAAGAAATTTATTTCTCATGTAAATAGCAACCAATATACCTACCGGTCCATTTAGGAAATAAAATAAGAAGACGAATTTGATAAAACATGTTTACAAAGACATACAGGTAAACATAATAAAAATATAACATACACTGAATATAGCTTACCAACGTGGTGCTATTTGTGATATCGGTAAAACTAATACAATGTATTCAAAGTGATCAACAGGAGGTATATTAGGATAAGTAAACATGGCTTCATACTCTACTCCACATTTTGAATGCTTTTACATATATTATAAATACTACAAATATTATTTAAGTAGCCTAGGATTTTCATGAAATTTTGAAATCTATTAGTTCACAATTAAGTTTGTTTTGCTTTCACTAGAATTATCATTATAAATATTCTTAAAATAATCATAATTATTATTGTAATCAAATAGTTGCTTTAGGGAAGGTTAATTTCGGAATCAGAAATGCTTGTACTTTCTACAGTCTTTCTTTTTAGGTTTTTACTATTTTTATTGTCTCTCTTGTTGCTTCTTTCTTTACTACATTCAATACTTGCTTTGATGTGTTCTTGTGTATAAGCACTTGTTATTGTTTACTATATTTAAATCTGTTTTTAAATAATAATATTGCTCGCATTATTCTTCTAGTTTTTCACTTTAATATTCACATAATGCTTTTTACACTGTTTCCATTTCTTACAATCATAAATTTCTTTAAATTTTTTAACTTAGCCTAAGTTGATGTAGTTCTAGTTTTTTTTCCTGATGTAGTTCTAGTTTTTTTCCTTTACAAATTTTCAGCACTTTTTACATGTTCTAAAAGAAGTTTCTCGAAATTCATTATAAGTTTATTCACCAAATTAATTATTTGTATAGAAAATACAAATAATTATTTTGGTGAATAAACTTTTAATTTTGTTCAACATTACTACTCATTTTCAAAGTCATCAAAATTTGTATTATGTTCAACATTATTATTTTGTAATTATCTTTTACTTTATTATTTTCAAACTAATATTTTTTAAAATTTATCTGAAAGTCAGCCATTGTAGATTCAAAGAATTTTTTAAATGACTATCAATTGATGCCATATTATTGATACACACTGACTTGATTTATTTGATATTTTAAGATAGTATAAAGGTAAGGTTTTCAGGTTCTAAACTACCCCCCTGCCCACCTATAACATCACGTGTATTTTTTTATTAAAAAAACTTAAATATTTCAAGAATATGTTTTTATCAGAAATACAACAAAAAACAGAACATATTGATTTAAAAAGCAGTGTTCTCGGACTATGGGCTTACTTGACTGTTTTCGATACTGACAAGCAGGCAAACATCTTGAAGCTCAACTGTAGGTATTTCATTTTGAAAGTCGACCTCGTCCTCATTGAACTTCTCAATGTTCTCATTTTCATGCATCAGGCATAGAACTTTCCTAGATTTGGCGAGCGAGCCCCGCATAATGTGTAAATTCTAAATAATATAGGTATAAGGTTGAAGAAAGAGGATTTTTCTTTTAATGACAGAGAAGATTTTGAATCAGATTGGTCCAATAACAATCAAAAATGGTTTTGCAAAAGAAAAATCATTCCCTTTGATAGAAATGTAATACCGGAAAATAATTTTTTTTTTAAAAAGCGAGCCCCGCATAACAATGCGTATAGGATGAACATTAGGCACTGGACTATCATCACTCTGTTCCTTGCTTTGTTCATAGTGAAGAGACCTCCTGCGTATTTGAGCATTTTTCTTTATGCAAACATACAGGCCACACTGCTTGCATGTTCTTCCTACAAGCTGGTGACGTTCATCCTTCAGGCTAAGTCAATAAAGATCATAAGGCATTTTATCAAACCTTCATGTATTGGAGTTATGCCAAGAAACCGCTGCAAAATAAATGAAGTAAATGTCTTGCCGTCATAGTCTTCTGGTTTTGGAATATATAAGCCACAAGACGACTGGAGAATCGAATATGGAGGTGTCAGGAAGCGTACTGGAAGAACAAGTCAAAGTGAACTCCGCATGTTTCCACAGCAAGCACGGTTGTCACACATCACCACCGGATTGATGACATGAAGACATTTTAATTGTATTTATTATATACAATTTGTACAATAAATTCACATTACAAAGACATAATGAACAAAAATTAAAATAAATAGATAAATAACATACTACTCTACCTGAAGAAAATAATGGCTCTCTCGAACATGCTCGCCATACCACTGCGGGGAGGGTAACAGGTAACGTGTCTTGTGGGTATCAAATTTGACAATAGCAAAGGGAATATGATTTCACAAAAATCTACATGATTGCACAAAAATATACACGTGACATGTAATATCAACCACCCTCCCTCCCATTGTGATCGTTAGTGATGACGAAGCCCTATTTGGACTTCACGTGATTAATGGACAACCCCAAGGATAAAATTTATTTTCCTATATTACATTTCTATTAAAGGGAATTATTTCTCTTTTGCAAAACCATTTTTGATTGTTACTGGACCAATCTGATTCAAAATCTTCTCTGTCATTAAAAGAAAAATCCTCTTTCTTCAACCTTATACCTATATTATTTAGAATTTCATTAGCAACTCATTAGATAAGACCTTAAAAGGTTTAAATACAAAAAAATTTTGTTTTAATTTTTGTGATATTATTTTAATATGAATAAATTAGAAGTTGTGGTTCTACTAGTTTCAACAGAGAATTAAAATAATTAGTAAAATATTGTTCAAAAGTTACAGCCTGTATCTAACTCTTTTTTTGTTGCTGCATAATATCTAGAAACTTTGCCATTCTATATCCAGATATTTTTAATTCACATTTAGATATTTTGCTATTCTTTACAGCGTCAACGGTATCACTTAACTCTTCTTTATACAATATGAAATAAAATAAAAGTATGATAGCCTAGTTCTATATTCATCTACATTTATGGACCACACATTCCGCATAGTGTCAGATCTAGTCAAGTCAGTACCCTGAATATGAAAATTTAATGCATAGACATTTGTTTGTGATAATATTTTTGATTCCATTTTGGAAGCCCTATTCAACTATTCGCAATTCCATTAATATGTTTTTTTATTTTAACATGTAACGCTAGAAGTCTAAAAATTATATTTAAGGTAATTTTTCTTCACATCTTTTTAGTGGTAGAAAAATCAATGCACAAATAACTTTTCTCTGCAAGAAATTGAAAAATGAGGAAGATATATAAATCTTGCATAAGGACCTATGAATATGATGAAATCATGAGGGTTCCTGATTTTGCTTTGAGATTAAAAAATTATTTGTATCAACCAATGTAAGTACAGTAAAATGTTCCCAAAGTAACTTTAAAGTGGGTTAAAAAAGTTACATCATGTATGTGTAGGATTCCCAATTAGTATAATATAAAAATTATGTATTATGAATTTTGAGACATTATTTTTGATAGAGAAATTAAAATTAATTGAATATTGAAATAAAGTGTTTGTAAATTCTTAAATCAGACAAGTGCGTCATATTTATTTACTTTCCTTCCAACGCGTGGATGCACGTTCCTTCTAATATATACTTTATAACAATATTTTTGAAACAAATTAATATTTTATAAACAAAAAAATTAAATATTGAAATAAAAAGATTCACCTCGATTGAATTGTTTAAAATACAAACTATGACTTTACAATTCTGCTAGCAGCGAAATTAGTACCAAACAATAGGGAATTTTCTATGGCTATATTTGTACTAGAGGTAGTATATAAATATGTTTAAATTTATGAGATTTAGTAAATAAAACTAAGGGTATATGATATTCACCTAATTATTTTTTAGACAAAAGTAAGTTTCTGTTGACATTTTATATTAATACTAGGTACTTATATTAACACTAGGGACCTATATTAATACTAGAACCCCATCTTCTCTTTTAGGGTAGACAAAAATAGTGTCTAATATATTCTTTATCCAATTGTCAGGGAAGAATATACTTATATTTCCTCTGGTGCCAAAATGACCCATAGGAAGTTTGTAGGGGTATAATTAAGGTATTTGATTAAAATTTTATATATGCCCTTCTTTCATGAACATAGTCTTGCGTTTTTTTTATTAGGAAAAACAAAATAATATATGACATTATGCCCTAGACCCATTTCCCCCTTCCATTCTCGCCTTTATTCCACCTATACATGACTGAATCCTCTCATCAAGCTCATGAAAATGTACATTTATATTTGTATTTCCTTTCAAAAACTACTAATCCATTTCATAAAATGTGAAGGATAAATTTTGCTGTAATATTTATTTTGATGATTTTTTTAACTTATATAAACAGTTATCTTACATATGAAAGGTATATAAATGCTGCTCTGGACTTTTCTTTAAGACTTGCAATTCCTCTAAAAATATTATCAGTGTACCTGTAACTGTAATATTAGCATTCACTGTGAAACTGCATAGAACGCAGAGAGAGCACGAAAGCGCAGAAGATTGATATTAGTAATCTATTATATCTTAAAAATTATTAAACATCTTTTCAAAATATAAGCCTGTGGCAATCTGGAAACCATAAGCTACCATTTTGCAAAGATGTATGTTCATAAGATTAGCGAAACCCTAAAAACAAATAAAAAAACTCATTTTTCGTGTTGATATATTTTTCTTATTTCACTTTAAATAAGTATTTAATCCCAAACATAGTATTTACGATAATTAAGAAAGCATAAAATAAGAAATTTGCATAAAATAAGTCATTTCATAGCTTTATAATTTATCATTATGAATGTAAATATAGTAATAAAGACTGGATACAAATGTATGCAAAATGATTAAAGCAGGCCTTTGCCATCTATGACACTGACAATAGAACCGAATAATAACATCTTATGCAAGTGGAGTTGTCATTTTTATTCACTTACAGATATTTGACATCATAAGCTTGTCTGTGCTGGTTTCTTTATAGAAACTGATGACAAGGCAGTGTGATGAGTTCCGATACTTTAACCAAAGTAAGTAGATATGATTTTAGAAGTACTTCTTAAATTTTAGGAGAAAAGTAGCAAAAACGTTTTTATCATCAAGGGAAAACAAACGTGCGACTTAAACATCGCTTCATAAGCTACACAGTTGTTCAATATGTGAGTTAAAAACATTAGAAACTGCACAGGTTTGAAGGTCTTTACTTTTAAATATCTCATTACTCTATACTCTATTTCATTCACTCGCATTTGTTCAAATTTTCTAAAATACAATCCATCATAATTTATTATTCTCATAAATTCATTACTTTTAAATTTTAATAAGTCATTGCAACTTCTTTTAGTGTAGCTTTTATTATTAACGCTTCCCAATAAATTCCGAAATCTGAATAAAACATCTCTCAAAATATTAGTTTTTTCATACCGAAGAGATGTGCAATACAAAAAAATGCAATGCAAATTCAAATTTGTAGTGTCTTAGAACGAATTACTAATCATGTTTAATATTTCACAGTTACCCACAAGAATTGGAGTATTTTAACTCACATCTTTTTTTATTTCGTCCCTTTATTGACAGTAACTCCAAATTATTACAGAAATTTTTAATCAAAATAGCTAATTCCGAATTGTTTTTTTTTATTTCATAACTTATTTTAATCCTAGTGTAATAAATATTTTGTGCATTACATATAGAATCTGTATGCGTTCATTTATAAAACAGATTTGTAAAATGCTATTTGTTCTCGGTTTAAAATTGCTAAAAATAAAATTGTGACTTTTTAATGCTATTCACATAAATGAAAGTAGAGCTTCTCTAATTCAATGCGAACAACTTTAATATTAGGCCGCATCCATTTATAAAAGAGACATCTTTTCGCTATGGCAAAGATTTCATTAGCATAATTTTTTGAGTTACTCAACACAGGGTCCAACAATGAAGTTATTTCGTTACCAGGACAGACAAACTGCACATGTGTTAATATGTCAACCATTTCCCTGCTATCATCAGTAGGTGGTAATCCTGTCAACAGCTCCAAAAGAACAATGCCAAAACTGAATACATCCATTTTGTCAGAAACATCGCCTTTGAAAACTTCTGATGCCATATATGCTGGCGTACCAATGATCTTGGTTGTCATTGCATCTTGTTTGAACATCAATTTAGCAAAACCAAAATCACACAGCTGAAAATAAATTTTGATTTTTTTTCTAAAATTACTAGAAAAATTATTAACCATTTTCTTTTCTCTCAATGCTGTATTGAGAGAAAAGAAAATGGTTTTTATAAAAACTGAGAATAAATTGAAAATCTTTAAGTGAAAAACTAAAAACTTGTTGCATATTTTTGCTGACGAAATATTTGTAAAATATTATAAATGCAATTTTAAAAGGAAAATCGATTTTCATTTCTCTTGAATTAAATCTCTTTCGAATTAAATTATTCTATTAATATCACCAGAAAATGAAAAATTACCTTTACTCCATTTCTTAATAACATTTTAGTAAAAGTAACAGCAAAATTCAAGTTTTAATAATTTTTGAAAATTTGGACATGACTTGCAGAGAAAGACATACATATATACAGACTCACAAAACTTGGCCATCTTATTTTTAGAAAAATATAACAGAACAGAAATTACCTTTGGAGTTAAATCTTTAGATAGTAATATATTGTCACTTTTTATATCGCGGTGAATCAACATTTTACCAGTGCCATAATGTAAATACTCTAAACCTTGACTTATATTATAGGCTATTTGTAATCTTTCTTGCCAATTCAAACATTTAACATCCAGCTTGTTTCGTAGAGTACCACCACCTACATGTTCATAAATAATACAATAAGTAGATGGCTGATTAAGAGAATATCCCAGTATTGAAACTATATTCTTATGGACATACTGTGACAATGTCTCTACTTCCGTTTTGAATTGTTTCAATACGAAATTCGATCCTTTGTTTATAAAAAGCCTCTTTACAGCAATTGGACCGGATGATGTGAAACCTACATACACTTCACCAAAACCACCTTCACCAATTTTACCTCCAATTTTCTTTTCAATATCACAATATTTGCTAAAATTATTCGTACTGGCTAAAATAACATCATAATTATAACTAGGTAAAACTGTATTCACAATTATTTGCTCGCCAGTATCTGTTCCTTTGCTGCTAGTTGATTCAGTATCATTAAAGCTACTAATGGACATAGAATTAGCCTGAGGTGAATTGGATCCATCATTTTCAAACACACTTATTAGTGGAAGATCATTTAAGGACGACATCGAAAACCTCGCACTACCCACAGGTTGCAAAACTGTTCCTTGATACCTGCTGTGATTTACACTTTCATCCACTGATGGGATTGCATATATTACTATACTACCATTCGTAGCGTTCCGGATTTTGGACAGTGTAAACCTTGGCAAAGTCTGTGTTGAATTTTTCTCATCAGTTCTTCTGTCATGCATTAAAAGCTTGCTAAATGCAGGCATGTTATTTAAACTGTCCTCGTTATTTATAGGCGCTTTTCCTTGCTGTTTTTTACCAACAAATTTAATTGTGTTTGCATAAATATTATTTTGAGTATTGCTTTTTGACAAAGTGGTTTGAAATGGCAACACTTTATTAATATCATTTGTGGGTAGTTTATCAAGGTATTTATTGTTAATTCTATCATCGTTGCCATCCACTGTTAGTTTAAAGGGATGAGACATTTTTTCAAGAAAAATGTTTAGTTTCCTTTTCTTGTTTTCTTTCTCTGCAATTAGTTTTGTCACAGATGGATCCACTAGTGCTGCCGGACCAGTCTTCGGCCTTTCCGGAACAGGTTCTATGGAACAAATATCAACCATAATTTTAATATAAATATTCTTTACAAAACTTTACAAATAATAAAGAATCTACCAGCTAGTTTGTGCTTTTATATTATTTTATTAGAACTTACCTTAACTTATTGCTATAAAATTAATTAATTTAACTAAGGCATAAAGATATTCTAAATTTTTTATTGAGACAAATTTCATCAACAGACCAGTCGCCCGGTCGAGTAACCGGACCAGTCCTGTGCAGGCAGCTCATTGTCTCAGCTCGATACGAGGTCATATCAGTAGATATCTAAATTAAAATAATAATTAACAATTAGCAGTCAACCAAGTCAGCGCCTGGGCTGTTGACTGAGTGCCAATGTTTTAATCTGTTTTAGATTTGTTTTATTACCTTTCATAAATATATTTAAATAAACCATATTTATTATAATTATTCATTGTTTATCATAATAATAATACAAACTTCACCACATTGTGAATACTAATGACTATAAAAAGAAATCCAAATAACTCACTGAACTGAAGTCATAATCACTTCGTAATATATTTTGCAACAGCAGGAATTAAAGGTGATAACATTGCTATCGTCATTATTATCGAAACAGATGTGGAAATTCCAAGTTAACCATGATATGTTTATAGGACAGCTTAATTTAATATAAAAAATTGATAAGTTCAAAACAATGTTATATTTAAATGTATGTCACTTGTGACTGTATCCACTATGAATACTTTTGCAAATAGTATAAATTGTAAATTGATGCCTTAATTTATGTAGCTTACTTTTTGCATTAATTCATGTGTACTATTATTTTCATTATATTATTCAATATGACTTAAATAAATAATTAAAATATTTTTATAAGATATAATTGAAATTTTTAAGAACTATGATAATTTTATCACTATGTTTATTCAACACTATGGTTAACATCATTCCAAAATCCACTTAGTGTAAATTTCTTAGATTTGGTGTGAATAATTCTACAGATTTTTATTGTAAACTTCTCTACAGATGTATGTTTTTAAGTAGAGCCCTTTATACAAATTTTTTTCTGAACACATCTCATACAATAGCAACAGTGCGACAAGCAATTAACTCGTAAGTAGTACAGGTGACATGCTGAAAATCTGTTTTGACAATTAGGAAGGTTTATTTGTATGAAAATTTGTTTGTATACATTTTTTTTTACATTCTTCTATAAAATTTAATTTAACAAATATCATAGATTTATAATATGACATTATGAATTCAGTTATCATCGTACAACATTTCGAACTCGTACTTTACATCAGGAAACATTAGTGTTTCCCTCTTGGGATAATGAATGCTTATGCTTGTTGTTTTTGTATCAATTGAATATAATTAAATATTGGTAATGAAATATATGAAACGTTGGAATATTGATGATATGTAATATTAAGTTACAATTTAATTACGTAATGTTAAAATTACAGGTGATTCCTGAGTACATCATAAAATGTCAAAACTAAAGGAAGGAGATCATGTTCACCATGCTTTATACTTTATTTATAGACAAGCCAGCCAGTTTTTTTTTATAGGCTTTTCTTTTATTCAATAAAATCATCGATATTAATAAACATTGATGTTTCCAATTCAATAATAATCGGTCGTCGATTTTACACTTGCAATCTTAACATTGATGTCAACATTGATGATGTCATTAATTTCAGCACACATTAGTTACACAATACATATATCAATATGAAATTTGTCTAATAAGAAAATAAATGTAGTGGGGTTGACGCTTGTATTGATAACTTTTCTTGTTAAAACACTTTTCAAATTGTTTATTGAAACACATTTCAAATCTTTAGATATTGTACATTTAATGTATAATTCCTAAAATATATAAATAAATGTGAGTTAGATATGAGTATTATATCTACAATCTGATCAGATAATTGGTCATCTTTGTTAAATCAATATTGACTACAGTGGTGCACTGCTGATAAGAGCAAAGCTAGACCTGCCTAGAAACCTATATATCAGTACCAACACTAATCAATCCGTAAATAAAATGCATTGAAACAAACTTTTTTCTCTAATAAATATAATATATACGTATAAAATTATCCAGAAGAACTTTTTTCATTAGAAAAAAATTCTTGTGAATAATTTATAAGTACCTACCTATTATATTTATTAGTGAAAAAAGAAAATATTCAACGTATAGCTGTACCCAGATGTCATGCCACATGATATATATCTTATTATGAATACATAATAAATGCATTTTTTTTTTCAATAAGAAACGTAATAGTAATGAAATTAAAAAAAAACTTTTTCTGTACATCAAAATAAAAAGTTGTTTAAAAGACCTTTTTAACCACTTTTATTTATTAACTGTCAATTGTTTATCAAAAAAAAATTAATAGTTATTTTTATCCATAAACACTTCCAAACTGTATGTTGTGAATTTGTCTTTCTGTTTACCCCATAAAAAATTTATTTAACTGATTTTCACTTCAGTTTTTCTTATTTTAGATCAATTTCAAATTCCATTAATGAAACAATATAATCTACAATATTATCAAACGACATCATTTGTTAATATTTATCAAATAATTTAATCTTTGTGAGCGAAAACAAACTAACTTAATTTACATTCATCTGTTAAATTATAACTGTACCTGTGTGTGTATTTCTGCTTTCCACTCTATATCCCCAAATAATTAATCAACCTAAAAATGCACATAACTGTACTCGTAGAGAATTTTATACTCTACAATTTTTATAATAAGCTTTAACGACCCATGAGGCGTAGAAAGAAAGATGTTTTTTGATATCTCCACTAGCGGATACAATATCTTATGATACTTTTCAATTTGTCTTTAAAACGTCAAAACAAGGTCAGCTTTCCTACTTTTATTTCAATGTTTAAGCGTTATATGACTGTAATGTAACTAATTTTGATATTTTGTATTGTTTGTAAAACACTGAAACATAACTATAAGATATTTAAATTTTTGTCCATCTATTTCTTTAACCATTTATTAACAAAAGCATTGTACAAAACTCAATGAAATTTGGTGTACAGAATCTATTATCTAGAATAGGAAATAGGGTTCCATTCCAACAAATTTTGTCTATTGTGATAGTGGATAAAATCTGACATAACAAACAAGATTTTATCGAGCTGCATTTAAGGTTTTTTTCTGCTTTCTCTTTGAATTGTTAAAATGTTTAAATAAACTATTAGGTGTAGAAAAAGTGTTATTTAGTTTTAAAACAAATTTGTGCTAACTAAAATATTGCAGAGAATTACTCCTTTCTATTATCAAAATTCTACCTCCAAGAAAGGGTTAATTCTACCTCCTTAATTTTTTAATAATATTTATTAGTAATTCTCTAGTAGAATCATAAATATGGCTTGTAGAATACAAGCCATATTTTTATGTTTTCTGAATGAGACCGAAGAATATTTTACATTAAAACGGCAATTAAATTCTATAATATTTATTACTAACTGTGCCTACGACTTCGTTCGCATTTAATAAGAAAACTTTTTCTTTTTTTTTCTTTTATATGTTGCTTCTAGGTATACCTTTACTATTACCATACCAAATTTCATCAAAATCCGTCTAGTAGGTTTTGCATGATATCCAATCAAATTAACATACAGATAGACAAAAATTCTAAAAAAAACAACCATAACACCAGTCTAGCCCCGTTTGATGAACGGTCAGGAATCGAACCTGGGTCCCCGCAGTGTGCCGCAGTGCCAAAAGCCGTATGCCTTGTGATCAACCCAACACACCACGGTGACGACTTTTCTATTCTTATTGACGACTTTTTCATTCTTTACACTAAATCAGTTTCTTTTTTAAAATATTTTCATTGTACAGAATTCACTCTGTTACAATTTTATTATTTGTGTTGATAATACAATCCTATAGACATATTGACTTATTTTTTAATGCAGAAATATTTCAACACTAAATAATCATGATTTTTAGTTTAAAACGTATTTCATTTGAAAATATTTCATTACACTCAATGGTAACTGGGTGCAATTCTGAGCTGTGTGTCACATATTTATTTAAAGAGCAGGACGTAATGCACTCATAGGATGCAAATCGCTGTAATACACCTATGTTCACGCCCATTTGCTAGCTGTGGTTTTTTCGTTTTGAAATTTTTTAAATTTTGATTGATTTTTTTACATGTTAATATGTATATATCTTTTGTTGCATTTCTAATTACTAAATATTTTTCGTAATAGAAATTTTTGGTTTTACTTAAAATACCGGTACCATCAATTTATCAAAAGTTTAAAAATAATTAATGTATTGATAAATGTTTGTAGTAAAGCTAATAGTTTCTAGTACGTTATTCAGTATTCTCTTAGGACCTCTCCTCTGAACACAAAATAGTGCATCCTATTATATTTATGAACAAATCTATGTTAGTTGCTTAATTTGATATCAATACATTTTTTTTGTAAAACATCATAAAATTCTTGGGATTGTTGTAAATTTAGTTATATAATATTCAATGCTGTTCTGTTAGTTTGTTTGAATGCTAGCTTGTTTTATTTATTCAAAATAGTTATATGTCAAATCATAAAAGGCTGAATACGTAAAAATTTAAACTAAAAATAATATAATGGAGATTTATATCTCTATGCATATGTAGAACTTAAATTCTACTATGTGAACTTTGATACGGTTTTCACTGTCATGAAAAGAATTTATCTAGAAAATTTTTATGAACAATACAAAACTATATATATATATATATATATATACATATATATATATATATATATATATATATATATATATACATATATATATATATATATATATATATATTTATATGTGTGTGTGTAAAATTTGTAATGTTGTAACTTTCACTATTGACGATTGATTAATTTAAACACAGAACAGACTCTTCTGGTTAGCATGATTGGAACATTTTTCTGGCAAAATGACGTTTCCAGTGGCGCTGCAGTCATGATGGTATCTTTAGTATATGATCTACGCTATCCTTAGTATATGAGGCGCGTCTTTGAACACGGATAGGCGCGAAGCGCTGTGGATAGCGTCACGATGGCAGCGCCACTGGAAACGTCATTTTGCCAGAGAAATGTTCCAATCATACTAACCAGAGTCTGTTCTGTATTTAAATTAATGAATCGTCAATATATCAAATAGTGAAAGTTAGAACATTAAAAGTATTACACGAGTGGAGTCGCAGGAAATAAACTAAATTTAACTCGTACTTATCTTCGACAATAAAATGCATAATGCATTTCATAACGGAAAAAATATAAAGAATTTTTTTGAAAAAGACGGAAGCCAACATTTAGAATTAGGTTAGTGTACGTTGTAAAGTAGAAAAACCAAGCTAATTATAAAATACCTGTTTCTACCACGTAAAAAAACAAAAACTACTAAATAATCAGCACAACAAAGCCAAACAATAAACGAAAACTAGCGCCGATATTCCATGTATTGTATCGAATGAAACAATAATAATGAATCGTATTTTTTTTTCTAATCTATGCTTTATTTTCATTTATGTTTTTCATTAATTCATTTAATAATGAACATGTGAATCGGATCGATATAAAAACTAATAAAATATCCCAAAAAATCTATCCAATCAAAACAAAACCCCTGAGTAAGTAATTGCAATTAAAAAAAAATAGCAGAAGACAAAAAACACCTGTGTTGCTCAGACAATGTGAACGATGTAATGAGGTGAATAGGTGGGGTATTTATTTTTGATCAATCGAGGAATAAGTAAATAGCCTTTTATATTTATAGCTGTAATCACTGATTCCTTATATAATCTCATAATACTTATAGATCAATAATTTGGTTCAACGAATAAATCTTTTTCTATCTACATAATGAGTCTGAAGTCTAGTGTACAACATTCACAACAATTAATTATTGAAAAACAAAAGTGGAAGACAAAAAATAGCAGCATATTCAAACATAAATAATATCAAACGTTAATACCAAAATTTAATTTTAATTCATCAACTATTTATAATATATATAGTCTTAATGAGGGTTACTGACAAAACTAAGCGAAAGAAAAAAACAGTTTTACAACATCGTTCTGTTTCTTATTTAAAAAATACATTCCAGTCTTAAAAGATAATGTTCTATCCTAGATACATGAGCGTAGTTATTTATTTTATGCTGATAAATAAGAATTTTAAAACAAAATAATAAGTGTAATTTAAAAAAGAAGAAAAAACTTCTTCAATACCTGTGATGACCAGTTCAGTGAGTCATACAGTGGTAATAAGAAGTCGATCAGATTTAAAGATTTTTTTGCCATTGTTTATTAAATAAACATTTTTAGAAATATTTAAAAATAAAAAAAATTAAACAGCAGGGAGCAGGGAAAAGGGGCAAAAAATCCCCACAAAATGGAGGCCGAAAACAATTGCCGTGCACAAAAAAGGGGGATTTGTAGAAAATTATTTATAAAAATTAAACTATTTGACAAATCAATGTGAAAGTAGGCTTCTATAAAGAAAATTAGTTAATCGATAAAAAAATCGCCAAAATTTATAAAGAATTGCGGTCTGTGGCGTGTCCTCTTACGCAACTACATGCGTACATACATACAGTCCAAATGACGAGATGCATGTAAATTTTAATAATATTTAAAAAAAAAACAAATAAAAAATGGTATAATGTTTAGAAGAAGACCTCCTCTTGCCAAAATCTATATTAAACATATATATTTGTAAAATTACTCGAGTGAAAAATTATGCATGTCGTCAAGATTCGAGGCTAGCCTGCGAGTCTATAATCAATCACTCATCTGCGGGTTGTATCATAACTATATAGTATACTTAATAGCGTATTTTAATTCGAATAATTACCGTTAAGAAGGTCCAATGCAACTATATCTGCCGCCCTGAACAATTCGCATTTTACAAGTAAGTGTTTTAAATGTTGAAGAGTAGGTCTCGTCTCGCCAGAGGTTCCCCATTCGTCAAATAATATTTCAGTGCACAGTCTGTTTTGTCGTATGGAAGCATTTTCAATTGTACTGAAAGAATGAAGCCACAATAAAGTTTAGTTAAGCGAAGCACCAAAAGAAACCACATTTATAATAAATACTTACGTAATATGTTGATCGTTATATTTTGGAACAAATGCCGTGGAATGCAAATCTTTCGGGATGACGTTCATTAGTTTTTTCCAAGAATCGGTTTCTTCTAAGATTAAAATAATTTTATAAATTGAAGACATTGGTACTTTTCTTATTTCAGTATTCGAATTAATTTTATTTTTTGTATTAAATAACATTTTTCTCAACAAAATTATTTAACTTCTCACTTTTTTTATTAAAATGAATATTAAAATTGCTAAACAGCGTGTTTACCAATCACAAATGTATCTCTTCCACACGCCCGTACGATTTGTTAGTATTGTGATCTATGGCGATATGCAGTAGCAGAAGGCGGAGTTAATTGGTCGCTAATGTTAAGCGCTAAATACACCATACCAATTTGGTTGTCCGTTTAACGGTCCAACAGACAAAATTGTTAGAAATATTGTGTAACAATTATTATTATTACGACATTTTTTAATTGGTTGGGATAAACGGACAACCAGCTCCAACCGCCACCACTTTTACCGTATGCAATACGATCGCCCAACCTGTTATTCTATCTTTTGCAATTTCGGAAGCGGTGAAGTCATGAATTGCGTAATTGCGTAGTCAAGGTTCAAATCAAGGAAAGTACGGACAAGTCGAACCACCCGTTGGAGTGTGTAGCACAGAACGCGTTTGTTTATCCTATTACCCGTTCTAACAAACAAATAGGCTAAGCGCTTTAGGCTTGTTGATTTTGTTTACGTAAAGTACAGTCAGTAGTGAAAATAAATAAAAAAATTACAATTTAAATATTTCAAGTAGATATAATATTTAGGTATTTGATATTGAAATAATAATAATTATAACAGCAAGTTGGGGACAGTGACAGGTAAGTCATTCGATACATAATTTAATTATTCTTTTTATTTTCAAAAACCTCACGCCTTTGAGCACTGCACTATATCATACACAGGCTCTGGTTAAAAAAAAAGGTTCTTGGGTCACAAATTCAGTGAATGAATTATTTTTGAAAGCTTGATATTGCAGACTGTAAACATAAAAAATATGATAATTACATTGGGCGAAGATATTTTAAATATAAAAATAAATGAATAAAACAAATAAAAGTAAGAGTAAAAATATTATTCAAAGGGTGAGACTAGGCAAAATCTCATATAATATTAATAAAAATACTAATGTTAGATGGTATAGATTGCGGTGAGTCCAATTGTATTAAAGTCGAACTATTAAAGGTGTGGCCGATACTCAGTTATAACTCAATAGTATAAAGCACGTTGAAAAAATTATCTGTTCTTCGAAAAGACATGTGTAACATAAATATCCATAATCTAACCATAATTAGCGTAAAGGGTTTAAATATTTTTTCTCCTCTATGACCCTTCATTTGCAGTAAAATTATTTTCAATTCGTCAGAAATAGTAATTTGAAGAAAACTTTATTATCGAATTACTTATAGACCAAAGGCCGAGTTTTCTAAGAATAAAAGGTTAAAACGTAAAAAACAACTAATAATTTTAATTTAATATGGTTCAAATAAGTAGAAATTTTATTTTGCTAGATAATATAGGAGGAGCAGCTGGAAGTGGATCGGCTAGCACTGCTGGTAGCGGTCCCATTGCTTTTCACACCTATTTCATTACCAAAAAATTATTGTAGACAAACGTTACGCGGGATGCACATGTTATATACGTATTTATACAGTAATTGATTAGTATTATAAAATGCAAAAGTAAACGTATTTAGAGGCCGTTATACTCAAATTAAACAATTTCGATTTAAAATTTTACGTATTAATTATCAACTTTTTTGCTGATAAAAGTAATATGAAGATTTGACTATATGCCAAATAGGATCCAATAGCAGAAATATGATAGGGAATACTTTTCTCGATAGAGTTTATTTTTTAAATAAACTCTTTTTTTTTTCGAAATATATTTAGGAGTTTTGACAAGATTTTTATACCTATGTCATTCGAATCTACACTAAAATAAAGGCTTTAATAATATGCAGGAGCTGGGGAAACGATTTTTCAAAATATGTATTAGTTATAAAAATATGGATTAGATATATGTATTTAGAAAAACATATCTTCCATACTTTTGCGTATAAATTTTAGCGCCCCTACCGGTTCCTTATTCTGCAAGAACGCTCCACGTCAATCGTTTACCGCTATGCGAAGGGGAGGTTGTGCCGCAGCGCGCTCGCTCTACTCTCGCTTGAATCGTACGGTAATTTTTTTATTTATATGTATATATATATATATATATATATATATGTGTGTGTGTGTGTGTATATATGTGTGTGTGTGTGTGTATATATATATATATACATATATGAAAAATGAAATAAAACAATTTTTTTTTATTTTGGCTAACATTCCCTTAGTAAATAAAATAATTTATAGCCATTAGCCGTGCACCAGCAACAAACGAAAACCACCCTCTTACCGCTCCACCTCACCTGCACAGGTAAAACACAAACCGTGACTGAAACTTATTTGGCATTCAATGTTTCAAAATATAAATAAAAAGGTCTAATAAAAGAAACTTAAAGACCTTGACTGTTTTCACCGAAATTTTAAAAAAAAGTTTATCGTTGAGGTTATTTGAAAAGTTTCGCATTACTCAGTCACTGACAATTCACTGACAACTCATTCAGTCACTGACAAATCGACGATTGCTGTCGAAATGGTGGCGCGCTAGGGTAGGTGTGGGGTTGCACTTATTTTTATTTATATTTTAATATAAGTGCGCGAAAATTAACTTTATTTCGATAATGGCAAGTACGAATTTTAAGTATGGGCTTCTTAAGGAGCCAGGCTTTGTTGAGCGAGAGTACCTTAGTTAGTTTTCGTAATACAGTACACTCACATGCAGTACTTATGCTCGCAGTACACTCTAACCAAGACCTCTTAATGAGTCTTATAGAAATATTTGCAACGTGAAGAGTCATAAGTGTACCTTTGTACACGGTTGGCACCGCTCGGATGGTATCATTCAGTTATCCTTCTCTCAATAGAGGAGATTGTAGTAGGCAATACCGTTATTTCATCTTTTCGTATATATCCATATTCTAATCATGTAAATGTGAGTGTAACCAACAAAATATAAATTCAGAACTAGGAACCTCAGAAGATCCCCAATGAATGCGATATTTCGAAACAGAACAAGTACCACCCCTTTAACATACAATAGTGTTAAAATGTTATAAATACATGCGAGTATCTACAGGCACTTTCATCATTTTATAATACCTGGCAACATATGAGCTTTGATTTGAAATTTCTAGCTGAAAGAAAGGCTAAGATATAGTAATATCATGACCGTCGTTATTGCGGTAGTAATTGGATTGATCACATGTTTACGGCTTTGATGATGCGGCGCACCGCATGATCCCGAGTTTGGTTCTCGGCCGCTCATCTGGACTGGATTGTGGGACTGGATTGATATTCTGATTGGTTGAAAGTGATTACTCTCGTAGCAATAACTCGGATATATATGTCAACTGTGTCCATTCAACTTTAAAAATAAATACGTACATATTATTTTAATCTTTATCAGACCCGTCAGTTTGAAGGCAAGAGTCAATACTCAGTGTATTTGAGCTTAAATTCAAAGTTTCCAACTATTATAAGGACTATGGTCCAATTGTTATTAGTCATCATCAGGACCCCGAGTTTGTGGTTGTAAAAATTTTCCAACAAAATTTAGTACCTATTAAAGCCCACACTCAAAACTTCGAACTGTGACAGTGGCTTATCTAGGTGTTGTCATCCTAGTCATAATCAGATCCTTGTATTTGCAGCTGTGAGAAGTCACCGTTGAAACCAAACATTTTGGAGTTAAACTCGAAGTCGCTAGCTATAATATAACCATGGTCATCTTTAGACCCTCGAATTTGCGTATTTAAAAACTGTCCAACAAAACTGAATATTAGAGATCAAATTCGATGCTTTTAACTATAATAATGCTTAGAGCCAGATGTTTTTTTCCTTGTTATTATCAGGCCCTCGAATTAGCGGGTGTGAGAACTGTTCAATGAAATTAAATATTTGAGATCAAATTCGAAGTTCCTAGCTGGTATTATCCGGTGATCAGCAAACGATCGAGATTGCATATATGAGAACAGCCCCATAAAACTGAATATTGGAGCCTAAAGTTGATGGTTTTAGCTGTAAGATTGACTTAAATCCAGGTGTCAGTATACTGGTCATCATTAGATCTTCAAATATATAGCGTGAGAACAACCCATTAAAACCGATCATTTGAATTCAATCTCGATGTTTCTAGTTTTAACAATGGCTAAGATCCAGGTATTATTATTCTCATCAACACAGCATCCTCAGGTACATGTTGATATAATAACAGAATAAAACTGAAGAATAAATTTCAGAAAATAAACCTAAATACGAATGTATCTAAGATAAAACTGTCTTATTTTGTAGTCAACTGTACCTATACAGTTTTATCGGGTTAACATCTCGCCGATAAAGAAATTTAGCGAGTTTTTACAAAGTTTTCGTGCTACGCACTGCGACACAACCACCCCTCTCAAAGGCTCGCGGGCGAATGACAGAGAGCGTCTCGCCCAATTAGGAGCCAGTAGTGGCGCGGAGACGCAAAAGTATTGAAAATATGTTTTTCTTAACATAACGATAACTTATCTATATTTTGGAAAACATTTAATCTAGTCGCTGCATATTATTAAAGCTCTTATTTTAGTATTGTTTCCAATGACTTAGGTATAAAAATGGTGACAAAACGACAAAATATATTTCGAAAACAGAGGTTATTTCAGCAATAAACTCTATCGGGAAAGCTTTACTTATCATGTTTTTGGTTAATGGATTCTGTTTAGTACGTAGTCTACTTTCATATTATTTTTTTCAGAAAAAAATTGATAATTCATTGTACATAAAATTTCAATAATCATTGTACATGAAATTTCAATAATCATTGTACATAAAATTTCAAATCGAAAATATTCAATTTGGGTATAACGACCTCTTAAGCGAAATAATTTCATCAGTGAAAGTAAATTATGAAAAACAATTATTTCTCTAAAATACAAAGTATAATGACGCTATAATATATAATGCGTCATAATGCTATAATATATAACGTTATGTATTAGTGATATAAAAGTGGTCATGAAAAGTTGAGTACTCTATCACAATTTTATTTAGCTGTCATTAGTATAAATTTAAACTCATTGTGTGTGGTAGCTATTTTCACTGTATTATTTTATCGAAATATCTATCATGATGCATGCATTATGATATATATATATATATATATATATATATATATATATATATATATATATATATATATATATATATATATATATCATACACACACACACACACAGTAGGTTTCATTTATTACGACCTTGGCTATAGCGACCATTTTTCCATTGGACGTTAAATCTAAGTCCCTTGAATTTTAAGCATACTTTAATACAGTTCATGTACCTATAGAGACTCCGGATGTAACGCCGAGTTCGGGTGTAGCAACTGTTTTTAATGAGCCATTAGTAACAAATTCCTAGAAATCCCATGCAGATATTACGACCGGACTTGGCCGCCAAAAACACAAAGATGGTCAGCAACTGTGGTGGTCTTCACCTTTTGTTTATAGATAATAACTAGGTAGGTAGGTAAGCGTGTACGTTTCGGAATTAAAATGATTCAGTTACAAAGTGATATTCTGAGCAGCAACTGTGTTTAGAAAACTTTTGAATAAGTGTGTATTCACTGTTAAAGAAAAGGCGGAAATCATTTCAAAATTGAAAAATGGTGTAAACAATACTGATTTATGCAAAGAATACAAAGTTTCCCATTCAACAATATTCACGATGTAGAAAAACAGTGATAAAATATTAGAATGCTTTGAATAAAAATCCTTGAAAATTAAGGAAAACCATAAACCGACGCATCAAGGTGTCGAAAATGACCTTCTAGTGTGGTTCGAAGTTCAAAGACGCCACAATGTACCTTTGAGCGGTCGTCTGATGTAAGAAAAGGCTAATCATTTTGCCAAACTGTTTGGAAAAATTTGGATTTGGATTTTGAGTGTTCTGAGAGCTGGACATACCGATTTCGTTAATGACGCGATATTGTAGTAGGCAAAGTTTGTGGAGAAGCCGCTAGTGTATCTCAAAGTAACTGTGACAACTGGCTAAACATAGTTTTTCCAAAATTTACTAAAGATTACGCTGATAGCCAAATATGGAACTCTGACGAGACATGTTTGTTTTCTTTATTAACTCCTGAAAAAACTCCTTGAAATTGAAAGGGGAAAGTGCGTAGGTGCAAAATTATCAAAAGATAGAATCACCGTACTTGTTGCATCAAGTATGGCAGGGGAAAAAGAAAACTGTTGATCATAGGCAAGGCAAAAAAAACCCAAGTATTTCAAGAATGTTAAACCTTTGCCAGTTGATTACGAAGCAAATAAAAAGGCCTGGATGACTTCAGAGATTTTTGAAAAAGTTCTACGCAAATGGGACTCATAAGTAAGAAGTAATAAAAAAAAGATAATTTTATTTATTGACAATTGCCCAGCTCATCCTAAAATTGAGAATCGGATCAACGTAAAACTGACACTGATCAAAGGATAATTAAAACCCTCAAAAGTCGTTATCGGAAGATTTTAATGCAGAAAATGATAGAGGACATCGAAAAAACGGCAGCCCCATTTTCCGTTAATCTTTTAGATGCCATTGAACTCGGCATATGCTCGAATGACTCAGGATACGATCAAAAAGTGTTTTTTACACAAATGGGTTCTGTAAATCTTCGGATATCACAACAATTGATAACGACTCCGATGATGATTTGGACATACCATTAGCACAGTTGACAACAACATCGTCAAGCGAAACAAATATTGTGGATTGAGAAACATATGTTGATACTGACAATCAACTTATCACTGCTAGCAGTATGTCCGGTAGTGAAATTATTGAAACTGTTGTTCCATCACATAAGACGCTTGATGGGGAATATGATGAGGAAGAAGAAGATAGCAAGGAAGATGAGATTCCTACAACTAAATATGTGTTATGTGTTCTATATCAGCTCAAAAGATATTGTTTATTTGGTGATGGAATGGATATTATAGACATTGAACGAGTAATTAAAATAGAATACAGTGTACACTAGCTCAAAAAAATTAATTAAATCAAAGTAATATATTATTTACACAATATTTTAAATGTGCCCATGATTAACTACATGTGCAAATTCTTTCAACAATAAATGAGTATAAATAAACTGTATACATGTGTGTCTATCTCTTTAGACATATATATATATATATATATATATATATATATATATATATATATATATATATATATATATATATATACACACATTTCATTCGTAAGTACATGTAAAGAAAAACAATTATATGAAGATATTCATATTTTTATTTACTGATGTAAAATGTCTAATGGCGCGTTTGGATAGGAGTTAAAATGTTCTGATGGCAAGTCGTGACTTGCCACTCGGTCAGCTTCGCGTCTTGTCGGCTAACAGTTTATAAATATAAAAATATATTTTCTATAAATTATTTCATGGAAATAAAATAATCAAATTAAATGAATATTTGATTATTAGTAACTATCTGAATATTTGTTTTTTTTTCGTTTTCAATTCAAAAATATTTTAATACAAAAATATAAAAAAATTAATTGTTTCACATCTGCCAGGAGTCGCAACTATAGCGAGATAATTATCTTAGTTATTCTTGTCGCATTTGCACTGAGTGTGACAAAAACAAACTGCATCTACCGTTTTAGGATATTTTGGTCGTGGAGAACGGGCTAATCCGATTTGCCTTACTGCAATGCTATCCATTCGCACCTATTTCGTACTCGCTCCCCTATAATATAAACTCAGAATCTGTCATAATTATAACATTTCTTTTTTTATAAATGCACTTTTTGGACTCGACTTATCCTTCTTCTGTATGCGTTACTGATACATACATCTTTCATTCTCCTTGCAAGGGTATAATGTGTCTATTTAATATAATACTATGGACTCTAAACATGCCTTTTGAAACTAAGAAACATGCATTATATATCAAGAACAAGTTGTTTTTCATGTCGTATAAAATACGTTCAAAAGAAGAAATTTTGTTAACTGTAGCCGAAGTTAGGTATTTCAATATTTCATGGAATAAAACTACATTGTAGCCGAATTTAGGTATTTCCATATTTCATGGATTAAAACTACATTATAGCCGAAGTTAGGTATTTCCATATTTTATGGAATAAAACTATATTGTAGCCGAGGTTAGGTATTTCCATATTTCATGGAATAAAACTACATTATAGCCGAAGTTAGGTATTTCCATATTTCATGGAATAAAACTATATTGTAGTCGAAGTTAGGTATTTCCATATTTCATATAATAAAACTATATTGTAGCCGAGGTTAGGTATTTCCATATTTCATGGAATAAAGCTGATATTGTACAAGTTAACTATTCCCAATATTATTTGAGGCTTCAGAAATAACTTTAAATAATAGTTTAATAAAAAAGAAATGTCATGTGGCCGAACTAAAACAGCAAATAAAAATGTATTGGCATTAAAATCTCAAAAGATAATCTTATTAGACTTGCAAATAATAAATATTTTTCTACAGTGATAGATTAGTATAATAATGGGAATAACAAAAGTTTCTACTTATTTTACAATAGTTTTATACTAAAAATAATTTGAAACAGAGTTAATTTTCATTAAGACTGCTATGATAAGTGAGGACTATTAAACAGCAAATATGCTATATTTTAAAGATCTTTTATGATTGGAAAATGTTCTTGTTCAACAAAAAGGAACAGAAAAGAACAAAAAGGTTTCAATTGATTACGGCATCATAACTTAATTTTTTTAAAAGTTCAATCTGAAAAGTCTGAAAAAATTAAACTTTCAAAAGCGAATTGTAAGTACCATACTCGTATTTTATACATATAAGCTGATTGGTGTTATATTAACATATATATATATATATATATATATATATATATATATATATATATATATATATGTATATATATATATATATATATTATGTTATAGGTATAAACATGTCATTATCATTCTAAAAGAATGTCAGGGGATGATCATCATGATTTTATTTAGCTATCATAAGTATGAATTGTGACTCGTTATTGTATGTGGTTGCCTCTTGTAATTATTAATTTCACGTAAATATCTGTTAGGTTTTCCCGCGTTATGACTAGAGTGTTTTAATTACTTGTCTACTTTGTTTTAATTACATGTCTACACTATGTCTGTCTGGTTAGGTTAGCTTAGGTTAGGTTAGGTTCACCTGTAATATTTATAAATGGGGAAATTTACATATTGTAACCCTCTTTTTTATTCATACTTTTTTGACCCCATGTCACATTCTTCTATCCGTGTTATTAAATATTTCAATGCATTTTTAAAATTTATAATATTGAGAAGAAGATATTAAAAAAGTTCAATTGGTTTTTATATTCTAAAATGTATGGATAGCATCCTTATATATTTCCTTCGACTACAACGGGAATTGCTTTTGATAAATACGTTTGCACCCTTCGATCTTGAATTCAATAGTGCTTTATCCTATGCTCCTGGCTGTCACGTGTAAGATGTTATAGCTTATTTCACCTGTGCGTAAGACGTGTCAGTGCGTAAGAAATTCCTACAGCGTTCACCAGTTTGCGTGCACTTACATCATTTAACATAATATTACGAGATGCACCCAGTCTTCACATTTTTGCTGCTCCTTTAACCGCTAATGGGATTATGGAATTACTTGGCGATATCGCTCGTTTAAGAAACATGAATGCTACTTGTGTGCTACTTTTCTTTCTTATTCGTTATTGTTTCTGCATTTTGTGATCCTTTTGTTCTTATTTTCTTCCACATGCCTAAAGATTTGTGGAAACCTGTATGTCAGGCATGGAGTTCTCAATAAATAAATAAATTCCAGATTATAATAAGCTATACGGTAAGTACGTATGTGATGTAAGTTTGACATAATTGTTAATAATTTCAACGTAGTCGGCGACAAAATCGCTGGTCTCTTCACTTTCATGAGGATTGATGATTGTTACAGATATACTAATAATACTAATGGATTAATTATAGGTCTTGTAAAAGTCAAAAGAAGTCCAGCATATATCTATCTTTTACAGATAAACCACAGTAACAGTGTTTTAAGTTAATAAAGTACGTGAGATGTAAGTGGGGATGTTCGGTAAGTTTAAGCATTTTCTATAGATACAAATTGTCCCTTAATAATGTGGATTAGTAGTTTAAGATAAATGAAAAGGTTTTTGAAAGTAAATAAAGTAGAGATGCGCATTCGGCGCAATATATTCGCACTTGCTCTGGTGAAAGGAGGGTGGGACTGGTACAGTGGCGTAATGTTGCGGTACATTGTAACATTTTTGTTAATTGAAATAAAGCACACGTCAACGGTCATAAAAGACAAAATATACATCAAAAAAGATTTATCAAATAATTCAATTGTACGCGTAGGAACAAAACCGGGGTGGTTAGTCTTTAAATATAAGTAGGTCCCATTTAATGAAGCTAAATTATATAAGACTATTGTATATTGGGAAATAAAATATAAAACTATAAGAGTAGATCTACGTTGGATAGACTTGATATATAAGTATATGGTGAATGGCAAAGAATTGAAGATTACAGTTTCATTCTTTTAGATATTTATTTGTCATCTTTTCAAATGTGTCAGCCGAGCAAATAAATATTTAATATAATAAACTCACTTTTTACAAGAAGATAGTTTACGTTTAAATCTAATTACAATTTTGAATTTGTTCCAATTTTAAATATATTTGCAAAGAATTTTACGGTTATGACATAGCCAATTAAAAAGAATTTTGTTATTACATTCTACACGATGTGTCAAGAAATTATTATGAATTTAAGTTAAAAGAAAAATGGAGAACTATTTAAATTTTGACTTAGAAATTAAAATAATTTCAATATTTATGGGAATTTAAATTTTGTTTTTTTAAATATTTTTTTGAGTTTAAAATAGTACAACTTTGGAACTCGTATAAAAGGATCGTTTACACGTTTTCCGAGGCTCGAAGAAAACCCACTTATGAAAAAAGAATATTTATCTAAATTTAGTTGCTAATAAAATGTTTTCAATAAAACAATTAACGTAATTAAAGTTAAAATGCCTATAGAATTTTATTTAAATTTTGCGCTTTATTTTAATTTCGTCGTGTCTCATCTTAATCCTCGCCTATTGAGGGTTTTGGTTGCTTGCCAGTCGCGAAATAACTATCTACGTCAGCTATTTACCTATCACAGTGTACTCATCGTAGACTTTTATATTAGATAGAAAAACAAAGGTCAGAGAGTACACTATGATATATAATAGTGACGCAATGAGCTAGAAAGAGAAAACCAAGTAAAAACTGTTAGAATCGTTATTTCCAGCGCAAGAGGCACATGGAGTCGCAGGGAAAATACGTTCGCTGTTTTTTGGCTATTATGAATTTATCGGTTATCATATAGTAAAGAACGTATGTTTAGAACAACCGTAACATGTTCTGTTCTTTATGGTAGCATCGAAATAATTCAGATATTTATCTGATTATTCACATACACATTTCACAGGTAATGTGTAAAGAATCGAAACCATACATTTTATGCTTATTTAAAAAAAACCGTACAGTAGTGAGGATTTCAAATAGATAATTTGCAGAATACTATGCCTAATTACACATATAATAAAGGTAAACATTAAAATATCATGATTTACGAGTTTTTGTGTAAATATATTTATTTGACATTTACGCTAGTGTTAAATCCTCCTACCGATACTTTTGTCGATGAAATTAATTGGACTTAGTATTGTTGAACGCAATTTTATATCGATAGAAACTTACATATTGCTCTTTTTAGAGTTCAGTGACAAACTAAGAACTTTATAATTTCATCATGACTGTCCGTTCGTCTTCTGTACACATAGCACAGTATAGTAAATATGACATTTTTAAATATTTTGTGACTACATATTTTGCAGAATATGCGTTTAATCAATTAATGAAAACTTGAGATAGATTTTTTTCGCATATGGGATTCAGTGAATATTTGTATTGTCTTTTAAAATGCAATTAAAAATGTTACGTAATATTTTTATTTCGATTCATTAATCGCCTTCTTTCAATCGTACGTTTTAAAAATCTGGATAAAATCATAATATACCATATGTACGGGATAATAAAATATTAAATGAGGATTTAATTTAAATTTAATATAATTAATATTAATAACTTTTTAAAACTTAACAAATTGTAAACAATTAATAATATTAGATTTAAGTTAAATCATTTATTTAATATTTTTTAAAGATTTGAAATTTATTTTAAATTATAAGATAATTCATAAAATAATAAATAATTATAAAATTTAATTTATTTCTTGAAAAGCTAAATGTTTTTAAAGACGATTGACATAATATTTCTAATTAACGATTTTACAAAATTATATTATATTAACTAAATTAAATTATTAACTCTTTTGAATTTGAGAGTATTTATATTTAAAATCTTTACTATTAAACTCTTGTACACAAGAAATAATCAATTAAATTAAATTTAAATGAAATAACTTTTTAAAATATTTCAAATTTCTAATACGATACCAATTAATTTTAATATTATGTTATTTTGTTTCAAAACATTTATTCAACTTTTAATTTTAACATTATAATTATTATTATAAAATAAATAATTAATTTATTTTATAATAATAATTCTATAATAATAATCTTTCAAATTATTTGATTGAATAAATATTTCTCAACGTAAATGAAATACTTAACGAAAGCTTTAATTTGTCTTTTATCTGATTTAACATCCTTTTATAATAATTTTTAAATTATTGTTACTCCAATTGAAAATCGTTTTGGTTTAGTTATATCAACAAATTAAAAATTTAAAAAAATAGAATCTATCAGGATTATATAAAGGTTATCGACATTCTTGTCGATATTAAGGTGAGTCCAGATTAAATAACAAAACATGTTATAAAACATAGTTATTTAGCAGGTTTTAGTAGTGTGGATGATATGTGTTAATAAAAAAAAGTTATATAGTTTTTGAACATGTTTTGAATATCCATAACAATGTTACATAACATTTGCGTGCGAGTCACGTGTACCGCGGCGCGGCAGTATTCAGCGAGGATTTGACGAAGATAGACGTGTTCATTTTTTGCTATTTTTAAAATGAAGTGGAACAAAAAAATACTACATTACTCATAGATTATTTTAAAGAGAACTGTGGGATTCAACAAGTGTATATTTTAAAAATCGCAACAAAAAACCTGATGCGTGGAAGGATTTGGCTGATAAATTTAATACAGAAAAAAGTGTAGTTGAAAAGGAAATGCGAAGTTTAATTGGACAGTTTCAAACATTGAAACAGCCTAAATGGGGAGCAGGAGCGGAAGAATTTACTTCAAAATAGTTTAGATTTCACGTGCTATTATTTTTAAAGGAAAAAAATAAAGTTCACTCTACAAACGAACCTGGTATTTCAGAAGTAAAAGGATAATTTTGTTTTGATGAATTTAATTTTAGAATTTGTTTTTTTTTGGAATTTACAAGATCCATATATTATTAGTGCAGTACAAAACCAAATCCAAAACACTGTTTTCCAAGCTGAAATGAGTTTATACAGCAACGGCGCAAGTACAAGCTACAACAGAGACTACTTTACAAGTGCTCAAACCAATAGCTCTAATCTGATGGCGGACACAGATACTTCACAGTTTTCGAAATATTTGCATAACATACTGATAAACTTGCAACATTCAAAAGACAATTAAACTTTTTATAAAGACAATTTGTTAATAAAGACATACATGAATTTCGTGTTTTAATTAGTCCATTATTGCTGCGCACACTTCAGGCACGATTACAGGAATACTTTGTTTTGACACTTTAAAAACACTTTCGAGGCCATTATATGAGTCCCCACTGGCTTGAAATCGCAATGTGTTGGCTAAGCGTTCTTTAACTGATATGCTATTTCTAAATGTAGAATCTTGTATCTTGCTTTTTTATTATTAGCCCCGCGTTATTAATCATAAATTCAAAATATGTGCTGGATATCCATAGAAAATTATTAATTCTCCACTAATTCTCACACTCTAATTATTACGTAATTCTCCACGAAGTATATTTCCGTAAATAATGTGGTTTACCATCGTTTCACTGCAATATTTTTCTCTAGTCAATAAATTGGGACGAACCCAACATCTACATTTTCTTCTTTTCTCATTCAAAAGCACAACGGTCGCTGCAGCAGCTAGCAAAACGTCCTCTCGGTTCGACATTGTGAATAGTACTGCAGAACTATAATTGTAGACTTGTTAGATACGATTGTTATATTGTAGTGTTATATTAATGTGTACGGTCTTGTTTTATGTTGCAATGTTATATAGCGAGTTTAATAATGTGGATGTATCGTATAACATAACTTATTTAACATGTTACTTAATCTGCACTCGCCTTTATAGAACGCGGCTAAACTTACACTATCACAGAGGGGAAACCGGAAGTCGAAAATTTTTGGCAGAATACCAACAAATTTTCGACTTCTGGCGGCGTCAATAGATATGTTTCTTCTGTGCCGCCATATTTTTCTCCATGCTGTTATGCGCATACGCATAGTATTACCTGCTGCTTGAAAGAGTGTAAACTGGAAATTCTTGCGTTTATATATGTTTTCTCCGAAGAACTTATATTTTAATACTGCTAATTCATAAGTAATTTATATTAATTTAGATGCCAATAAGTTATATTTTGATTGTTTTGTATGATGTTAAATTGTTCAAATAGCATGCTGTCTCTACACTCTGAAAAATTACGAAAGGACTCACATTTTTCAGACTTCCAAAATGTGAAAGTCGGTAAGTATTGTTTGTAGCGTTATTTTCTCATACAAAATAATATCATAATGTATTTTAAATTCCGTTAACGAGAACATTTATAACTATAAGTTATAACGCAATTTTTGTATTGCTTTGCAGAGCAATCGAATACCGACAAGAAGCTTTTTACAATTAAACATTTTAAAACTAAATTAGGAAATTGTTACAAGTGAATGCAAATCCCAATCAAAATTTTCCAGCGTCAACCTAAGGTGGTACATGATAGTTTTGGAGCCAGACAAATTGGAACCAATATATGCTATAAAGGCTGTATGTATGTATATATATATATATATATATATATATATATATATATATAAGGTAATTTGTATTATTCTAATACAATCATTAAAATTATTTATAACCTAGATGGGACTTGAACTTAAACACTGGCAATTATACTAGACCAAAGAGAGAACCTTTAAATTAAGTACATATAAATATGTATAAACTAGTGATTGTAATTCGATTGCATAATAGCAGGCTTATAAATAAATATCTTCACTTTATTCAATTTGTTTTGATAATTATAAACTAACTAACGATAATATAAAACTGACCACTTCACTAATTATAAATAATACATTATCGTTTTCTATTTCAACGACAATTAATACGACTAGCGTGAGATAAATTAGGTGTATCTGATGTTAGTCGTCTAATATCCGGAGTTGCCAGATAATGTGAAGACAGTAACATTAATTTTTATTGCATGTCAAATATAATCAAATATATTACTTACCGGTTTATATCCAAATATAACATATATTTATGAAATGTTTGTGGTTATAGGAGGGTATACTTCCGGAAGCAGCTTCTGCCGGAGTTAGCGTTTCGAATAGTCAGCCAAAAAAACTGAGGAGTTTCAAGCTTGTTAGGAAGATACACTGAACAAGATAATAGAATTGTTAAGAAGATACATGCACTGAACAAGGTACAAATTCAGAAGATTGCGGAAGCTTTATACAGTATGATAATACGGAAAGTATAAACAAATCTAAAGTAAAGAAAATGTTGAGACTTATATTACAAAAAAAATTATAAAAAAAACCGCAGTGTTGTGTGGTTCAAAAATGAAAGAGATTTGCATGAATTTGTATTACAAATTCCTAAAATGTGTAGAAATTTTGCTACCACTTTACAATTATCATCAGTTGGATGTGTATTTCGTTGGGATTATAATTCTTCAGTTAAAATAAGAATAAATTAATTTATATTAATTATGATTTAATTGAATAAACGATTTAAATATGCCTTAAGCAAACAATTTTGGAATAAATCAGATTATAATAAGTTTTGGTGAGTTTGCTATTTGATGAAATTATTATCGGTTAACGGATGGGGCAGATGATAATTTAGATATATTTAAGGTATTTTTTATGTTTAAGGAAAGTATCAACAAAATTTTAGATGCAGGACTAATAGTTAGAGCAAAAAGTTGTGATCGGAGACCAAAAAATCAAGGTTTGGCATTCAAACATTGAGTTAAATATATAATAATGTTAAGATTTTCTTTTTTTATGATTCCGTTTATCAAAATCTCTTATAAATCATTTAAATAAATATAATTTATTAAATAAAGGTTATATGTAAAATGGTCTTATATTAAATATCATATATATCTGACTAATTATAAGTCTATGAAGGTAAATACTAATTATAAGTCTATGCTGCATAGCATGAGATTAGCAATTGCTTAAAGTTTCAATATGTAAAATGCTAAAGTTTGGGAATTATTATTTGTTAATTTAAATTCAAGAAGTTTTAGAAACTCCATTTATATCAATTTCAATACAAAATATTGTGATTGAAACAAAAATGTTAAACTTGCTAAAAGAATAACCCATTTTCTTGAAAATGTTCTTGTACAAAATTTTTATGAACGCTGGTGGGAACAAGTTTAACTAACAAACTATATATTGTAATAATTGTAAGAATATCGACTGGGATTGAAAGCTTTACCAAAATTTAGATAAATTTCTTCCATTGAGACACGCCAAGAAATATACACCACAGAATATGCCATAATATCCATAGACATGTATTGTATTTGTGTATGTATTTTTTATTTTCAGCTCTGCAGTAGAGGTCATACATAAACTATTTAGCATCCTGCGCTGCAAGCTTCCGTATTATAATCTACCTGAATAGCATTAAAGTCAGACAAAACTTGAAGTACACTTTTAAAGTCACTTGAAAATCCAAACGTATTTTTGAGTAATTACCTTTTAGAATATTATAATTATAAAATCTCAGATATATGTTTTATAAAATTTTAGTTATTTTGAAGTTCTAATAAAAATTTATGGAAATGGAAATATGTTTTAATATATTTTAACAGGCTCTCAAATTTAATGCATTTGAATTCAATGTTGTGCCATAATGCCATCTATGGGTAATAATAATTCTTCCTAAACAGCGCCATCTACTTCGGCGATGGTAATAATCGAAGCGCTACCCGGTGAGTCGGCTTCCTGTTGTCCATACAAAATTACGACCACTTTTTTAGTATAGGTTAGTATGCGTGGTGTCCATTCTGTATTTTATGCTCTGTGTACTGTCGTACATTTACTCGTACACAAACAATTCGATTTACATTACGTGGAGTTTGAAACGGAGGTGGCCTATGTAATAAGTCTGTGATTCTCATACTGCGTAAAATTAAATCTTTCAGATATAAGATTTTTAAATTTACCATAAAATAATATTTTAAATGAGCTAAGCCAATTTTTGGGGGAAAAATATTAAATTTAACTTTTTCGTTCATAATGTAACTTTTTCCTCATTCTCGTATAACTTTGAAACATTTTTAAACATGAAGGTCCTGGGAACACTGCTAATCAGTAACTCACAGGTTATTACACGTTGGAAAGGGAGGTTTTTTCGTAGCGCTCTCGCTCTGCGTTCACCAAAACATTATACATATTCACTTGCGATAATTTTTTGAGGGCGTGGCACTCAATAAAAAAGGCTACATAGGTACAGTTGGCACCAAAATAAAATTAAATTAAATCAGGTACCTCAGATGTATTTACATTTTGGTTTATTTTCTGGAATTCATCCTTCAAATTACGTTTTTTATTGTATGAATATATTTCGATAAAATAATTTATTATCGATCATTAATAACAATCGTTTATACAATTACTGTTGATTTCAAAACTAAATTACAGCTTTTAAATTAAGTTTTAAACATTTTTGAAAAGTTTTTTTACAAGAATATTATTCATTAATAACACTTTCGTAACTTTTGCATTTCGTTCTTAGATATTTAGTATTATAAACATTTTTCAAACTCATCAAACTAATGTTGATATATTGGTGGAATGCATGTACTTTCTTGATGATATTTTGCTTATTTGATTTAGAAATATATTAATTTTATATATTATTTTTTTATTATTTATTACAACAAATTAGATTTATTACAACAAATTAGATTAGATTACAACAAATTTAGATTTTAAAATAAACATTTTTCTATTATAATCTGTCTTTTTTTACAAAAAGCCCTGACTTTTCATTCCCGGCGCCAAAACATGGGTATTATTATAAGGATAATCAGGATAATAACATCCGAATCTAGGTCAGTAGTACCGCTGGACATTTAAAATTTAATCTCAAATGTTTGGTTTTAAAGGACAGTTCTCACACCTACAAATTAGAGGGTCTTATGATGACCATAATAATATCTGGATTTAAACCGTTCAATGATAGACGATGTTAAGACATTCCATGATATTAAGACGTTAAAATTTTAATGGGTAGTCCCCATACATAAAAATTTAAGAGTGTAGTGATGATCAGGATAATAACATCTGGATCTAAGCTGCTATTACAGTTAGAATATTTGCGTCTAGGTTCTAATATTTCGTTTTGATGTACATTTTTGACACGCGAAAATTCAAGTGTCTGACAATAACCAAGTTAATACCATATCTGGATCTCAGTCACCATTATAGGTACATACTTCTAGTTTGAGCTCAAATACTCGTTTTTAATGGGGAATTCTCCCACATACAAATTAGAGGGTCTAATGCTGTGATGGTTACCATGATAACAAAATACTGGGTTTAAACCAATATTATAGGTAGAAATTTAGGATTTGCATTCCAATATTAAGTTTTGTTGGGCAATTCTTACACGTGCAAAGTCAAGGATCTGATGATGACCAAGAAAATAATACCTTTGTCTTAGCCACCATTACAATTAGAAACTTCGAGTTTAAGTTCAAAAGTTTGGTTTTAATGAGCAGTTCTTACATCCACAAATTCGAGAGTTTGATGAAAACCACGATATTAAAACCTGGATCTAAATTAATATTACAGATGAATACCAAGGGCTTGAGCTCTAATATACAGTTTTATTAGGTAGTTGTAATGTAAAAATCATATAATTATATTTGATATATTATAGGAAATAAACTTAAATAACATATATACATTAGTATAGTACCAATCTGTATTAAATGTTCTGTTCCGATGTTTTGTTTTCATCCAGGATTATCTGCGCTCCTAAGTGTTCTGAATTTTTATTTCGTGGTTTACATATGCATGATTACAGTATGCATATGTACGAAAAGTTGCAATATCAGTAATGTCAGCGACAATTTCGACCGTTGATAAACTAATAAATGAATGACACAAGCCAAGTGTTTATATGGGTCCATTCGTGGCTCCTCGCCTTACAAATTTTTTAAGATATTCGATGATGCGAGACCGGTTTTTATTTCGTGGTTGTTTCGTTTTGTTTTTGTTTCATGTATAGGTAATACATGATTACAGTATGCATATATACGAAAAGTTGTAGTATCAGTAATGTCAGCGACAATTACGTCCGTTGATAAACTAATAAATGAATGACACAAGCCAAGCGGAACCAAGTGTTTATATGGGTCCATTCGTGGCTCCTCGCCTTACAAATTTTTCAAGATATTCGATGATGCGAGACCGGTTTTTATTTCGTGGTTGTTTCGTTTTGTTTTCATTTCATGTATATGTAATACATGATTACAGTATGCATATATACGAAAAGTTGTAGTATCAGTAATGTCAGCGACAATTACGTCCGTTGATAAACTAATAAATGAATGACACAAGCCAAGCGGAACCAAGTGTTTATATGGGTCCATTCGTGGCTCCTCGCCTTACAAATTTTTCAAGATATTCGATGATGCGAGACCGGTTTTTATTTCGTGGTTGTTTCGTTTTGTTTTCATTTCATGTATATGTAATACATGATTACAGTATGCATATATACGAAAAGTTGTAGTATCAGTAATGTCAGCGACAATTACGTCCGTTGATAAACTAATAAATGAATGACACAAGCCAAGCGGAATCAAGTGTTTATATGGGTCCATTCGTGGCTCCTCGCCTTACAAATTTTTCAAGATATTCGATGATGCGAGACTGGTTTTTATTTCGTGGTTGTTTCGTTTTGTTTTTATTTCATGTATATGTAATACATGATTACAGTATGCATATATACGAAAAGTTGTAGTATCAGTAATGTCAGCGACAATTACGTCCGTTGATAAACTAATAAATGAATGACACAAGCCAAGCGGAGCCAAGTGTTTATGTTGGTCCATTCGTGGCTCCTCGCCTTACAATTTTTTCAAGATATTCGATGATGCGAGACCGGTTTATACTGTTGATATTTTATTGTAATAAACGTATTATAAGGTATAACAATGTATTATAACATATGCGACAATATTTTTCGTATATAGTAACCTTGATTTATTATCTAGACGTATAAATATCTTTTCATCACTTATAGTTGTACGAATACCGTAAAATAACAAATGGTTACTTTTTTGATTTTACGTAAAATTTTGTTTGATTCAAATAGAATTTTGATATTTATAATATTAAATTTATAGATATTTTTAATAGTTTACCTTATATGTGTATTTACCTTAAATATGTAAGTTAACACATATATATATATATATATATATATATATATATATATATATATATATATGTATATATATATATATATATACATATATATATATATATGTGTGTATATATATATATATATATATATATATATTTATTTACAATTATACATTGACTAAAACGCTTCAACCAAAGCCGTTTTACTTAATATATAATTGCAAATAAATAAAAAAATGATTGAAATTTATAAAAAACTTGTTACATATGACAACATTTTACTTACATAACTTACTATTCACGGATAGCTTTTAAAATTGTTTACGCAGTCATGATTTTGTTTAAAAATTACATTACGAGACTTATTTTCATAAACTTATACGATACATATTGGAAACTGCGAAGTGATAATTCTATACCTTTTTGAAACTGACAGTACTACGCGTGTGTAATTATAAATTGTATAGCTCACACACAAGGCAGCAGCGACAGCGCATTGCGCGCCCTAAAGATAACTTATGTCTTATTCAATGTTATTTTTCCTCCTGGATTTTCCTTATGAGTTGGCATCCTCAGTCATTATTCATAAAAATCGGGCCGTTCTGAGATGATAAGGAAAACGCAATTGTAACTGCTTAATAACTGAACATGGAATAAGTTTAAATAATTGCAGGATCAACGTTGGGTTTGCTGAGTTTATAGAGATAATAAATTATATCTGCATTTTACAAACGCTAAATGAAGGAGAGGAAATGACGGATGATAGTTTCTCACTGATACAGAGTAACTTTAAAAAACCGTAAATGGCTGTTTTTACGTTTTGTTTATGAGTGATTTTTTTTAAACAGACAATAAAAAATTCCGTTTTAACTTTATTATATACCTGTACAAATATGTATATACGCCTGTCATAAAATTTTTATATTACAGATGTGTCCGGTCTATACATATATATATATATATATATATATATATATATATATATATATATATAGATATCTATACCTAGTCTATACCTAGGTCTAGACCTAGATCGGTCTATAGCTATATAATGTTCGAATCCTATACCAGGTTTTAATTATTCTTTCTTTAGAGCTCAAATGCGTTCTATGTACTGCCACACGGAGTACTTACCCAGTGCTGCCATGAGCGAATATTTTTTTCTCTAATTCACATTGATTACTTTCATCATATGTTTAAGTAATTCAATTCCTCGCATCATTACCTTTTTACGGGTACGGGTTTATTCATTTTTATAAGTGTGCACTTCCTGTACAGGTTTAACCATTTTTGTAAGTGTGCACTGTATGTACGGGTTTATTCATTTTTATAAGTGTGCACTGCATGTACAGGTTTATTCATTTTTGTAAGTGTGCACTGTATGTACAGGGTTATTCATTTTTGTAAATGTGCACTGCATGTACAGGTTTATTTATTTTTGTAAATGTTCACTGCATGTACAGGTTTATTCATTTTTGTAAGTGTGCGCTGCATGTACGGGTTTATTCAAGTTTGTAAGTGTGCACTTCATGTACAGGTATATTTATTTTTGTAAGTGTGCGCTTCATGTACAGGTATATTTATTTTTGTAAGTGTGCGCTTCATGTACAGGTATATTCATTTTTGTAAGTGTGCACTGCATGTACGGGTTTATTCATTTTTATAAGTTTGCACTGCATGTACAGGTTTATTCATTTTTGTAAGTGTACACTGCATGTACAGGTTTATTCAATTTTGTAAATGTGCACTGCATGTACAGGTTTATTCATTTTTGTAAGTGTGCCCTGCTTGTACAGGTTTATTAATTTTTGTAAATGTGCACTGCATGTACAGGTTTATTCATTTTTGTAAGTGTGCACTGCATGTACAGGTTTATTCATTTTTGTAAATGTGCACTGCATATACAGGTTTCTTCATTTTTGTAAGTGTGCACTCCTTGTACGGGGTCACCGGTGAGTTCATCCATGGATGGAGCAAGTGTGAGCAATACTCAGAGCACTCTGTCAGATTCTAATATTTCATAAAGGTTTAGGCAATAATTATGACTATATATGATTTTCTTACATATTGATTAAATATCGATATTTTTATATTAAATGAATTACATGAAAGAAAAAACAAAAAAATGTAGTATGATTTAACTTTATTTCCCCGTAATATATTTCATTGTCATTCCTAAACAATGCGACCTAAAGACCTAAATTGAAGATTTTCGATTTGATATCATACCCGAGAAATTCGAGGGTCCGATGTTGTCTAGGATAATAACATCTGAATCGACAAGGTGTGCTTCTAGTATTACAATAAAATACTTTTAAAAAAATTTTTTGATATTCCGATTCGACTTCGTTACGACTAAGTTATGCATATATATATATATATATATATATATATATATATATATATATATATATATATATATATATACTTATATGCTGTTAAAAATGACCTCAAACATAGCCTATATTACTCAATATGTAATTGTAAATAAATAAAAAATAATAATTTAAATGTCTAAAGAAATAACTTACTAAATACGTATATACGTACCTCTTAATGGATAGATTTTAAACTTGTTTACTTTATCACCATTTTGTTTAAAACATCCTTTGCAAAACGTACTTACATAAACTTCTTACGATACATATTGGGAACAGCGAAATAAAAGTTCTATACCTTTTTGAAACGATTGTACTACGAGCGTCCAATAAATAGTCTTAAACACAAGGTAGCAAAGGTAACCCCGCCACGTGCCCCACATTTTTTCTTGCTTCCATCTGGCTTGAGCAAGAAGATTGAAGATGTTGCGTCAGCTTGTTGATTGTTCTGATACCTGCTAGTCTGCGATACTGTCCAGCATCATAGTGGACGAAATGGATAAATGCGTCACTGATTACATTCTATTGTTGCCATGTTTTTAATTGTACTGCGCTGTGTATTGCAAAGAAATTATAAAGAAACTAAGAAAAACCCCTATTCTTATTTAAACTAATGGATTACAAAAATGGGATTAATTCTTTTACTCTCTGTAGTATTATGCGTATATGTGTAGGTAGATCAAATATTATGAAGATCTAGTTTTAATTTTTTTGCTTGAACAAAGTCGAGGAAGGAAGATTACAAAAAGAAAAAATTGTAGAGACAGTGGGCGAAAGTTGAGGAAATATATTTTGAGCTAGAAAAAGTATTGAAAACTGAAGCAACTTATCATTACTTTCAGTAGACGAACAGGTGAATCTTACCATTACCACTAAGGTAGTGTCTCTATTAACGTTAGTTATGGGCGGTCATGAAAATTATATCGAGAGATTATTTGAAAAACTCTTTTTCTTACGACAATCCCTGTAGATTACAATTTAATTTCTGCCGATGCTACACATTTGAAGTATAAAATTTACTATAAATTATTACAATATATAGCATTTAGCTTGTTTATTCAAAATGGTTGATATGGCCCTTTTGTTTATTTTGGTTTTGATTCCACTGAAAATTACACCGACTTTGAAAGAGAAAGTTTGCTAATTATTCAGTCCTTACCAAATGTAAGAGGTTCATGCTGAATGTCAATATCATAAATAGACAAGTGGGTTTGCCAAAAACGTTCAGCAACACATCGGCATAGATGGTGGACCGAAAATAAGAAAGTGACAGATGAAAATAGAAAAGGCTAAAACCTAAACTCTAAATGTGTCCTTCATAAAAATATTCTTTTGTGGAACTCACGATTTAGCATTGAGTGGAAATACGAAGGACAAGACATTTTTCATGAATTAATTCTTTAAATGCAGATTTAAAAAGTTTAGAAAAAAAATAAAAATACTTAACACACGGCGCCGATAACAAAAAAAATTAATTTATGTGGATCCCTTATCAGAGAAACTTTAGTTGAAAACATTAAGCAAGCACTATTAGCATTTTGATGCTGACATAGCTCGAAAGGAAAAACTGTCATTAGGTTCTAATTATACATCTACAAGAGAAAAAGAAGTAAAGAATTTCTTGGTTTTGCAGAGCCAAAAAATGAATGCTCAAGGGAAAGTCATGGAAACATATAACTTTATTAATAGATTAAATCTTGGTGCAAATAAATGTGTAAAGCAAGACTACGATGGGAGTGCAATAGTAGTCGGATAGCATAGTGGTATCCAGTAGACATGGAGGGAACTACATGAGAATAGTTTATACTTCTATTGTAATAGCCATAAAGTAAAACTTGTTGTAAACTATTTAAATATAATTCCTGAAATCAGTAACTCAGTCACCGTTTAAGGTATAATATGTTTCTGTTTGCACAAACATATACACTAAACTTCTTTTTGCAGTGCGATTTGAGATGATCACAAATATACAAAAGTATAGCAATTTTCAAGAAATATTTCATTAAAGCTATTCAAGTCCGTCTACAAATGTGGACGGACTTGAATAGCTTTTTGGTAAAAAAAATTACAGCAAGAAAAGATGCTTGCAATTGCTGTCTGCTATTGGACAAACCACATTCATATAAACTTTGTGCACTATAGACAAGCATAACTCCCTGCTTATATAAATTGAAAACATACAGCAGTATAAAGCCTGGATGTAAGTAAATGTGTTAAGCATGTCAAAATAGTAATAACTGCAGTAAAAGAAGACAAGTGGTCTGCCGAAAATTGATTGAAGGGTTAATGAATACAGTAATGCAAATAGTTGAAGCTACGAATATTGAATCGCGCTTTACACAAAGAGCATTTTAATAGCAACATAGAGTTGCGTTGTTTTCTTAGTTAATATTTTCGGTGCTCTCCATATCTGCTATATTCAGATTCCCACGCGTCCCAACGCATTTTCATCAGTAACAAATGTTAAGATCAAAAGCTTTAAAAGAAAATGTCTTCCCTTACGATTTTCCTAAATGTTTATCTTAAATTAGTTCATCGTAAATTCTCTTTGTTTTCGTTTTATTTTTATTGCAAATTATTCAAAATTTATGAAAACACACAGAAAAATAATCTATGCAATATTTGCATATCACTATGCATTCAATAACATCAAATATATAAATGACAATAAACCAGCGTTCTACATAATTTATTGTTTCTACTCTTGTGTTCTTCACCTAAATTCTGCATGGGCAAAAGAGACAACAATGCGTAACTTTGGATCGTTCATAAATACGTATACGTGAACCCCTTGTGGATATGGTCTCTTGTTAATATGGAAGAGCGATATTGTGGGGGTATTGGTTTATTACCGAATTGAAAACATCAAAGTTCATTTACCTCGTTGAATTGTCAAATAGGGAAAGGGTTTTACTAAAAAGAAAGGTTTGTCATGCTATGAATAAAAAGGTACAGCATAATTAAACAAATCTCATAGGTGCTAGTTTTGATATTTTATACTGCGTTCAGAAATTACATGCGATATATCGACATTAAAGATATTCATCAATATTTGCATTCTTAATTTTATTTGTTATTCTGATAGGCTACTTCCCACTAAGAATAAATCGGTTAAATCGTAGTTTCTAATGAATAATCATTATATCGTGAGACATAAAAAGTGAAATTATTTATTAGTAAAAGTAAAGATTATTTTTATGTTTAGGGAATAAACTCGGCAAAATTAGGAATTCAGTCATATGCCAGTGAATACCAATCAAAAAACCTTACGTCACGCCTCACAAAACACCATTGTTGTTGATATTGTCTAGTAAAGAACAGGTCAAGTTGATACCGTTGTCCTCAATTCAACCTTAAAAGACAAGTAAAATTTGCAATGATTAGAATTAATTGTAGGTAGGTTTCAGCAAAAAAAGTAGTAATTTACTCAAAATTGACACCGTTATCCTGGTAGATTTTTCGCGTCAAATAATGACTTTTGTCATCAGAAATTCGTAAGGGTAAAACATCAATTGAGTATATACCTTTATGTAAAATACGTATTATTTCAGTTTCGTAGTTAGTAACCGTTTGTTTTTACACACGTATTGCAAGGTAATTGATACTGGTTTTGAGGTTAGATTTGCGAAGTATAAACATACAACCAAAACAATTTAACCTCAACTCATGCATTATTATTTCAATAAAAAAGTTATAAAAATGATGACTGCAAAATACATCAGTATAGCAATATATTAGATTTAGACATAGATTGTGTATGAGTCATATTAATTTGTTCATTTCTAATCAATTTATTAGCTCAGAGCTTCGACACTTTAATATTTTTTTCTATAGAAAATTCAAATCGAAATCATTGTTTTAAGATAGGGCCACAATCACAATGATATTTTAGTGATAACACAGTTTATCCAATAGGTACTTAAACTGCAAATAAATACTCACATCAAAATGATCTTCACAAAAATACATGCTTGAATCTGTAGATAAACTACAAGCATCCCTCCCTGCAATATTCAAAGGTTTAAAACTCCCTGCAAGTTTTAGCCACTTTTTCCGTATGTGTTCCTTGTTTGGAATATATATAAATAATTTGTTTGGCGTTTTAATAGTTTCCCTTTTACACTGGGTACTACACAGTATTTATAATAACACAAATTCATTTTTAATTAAACAAAAGAAGCAACTGCCATACACGATACGATTGTTTTGATTTGTTTCACGCGTAGTGACGTCAGTCAGAACGGCATGAGAGTCTTAAGCATTTTCGAGGTAAATTTAAATCGTTTTTTTTTAACGCAAAATACATAATGTATATGTTTGATTTTTGGAAAATATCATTTTTTGGTTAAATAGATATTAAGGTAAAGTATTAACCCTTTCCCGAATCTTGTCAATTTGCCTATTACGTTTCAAATCAATATTATCCAATATTATTTTTACTTATATCATCGACATTCCGATGTTTTATATATTTCATCCTTGACATTTGGCTACTCACAGAAATTACTAGAAACGTTTAAAATTGGTTCAAGATTTCCAGAATATGGATGGTACAATTATAAAAATTAAAAGGAACATAAATCTTTCTATAGATTTCTGAAAAAGTAATGACGTATATATTATGTATATACACGTCATAATTTTTTCACAAACTTCGAATAACATTTTAAATTATCGCGTCCATGGTATTTATACGTATTTAAAAAGTTAAACCTATGATTAAAGTTACGACTATTTTCAGTTTAATGAAATCGACATTGGTATTTAAAAAGAGATATTTCGTTGACCTTTTAAAATCCATGGACAGATTTTTTATAAAACACTTGTTGTGTTCAGAATCATTTGAGGCGGAGTGTTTTAGGAACATGGATTTATTAAACCAAAATCTCATGCTATTGCGTTGTACTCAAATTAATTATCATCTTACAATTATTCAATTTTTAATTGTTTCTCAATTATATTCAATTCCAACAAAGGAAATAAATAAATGTTTTTGTTCATGAGAAGACGGGTTGCCAGAGCCTGCCGTGACGTTGGACTTCTGCCTGTTCAGCGACGCAAGCGCCGGTGCCGTCCTGCTTCTCCCCGAAGGACAAAGGCTTGAGATTGCGGCCAATTCTGGAAAAATTGCACCAAACTTTACAAGAGAACTGTTGGCTATCTACAAAGCAATTGAGACTTACCTAAGTATTTTTACATCACAACAACTAAAAGGAATCACTATTTGCTGCGACTCCAGATCACTCCTAGAGCAACTCAACTCCTTGAACAAAGCGTGCGTACATACGTCGCATTGTGACACAATTTTCTGTAGCCATGCCCCGTGCTTCTAGATTAGAATGCCTGTTACGATTATCCATTATCAGCGTGACTGGTCGTTCAGCACTAGGCTTTGCGTGTTTTATAAAATGTCTTAACCATATGACGAATTTATTTTCATTCGTCCAACCATTAGATATACATCTGTGAAAAGCACCTGGCGATCCATTTCGTTCTAACTGTGGTGAGTGATGTTGACGTAGAAAAATGAAAAGCGGGTTGCGCCAACTCGTTTTTGCCCTTTAAGAGCTATAATTTTCTCTGTTTCGTGGCCAGTTTAAATACTAGTTTTTGATATACATTGCAGATGTTTTGTGGCTCGAAATTATATTCCGCCATTACCGTCTACAAATTTTTAAAGAAACTTCAAACTGCTGTACTTCAACTTTGTTAAAACCGAGTATTCTTTTGTTACTCGACGCCATTGGTTTTCGTATTATACTTAGATTAGGTTGCCGCTGTAAAAAAAATCGTTTAACCTTTCCATACCTACAGTTTTACTAACTTCATTAAACCATATTTTACAACCATGACGTAACACATTTTACAGAATTGCAATTTCGAAAGACCATAAAACATATTTAGCATCTTATGAAGGTGATCTGCAAGAATGTTTTTTATTCAGGCGTAAATACCGGGTTTCTTCCCAACTTTGGAGGGCGTTTGTAAGAGTTATCATTAGTTTTTGCTGAATTGTATCTCTTTTTAGTGTACTGTAAGCAGTGGCGTAGCGTAGTGGGGGCGGCAGGGACGGCCCGCCCCGGGCGTCACTTTTTAGGGGGCGGCAAAATTTAACAATAAATAATAAAAATATTATGTAAATATTTGAACCATTTTATATTTTTATCGCAACTACAAATTCGGACCGATTGAAAGGAGCACGGAATTTTTCATTAGTTATTTTGTGACGAATTTGGGGAATTCCTTTTCTTCGAATGATATTTTGTAGCGACTGGCAACGTTTATGACTAACAATCAGCGAGAATGACTTCTATTACTTATATATTAAGTTCAATATAGTTTATTACACGTACGGGGAAGCCCCTTTAAGGTGCGGGGAATTACGTGCTTTGACAAAGTTTGACAATTCAAAGAAAGTTTTATTGATGGATCGTCAGTTGTCCAATTCACATTGTCTCGTATTTTAATTATGTTACGCTTTCCAAATTGTGATTTTTGTGCAAATTAGTACGTGTAGTGGTTGTGAAATTATTGAACAACTTTCAACTGTGTGAGTATTAAATATTATATTTATCTAATTGTATGTTGGACTATCTGATATGTTGTTCAAACTTTAATTTATTAAAATAAAAAAAACCGCCCAAGTGCATAAAGTGTTTTCACATTTTAAAGGGATCTAGACCGGAAACTCTGATATAAATTTCAATTTAATATGTGTAAGTAAGTACTCGTTCCTATGAAAAAAAGTCTTGACAGACAGACAGACGGTCAATGAAATGATTTAATAAAAGTAAAGATAGATAAAGGTTCAATTTTTTCCTTTTGAGGTACAAAACCCTAAAAACGGAAAATTTCAGTAAAGCAAGGTTTTTTTAAATCTACTAGGTACTTCTTTTGAAATGTTCGATAATTTTATTTACAACTCTAACTTGTACTTTTATCATTTAATATTTTTTGATGTTAGCATCAAAAATGAAAAGAGTAAAAGAAAGTGGGGCATCTTACCGTAATAAGAGGAGAGCTAAGTTGGAAAATATTAGAGCAAATGAAGGAACTTTACTTAAATATGTTAAAAGTGTTGTTCCTGAGACGTCAGATTCCTCGTTAGGCTTAAATTCATCACAGACAACTGGGCCTTCAAACCCAGAACAAGCTGAAAAAATACAAGAACTTGACACTGTCCCTAAAGATCAAATTCCAACAACATCTACTGCATTAGTGTCTCCATCTGTATGTCCAGACATAGACATGCATAGTTCCGAAACAGAGATTGATACAACATCAGCATTGTCTGCTATTCAATACCAAAATTTCGACAATGTTGGAAAATGGCCTGAACACATGGACGACAATATCCGATTGCATCTCATTCAGCAAGGACAGGAAATCATTCAGCATATTGATACTAATTTCGCTAAACTGTGAACAGTAACACGCTCAGATTCGTGCTCTTTAAAATCAAAAGGAGAGACAAGACGGCTTACTATGGAATGGTTTTACCGTACATTGACTAACGGCGAAAAAGTTTTACGTACTTGGATAGTTTATTCTCCATCTAAAGCATCATTATTTTGCTTTTGTTGTCGTTTATTTGAGAACGTAAATACACCGAATGGATCTAAATTTTGCTCATCTGATGGATTTAATACTTGGTGAAAATTAAATCCTAAGGTTTCAAGTCACGAATCAAGTGCACTACACATCCAAAATTATTGCAAATGGAAGGAGTTGGAGAGCAGACTTCAAAAAGGACAGACTATTGACAAAAAAGAGAAAGACATAGTGGCAAAAGAAATAAAGAAATGGCAGGAAATTCTTATCAGAATGTTTGATATTGTAAGATTCCTTGCCAAACAAAATTTGGCATTACGTGGACATATAGAAAACGACACCAGTACAAATAGAGGAAACTTTTTAGAATTGGTTAACTTAATTGCAAAATACGATCCTGTACTTCGTGAACATCTTGTAAGGTCTAAAATATGTGGCAAAATTTTAACCACTTATATGTCACCACAAATACAAAACGAATTTATTGCCATTTTGGGAAATAATGTTCGCCAACATATCATCGGACAAATAAAAAAGGCTAAGTATTATTCAATTATATTCGACAGCACTCCAGATCTTTCTCATAAAGATCAAACAAGTCAAGTATTAAGATACGTAGTAATTGAAAATCAGGAAGTAAAAGTAATGGAATCTTTTATAGATTTCATTGAACTTAAAGACAAAACTGCTGAAGGAATTTCAAAGATGATTTTGGACAAGATTCAAGCTGATGGCCTAGATATAAGCAACTGTAGAGGCCAAGCATATGATAATGTTGCCGTTATGGCTGGAAAGTATTCAGGAGTTCAGCACAGAATTCAAGAAATAAACCCTAAAGCTGAATTCGGACCTTGCTCAAATCATTCGTTAAACCTAGTTTGTTTATACGCGTTTGTTTATCGGCACTTTAGAACGTTGCTATTCTTTTTTTTCCTCATCGACACATCGTTGGGAAGTTCTGATAGCAGCTACAGGCAAAAGCTTAAAAAGGGTTCAAGACACGCGGTGGAGTGCAAGAGGCGATGCATCATTACAAAGACATTCTCGTCACTTTAGAAAAACTGACAGAGGCAGGTGAAAGCTTAAAACACTAGGACAGATGCAGGTGCTTTACTAGTTTCGGTGGAGTCATTTTCCTTTCATTGTTTTTGGGCCTGTGGCAACCGGTGCTACATGAAGTGAATATTTACAAACAAGGAGACTTGACATAAGATTGTGCGCTCAGGAAGTAAATTCTTTGCAGATGATATTGACAGAGAAAAGAGAGGAATGGGCAAATGGCGCTGTAGGTTATGCAAAAAATATGTGTGAAGAACTTGGAATTTCCATAAAACCTCGGAGGCGGTAGGCACATAATAAGAAAGCATATTTTTGATGACGGAACTAGAGATGCTAACTTGTCTTGTGAAAATGAGTTGAGACGAAAGCTGTTTTCTTCGTTAGATAGAGTTATTGTAGAAATTCGTGAGCGTTTTCAACAGCTACAGAATTTAACGGATAAGTTTGCTTATCTAATGCCGGCTATATTATTAGATCCAGACAACACTGAATGCAATCTAGACTACGCATCTGACGAAATTGACGAACAAGATTTCAAGCTGGAAAGACTTCGACTGTGGACTTTCGTTGCTGCTACAGGCAACGAAAATAAATTGATTAATGCAAACTCACTTAAATTATTTAAATTTATTGTTAAATCCAAGCTGGAACATACTCTGCCCAATATTTTAATAATGTTCCGAATATTTTTCACAGTTGCCATAAGCAATGCCAGCTGTGAGAGAAGTTTTTCAAAATTGAAATTGATTAAAAATTATTTAAGATCGACAATGAGTACTCTAAGACTAACTAATTTGGCTATTTTGTCTATTGAGCAAGAGGTGTGTGATGCGATAGACATTGACGGTGCAATAAAAGACTTTGCTCTTAAAAAAAGTAGACGTATAAATTTGTAATTGAAGATGGATGGATGGATGGAGTTTTGTTTTTAATTCTAACAAATACTCATATTACTTTTCAATAAAAATAAAAATATAACATTATAGTATCTTTCTAGTTCTAATTAAAAATTGATTTTATTTAATCTTGTCGATCGTCAAGGTGTACCTAATCTTAAGTGATAGGTACCTAAGTTATATCAATGTATCTAAGTGGTTAAAGTAAAAAATTGTTGTATTAATCAACGTGATTGTAAAACTTAAATAAACTTTTTTATTTAAAATCTAACCTGTATAATGCAAAATAATGATGACTGTTCTCGCCGAAAAGTCCTCTATAATTAATGCATGTAATGCACAGTATACTTTAAATTAAAATACCTAAATAAGAGGGCGGCAAAATTGTCTTCCGCCCCGGGCAGCCGACACTCACGCTACGCCACTGACTGTAAGGTATGCTTGTCTCTTTCGATGTTTGGTACACAGATCTGCCTCCACTTTGCAGTATTCAAATGGTATTTTTAAGACCTCTATGGATCAAGATGCCTTTGCAGTTGTACGTTCTCTCCTTCGCAGCATTATACAAAAATAATACAAAAGTTACGAGCCATATAAAAGTCTACGGATAGCTGGCGCTCCGTCCTTTCTACTTCGAGAGAGATATGGCGCGAAGTTGGCTTCAAATTATACAAATATGTATTAAAACTTATGATACCTATTTGGGGTAATAGGAGCTAAATGTTTGAGTAATAAGAGCCATGGAAGCTCCGATTAGCCGTAACCTTGGTAATTAAAAAAATGACAAACAATTTTTTCTGGATTTGTATTAGAATTTAACTTACAAAACTGAAAAGTAGACAAATTTGGCTATATCATAATAAGATTTAGTAATAATAACTCTGACTTGAGCAGAATGAATAACACCACTTGAGCAGAATGGACAACAGTCGGGCAACAAAAATATCTTTTCAGCCAGACCACTGAACTCTCGAAAAAGAGGAAGACCTTAGACTTAGGTGGCTCGACTGCCTGGAAAAAGACTAAAAAATCCTAAGTGTAACGAACTGGATGTCTCTGGCCAAGAAAGCTTGGGAGTTGGTTCTGTGGAAGGCAGGGGCCAATTCTGGGCTCAAGCCATTGAAGAAGAAGAAGAAGAATGACTCTATATTTGATTGCTCATCAGGACGCCGACAAACCGTACCATTTTATAAGCGCGGAGCAAAAAACAACAACCACATCTTACAACCAAACGCTGCAGTGAAGTGCGGAGTCGGATAAGTGGGACGATGATGGCCGACGGTTCGCAACATGCCCGAGCACGGTGTGACTAAATAATAGGAATAGGAATGTCTATGCTGGCTCCTATTAACCGATGGCTCTGATTCCACCGCGCTCCCCTACATTACAAACGTATTTAAGATACGACGTTGATTGTTTCAGTTTTCCAGGAAAAGAAATCCAATACTTTTCGGATCCAGGACAACTGCGGTATAAAAGGGAAGTACGGTCGGTTGCCGCGAGGCTAGTCTGTCGCATTCTTTGCGTCCAGTATTTTTTCCGCCTGTATTTAGTTTCCCCGAAGATGGATTATCTCTTCGGTCATAAATACTACTTCGGCTATTAGGCCGGTCGTAATACGGGCCATTTTTTCTTTCAACCCGCTTGCAATCTTCCCAGAAAAGGTAATCAGCACTTGCAGGCCCTCAATAAAGGTTTTGACCCTTGTAATATGACACACACCTTTGTCACGATGACACTTCTTCTCTTTTCTATATTCAATCGTCTCCTTCTCCAATTCTTTGTCAGAATGCTCATCCTCCTTACTTTCCTCAACATTACTCATGTCCATTCGGGAAGAGGTCCTCATTCCCTCCTCCCTATAGCGGCCGCTATAGGGAGGAGGGAATGAAGACCTCTCACTTCCCAAAAAATTATCGTAATACTACGTATATACTACTACGTCAACTACTCCTTCCTGGGTGGTCCTAACTGGCTAAGCGACCGAAACCTTTTCCCACGCTTCTCGTCCTATCGTTCCTCTCAGTCATCTTTCACTCTTTTTGAAATAATACGCAGATCAAGCAAAAAGTATGTAAATTGTTATAAAATAGTAGTAACAAATAAAGGTAAGAGTAGACAGATGAAATAACGCCATAAACTGTTCAGCGATAATTCGCGCATCCCGTTAGAAAACATAAAAACTAAAAAGTAACACTAGTCCCTTCATTAAAACAAAACTAACTACCTAAGTTGCAAGCGTGCTACCTACTAAAACACCAGCTAAGCACTAACTACTAAATAATTATAAACCCATCACCTAACTTAAATGTAACTAAAATTTAACCTAAGTCCTAAATAAATTTACCTCAACTGATTTAACTAATTTAAACCTAATTTAAAATAATAAAGCTAATTAAAATAATACCGTAAGTAAGTTCTGGACAATGGTCAACCATGGAATGCGGCCCTGCGTTAGCCAATAGATGGCTGACCACAGTTAATAATTGACACCGTATAGTGACCACGTAGTTATTAAAGTAAGAAATCAAAACAAAATAACTCTAAAACTATTTCAATAAAACTCTTAGTACTATTTAACTTAACTGATAAATGTTTTTCACAGGCTTATGTTCATAGAAACAGTAATTTCAAACATTTAAAAAAGTAAAAGTAGTTTAAAAAATTAATAACCGTACTTCTCGGTTATTAATTTTTTCAATTTTTATCTAAAACTTATTTATTTTTGTAAATTTTCTTAAAAAAACATTAGTTTATAGAGTTTATGTGGACATAAATTAATTTATATCCAATTACCCAATTTTTTTTAAATATTTACAAAGTTGCCCTCCGAAAAAAACCGCTATGTTCCGAAGGAAAAGCACTCACTTGTTCACTGCACAGTCATACCACTTTATTTGTCAATTTTATATCTTTAAAAAGTGAGATTATGAATATATTTTACAACATAAAGTAAAAATAAGACAAAAATAATAACTATTTTGAAAGTATTTTTGAAACGAGAGCGCTCGCAAGCGTGTGTGTACGCGACGACGGTCGAGGACTTTGGACGTCATTATATACTGAGATAATGCTGTCAGCTGACAAAAAGTATAACGAAAAATATAGAAATAGAAGGGTTTGTGACTGTACCCATTTTCCTTCTTACTGCCTCGTAATATATATCAGAGTTTTTGATGATGAAAAGACTGATCAGATGACTTTGGCATCAGACTGATACATAATAAGTAATTTGTGCTCTAATCAAAATATTAAATCTATTTCTTGGAAATCTCAGTTCAAACAAATTTAATCTTATTTATTTTATGAAAAAGAAAACATGTTGCGAAATATGGTGATGATGTCGCATTTGCATTTAAATCAATTGTACAAAAAATGACGAAGAAAGCCGACTTAATAATAATTTATTTTTTGAATTGTTCCTAAGATTTATGTAAAAAGGTTTCACGGAAACAAAAAAAACCACCCATTGGCATATTGAACTTAAACATTTATTGTACTCTTCCAGCTTCACGGTTCACTTTTGCTCAACTCGGACAGAAGATAATGATGGAACTGCCGTTGAAACATAAAGTCGAAAACTGACTGTATTAGCAGACCAGTCCATTGCAGCAAAACGTGGTAGCTCAAAAATGTGCAACGGAAATGTGCTTGACTAAAAAATAAGAATGTCGATTTGGAAACAATTATTCAAACACTTCACGAAAAAATGGAAAGTGTGCATGATGCGATTTTGACTCACGGATAACCAGGTTGTATATAGGTACTTGATGAAATCGCAAGGAACTTCCTTGGCAAAAGATTATCAAGACGAAATTAAAAAGCTTGCTTTAATATTCCCTTTTTTATCACCATAAATATATGGCTTTGTACGCGACTCTTTCAATACAGTGTTACCACATCTTAAGACCTTATCAAGATGTTATAAATCCGTCGACTGCAAGCCTGGTTTTACTAAAGGATGTTTGTCCGGTGACTGAAATAATTTAGTAGAGCAATCTATTCGTTTATTGATTGAAAATGCTGTAACGGTGGTATTGGACTGCGATTTAAATCCAAATCATATAAGATCTACTTTTATAGAGAATGACCATGAAATTGCGATAATGTATAATCCCTGTAATAACATCAAATTGCTAAGAAATACTTAAGGTGAAAAACAAAAATTACTGGATGCGGATAGCCAAATTATATCATGGCACTATTTAGAATTACTTCAAAATGTGCAACCCGAAGAGGAGTTTCATGTTGCAATTAAACTGTCAATACCACCACAAAAAGCAGAAAATGAAGATTAAACTTGTTATTCAACTATTCAATAATTTTTAGCATTAGAGTTTTCTCTGCGCTATGATTCCACCATTAAATTTGTTGGATATTTTAATCATTTGTTTTATATATTCAAGAATTTAGCCGCTAAAAGCAATGAAAACATCATTAATTGCATACAATATCCTAAAATCAAAAGAAAAACTCTAAAAAATCGATGAATATATTGATGGATTGAAATTGTATGATAGTGCTTTGATCGTTAACTCCAGAAAAAAAAGACAGATCTGACCGTTTTCTAACGGACATGGCTTTCTTCAGGACTGATTTTTCAGTCATTGAACGCGTCACTGTGTACAATATGTGAATACCACCACAATTCCAAGTCACAACAGTATCAAGTTCAATACACAGAGCCAAATTCTATAATAATAAGTTATATCGCAATCAATACCAATAAACAAAGCCAAATTTGTTAGTGCGAGGGCAACACGGATGCGGAAATATGCTCTGTAAACGAAGGAGCATAACGTAAGCAGTATTGTAGTACGTAGTAATATTTAATATTCTTTGATTGTAGCGCGTGCGCGTGGGTCATTACCCGGCTAGAATGGCGTCGCTATCCGTCTCACTCACACTTGACAAAGTGGCGTCTCTATTCGTTTCACTCACACTTCGTAAAAGTGGCGTCACTATCCGTCTCGCTGCACTTGGTAAATGGCGTCACTATCAGTCTCACTCACATTTGGTAAAATGGCGTCAATATATGGTAAAATGGTGTCAATATATCACTCACATTTGTACCTTAAAATTAAAATCTTTGGGAAATTTAGCATGCATTAGTAGCATTATCACTAAGTACAAGAATTAAATTGAAATCAGGATTGTTTGGAAAAAAATTATTATTTATTTTAAAGAAACAAACCAGCAAGTTTTATACCGTTTTAGAATCTGGACTAAATGCGTCAACTTTTAAAGTAACTTACCAGAATAGCGTCGTACATTTTTTTTCAGTACGAGCAGTAAATATTACTATAACAACCTGACCTATTCTTTGTTTTAGGCTTGACGTGTAATTTTGGGACATCTGTATAAACAGTGTTTACCAGTTACGTCAACCTAAAATAATATGCCGTACGCGGCTTTCTACATGGTGTAAATACTGTACCGGCCGCTAAAAAAATTAATCTGCTAACAACGTATCGGTTATTTTGCATTTACAGTTAATACTTAAATAGCATTAGCAATTTAGCATTGTCGCCAAATGTCAATAGCATGCTAATACGTATTTTGTAAATGGCATTAGTATTAGCATGCTATGTTAGTTTCGTCATCCCTAGTCTTTTTTATTTCGATCTCATTCAATTTGAAAGAATCGATCTGTCAAAATGTATCGATCTAAGAAATTTATATCATTAGGTTGTAAATTTCGATCAATCATTCTGTTGTCTTTGTTTTATTCGTAGATCCTTTGTAACATAAAAAAACGATACATACTTATCAGTAAAATTACATTTTTTGTAAATTGTAAATAACTAAATATATTTTAATGTTTAATTATAATTCATGTTGATATTGTTGTTACCTTGTAGTTTCTTTATGTTTTAAAAATAATTTAGTTTGTTGGAAAATTTTAGTATTTATTGAAACTTTGTGAAAATTAAGTCCCTATTCTGTGGTTATTTATCTGTAATTGTTTGTCTGTGATTCCTATATTTACATTATTTAATTATTATTTAAACGATTTAAATATTTTGTTAATTAACAGATATATTTCTTTTTCGCTACGTTTATGTAGATTATTAAAATGGTTGACTAGTTTTATATAAATGGTAGTAGTAATAGTCACTAAGTCGAGTGACTTTAGTTTTTATAAATCATTAACTTTTCAAATATGCATCTCTTAAGAACTAAGACTACCAGTTTCAAGCCTCGAAAATTTACGAGGAAAATTAATGTTTTTCTTAGGTACAAAGAACGAACTAAAAGAATTAGTTCTCTACTTTTACCAACCTAAATTGAACTAGATCACACAAGTGACCCTAAATACCCATCTCTAGTGGTGACTCATTGTATAGTCAATATGGGGACATTAATTTATTTCTACACATTATACAGACTATTTTTGCCTTTTTCTATCTCACGATTGTTTTATGCCATAAATTAGGTAGAATACCAATTATCTTAAGTCTTTTGAAAATTAATATATCTATTTGCTATTACTACATATCTGTTCTGTGACTATTATATCCTTTATATATATTTATATATATATATATATATATATATATATATATATATATATATATATATATATATATATATATCTATAAATGTATATATATATATATATATATATATATCTATATATGTATATATATATATATATCATATAATATCTGTTATAGTAGTAATCTGTTTAGCTGTCATACGGATTGTCATAGCAACTGTCAAACGAAGTGGAATGGTTTTTCGCTGCCTGATTATTTCGTTGTTATTTTCGTGGTAATATGTCTATATTATTGCAATAAATTATATATTATTTGTGTGATTTATATTTTAAATTTATTTTCCATTTAGTTTTTGTCCGTAGCTATATTCAATCTATTATTATAAACAATATACTATTCGGTAAGTTTCTTCTTTTGTTTTTTTTTGTTGCATTATTTACTTTTGCCAAATTGAATCTGTTCAGCTTCGTGAAAATCTATTTACTTATTCCTCCTAAACTACCAGACCCTTCTAAATCTCCACTTTCCAGTAATGAACTTGCTTGTCCTACTTCCTCAGCTAGTTATGTTATAGTAATGGACTTCAACAGGAATTAATACGCAAATCAAAAAATTGTAAAAGAGCTAATTGTAAAAAAAGTAAATCTAAAAATCTTCCTTCTTTCCATCCTTCTGACTCCTCCTACACTGAAATAGAGGATTCAATTCCTCGCAAGACCCCTCTCACTCTTCTTTTACAAGCAAATTCTAATTTACTACAATCATCCCCGACTTCGTCCCGCCCTTCGAATTCTTTTGCGGGTCTCTTATATGTGTCTGGCGACCTTGGTCCATATATTGTCCATGTTCAAAGAAAATAACTCCAGCCCGATTCCGGATACTAATTAAATTTGGTTCCGTCTTAAAAAATTACCATATCGATGGCCTAATCCGAGACGGAGTTAAACAAATTGGCAGTAACATTATTTTAGTGGAATTTTCATGTGCAAACGCGGCCAACCGTTTCGTGATCCACTCTGCTTTTACGGGACAGAATAAATTGTTCATCCCCTCCTTTAACGTCAGGTCGTATGTGCATTGTTCGCAATGTTCCAGTCGATCGGTCTGACAAAACATAGAAGTCCCAGAAGGATTCAGGAGGTTATTAAAGTCCGCCGGTTAAATTAAAAAAAAATTATCGATGGCCAACCTAAATATAATCCATCGGAGACGATGGTCATCACCTTTTATGGCCAAGTCCGTCCCCAACGCATATTTATGGTATATTCCTCATATCCAGTTTCAAAAGATGAATTCCCTACGATTCAATGCTTCAAATGTTGTAGATTTGGAGATGTTGCTGAAAAATGCCGAGCTTCCGAACGTTCTTTCCGATGTGATGGAGGTCATGTCGGAAGAAACTGCCCTCTTCAATATAAAGGGAAAATGTATATTTTGCAGTGAAAATCATAATTCCACTGACAGAGTTTGTCCGGAATTCGAAAGATAAAAAAACATCAAATAGTAATTGTCTGAAAGAGACGTATCCTTTGCGCAAGCGTCCAAAATGGTTCCTTCTGCAAAAAAATCATAGGCCTCAGTTCCGATTCGTGATCGAACCTGGATTCATATATATTCTCCAACACCCCCGCCCCCAAATTCTACCTTCCCCAACTTCTTCCCAAAATTTGTTCTCTCCATGTAGTCATACCTATTCTTCGCACAAAAAAATTGTGCATCTGAAACCTCGACCCCATTCTTCGACAAGTCCCAACCAGGGATATGACCGCTCGGCTCTAGAACAAGCCTGGGCGGACTTCCGAATTTCTCAACCTGAAAATGGCTGCGGCCTTAGTCAACAACCTTCAGTTAATACTCCTTCATCTACGAGTATTATTCTTTTTTCAGTTAATACTCCTTCATCTACGAGTATTATTATTCTTATTCTAGTTTGCAAATCTATTGATTTCTTTGGTCAAAATCCTGAGTTCCCCCAGTCAAATACCGTCCAACGTCGCCTACTCTATTTTCCCTCTCTTCAACCCCTTATTTCCAATGGCTCCGCCAATAGTGGCGAGGGTCTTGCAATGAAATAGTCGCAGTATTATTTCCAACAAAGCAGATCTTCGTCACCTCCTTGTCAAGTATTCTCCATCCGTGGCTGCCATCGCGGAAACTTGTCTGAAGCCAGGGTTTCATTTTAAGATACGAGGCTATGCTTGTTTACGGGGTGAGAGAGTGAATGGAGAGGGAAGATCCGCCTTATTACTTGACAAATCCCTTCACGCAGATTTTACTTGATCCCCGCAATTGTCAATTCAATGTTGTAACTGCGAGAGTTAAAGATATCACAATCCTCTCTGTGTATGTCTTCCTTCCAAATGTCCCGTAGCATTAGAACTACGGGATATTTTAACTTCAATTCCTGGCCCATATTATTCTGGGAGGTTCTAATGCTTATCACCCATCTTGGGGTTTCCCTCGATGCAACCCCCTAGGTATCTCTTTGGTGGAACTTCAGGACGACTTTGGCCTGTGTTTATTAAATGATGGTTCTCTAACACGAGTTCCAGTCCCATTTCAGAACCAAAGCTCAGTAGATATCTCCCTTTGCTCCTCATCTTTGACATCCTTAGCGTCCTGGATTATTCTGGCTGACTTTTTGGAAGCAACCATTTCCCCATTCTGATTTCTTTCCCTCGTTTAAATTTAAATAATGAAAAAAAAATTCTTGAAGAGGGGGAACCTCTTCAAAAATATGGCCTACAAAGGGCAGCTTGGATGGGATTCCCCACTTTCCTCAATGTCGAAGTGGATTCCCTCACTCCAGTGGACCTGAATAGCATTGACTCTTGCTACGAGCAATTTGTAAGGGCTATAGACATGTCCGCTCGGAACTTTATCCCACTTAAGAGATTTAATCTCCACTACAAATACTCTCCCCCCTGGTGGAATAGAGACTGTTCTGCGGCGGTTATAGCCCACAAAGAGACAGAAGCAATATACAAATCTAATATGTTAGAAACAAACTTCCGCTTGTTTTGAAAGACCCAAGCACAGACTAAATGAATTCTCCTTTAAAAAATGAGGGAAGGCTGGAAGAAATTCTGTCACTCCCTCTCTCCTAGTGTCGTTTGGTCTAATATAAAACGCTTTCAGTTTATTTTTCAACCTGATCTTCCCAAATCCTTACATAGGTATTGGATAGACCTATTTTTAAATAAGCTTGCTCTCCCATCGGTTCCAAATTTAGATGAATTACCTTTCAGATATAATTTTACTAGTGCCGACTATTTTTTAGTTCTAAATTTTTCCATTAATGAATTGAATTTCACCTTGCATCATCTTAAGGGCTCTTCCCCTGATATTGACGGAATGCATATTTAATGGTGAAAAATACTTTATCATCTACCCGTTTGTATCTTCTATCCCTCATAAGCTATATGTTCAAATAAGGTTATATTCTAAAATCATGGAAAACTCAAATAATAATTCCCATTCTCAAACCTCATAAAGATCCCAATGTAGGTTCATACTACAGAGCCATAGCTCTTTCTCCTGTTTTAGCGAAGATTACTGGAATGGTTTACAGAACACCATTCCGTTTTTCCAAGCAAACAATTTGGCTTCAGAAGAGCTAAAAGCACGATGGACAATCTCAGCATCCTAACCACTAACATCAAGCTTGCCTTCTCTCGACAAGAGTTCCTCGTTGCTGCTTTTTTAGATCTTACTCCAGTCTGCGATAATGTAAACCTCGTGAAAATTCTTCATTATCTTGAGATCCTGATCAAGATTACAAATTTTCTCCTTCATTTTCTTTTCCCTTAACAAAAACTATATGAAGGGGTCTTCTCCAAAGCTCTGTTCCTTACTTTTTAATAATTACTCCTATATAATTCACTCTACAGTAAACCATTTGTCATGTTATCCGCTGATAATCTGCTTTTATATTCTTCTGATAAGTCAATAATGGTTGCCGAAAATGCTTTGAACTCTGCCCTTGCCAACCTATACAAATGGGTTAACTCTCAAGGTATGGATTTATCCCCTTCCAAAAGCGCTGTCATGGTAGAAGAAAAGGTGGAAGAATAATTACTCCACCTTTATCTATTTCTTATAATTCCTCCTCCGTTCCTATTCTTTCAAATTTCAAATGATTTGATATATGATTTGGTATATTCCTAAACTCAAAATTATTCTGGAACATTCACATTGAACATGTCATCGCCCGATGCTAGGCTAATATGAATATTCTCCGTGCACTTTCTGGAGTTTGGTGGGGATCACACCTTACCAGATTAAAGTTAATATATAACGCTCTACTCCATAGTTATCTAGACTACGGTTCATTTCTCCTTGATCCATTTACACTAAATTGACCCGCAATCAGTCTCAAGCACTGAGGATCATAAGGGGTACAATGAAATCCAATCCTATAAATGCCCCACGAGTAGAATGTGCTGATCCTCCTTTAAACTTCCGACGACAATACCTAGCTAATCGTTATCTATTGAAGGCAGATGGGTTTTCTACTCACCCCATTTTCCCAAAACTCATCCTTCTGTCTAGGCGTATTGAGCATGCTACCTTTTGGCGTTATAATGTCGGACCTCTTCTTAGTGTTAGCTTTCAAATATTCAAATCCCTCTCTAACCCCGTTCATCAAATTTCTTCTCTCTCTCTCTCTCTCTCTATAGTTTTCCATATGACTCGGTACTTCACAAGCCAGATATAAAATTATGTTTTTTGGAGGCATAAGGAGTCCAAAAATGCTAATTCGCTGTTCAATTCTATCTTGAATTCTTTTTGGATAGATCGGACGTGAATATATCTGAGAGACGACATATTTCCACCTTCTTAAGGAATTCGGTATTCTCCGGAGAATGCCGTGCTACTCAAAAAGATTCGCAGGTTCCTTATCTTCTCTGATTCCTTAAGTTTTTTGCAGTCTCTTCTCGCTAATCCATCTTCTTAGGACTGTAGCTTCCTGGTTCTCAAAACTCGCTTTTTTTCGAAAGGAAACCTCTGTGGTATCTCGCACGCATTTGGGTCATTATTCTATTCTACCCATTTGGCTAGGGTGCGTGCCAGAGAATCTCCAATTTACGACTGGGTTTAGAAAAGGTGATCTAAATCATATTATAGCTGCATGTCCATTGAATAATAGATTTTATACGTTTATTTACAAATTATTTATATATAAATTTCAATTGCCCATTAACACAAGATAACTGTTATTTATTGCCAACAAGCCCATTCTAGGATTAATCATTCAGTATATAAGAAAGAACGACACCAAAATGTAGAGAATCTTTCATATTTATATTCATGTTTATTTTTGTTTTTATGTTTGTATGCTTATTTTATACTCCTCTGTAAATTCTAATTTAATTTTTTTTTTCACTTTATTTAACTGTAGTGAACCGTTTACCTAATTTTTGTTTTACGATATAGTTTATTTTTTTGTTAACAAGCTACAACGACAGATATCCGAAATTTGATTTAATCAGTGTTGTCTGCTTTCTTTGACACTTGACATTGGCAAAGGTTCTCAATGAAGAGAATGAACGCCATATAATGAAAGATAAAGATAGCTGTCAAACGCCGGCAGTTCTAAACAGGTTAAAATTTATAGTTCCAAATAAATTTGTTCGGTAAAATTGTGGAACATAAATTGAAATTATTTTTAAAACTTGTCTCTTAAAACACGGTGCTTATTTAATGATGTAATAGGACATATTAATTTTTATTTAAGTTAACATAACTGTAATAAGCTAAGAAAATAGATACTCGTTTTAACAAAATTAAGTAGTTACTATTTTAAATTATATTTCTAAATTAAAATGGCAGATATAAATTTAAGCCAAATAGAAGAATTAATACAAAATTGTGGTCTATCACAATTACATGAAGACTTTGACAAAATCGAAGAACATCCGGAGTATAAATCACATTTATCCACTCTAAATAGCCGACTTCGAAAGCTATTTGATGCATTACATGCCCTGAAAGAAATATCCGATACAGATTTAAGGGCAAATGTAAATTTTATAGCTTCCTTTCTACTCCTTATTGAAGAATTAAAAACTGAAGGACCATGGAATACTGTTAAAAGTAAAGAACAGGCCAATGTATTAATAAATATCTTTAAAGACGCCAAGGGTTACTGCCCTTCAGAATTATTGGAAAACGGTGAAGATTCTTACAATAACAAATTATTCGAGAAATGTTTATCCAAACTACATGAAAAATTAAACTCCAGACAATGGAAGAAGTATCCTTCTGCAATTAAAGTATATTGTGCACTAATGGATTGGCTGAAAGTAAGTTGATATATTTATTTATATGTTGACATTGAAGCAAATTTTGGCTTAAATATTGATGACATTCAATACTAAATTATTTCAAAATAGATTTAATTTTTCAAATTAATTTTCAAAAGTTTAATGGAATTAATTTTTAGTGGTAGGTATTTTTAAATCTGTATTGTTTCTGCTTATACCTACTTTAGTGAGAAAAATATTATGCACCACATTTTTAATATATTTAAAAATACTATTAATTTCATATGACCAGTATTCAATATAGTTTACTGATAAAAGTGCACTAATTGATATTTCATTATATTGGGTTCATTTCCCAAAAAGACCCAAAAGATATATTTTTTATTGAAATTTATCTCCTATGAACAAGAGTTTATGCCACAAAAGGTTGTAATAAAAGTAAGCTTCACAAATCAATCTTTACAGACTAAAATAAATTGTGTCAAAGCATACCATTCATTTGGTATCACCCATGGGAAAAAATGCTGTTAGCTGTTAAGGTGAGATCTCAGGTCCCATAGCTTACTTGTCATACTTAACATCAGTACATGAAAAATATATGGCAGTAACAGCTTTTGGTAAAAATGTGTATTGTTCTTTATCCCCCCTTTATACGACAGAAAGCTTCCCCATGCTGATTCAACCTGGACATCATATATCGCCTCACTCCAGTAAAGTGTGTAGACACATACAACTGAAGACTAATTATTGATTAATTATGTGTGAACTGAATGGGAATTCTCAATAATTTCAATAAACTACAATTTAATGAAGTCTAACTCAAAATTTCTAAACCGTGAAAGCTAGCAGCAAAAATGCATCTTTATAATGTACTGTGAGTTTTCAATGTTTTCAATGCTAACCATCACTACAGTCAGCAGAGCTGCATATGTAGTTGACTACGAATCATCTCTACAGTTGGCGAATGTGTCACAGTTAGCTTATAATGACTGTTTTAGTCAGCCTAATGGTTTGCTTCTCTTCATCATTTTAACCAAATTGGACATTGTGTTGATTACAATTGACGGTGCAGCCAACTTTGTGGCTGCCTCATGTCTCCACAGCAAAAAGATTGAAGGTCAATTATTGTTTGATATGATTACATATTTTCATGTTACTCTTTGTAGGTCTACTCCTTACACGTTCCCATAAGTCTTGTATTTCCTGCTGCACTGTTGCAAATGGACGACCACATGGAAATCAACAAACTATCTGGCCTGGATTGTAGTTGGAAGATTTTTAAAAGTTGTGTAAGTACATATCAAAATCATTTATATATTCAATTATACTTTTTATATTAATATTGTATTGAAGACACAAATCGTATTTAATAAAAGTATGAGAATTTCATCTATAATAACTATCCACGAATACAATTTTTGTAAGTAGTATAGTTGTTTAAAACTTTTTCAAATGATTCAGGTGGCTTTGTAAGCAGACACTCTTAATTAGAGTTTGAACTACTTTCCAGTTTTATTACAAAATGATTTTAAGATATAATAATTGTGTTTATTTGTCAATATTACAGCAAGACCAAAGTGATTACAAATGTGGAGATTACGAAGTCATTGTTTTTGATATACTAATACAACTTTTGAGATGTAGAGAGGTTCAAACATTGAGGAAATCTCTTAAATCTATGACAATTCTATTGTCTTTAATGAATAAACATGAGGATAAAGGCAAGGTAAGATGGAAGGAAAGGATGAAAGTTTTTAATATATTTATTAACATATATGATTGTGTTGGATTTAGTATAATGCTGACAGGCAGCACTGTCGATCATTACTGATGGTATGCACTGATGATATATTTATTTAGTATTTCGCTCACTGGAAAACAATGTGCATATGAACAATTTCAAATATAAATGAATCCTCCTTATAAGTTCTATTATACTAGCTATTAACCATCTGAGACAACTGCAAAGAAGATGGAGAAGATATCGTATCCATTTCATGATCATAAACAGATCGTTGTTTGAAAATGAATTTCATACATTGTATTTGAAATTATGGGCATATGATAAATTTTTCGATTTCTTCGGTGTATGTGTCAAAGTTTTGATCAAATCAGCGCATTTATAAGTAATTCTTTAAAATTGTTTAATTCATTAAATTTACTTTGTAAACAACACTCTAAGTATACATTTATAGAATTTGAACTATTTCCCAGTTTTATTACAGAATAATTTTAAGATATGTTAATTGTCAATATTAGAGCAAGACCAAAGCGATTGTAAATGTGAAGATTATGAAGTAAAGATTACACGCCAGACCGTCATCAGTGTTGCACTAAATATAGCTTTAGTGTAGTTTTAGAAATTTTAAGCTTTAATGATTAAGACTTTAAAACATCAAAATATGTTTAAAGTTTCAGTATCACTTCTTTTGTTTCTTCCACTGGTGCAATACCTTGGTGAAATAATTGTATATTTTAATTATTATTGATCGATTCTTCAAAAGAAAACAAAAACGTCCACTTTAGGATTGAAACACGTATTAAGTTTTCTGAAAGAGAGATTAAAACTTGTGATTATAGTTTACTATAATTCAGTCTCGTTTTCACACAGTCCATTCTATTATAAAAGAAAAAGATACAATTCTTGATAATTACTAAAATTCTTAATCATTACTTTCAAGTTTAATTCAGAAATTATATAGGACTATAACTGATATGGATATTTTGCTGAAATCATAGTATGAAAACCAGTTAAATGTGAAGAATTGCCCAGTAGATTCAAATACCATTTGTGCTAAATAGATTTAAGACAAAACTGATGCAATAAGATGATGGAAGGATAAGAATTTTATATTCGGCAGCGGTTGATTTTGTTGGTTTAAAAAAATTTTGCTATTGGCATAACATTGGAGAGTGGAGAGGCAGCAAATATTTTACCCAATAAGATCGTCAATAAATAAAAATAAACAAAATGTAATTTTAATTTTTTTTTCAAAATCAAGGATGAGAAGATTTTCTTTTGCTGACCACATCGAATATGAAAGGACTTTTAAAATAAAACCGAAAATGTTATATGCATTTTTTGACAGTGTGTCATATGCAAAATATGAGTCCCCGAAGTGCCAAATAGTATGCGTGCCCATCTGACTATTTTAAGCATGCATGTGAAAAACTGATAACATTTAGTACACACTATAATAGAAAATTAAAGAAAGGTTTTTTTCAAATAAAATAAAAATGTTATGTACATTTTTTGACATAGTGTCTCATTTGCGAATTATGAGTGTCCAAAGTGTTTAAATAGTATACGTCTGTGTGTCATTTGCAATCAGTCAGCTGGGACTACTTAATAATGCATGTGAAAGAACACAATAACAATATTTAGGCTACATTTCACTAACCGCAACGCTCATGCTCACGACCATGATCATAGCCATTCCACTAGCTTGTCAGCTTTGCAAATGTCTGTTCAATTTGAGTAGGTTATGAACAATGCATATTTGTAACTATGCGAAAATGGTATTTTATTTTTGGTAGATATATTAGACAATAATTTACACTTAAAGTAATTGTAAAAGCGTAATTTATTTTCTATAAGAATTTAATGACTGTTTTTTACGTTTTGCATCTTCTGGTGTAATCTTTATTTTGATCAGGTACTTATCAGAGGTGCATAAAGTGATTCTTTCCATCACCATGTTTAAATCTTAAAAATGATGTAATTTACTTACATTAATTTTATATATCAATATGTCTAAAGATAAATTGACAGATGAACGACCGCAATGACCTATTTTAATATGTGGATCGGCATGGCCTCAAAGTATTTGTGAACAATGACATCATCAATGACGTTTTGATCACAACCACAACGACCGCAGTCACCAAGTAGAACGATACAACAAGTGCTTTGAACGTTACAATCGCCTAGTGGAATATACTCTTAGTAAACACTACAATAGAAAATAGTTTTAATTGAATAAGAAGTATTAATCAATTGAAGAGACATGAGCAGCCAAATAATTTTTCTTACGCCTGTGAAGTATATACTAAGCAATATATTTACGTATTGTAAAATAATATTAATATACAAGTATGAAACCATCATGGGAATTTTACACATACTTAATTAGGCCTGCACAAGTCAATCGAATTTCGTGTTTGCAATCATTCGTGAATGTTATGGGATCCTCATGACCCGTTCATTTGATTAAATCGAACAGAGCCCAGTACATCTCATGTTACGGGCGCCGATCGTATTTTACAAGTTAAATTAATTGTTTCAATGCGATTATTCCAATAAGTAAATTACTGTAAACTAATTACTAATTGAAGAATAGTTTCTATATACATATATCCATATGTATATACACCATTTATGGTACAACATTCCTACCTTATGAAGAGTGGATATGTATATAAGTTTATTATAATAAAAATAGTGTATATTTTAGTTCAGTTATTCATCTGTCATACTAGCCTACAATGAATGTAATCATTTATAAACCGTGGCACCCACCAATTGTAAATAACTTGTAATACTTATTTACACACAGTGTCCAATTTATCGAAGTAAATGCTGCTGCTACGATACGTGGTCTAGCCGTCTAACGAAATATTCCCTAAGAAAAAATAGCCCATGAACCGAATAAAAATCAGAATATCAATCATCAATCGGGACCGGGCATAGTGAGTAACATATGATTTGAGCGAAGCTCTCAATCTAATCAAACAATCGTGAAATATCATTGTGAGATTGGTATTGACGAAAAAGACCGAATCGTTCACAACTTCGTGATTCAATGTTCGTTCATCTTAAAAGATAGTGATTCATTCATTCATGGTTGACACATCTCTACACTTAACAACTTTTATTAAATCTTACATTAGAACAATCTATAATGAGCTAAACCTCTAAGGAAACAATAAATACAATTTTGTACCTAAGTAAACTTTAGAATCAATAAGTGAAACTAAACGTGAAGTAAAAGTTTACAACAATATTGGAAGCAGAGTTCCTATTAAACTTCTAGGAAGACTGCTAGTAGATTTTATGTGTTTAATAACTTAAATTTTATTCATACATTTTTCAGTGGAGCAGATGCGATGATGTAATTCAAGTTATATTAGAGGACTTGTTCTTTGAGAGTAACGTTGAAAGTAAAATCGTTTATTTCAAATATCTGCCAAAAATTATAGCTATACACAAAATAAATTTTATGAGATGGAAGAAAAAGTTTTACAATGTAATGTACGAAAATTTGGAAATGTGTGCTGTGGCAGACTACAGTCAAACATTTCTGGAACCATGTTTGGTGGTATGTAGATTGGATTATTTTCCAGAAATTTTTTATTATGTAGTGTAGATAACGTCTTTGCATGTTAAATTCTTGATCATCGTAATAATCTTCCACAGACATCCTCTTTTTTTATATTTCTTTTCTTTTTTTGCTCTTTCCTTTTAATCATAAATATCTTCTGTTTTTTTTCTCACAAATAATTTATTTTTACATTTTCTTGGTGAAAATCAGTGTTGCTCTGTTTTGTACTAACGTGTAATTTACTATCGTGCACTAATTTATATAAACTTGCTATGAGAAAGGAATGTATAGAGTGATAATGCATTGCACAAAAATTTCCAAATTATGCAGCGGCCCAAATAGTCTTTTGCTAAAGTGTTAACAATAATATTAGGCATTCATTTCGTTTCTAATATCGAAAATAATGACAAAATGTCATATATATACATAATAAATTAAATGGAATTAAATTTTATATTGAAGGAAGGTGTATAAATTGAAAATAAAATAAACGTTGAAAACTAGTCACAACTGACAGTAAAACAAAGGTAAAAATTTACTGAACCAATAAATAATTACATACTTTTGTATGTTTTATAAATTAGTACCGGGTGACCGATTCCCATAGGAATGAGAAATTGCTTTTTTCATGGTATTGAATTTTTTTCCCACCTTTGCCTTTGGCTTCTCATTCTACCTGTTCTGTTATGTTTTCCATTCAAAAATTTATTAAATCATAATAATAGTGTTTGTTGCAATTTTGAAAATTTGAAATGGCCGCCATTTTCACAATAATTAACCGATATGACTCATCTTCAAAATCATTTAATATAATCACCCAAGCAATAAATATGCCAAATTTCGTAGAAAGCATTAGAGCCGTTTCCAAGAAATATTATTTTGTTAATAATTATTTGTAACATGTTTGTTTTTGTCATAGAGCTTCAGTTACTATAGCTGCTGATACATGTCTTACCTGTTTTATTTTATTTGAACAATAATATATTTATTTACTGTTTGATAGATAATCGAGTCTATTTTATTTATACTTTATTAAAGCCTAATTAATAGACTTGATTATCTCGACTTGATTATCTATCAAACAAATAGACTCGATTATCTATCAAATAGACTCAATTATCTATCAAACAAATAGACTCGATTATCTATCAAACAGTAAATAAATATATTATTGTTCAAATAAAATAAAACAAATGAATCATTCCACCTATTTACCCCATACGGTATTTTATTGTTACTCACTGTCTCTATAGTTTATGGTCGATAAGATGGTGTAGCAAATTTACACTCATTATTGACTATGCCTATAAGGCATAGCCAACAGGAGTGTATTAAAATACAAGTTATATATAATGAAACCTAAAATACAATTGCTTTTGCTTCCTTTATTAAGTTTTAATAGGAAAATAAAGAATATATGTACAAATATGTTTAAATAGTAATCAACAAGTATCTGAACTGTGACACTTGAACAATTTACTAACTTCACACAATTAAGTCAAGTAGTATTTTAATTATATCATAAAAGCATTGATTCAATGAATCATTAAATTCAGTACTCTTTTACCTTTATATGATCATATTCACTTGGTCATTATAACCTAATCTAAAGATACTATGAATAAGTATCATACTGGTGTTATGTTTCACGTATTTGTATATAAATTATAGGTATATACAAAAATCTATACATACCTTACTTGTACCTAACATGCACTAACTGGTTTTACTACACTGTGTACTTGGCTACATAGAATTAACTTTGCTAACAATTGAATATTGTTCTTTCTCAATTCATTGCTTTGTGCTTTTATAGACTTTTCAAGTGTGGCTAAAATATTGCTGGTGCACGTGGGATTTCACTAAAGACTTGAAATTTATTGCCATCTTTACCACCTTGTCGCATACATACGGTCCAGGTTCACCGTGCCATCATGCTAAACATATAAAGAGAATAAAGCTTGTATACTGTACTTTGCTTTCATTATGCTCGAGTTCTGAATATGAGATATGCTTGAATGCAATGAGACAACTGAGAAAGGATACCATGTTGGCTTTAATATATTTTGAGCAAATGAGATCGAAACGATCTTTAAAAAACTATTTAATTTTCAGAGGCAAAGTTGTGAATTCGTAAATATGCATGCAATTTTTAAAAATTTTATCAACATTTGTGATCAATTTTAGTTCCATTAGTACAAATTTCTATTTCATTGCTAAATTGTTATATTTTATGAATGCTTTAGTAAAACTTGTTCATGTTTCAGCTCATCTTTTTTTATTTATGCTAACTGTTTATAGATAGTTTATTACCTAAACTAATTATTACCTACCGATCCAACCCTTTGTAGTAAATGTAAATCCTTAATCTCTCTTGTGTGCTCTTCCTCCTTAATCTATTTCTCTTGCTTTTTTCTTATAAATCAAAAATAACAATTGATCTTATGGTTTGGTCATATTTTATACAGGTGTAAACTTGAATAAGATAAAGCAATAGCTAGATAATTAATCCTCTGTCCTGAAAAGAAAAGTGGAAACCGTTTTCGAAATTTGTGGCAATTCCAGAATTATTCAAGTTCAAAATTTAATTTTTTGCAAAATTATGACTATATTTTCCACATTTTTTACTCTCATTCTATAAAATGTCATTTAATACTTCAATATTAACAATAAAAATCTAAATTTTTTTCTGTAAAATCAAAAACATTTCAAGGTTTAGAAGGGAACATGTTTTTGTCCATTCCATAAATCGGTTGATGATTACTAATTAGCCCTCAAGTGGACAAGAGTGGTTTTTTAAAATTGTTTGTGCAGAATTTCAAAAAACGATTTTCATTCTTCTCTTCAAGATATCAAAGAGAATTTGAAAACGGCTTATATATATATATATATATATATATATATATATATATATATATATATATATATATATATATACATATATACATACATATATATATATATATATACATACATATATACACACATTTTATGCTTATTAGCCCTATTCTATTTTATTCATTCATAGTTCCAATTGTAGAGGGTACATTCTCCTTTTATACTTTTTCCATACTTCCAGAGAACTTTATACCCTCATTACTTTTATATTTTCTCAATCGTTTCAATGGCTTTTATTACTAATACCTTTACTGTGTATAACATGTGATCATGATTATAGTTTTTCAGATTGAAGAAATGAGCAATAAAATACTTTTCAAATTTATAGAATTTGAAATAGAGTTACTAATAAAGCCTGCTTTACATTTTAGAGTTACGAAACTTGGCTAGAACATTGTTGGTGTGCTCCTGAACTTAAAACGGATAATAAGATACTGTCCGTCCTCATAAAATTATTGTACATAAATGGGTTAAAATCGACGCTAAATAATTCTGCTTGTGAAAGAATAGTCAATTTAATAGTTTCAATACTTGCCATATATACAGACCAACAAAGACTGAATGTTATAGAAGAGTATAATAAAAATTCAACGAAAGTGAAATGCATTAATTTTCATAACAATTGGAATATCGTAAAGAAAAAATTGTATGTAGAGACAATTTCTACATAAAAATATATATACACTTTTTTACCTCTAACATGTTTTGTTTTATTTCATCACTTCATTCGAGCAGATCCAATCAAAATTGTTAATTTTAAATTGTTGTTTTATTTCATAAGTTTTTTTATTAAGTCTGTAGTTATTTATATAAAAAATTAGGTTTATAAAACATTTACCACACAAGAGTATTGGTATATTTCTATATCTAATATTCTGGAATTCAGAATTGTAATCTTTTCTGAATATACATAAAATCATGTATTAAATAAACCTGCTAAATACGAATAGAACTTGCATTACCAGGGTTCAGGTTTAGTATACACTTACACAAATAAAAACATTTAAGGATATATAGTGTTTCTAATAAACTATTTACAAAAATTGGTCAGTATTTATATATATTGCCTAGAAAAACCTTTCACAGAATCAAAACATGAATATAGTTTTTTGGTAAACTTTAGTGAAGATGTTTTTTTTTTCATAATTTTGGATTTACAGTTTCAGAATAGGGCCAAATTTTTCGTGGACACTTTCAACAATGTCTTATCTTGCGTAAAATTATGGAAAGTTTTGTAATCCTCGTAAATGCTCTTTCAAATCCCAAGCAAAAATTTTAAAGAGAAAAATTGTATGGAAATATTTAGTAATATCTTGCATAAAATTCTAGTCAATACTTTTGGAATCCACTTTTACAATTGATATTCCAATAATACGATAAATTAAAAAATTTGTCCCTCTACAAATTCCACATGTATATTTTTGAGGGTTAGCTACTGGGATATTTGTAAGTTAGTGTGCTATCAGTATTCCATATTTCACGTTTCTACATCAAATGGTTGCTGAGAAAAACAACTATGACGAATGAATAGAATGATCTTATAAGGTTTCTAAAAAAAACACTTTCATTTAGAATACTTACAAAATAATTATTTGATACATTATACTTATAATTAGTATACATACTATACATTAATATTACAGTTTTGTAACATGTTACTTTGTTCTGGGTTTAAAATTATTAATAATAATATTTTAATTGTTTTGACACGATTCACATAATTGGAAGTAGAGTTTCTCTAATTCAAAGCGAACAACTTTAACATTGGGCCGTATCCTTTTATCACAGAGACATTTGTTCGCTACTGCAAAGAGCTCGTTAGCACCATTTTTAGAATTTTTCAACATAGGGTCCAACAATGAAGTTATTTCATCACCCAAACAGACGTCCTGCACATGTGTCAATATGTCGACCCCTTCTCTACTGTCATCAATAGGTGGTAATCCCGTCAACAACTCTAAAAGGACAATGCCAAAGCTGAATACATCCATTTTTTCAGAAACATCGCCTCTGAATGCTTCTGGTGCCATGTATGCTGATGTGCCAATGACCGTTGTTGTTGTTGCATCTTGTCGGAGCATCAGTTTTGCAAGTCCAAAGTCACACAGCTGAAAACACATTAGAATTATAAAAATTACTCCGAAATTAATTTACTATATTCTTTTTTTTCACATAAGACAAGAACAAACTATGACCTTTTAGCCAAACAATAAATTTTATTATCATGTACATTTGTCGATCATTAATACAAACACACAATGACGAAAATAGAATTAAATTTTTCTTATGGTTTTTTACTGTAGATACAGCCAAAAATATAAAAATTAAGTCCTCCATTCTTAAATAATATTTTGACTTAAGTTAATAGTAAGATTCATGATTTAACTTATATATACATATACATACCCTTCTTGTCTTCTATGATTTTAAAAGATGAGAACAATATGATAAAAAGAAAATTACCTTCGGAGTTAAATCTGTTGACAATAATATATTGGCACTTTTTACATCGCGGTGAATCAACATTTTACCAGTGCCATAATGCAAATATTCCAAGCCTTGACTCGTATTATAGGCTATTTGTAATCTTTCTTGCCAATTCAAACATTTAATATCCAACTTGTCGCGTAGAGTACCACCATCTACATGTTCATAAATAATACAATAAGCAGATGGCTGATTAACAGAATATCCCAGTATTGAAACCACATTCTTATGGACATACTGTGACAATGTTTCCACTTCCGTTTTGAATTGTTTCAATACAATATCTGATTCTTTGTTTATAAAAAGCCTCTTTACAGCAATTGGACCGGACGATGTGAAGCCTATATATACTTCACCAAAACCACCTTCACCAATTTTACCTCCAATTTTATTTTCAATATCATAAAAGGTGCTAAAATGATTTGTACTGGCTAAAATAACATCGTAATTATAACTAGGTAAAACTGTATTCACTACAATTTGTTGGCCGGTATCTGTTCCTTTGCTGCTAGTTGATTCAATATCACTCACACTACTACTGGATGTCGAGTTAACCTGGGATGAATTGGGTCCCTCATTTTGAAAAGCACTCATAAGTGGAAGGTCATTTACGGACGAACCTGGATCCTCTGTCTTGTGGAAGGCACTTAATAGTGGTACTTCTGTTGACTCAGATGAAGTTGTAGGATTGGTTGGCGATGCGCCTTGGTTTTTATCTATAAATTCAGATAACATGGGAATATCAGTACCGGAAATCATTCTACCTGTCTGTTGGAGGATACTTAAGTTCGGAACGCTTATTTGATATTTGTCATGATGTGCACTTTCATGTGTTGATGAGATACCATCTTTTGACTCTAAATTGTTATGTGTGCTGGACCACGTTCCGGGCATTGAAAACCCCGGTGAAGACTGTGTTGCATTTTCCTCATTAGTTCTTCTGTTGTCCGACAAAAGCTTACTAAATGCAGGTGTTGGCATATCATTCAAATTATTCTCATAATTTATATGCAAATTTTCTTGCTGTTGCCTATCAACAGATTTAATTGTGTTTATGTCTATATTATTTTCAGTGTGGCTAATTGACAAAGTGATTTCAAATGGTAACACTTTATTAACATTACTTGTGTGTGGCTGATTGTAATCAAGATTTCTATTGCCAATCCTGTCATTGTTGCCATCAACAGTCAAGTTTGAGGGATAAGACATATTTTCCAGAAGACTGTCTAGGTTCATTTTGTTAATTTCCTTCTCTGCAATTAATTTTGTGACAGACGTATCCACTATCGCTGCTGGGCCAGTTTTAGGTCTTTCAGGAAGTGGCTCTGTAGAGGCAAATGTAACTTAATTAATAATACTCTTTATAAAATATCATAAATATTATGCTGTATTCACTAATCCGTGCTTTATCCTAAAGTAATATAGTTTTTGTTTAGGAGAAGTTGTAACTGTAGCGAAAAGCTCATACTCAAAGTAGAAATTAAAATTCTAGGGAAAAATATTTTATTATATTCAGGAGCACACACACATCATCAGACACACACAATAAGGTCTGATGACTAATATGGTCAGATCAGGTGCATGTTGTGTGCCACCTGATAAAAGACACTGAATACTAACTGATAAAGGATGTTGAATGGTTAACGCTAACAATCTTTTTCCTCTTCATAGTACCAAAACATGAACAACTTTCTACTGTCTTGATAAGGCTGAGAGGATGATGGACTTATATCGCCATCTTAGTGGTCACAAGAGCTAAGTCACGAGAAACCCATTTTGAGGCAATTGCCTAATTAGTTAATTAGAGAACAATAATAAATATTTTAGAAAAAGTATAATTCAAATTTCATTAAGTTTTGTGTAATGCCACTGCATATTGCTTAGATGTTTTCACTACAATATACCTAATAATTTGTTATACTTAGATATTGCCTTCGCTCGGTTTCACCTAAACTTGTGGGTTAGCCCTCTTCACTACAAAGATGACTGTACAACCTTACCAAAAGGTTAACATGGAAAAATTATCCTAGTTCTGGTAGACAAATGAATCAAAATGAAGGATCTTAATTCAAGGAGAAACATTGATTAAACTCAACCGACTGCAGATGAATGTCATAATAATACTTAGAATGAAATATTGCAAATGAAACAAATGCTTTTATTATAATTTCAAAATTGAAAGCAAAATGGAGTAGGTTTCCTTGCTATTTTGTTCAACACATCTGACCAAAAAATTTAATCTAAGTTTTGTTTTTCTTTTTATATAATCTATTGAATTCGTCAAACATATAATGTCTGTAAAATGGAGACATATTTCTTGTAATAATTCATCCTTTTTCTTGGTACAAAGAATTTGTCTATTAACTACATTAGGAGTCTGCAACACTCACACCCATGACTGCGACCATTCCCATTCGACTAGCTTGTCAGCATTGTAACTGTCAATTATGAACAATACCTATTCATTATTAATTATGAGGAAATATCAGGTTTTGAAGAAATTAAAGGGATTGTAGCATTGTATTTTCTTATGTATTCATCAGGAGATAATAAATTACACTAACAGTAATTGTAAATGTAATTTAGTCATTCACAAGTTTTGCTTTTTCTTGTGTAACATTTACATTGATTCCGTTTCATAAAATGATTCTCTTCATCAGAGAATCATTCTATAAAAGGGAATTTCCCTATATAAAATGATTCTCTTCATCACCATGTTTCATCTTCATATCATAGATAATATAATTTATTTACGTAAAGTTCATATATCAACGTGTCAAAGTCGATTTGACAAATGAATGACCACAGCAATCTATTTCGATAGGTGAGTCAGCATAGGCTCGAAGCCTTCGTGGACAATGACGTCAACAATGTTGTTTTGATAATGACAACGACTGTGGTCATCAAGTGGAATGATTAGGGAATTCAATCCCAGCCTTTGTTTGCAATCCCGGGATTTCGGGGCTTTACAAAGACAATCTCGGGATCGGGATTTCGATTTCAAATGAATAACACAACAAACAAATAAAAATTATCATTTTTATTCAAAATGATTTGTTTAAATATGAAGAATATTCAGACTTCAACTCTCATAAAACCAAAATAAACTGCTAAAAAAAAAAACTGACTTCAAATCAACTTGCGCATAAACTTTCTAGGAACTTTAAAAATAACAAGTTGGTTAAACATTTTTAAATAAAACATTTATATTATTCTATATGAACAAAATTAGGAATTTTATGTAAGTCATGTCACATTTTTTAAATCAGTTTTCTATCTTTAATTGTGTTAAAAACAACAATGTGTCTAAACTGTGTTTTGTGACCAAGCCGGGTTCTCAATGTATTACACATATATGCAGCTACTGAGAAAGCTGTTTTGGGCTCGACAGACGTAGGGGGAACAGTCATTAAATAGTTATAAGTTCGTTCAAGAGCCTTGCGTGGAACCTGAAGCTTCAAAATGATTCATTTCCTGCTTGACAATTTTAGAAATGTCTGTAGTTTCTTTAGATGATTTAGCAGGTAGGAGTACCTTCATGCTGTTTTCCATTTCCTGCTGCAGTTTTTCTTTGAGCGTGAGATTAAGATTAGATTCACTAGTAGTTTTTGCCTCAATTTCAATGCAGTTTTGGTGTCCTTATTATTTTTCATCCTTTCAGTTAACGAAACAATCTGATTTTTTATTAACATTTTGCTGGAACTTGAAAGTAAATTGTTGATCTCAGGATCCACATCTAGGTTTACATTTTCATTTTGAGGATTTTGGAGATAGCATAAATTGCCAGACAGCTCATTTCGTCTACGACTTTTAATGCGCTCTTTTAAAAGTGTTTTCAGCCAATTCTGAGTCGTTTTCATTTAAATGTTTAAAAAAATCTTCATTGCAGTTTCAGCTGTGCACAAATTTGCGTCCGAACTACAAAGCGCTTGCACAGTCAATTTGACTGAGGCCAATTCGTGATCTCATTGATGAGATTGAAATCAGATTCCTCCAATTAAACTGGGTTATCCAAGTCTAAAAGGGCTTTCTGAATACTGATTTTTAAAAGAATGAACCGTTCAAGCATGGTAAAGAGGCTGTTCCACCTAGTTTTACAGTCAAGCAGTAAAGAAAGCTCTTTTCCGTGTTCTAAATGTACATATTTTCCGTGTTCTAAACGTACTTATTTCAGCGATGATCTTTTAAAAATAAGCACCACCTTGCAAACTATTTTTATCACCTCCTTTATATTCAAATCATTAGTCAGATCCAAGGAATTTTCAATTACTAATCCAGATTCTAGATCTTCACCGATTTGGCAGTCTCTGATACATTTTTTTTATACAGTAAATCGCACACAGCCAAATGAATGCCATGAGCAAAGCAAACATGGTGTTCTGCATTCACAAGCTTTCCAACCTTTAGCATGATATTAGGCCCATCGGTCACAATTGCTACAATATCAGTATCAAGACAAATGTCAAACTGAGAAAGGTGTTATTTTAAGATCTGAACACAAACTTCAACCTTCAGTGATATATCAATGCGAATGAGGCCCAAACTCCAAAACTTTTTAAGCGAATGGATATTTACATTAATGTATCGTTTGTTAGAAGAAGACGTCAAAACTTAAACTAAAGCTTTGGCCTTCATTTCTTTTTTTTATTTTCTGACCGTAATTGACAACATGATTGTGAACTTGATGCAGATTTTGGCAAATCTGTATAACCTTTCGACAATAACAACGCCCTAAAATAACAAACACGCTGAAAGCAAAGCCGTTTACGGCTAAAACATCATCCAATGTATCAGTTTTAGGAAAAAATCCACTACAGAACTATGTTTTCGTTTTAATGGCGGTTCTTCGAGGCATTGACCAAACAAGGAAGATGGCCTTGTCACTTTCATATTATGTTTTGATGATAGATGAGTGTGCAATCCTTTGATCGATCCTCGCGAAACACTTCAGTATAGCCAGGCATTGTTTACATTGCACTGTATAACCATCTTTGGCGATAAGAAAATTACTCTATATTGATGATAGACCTCCATCTTTCTTAAGTTTAATATAAACTCTCTTTAGAAAGCGACATTGTGGTGATTTTTGAAGCTTTTTACCATTAATACCTTTAAAACAAAAAAAACTACATTACCACAATAAAAATATAACTCTCGGAAATTTGTCTTCATTTCTCAGTTCACCGGCAAAATGAACTATAATCAGCTGTCAAGACAAGATGGCTGACATCGTAAGATTGCGTTTATGAAGAAAAGTACATTTATAACTTAATCTTTTATAATTTCTAAAAAAATATGAATTAGATGATGGGTTTAATTTTAAACATTTTTTCAATTTCGAAAATCCCGGTATTGGAAAATAATAATCCCGAAATTTTCGGGGCTGGAATAAGGCCGGGATATAATGACCATTTTGAGCATTGTGATCAGTTAGAGAAACGAACCCTAAATATTGAAGCTATTTAAATAAAAGAGGAAAAAGTCTTTTATTTGTTAAAAACTTAATGCTTGTCCCCTTGAACAATTTAATATAATATAATCACAGTTTGTAGTTTTATATATTGCTGCAACCTTGTTTTCCACTGATCGAAGGCTTAGAAGAAATAAATTTCTTTCAGCTGTTTTCTTACTGCATCGATTAATCCAAACAGTGTTCTCTTAAGCATTCATAAACTTTTAGGAAAAGATAAAAGTCATACGGTGCTAAACGTTCAAATATAGTAATGTGTTTGTTGGTCAAAAACCTCGGTCGGTCATTGTCCTGGTTGAAAAATTAATCCATTTCTCCACAGTTGCGGCTGTTTTTTTCTAACTTTTTCTATTATAATGCTGATTAACTGTTGTGTCTTTTGAAAACCATTCTTCTAAAACTTTATCAAAAAATACAATGAGTGTGGCATTGATTTTGATTTGCTTTGATGAGTATTTTTCATTCTTGCTGATAATTGTATTTTCCAATACATTGATCCTCACAAAATACTAATAGAAAACGATCTGTTGGTTTTTTTATATAATTTCACTAAAAATTTCAAACTGACATATTCAACTTTTAAACTTAGTATTTGTTAGGCCCATCACGGAAAACATAACAAAACTAAATGGCAATTCTTGATGACCTGAAAGTCACAGAGTGTTGCTACTATCATGCAGTTTCAGACATATTCAAAAGCACTACGCATGCAGTTATAATTGGTTCCAACTGTTTTGTTAACTAGATGGAATCACAATCCCAATATTTAATAGGCATATCTCATATCGTATAATTATTTTATCGATTCTGTAAACACAATTTTTAACATAATCAGTGATATAACATAATCCTTTTGCATTGGTATAAGGAAAATATTGTTAATTAAGGTAAAAAAATTGTGTCTACAGAATTGATAAAATAATTCAAAAAACTTTTTTTCAAGCAGTGGTTAGTCAAAATAGTCAATTATGTACTAGTCAAATTTGTCTCACAAATATGACTAGTATTCATATTTATTATCTAAATATTTATCAAAATAAACATTTTTCTTTTTATGACCTAGGCAAATTAAATTGTCAACCAAGATTTCCATAAAAATCAAATAATGCTTTAATAGTTTCTTGTGTATCCTATTAAGAACTTTTATTTTGATTTCCTTCTGATCCACTGACACTGTAAACATCGTTTTCAAATCCACTTCCACTGGAAAAATCCATTTCTGATTCACTTTTGTAGCTACACTCACTTACACAATGGGGACGGAAAACAAGCAAATAACAGAACGTGAGACAATTCCAAATAATAATAAAGCGCAAAACAATTTCTGTAAGACAACCTAATAATAGAACTGGAGAACGAAGTCAGTAAGCAGTAAACGATGGCTGCCCCCACGTTACGCAACGTGTCAGCGGGCCACAACGCATACTGTACAAGCGGCGAAAATATGGCAAGTTGTCATCCAGTACGGAGGCATGGCACATTGTCATGCAGCATTCGAAGTACCTCATCCTGCGGCTGTCAAAGTGCAAATGAGAAAAGCACACTTTTGCATGTCTCTTTGTATACTGTGGCATGGGAGGCTGTTGTGGTGTATTCTGTCTCACTCATAGATCGCCCGCTCTGTCTCAGTGCTCTATCTCAGTTTTTATACATCGCCAGCTTTAGCTTTTGCCACAAATTTGTTTGTATAAAAGGACGTGTTGCAGAATAATAATCCATTCAATTATCTGAACTTCTACAATCATACATTGTATTTCTCATCTCACTTCAAGTACTCGCCTTAGTACTTGGTTCACTTTCATTGTGACAATGCTTTTCTGAATTTTTACAATGAAATGACGAGACGCATATCTCCACTTTCAACAGACGAGACACATATCTCCACTTTCTGTAAAACCCATCACATGAATGACGGGATAAAACTCCCTTTTAAAATTCAGTTTCACAACTATTATTCATGTGTAATTAACTGCAGTATCTAACTTAATATTTTTCAAATTGAGTATCTACTAAACCTAATAGCAGATCAACTAAGTGTTTACACTGTGTTTTATTTAAAGTATTAATTTAAAAACAATCACAATGGAGAATGCACAAATTAATTTTCACACTGTGTTTTATTTAAAGTATTACTTTAAAACAATCACAATCGAGAATGCAGAAATTAATTTTAACACTTTTTTTTTAAATAATAATTTAAAAACAACAACAATCGAGAATGCGCTGTGTTCTCAGCATGTGCGTGGGATTCTTTCCTTCGGCAGTAATATACGTCGGTCTACACCTACGGTCCAATGTCAACTAACTTTATTAAGATATTAACTTAAAAGTGGAAATATGAGACAATAAAATTTCTTTTTAAATATTTACACAAACCAAAATGCATTATTTAGTATGATAAAATAACTGAAGTCACAGTTTCTTCTAACTACATTTTGCAATAATGGGAATTTGAAGTGATAACATTGCTATCATTGAGACAAATAAGAAAACCCCAAGTTAATTTCAATATGTTTTTACAAATGTTCCTACCTGATATAAAAAGTTTATCAAGCTCAAATATAATTTTATTACATTTTAGTGAAGTTAGTACACAGATTAAAGTTGATTTTCATAGTTGTATATAGATAACTATGCAAGGTGCACTTTGTCTACATGACGTTAATCTATTCTATAACATCCAAAATAAACAATGAATAAAAGTACAGTAAAAAAATGGCAACATATTAAAACATAAATAATATCAAAATCGTTTCGTAAGAATACGACTATGGTTATTTCCTTCGTTTTGTTGACAGCTATTTATTACCAAGTATATGCAAATGAATATGATAGCTATAAAGAAACCGAATTGAAAGAAAAAGTTTTGCAAGATTGATTTTTTTACTAACATAAAGAATTTTTGCCATTCTTAAATGACAATATTTTACAGTAGATACACCAGGAATTTTGCTATTACTGTTATATAAATGTATTAAAATTTAAAATAAACTAAATGCAATAAAGTTAATATACCATACTCCTAGTACATAATTACGGTGTTATTATTTTTGAAATACAATAATATAAGATAAGGTATCAACTTAAATGAAATTTAACCACATTTTGTAGAGTACATTTATTGAATATATTTGGTGTTAATTTTGTAGAAATTCATTATTCACAATTAAATGAAACTACCTGATGTAGTATTATTTCTACTTTCTTTAAGTTCTTTACCACGACCTAGGTTTCTTTGTATTACAACATCTTCAGGTGGGCTATTAGCCGCAAAAACTGGTAAAATAATAAACTCAGATTATTATTGTAACCTTTTGTACCAGCTGGATGTAAAAATTTGTGAGACAAGATCTGGTTTACAAATTGTTAGAACATCCACCCTATTCGCCAGATGTAGCTCCCTCTGATTTCTGGGTGTTCTTACAGAAGTTTTCTTAACGAAGAGGTAATAGCAGCCGTGGAAGTGTATTTCGACAGTCTGCTGAATTTTCACTTCCAGATTTTCACATTCACCAGATATCAGCCCATTAGACTTCTTCGGGTGGGGATTTATTAAAGACTTAATATTAGAGAAAAATTTTGACAATGACATAGAGGTACGTATTATTGTTGGTTTTGACAAACTTAAAAGTACCGTTAACTAAGACATTTCTTTATTTAATACAGTCCACGAACAAACAAAAAAATGTGTCGAAATCGGGGGGGGTGACATGTTGAAAATGCTTATGTCAATAAATTTGTTCTTTAATTTTCATTAACCTGTGATTTTACAACTTTTTTTTTACTTCAATCGATTGAAAAATCAGTGGAATCATAATTTGATCTATTATCCATGCATGCCCGTTGCAAATAATATACTTATATACCTATAAGTGGCAAGCACTCGTACACAGATTACCACTGTAAATTATATATTAATAATGAATACTATTATATTACATAAGCATTTTCAACATATAGCCCCCCCCCCGTTTTCGACACATTTTTGAACATTTTTTTTCTTTGTTCATGGACTCTATTAAATAAAGAAATGTCTTTGTTAACCGTAAAACCGTTAACTTTGTCAAAAAGAGCGACATCTATTTCACTACCACAATCTTTCTCAATAATAACACAATACGTTAAAAACCTATCGACATAACAGAGTGAATACAACGAGATTGAAATAATGAATAAAAGTGAGAAGGAGTAAATTAATAAACAGACTTTGACCAAGAATGCGCTCTCGTATACGAGAAGAGAGTGGCAACATAGCGTCTCTCTTTCTCTCTCTGTATTTACTTAATAATAATACTTAGTTAATAATAAAAACTTCACCTGGCGGTAAGGTGTGTGTAACGAAAATGTACGTGCACAATTTTTCTTGACATTTTCATCGTGTTATAATTTCTAAACCCCTTGAAATAACAAATTCTGGTTTTCACCAAGGATCTACATGCAACCAGGAGATTCATTGGTATTCATTTTCCCACAGGGGTCGTTTACACGGTGTGTGTGTGTGTGTGTGTATATATATATATATATATATATATATATATATATATATATATATATATATATATATATATATATACATATATATATATATATATATATATATATACATATATATATATATATATATACATACATACACATATACATACGTATACATATACATACGTATACGTATACATACGTATATATATATATATATATATATATATATATATATATATATGTATATGTATACGTATGTATATGTATACGTATGTATACATGTATGTATATATATATGTATATATGTATATATATATGTATATATATATATATATATATATATATATATATATATATATGTATATGTATACAAATGTATGAATGTATATACACATATATAATTATTTAATTGCATTATCGAACATAATTAATAAAACCCAGAAATTGTGAATTAAAACCAATTCTCTACATTTATTTCAGATGTTGCATCAAATTAGATATTCTAGAAAGCGTTTATGCGCAGTCGAAACGAATGCACAATTTACAAGATTGTAAGTTAGTTCTTCTTTACTAAATTTTTATATATTTTATGTAATTGCGTGTTAATACTATAACGTACTTAAAGTGTTGCAAACGCATCACGAAAAAACATTTTTTATAAATTTGAAACCAAGATAGCATTCCAGAATAACACAAATTTCCAGAATAACAAGACGATATACAAATGTCTGAAAAAAGAAGCCATTTTATTAAAAAATAAATCTCTTTATTTCATTTGCAGATCCTTAAGATCAAAGAGTCGTGGTTCTTTTAAGGGCCTGTATTAACAAGAAGTAGGAGATATCCAAAAGTATATAAATATTCATGACACATTTTATTGTTTGAAGCTAATTACTAACGTATCTGTAATGATATTTTCTGACCTTAGATATGTGACGTATTATTGTAAAAATAACCGAGAGATAGGTGTAAGGCAGTATTTACAAATAAAAGTAAAAAATTTTGCTTTTGTTGGCCCTACAATGTATATATTGTGATAGTTGGTCACAATTCATTACGATATATTTCTATTATATGAATTATGAATGTATTAAAGGGTTTCATCTATTGAGGATCTCAGTATAATTATGGATAATTATCTCATTTTGCAATCATATCATCGAAAGTTACCAGACAACCTACAAGTACTAGCATTTGTCATACGGTATTCCCTATTCATGATATTGGGTGTATTGTTACTTTATTTAACCCTTTAGTCTATACTATTCTTGAAAGGAATGCAGTCTTCTTGTCTCAATATGAAGCTACTTATATCTGCATGTTAGAGAAAATATTATAAAAGTTCAGTTGGTTTTTATACCACAAAATGTACAGATATTATACTTAAATATCCCCTCACATTTTATAACAGGCATGGTCACAATTGCTTTTAATCATACATTTTTTTAATAAATTATTACGTTAATAATCCTCAATCTTGAGTTTAGTAGCGCTCCATGCTATATGAGAGGACATCTCATAGTTTATTTCACCTACGTAGAACATGCACAAATGTACCACAGTATTCTACACTATTTTTTGTGCACTCGTATTGTTCAAAGCAGTATTATGAAATGCACCCAGTCTAAATATTTTTTCTGCTCCACTGAATGCTTCAAAAATGAAGTTATGGAGTTGCTAGTTCACAAGTGATCACTAGTTTAAGTGATATTTATTTGAATTGTTATTTATTTCTGCCATATTCATTAGTGTTTTATAACCATTTTTTGTTACGCTTTTCCACTAAATAAAACCTTTCCAATAAATAAAACTGGAATAATGTCGTTGTATGAATCTAATTTTAATAATACAAAATAAATAAAATTATCAAAAAATATATAATCTCTCACGAGGGTACTTTATGAGCCGTAACGAGTTTAGTGTTAACATAAACAGCAAGTTTTATCTTAATCGGGCCATTAGTCTTTAAACTATTACAGTCGACCAAGCAACTCAATCTGGAAGAAAGTGAGAAATATAGAAACAACATATAAAACATATAAACAATAAATATATAAATAATATAAAAATAGGTAAATTATAAAGTTCCTCACCAAGCAAGAAAAGTCAATTCATACCATACTGGAAGAGATGGCATCCGTTTACGGGGAATCATGCCTAGATAAAACCATGATTTATAAGTGGCATGATATTTAAACATGGCAGGGACTCACTTGATGACAACCCACAGCCCAGACGGCCAATTGAAGTGACTACTCCGGAAATCATTTAAAAAGTCAAAAAAATAATATTGGAAGATGCTAGACTACAGAAGAAACAGCTCGCAGAAATGGTTGGAATGTCGGATACAATCATTTTTAAAATTCTTCACAATCATCTTGGGATGAGTAAGGTTTTTGGACCTCTGTAATGAAGACAAGGATGAACTATTGAGTCGAATTTTTACTGGGGATGAAACTTGAGTTCATCATTATGAAACTGAGTCCAAACAGGACTCTAGCAGTGGCACAAAAATAGCACACCACCAACCAAAAAGTTTAAGGCGTCATAGTCGGCTGGAAAAAACATGGCGAGTCTTTTGGGACTCTGAAGGGATCCTGTTGATAGATGTTGTTGATATTATATAGAAGACGTTTTCATAACTGGAGAATACTATGCTTCAATCCTAGAGCAGTTGAAAGAATCCATAAAAGAAAAAAGCGAATGGTAAAATTAGTCAATGTTGTCCTCCTTCCGCACAACAAGTGCCTGCTCAAGTGCCGTGTTGCGTTGGCTACCCTGCATAAGGTGGGCTTCGATATCACGCACTCAACAGTCCTGATCTGGTTCCCAGCAATTATTATCTATTATATATGAAATTCATAGGAGAAAATATTCAAGCGATGAAGAAGTGAAATAACTTTGATTGAATTGAAAAAAATACTTTAGAAGGCGTATACTTCACGTATAACTGCTAGTGCTCAATTTATAAATAAAGCACAATTTGAGTTTGAATGTGGCCTTTGTAACAAAAGTTTGAAAACTTGGTTTTATTATATTTTTAAAAGTTAAGCAACAATAGGTTATACAATGCAAGATTACATTTCCAATAAAAAGATAAATACACCTATAAAATGTTTTCATGCAAACAACAAACATTCAATTTTTTCAAAGTGCCTCTAATAATTTGGTCACTCATTATAGATATAATGTAGACCTGTGTCGATCGCGATTGATAGAATCGCTGTGATTCGATGATTTCGTGACCCGCCTGCGAGTGATCGGATCACGAGGATAAAAATGATTCGATCACTTAGAACCCGCGAAACGACCCGCGACCCGCCACACGACCCGCGACTCACGGCTCACCGGAATCCGATCGATCGCAAGCGATCGACTTGACAACCCGTAACCCGTGACCCAATCTCTGTCCTGTCGATCAGTTAACCCGTGGTCCGCGATCTATATTCACTCTTGAATTTTGAATAGAGTGTCGATTTCACATATCGTTTACTAAATTTGACAATATTTTTCGTAGATTAATAATACGTAGTTAGTTTTTATTAAGTTAGTAAATTAATTTGGTGGCGGTGTTTTTAAATTGATTTTGAACTTGTATGCATAGTTTTGGTGACGGTAGTAATTCTATTAAAGTTATTAATTTATGTAAACCTTTTGAACTGAATTTTATTACTTATTGTGGTTTAGATTTATTTTTATACGTTGTTAGTTAATATTATTATTTTATCACATTCGTAAGTAGTTTTTGTGACAGTAATAATTATATTAAATTAGTTAATTTTGTAAACTCTTGGAACTGAGTTTTATTGCCCTTTGAGGACCGTGTCCTTTTGTGATTTAGATTCATTTTTATATGTTGTTAGTTAATATTGTTGTTTGAATTTGATTAAATACATAAGTACTTTTAGTGATGGTGTTTTTTTAGTATTTCTTGAGTGGTTTTAGTGACTTTTTTTTTAAATTTAATTTTATCACTTATCGAGGATTGTGTATTTTTATTATTTAGACTTATTTTTAAAATAAAAGAAGTTAGATTGTCTACTCTAGTGAAAAAAAAGTCAAATATGGAAACATTTTTCCATATTAAATAACGATAAAGCCAAATGTGAGTACTGCTCTAAGGTCATAAGCTACGGTGGCGGCGGAACTGGTAATTTAACTCGGTATATGAAAAAGTTGCATGGTACCGTGGCTATAGAACCACAAATGTATATAAGGTTGCAAGAAGAAACACGCCCGCAAATTATTCCTGAGGCTATCCCAAGCGAGACACAGTATATTGCCGAAGCTGTTCCTTCAACATCAGGCTTATCTGCTACCATAACTGAAAGCGAATCCACCATCCTCAGGCTCACAGGGCAAGTTCAGTCAAGAATAGACCATTTTACCAAATCTACAAAGCCACTGCCTATAAGCAAGTCAAAACAGCTTGATGAACAAATAGTAATATTTATAGTAAAGGGATATCATCCATTTTCTATAGTAGGTGAAAAAGAATTTAAAAAAATGTATGAAATTATATTGCCAACGTACACCTTACCCACAAGAAAAACGATCTCTTCAAGTTTGATACCGAAACTTTACCAATGTGTTATAGAAAAGGCTTCAGCATCAGAGATTGACACCGGTCAATCTCTGATGCTGAAGCGATATGCCTAACTACCGACGGTTGGACATCAATTAATAATGAAAGTTTTTTAGCGATCACTGCACATTATATAAATAGAAATGACGAACTTGCCTCTGTGCTCTTAGGGTGTACGAAATTTGACCAACGACACACTGCATATAATTTATCTAACTTTTTATTAAATGAAGTATCGACCTGGGGTATACAAAACAAAATAACTGCGATAATAACTGATAATGCAGCTAATGTTGTAGCTGGAATACGATTGACAAATTAGGGACATTTTCCTTGTTTCGCTCATACCATCAACCTGGTAGTACAAAATAGCTTAAATAATATTAAATCGTCGGTAGACCAAGTGAAGGCAATAGTAGAATACTTCAAACACAGCTCTTCTGTATTAACCAAACTTCAGTCTCTACAAGCACAAATGGGGTTGCCTTCTTTAAAGCTCAAACAGTGTGTTGTTACTAGGTGGAATTCCACGTACGACATGCTAGAACGTATCCTAAAAATAAAAGATGCAGTGATCAGTACCTTGGCTATAGAACAACCTAGATTAAATACCTTAACGTCTGCCGATTGGATTCTGATTGAAAAAGCTGTGGAAGTCTTGGAAATATTTCATAAAGTTACCGTGGAAATAAGTTCTGAAGAGGCAGTTTCAATTTCAAAAGTTATTATGCACACTGCGCAGATTGTGCATCACTGCCACTTCAGTGCCATGCGAACAAATTTTTTCAAAAGCTGGTATGACAATTAGAGATAGACGAAGCTCATTGAAATCTGAGAAAGTCTCACAAATTTTATTTTTAAATCATAGTCTATAATGTATACTCATTATACATATTATAACATGATGATAGTCCACCGTGTTGCACCGATAACCTATACAAATTAAAAGATTTTAAACTGTTATCTGACTAGACTAGAAGTGTGCGATATAGTGTTAAGACAATGACTTGAAAATCACAGCGACAAATTCGCCGGCTGTTATTTACGAATATGTATATATTTGTTAAATTTTTAATAACATTTGTACCTGTAATTTAAAAATGTAATTGTTTCTATTTTCTAGCTTTTTAATACTGTTTCACGTACATTCATTATACATCTTGCATTTGAGAAAATTCTTTTATCAGCACTGATCTTGCTAAAGTACAAAATTTTATTTTTTCTATTTCACTGATGCTAAGCTTAAGTATATAATTAAGTCTTTCCACGAATAAACTCAAACTTAATGAATTGTTTAATATTAAAATCTGAAATAATAATTTTGGACAATGTGGTAATGACACTAAGCTTGTTAATGTAACTGCTACTAATAAATTCCTGGACCGCTAGTCCTCACGTTAAAATAGCCGACATATGAACATTGAAAAATATAAACAAAACCCTAACAGCTTATTAAAAGTTAAGTTTTTTGTCACCCTTGTAACACCTTTTAAAAACAATAAAAAAAAGTCAGATAGGACAGCATGTCCATAAGACTAATATTTACACAATTTTAATTTTGTCAAGGATATAGACTCATTTGAAACAATAAAAAAGGGGGTAAGTCATTGAAATTCAATACATTCTACTCTTGCTCACGTCCACTTATGATTGGTTTTTTTGAAATATGGGGAACTTCGTAGGTGAAAAAAATACTGCGTGCCCTTTAAGTGGTTCATAATCGCAACCACTTCACGAATATGTAAATATCATTCAACGCCTATATCGATCGGTGTCGCCAGACCTTTATATTCTAATGGTAATGTAGTGTCGCCAGACCTTTATATTCTAATGGTAATGTATCAAAATACCGCATAGCTTATATGTTATTAAATATAAAATGACTGACCAATCAAAACAAAGCTTCAATATTCAAAATAAGTTGTCTCCATACCACCGCAACGGGTAGCGTGATCGATCGATCGCGATAGACCTACAAGATATTCGATCGATCACGATCAACCCACGAGACTGCGGGTGTTTTGACCTAGTGATCGATCGAATCTTCGCGATCCGATCGTTGAGCCAGTGGGTCGCGATCGACCCGGGTCGTTTAAAATGATTGATCGACACAGCTCTAATATAATGTAAAGGATCAGCATCATGCATAGAATTTTTTAGTTGTAATGCGTATTAGTGAGTTTGTGACTAATAAATGTCCGTTCTCAAACTACATTTTGTAAACATATTCTTAAAAAATGAAAATCTGTATTAGTTCTGGCCGGATTATAAAATTTACTAGAAATATATTAATAATGATTCGTTATTAATAAATAGCTTAGGAGATATGATGTAGTGAATAATAATTATAAGAATCATTAGAAGATCAATTTCAAATATCAATATTAACTTCAACCCCAAACTCTATACAAAAGTTTTATACTAAAATAATAAAATAACAATCTGAATATAATAATTTTTTGCAAGCCTCAATAAAGAATCTAAAAATCCATGTACTTGGTGTGTGAAAATGAAAGATTCTATCACTATTATATTTCACAGTGAACATCAGAAAAGTTAATAAGAATTCCGCAGAAACACCATTACGTGCTGAAGGCAAACACATTATAAACTCGCACTTCAAAAAATTCAAAACCATCACTGATGATAATGTCGAAAAATGCATTTTTGTGAATGTCGAAAAATGCATTTTGTGTTTGAAAATACATTTTCATTACATGAATAAAACATTTTGCTACTTCATTTTCACTCAATGTTTGCAAATATACAAATGTACATATATTATTCTCCGCCACCATGATAGAAGTGTAATGTTAATTAAAGCTGATTCGTAGCAGCTATCCACGGCGGCCTACTATAAACACGGGTGCATAATGTCATTGTCATAGGAGAGGTAAATGAAAAGAAAGTAAGATTGTCGTCGAAAAATGCCACGAACTCAAACTCTAGACTACCATGCGAGAAACGAAGAGCATCAAAGGCAAATGAGAAGTATGATTATTGCTATGTGTAAGAAAGTTTGATACTAGTTAGCATGTTACTAGTTTTTTAATTACCTTTAAACATAAAATTACAGGCAATAAACGGTTTTAGAAATTTATAATAAATTATGCATAGAATTGTTTAATATAAATGTCAATAATCTAAATGTGCCATATCAATCTACAAGATAAATGGGTTATTTTGTAAGTAACTCTTATTTTTATAAATAAAAATTAATTTTTAAATTGGGAAAACTTTAATGGCCCATAATATGGTAGATTGACTTTATATTATTAGAAATACTAGCTAACATACCATATTCAATAATGAACATAATGCTAACAAATTCTTAATTATATATTTTAAAATATATAATGCGCAAACAAACATTTTTAATTTTAAAAAATTATGACATTTTAATTCGAATAATTACCGTGAAGTAATTCCAATGCAACCGTGTCTGCCGCCCAGAACAATTCAGATTTTATAAGTAACTGTTTTAAATGTTGAAGAGTAGGTCTCCTCCTACCAGAGGTTCCCCATTCATCAAATAATATTTCAGTGCAAGGTCTCTTTTGTATTATCGAAGCATTTTCGATTATTCTGAAAGAAGGAAAAAATTAATTTAGCTAAGTGAAGGGTAAATAGGAACTAGATTTATTTTCAATTAACGAATACTTACTTAACATGTTCATTGTTATATTTAGGAACAAATTCAGTGGAATATAAATCTTTTGGTATAACATTCATTAGCTTTTTCCAAGAATTACTTTCTTCTAAGATTAAAACAATCTTATAAATTGAAGAAGTAGGTATTTTCCTTATTTCAGTATCGGGATTCATTTTATTTTTTATGAATTAGTCAACATTTTATTTTTATATGAATGACTTAACTTCTCACTTTTTTATTGAATTTAATACCCAAAAGCGATAATGTGCGGCGTGTTTATTTAGTAAATTACGATGAAGAGTTAAACAGTTTGTAAGTGTCAAACCAATTTGTGTTGTCAAAACTACAGATGGTCAAACCACAGTCAAAACTTTGCGTAGTAAATTGTCTATGGTTAAAATTACGTATAAAGCGCTAATAAAAGTTAATTGTATGAATCATTTTGCGAATTGATAACCGAAATATTGGCTGGATGCGTGACATCAGCGCTGTCTAGCGCACGGAAATTTAAAGATGTATCAATTATATTTGTATGCTTCAAATTAATAATGAATAATATAAAAATAACGAAAACATTAACTGTGACTTGGATTACATGTATTTTTTTCTTTATATTGTATTCCTAAACTACGTATCAATTGTTCCTTTATTATTTTTATAAAAGAAAAGTATTACTAGTGTTTTCGATAAAATCATGTTAAGTTATATTAGATTGTGTGTCTTGTTATTTATTCTAAAGTAGAGAAAAATATCTAAATAAATGCTTGTATTAACGAATAATAACATGATTTTAGTTGTCCGTACCCAGATTACATAACATCCTTTTGTTTTCAGCTCAATATACAGTAATCAATGTATTACCCATATTATAAACATCATAATACAAACAATATCGGGAGGAATCCATTTTACAGCAGCTGCTCATTTATTTTTTTATCTAGTTTCCAATTCAATATCAGAAAGTTGTAAAAATTGAATTTGCTCTTTCTTGAAGTATTTTTTACAATTTATTATACATTAATTATCGTGTCACATTTCGAAAATTTACTTTTAATGCATGAAAAATTAGGTATCTAGTTCAATACAGCAAAAATGCTAATTTTAGTAATTTTTTTAAGTTAGTTTAGTGATTTTTTTAAGATAATACATAAAAATAACGTATTTAAAAAAATGGGACTTGGTCGTGATTAACTTAAAATACACAGAAATGTTAATAATAAATGTTATACAAGAGAATAATAGCAATGTGCAAGGATTTAAAAAGGTAAATAATTATGATGTTTAAATATTTAGTTTGTGATATAGAAATTTATTAAATTATAATTTCATGGATCCTCTTGACTCACTTTAAATTTAATGTTTTTTGGATTGATAAACAATGAAATTTTAATTGTCACTAAAATACATTTGTCCCAATTATTAATTCACAATTTTTAAAAATTATGAACTAAAGATTTAATAATAATTTTTTTTAGGTTTGTAGAATTGAATCGTTTTTTCGAATGTTAATGAAATAAAAGCCATCTTTTAAAATTTTCGGAAGTTTTTATTAATCTCTTATTTTACTTTTTCTCTTATTATTACCATTTATATTTATATGTTTGTTAAATATGTAGTATCTAATTATAAATTTAAACTGAAAGTAGTGGAAAAAAATTTGCAATACAACAAATGGAGGTATAATAATTATAATAAATTTTTGTTAAAAAGCACATTTTTGTTAAAAAGCACTTGTTTCAAAAGTAAACATGACAATATACGTAAGTTAATTATATTATCTACGACACTATTTAACAGGCACCTGTACACAGAATAGATACGGTACAGAACGGACACGATCCATACTAGCCCATATAAAAAGAGTCGTACTTTTTCATACATGGCGAAACGCTGTCAAAGTAACTCCCCTTTCCCCTCGCCTCACCCTTCCTGACCAAATATTTATGTAATTATTATTAATGCCCATAGATGGCGTAATCTCTTACTCTCTGTTGCTCACAAATGGGGTTATCAAAGAAAAAATCATTTTAATTCATAAATTTATTAAAATTTTAAAAATATTTCACAAAAGACAAATATCAAAATAACATTACTATACAATTTAATATATTTTAAATGTCATTACTATGAGAATATAATTCAAGAAACTTTAAATAAAATCGAAAATACAATTGTATATAGCATCAGGCGTCGCCAGGTAGCACTCTGGAATAAAAAAACACTCATTGCTGTACATACCGAATCACTAAATATTTGCGCTGCATACTTTACCTTCATAGACTTAAAATTAGAGGGATATATATGATTACGGTTAATTTTTGGAAGCAATTTTAACTTAAGGAAGCAATTTTACTTAACTCAATATCTAGAGCCACTATTTTAATTAACCACTTTATTACCTTTACACATTAAATCATACTTATTTAAATTATTTCTAAGAGATTTTAATAAATGAGGGGGATCATAAAAGTAATTTTTTTTACATTATTATATACAAAATATGGCCTATCTCCATCAATACATTATCTTTTTGCCAATCCATGATTTTTTACTACATTACACATATCTAAATTACTGTCTCCCCCAGCTGTCAACAAATAGCCCACAACCTGCTTAAATTTCAATTTTAAACCTGTTATCATATACTAATATAGACGTGGAAGAGATATTTCTTCGCGTATGGCCATTATCTACAAATCCTAAAATCTTATCATAACTTAAATTATATTAAAAGTTTTCTTTAATACTTATTTTATCAAAAAGTAAACTTAATAACTTATGATCATAGTATTTGTTATAAAATTGTTTGCTTAAGGCATCTATAATAAAATCATTTATACCTGTTCTAATAGGAAACTTAGTACCCCAACGACGTATACTCCGGGTTGAAGGCAGTTTTAAAATGGTAGCTAAATTGTTGTAACATTTTGGTGAATTATAATACCAGTTCATACAAATTTCATTCATTTTAGAATCATATAGAGGGGTTTGTTTGTTTTCGAAAATAATTTTGCAATTCATGTTAAACAAAGTACGAATCTTTTGATAAGATTTGTTTTAACATTTGTTTGATTTTATTAATTTGTATACTTTCCAAATTACTACGTTGCATGGGTTTCTGCAATCTTCATAACTTCCGTCTAAGCTGCTGAATCTTCTTGTTCTGTTGACGAATCTTCCTTACAAGTCTGGACTTCTTCAGCTTCCGCCTTTGTCGCTCTTCAACGATCCAGACCATAAAGATGCTGCCTCCTTATGTATGTCTTCCTTTAATTATAATAAAAGTCGTATTCATGACATGTGTTATTTCAAAATTATATATTTGTAACTGATGTTTATATGACATATTCAGTTGTGCAAGCAAAAAATGAGTGCATAAGGATATTATGGTATTATCACATAAATAACCTTAGACATTCTCCTACAGAAGCCGCTAAGCTCTTGCTGGTAGTTTCCTGTCGCAAATGTGCTTGAGCTCGTGCTTGGTTGTACGACTGATGCTCTGGGTTCTTCAGTCGGTGTTGGCAAATACTGGCTCGATGTAGCGTTACTATATAATAATTTCCTAGGCTGGAAAGTTTTCAAGTTCTCATTAATGAAGTGTCGTCCGTAGATTCTGTGTTTACGTCTGAGGAGGTAATTCCAAGTAACTGCCCAATTCTCCCTGCCACACAATTTCAGCCATGCTTTTGCCCTGCAAAAAAACGAAACATTAAGTTAGGTATAATAATTTCAATCAATCCGCCTTTTTCTTTCTTTCAATTGGAAGAAAACTTACAACAAACAACGTTTGATTAAATATAAATGCTGCTGACAACATTATTTAGTAAAAAATTAAATTTGGAAAACCAATTTACTGCCGGCCAATACACACAACTATGTCTGAAGTAATTTCTCGGAGTTTTCTGACAAGAAAAAACTTTGTCACGAAATTGTAATTTGTGTGGTAATATTTTTAAAATCCATTTTTTTTATATAAATATCGTCTATAACTAACTAAAATATCTTTTAGTGTAAGTTCTCTTTTAAACAAAACAGTAAAAATCCGTTTTAACCAGAACTTTGCAACTCTTCGAATTATATTTTAACAATGAACAACTGCAACGTCGTAATTGCTTTGCGTCGTTAGTGTATAAAATTTATATTAATTTTTTAAATGTTGTATAATAAGCAATAATGGATAACACTTGCCGGCTTTCGTTATGAGGCAGGGAAAAAAATTACAATTTTGTCCTTTGTCCTATGTAGGAATTACACGCCATTACAAAATAAAATAAAGATCTTAATATATAATAAAACAAAATAACAAAGATCTTAAGATATAACAAAACAATAGGTACAAAACCCTTTTTACTTAATTAATATACAAAAGTTATAATATTAAATATGTCTAATATGTTTTTGCACAGTAAAGATCTGTCAGTCGTTTCAAACAGACTCAGTGTTGAGTGGTTTCTGTCTGAGTTTTCTAGAGTGTTCGTAGTACTCTTATTCTGTGGTTTGTAGTCTCTTGCATGGTGACACATAGCCGTCGCTAGAGGTCCCACCCCCTGCACCTGTATATGTTTGCATTCTGCTACAGCGAGCGCTGCGGTCGATTTCGTTATTCCCACTGCACTTTGCAAGTCAAGGTTATGTAATTAAAAATTTCTAGATAGTACTCACATTTGTAGAACTAACTGTTTCCGCCTATGTCATAATATTTTACGTGATGCGGATTGAGATTTTAATATCATTCATTCCATTATTATTATATAATGGAAATAACCTAAATAGCAGTATTTTGGGTAGTATAAAGAAAATGTTTAACGTTTGAATTGAATATTACATATGGTTCATAATTTCAAGGTTATATTAATATCTGAGTTTTTAACATAAATCATTTTATTTAACTTAACAGTACAGTCCATACAATTAAAGGACAAAATATGCTTAACAGTGTGATATGTTAAGGCTAGGTAGTTCAGCAGCAGTAACATTGTTTTTATTAGTGCAAAATTAACTTTGGGAAGAAGTGGAAACAGAAGCAGATCCAAGAAAACTTTCAAGCAGTTCAAATTATTTTTTCAGCTTATATTTCGATTTATGCTGTTTTGTTTCCAGATGTTGCTTAACCTGCAAACAAATAATAAACCAAATATTGATTGTGATTCTATCCCTGCATGCTTGTTTGTCCAACCTATACTCACACAGGCCCTATACTCAAACATCCACCTAAGATTAAATTTTTTCCACATATTCCAGCTGAAACAATAATAAAAATTACTCCACATAATTTGCATTTCACATTAAAATCGTTTTGAGGATCATTGGTTAATCAAACAACACGTTCTTTTTCCCATAGACTTTTATACTTTTGCATTCGTTTTGTTTGCTTTGCATCCATTGTTTTAGGGCATTTGTTCAGTGTACTGTATTCAGAGTTACAGATGCCGTCCAATTCTATGTTAGAATCCGATTCCTGTATTCGTTTTTCAGGTGTATGTCGTGAGCTACAATTATATGCATCCATAATCGAATATTTATCACAACACTGTACAACATACCAAGAACAAAAAATAATATTTGAACAACAAACAGTAAACAATGACAAATTGACCAAACCAGTGAAATGTTTAAAAAAAATAATTTTTTTAATTGTTAATTAATCATATTCTGGACTGAAATTTTTTAGACAACCCACTTGCAATATATTTATTGACATATTTCATTGGATATAAAATACTTTTCATCCATTAACCAGCTCGGTGAAAGTCGTTGTATAGTGGGACCTTAGACTATCAGAGCTCACGAAATAATTAGCCACAGAACAAAAAACAAATAGAAGTGGCATATTCGCCGAACCGTGTGAAAACAGTTCGAAATATTTGAATTTTAAAAGCGCCAATTAAAACACGACACATCTCCCACCTGTGTTCATAAACATCATGGATGATGAAATTCGTTCTCGTTATCGCACGCTTTGTTGCATATTTTTATCCTGCAAAAATTCTAAAATGTTAGTGTTGTTCACATATTTAACGACCGCTCACCACGATATCGACATAAAGCAACAGTACAAATTAGCCGCTATATTTAAATATTTTTAAGAAAACTTAAATCTTACGAAATTGTGATGTTTAGGTACGTCCTAAAATATTTATTAAATTATTATCTATATGCGATGCACCCAACTGACTAATGGAAACACGATAATTAGCTAATAACGTTTGTCAGTTTTAGAGCATTACAATTAAAACTTTCGCTATTTATTTAACAAAATGTTGGCGCTTTGTTTTAATTTTGGACTGATCTACATTACCATAATGTACAAACAACTACAAATTTAGTTTTATTATTGGAAATTAAACGATAAAACGCACGATAGTTCTAGTAAACAATGAAGCCATTCAGTTTAATGAAATGATAAGGATGATCTAAAGAGACATGCCGCATGATCTAAATTATGAATATAGGAACAAATATAAAAATAAATGACATAACAGTTTACTAACATAATTTATCATAACTGCCAAATGACTAAATTTAACAAAAAAGTATTATGATTATTTCAGTATCTAAAATCTAAGAAACAAATTGATTACAATAATTTAAATTTAAAATAACTGTAAATGATCCGTTTCGAACAAGATTAAGAAAGTAATTTTATATAAATTTCCTTTTTTCAAAATACCAAGACATATTTATATATCATAATTATTCTTGGATCTTTTCCTAAATTATGCTTAATAATAAACATTAAATTTTATATTATTTGTAAATATTGCGTATTCGTCATAGACATACACACAAACATTCATTTATTATTTTTCAATAAACGACTTCTTTGAATATTCGAAATCTTTCTGTTTTATTTAGTTGTAAGTACCAAATGGATTGAATTTATTTAAACAGAATATAATAACTATATAAAGGAAACCAAAAAAAACATTATTTTACGATTCGGTGTTGTGTAAATAATGCAAAAACTAATATTTTGTCAGTATAATATGAAATAGTGTGCCTGTTCTTATATTTTGTTAAGAACACCCAAACTGTGCCTGTTCTTATATTTTGTTAAGAACACCCACACGCACGCACGCGCACGCGATTAGAAGTTTTTTATATGTTGAATTGAATTGTCTCGAGGTGGGGTTACTATTTGAACCACCATGTGAACGTATATTACAAAATAAAAATTCGAGGTGATCTTGACTGCATTTGTAAAATGGCAAATACATAAGTAACTTACTTGCAATAAATTGCGAATATAAAATGTTTCAGTACATGAACACAACCTCTAAAGCCCAAAAAAACATTTTTCTAGGACTTTCAATTACAAGTTTTTCGTCATCATACTTCAGTGAGTTTAAATATCCAGTACTTTTTCCAAGAAAGGCAGTATGATATTATAATTTCCGTCACATTGCGGTTTCTTAAAACCAAATCTACATATACTTTTTGAATTAAATATTTCAAAAAAATAATTATATTAATTGGCAATGGCTTGGCTACCTTAAAATAAAAGTGCGTCAGCTACACTATTGCTGAATAATTGAATTGTATTCAACGAAGTTTATTTGGCTAAGTGAAACTTATTTGTTTCTTGTCTTTTGAATCGCCTATTTGTGCGTGGTTTTTTGGATTTGAATCCTCTCTCTTTAAATTATTCTCTCCTTATGATTTATCATTGCTTCAAGCTGAAAATTTTAAAAAACATTTTTTTACATATATCTATTACTATTGATATTTTATACAAGTGATTTGGAAAATACATACTTTAAAAAAACAGCTGTTGTACTAATATCAAGCAAAAACTTTAATACTACGTCTTTTAATAGTTGGCAAAGAGTGTAACACCGTCGTCATAATCGGATAATCGTCGAAATTTTTGTGAGGGATAAATAGTTTTTACACAAATTCCTAAAAATATCCTCAAACAAAATGTGTTTCATTTCATAAATATGCTCACTCTTTTTTGGCTTAACGTCCACTTTCCGAACTTTCCTTAATACAAGCCAAATATTTATTGTTGGTATTGCTTCAGGATATAGAAACTTCTTCTGCCGCTTTTTTTTTAATTATTTCATCATCTTAACTTTGCAGGAAATCAATTTTCGCGACCTGTAGTTTCAATGCATTTTTCTTTAACATCACTTTCTTTTGAAAATCTAAAAAGAAATATTTTATGAAATGAAAATATTATTTAATTCGAATAAATACAATTAAATTATTACTAATATAAGAAAAGTGACTAGGTCTCATCAAAAGAATTTATAGCACACCGCATAACTTTCGAAATTGGTGAAAATTTCGTACATTTTAACATTACACAGTGATAATCTTTAAGAAATATACAAGATTTTTACATCGATATACATTAATCTAGTGGCAAAAATATCGATAGTGGCATCTAAGATGACGTGGTACAGCCTTACAATGCATGGTCGTTGAACATCGACCGCATCAAAATAAATGTCAGGTTAATTTTGCACATCGAAATAAATTTGAAAAATCGTCATATCGGTGGTAAAAAATACCTCCTTTAGTAAGGTTTATTGCACGGCTTTCGTTTTTACACGATGCAAATGCACAGTAAGGCATATTTTTATTTCTTTGCGCAGAAATAAAGGAGCACTTTCTGACGTCTCGATAAACAACAAACTAATGTAAGGCAAGATACATTTATTTCGAAATAAGCGGAGCGCTGCCCATGTGTGGCGCGCTCGTCACGCCCACATGCCATTTCTATTTACTTTTCTGTGGTCTGAGCCCTAGTAAATCAATTGGCGCGAGGCCTAATTCAGGAAATAATTAGGCCTCACGCCGATTTATTTATAGGGCTCAAACCGTAATTAGGACTCTCGCCAATTTATTTTTAGGGCTCACGCAGTAATTAGGACTCAGGCCAATTTATTTATTAGGGCTCAGGCAATAATTACAGCTCACGCCAATTTAGTCATTATGGCTCACGCAGTAAGAACCGAGTACGCGCGCTTTTGAACTAATGAATAAAATCAGTCGAGATTATCACATCGATTCCGCTAATACGTTAGTTACTTTTATACCGAGGAAGGATACTTTTGAAATGCAAACATTATTATTGAAGAAAAATTCCACCACACTAATAAAAAACATTTCTAAGATCAAAGCCGCCTGTAAAAACGAATTATTTCACTAGTTATTTATGTCATAATATAATCAAAATCATAATTTTAGACTAACTATGAGCTATTTGAATCTGTAATTTAGGTACAACATTCTTTTTTTACAATTTATTGTTATTAAAATATCATTATAGTTTTCCTATTTCACAAAACTATTTCCTTTGCAATAGACGTCGAAATAGTTTATTTTTAGAATTTTAAATTCTTAAACGTTAGAGAAAGTTTATATCTACAGTGTTATTTATTAGAGAAAGTTTATATTTACAGTGTTTACTATTTTTGAATCGTTGTTATAAATAAAATGCTCGCTGTTCACTGTGCCGTCGAACATTTATAAAATAAAATTTGAAAAAAATAATCTTCAATGACGACAAAATTAATATCTAAACTCTTTATGTATTTATTTTCATATTTTGCTGCTAACTACAATAATATAAAAAAAATGTTACGCACGATATTATTAGAAAAAAATAACCTCGTCACAGATTTTCCAGACGGATTGATTTTATTAATTACAAATAGATTTATCACACTTTTCCACGCGAACCTTGACACTATAATTTCATAGCCCACTATAGAATTAGAACTTAAATGAATTTAATAAAAACGTAAATCTTATCAGCAAAAACAATCTTCTAAAACCTTTCACCAGCCTTTCTAATGTAAGATGAAGCATCAATGAATGGACCACAGCATTTGGCGAAGTCGTCATCTCACCATTAATGGGGGTGATACCAATTCCCATACGACATACGCAATACTCCAAAGATGTTGTAAAGCGAGGGCCGGCCCGCTTTCTAGTTAGGTTGCTTGCTAGGTTGCTTGTTTAACATTAATAATATGAAAACGTATTTTAACCATCCAGTTACTAAATCACACATCTACACCTTCTTAGACCCTTGCCACATGTTAAAGTTGATTCGTAATGTTTTTCAATTTTACAATATTTTTGTCGATCAAAACAATCAATTAATAATGTGGGCTTATCTTTATCTTTATCTTTGATTATATAGCGTTCGTTCTCTCCAGAGAGAACCTTTGCCAATGTCAAGTGTGGAAAAAAGGCTATGCAACACTGATTAAATCATATTTCGGATACTTGTCATTGTTGCTTGTTAACAAAAGAAAAAACCATACAATAAAACAAAAACTAAATAAGAAGTTGGCTACAATTAAACTAAAAGAAGAAAACGACATTATAATATACAGAAAGTACAAAATAAGTATATAAAAATATACAAACATAAAAAAAATAAACATGAACACAAGTATAAAAAATTCTATATTTTGATGTCGTTATTTCTTATGAACTGAATGATTAATCCTAAAATGGGTTTGTTGGCAATAAATAAAAGTGATCTTATGTTGATGGGCAATTGAATTTTATATTTTAATAATTTGGAAACAAACGAAGGAAATCTATTATTTAATGGACATGAAAAAATGAGATGATTTAAATCGCCTTCTCCAAACCCGCAATCGCAAATTGGAGACTCTCTGACCCGCAGCCTAGCCAAATGCGCAGGAATAGAACAATGACCCAAACGCATACGAGACACCACAGAGGACTCCTTTCGAGAGAAAGTAAATGTTGAGAACACCAAGGTTTTGAAGGTATAAAAGGTTGGATCTGGAAATATCTCGCACCTGTAATCTGGGATGATCTTTCCCACGCCCTCTGCCAGTCAGATGCCATCCAGAAACGAGTCATGGGAAGAAGATCTTCAATGAAATTAGTAGTGAAACATGGGTCCCCGTTCACTGCGGCAAACCGAGCTTTTGCGTCGACTATGCCACAATGACTAGGGATCCATGCAAGAACGCTATCGGATCCCGATCTCTCCAAACCGTTTAGGAAAAGAACACATTAATTTTGAACATAAAAAAATGAAAGTAAAATTGGCCAGCCAACTTTTTAGCAATAGCGTAGCTGTTGCAATAGGTTTTTGTGAATATAAATTACATCTAGGTTGTTTCACAAACACGCATGGTACGAGTAATTTTTCTAAAAATTATTAATAATTTATTTGATATTTTAAATTCAAAAAATATCCTCCAATTTGACTTTAAAAAAAACCTATGAACCCACAAATAAAGTAGACACATTCCAATTTTTTTGAAAAGACAATGGTTATTTAAAATCATTAAAGCTGGTCGATAGCCAGGAATTAGTAAAAAGCAACAAAAAAGATGGTTTTCTTGGATTCATTGCTTGTATGGAGAGTGCTCAGGCAATTTATACAGAAATGGTAGAAAAACGGATTAGTTTCAAGTATATACCGTTTTATAAATTCAGCCACCTGGAACTTCTTTTCTGCAATACTCGCGCTCACGGCGTTTCAAACAATAATCTAATTGCGAGACAATTTATGAGCATAAATAAAAAAATACTAACGCACGTGGAATTAAAGGATATAGGAAAAGGAAATTGTATACCTCTAGAATATATTTCTATTTTACATTGTACTTCACTTCAAAATATTAATAACACAAGAGAAAAGTATTTATTGTACGATAATAGCGAAGATAAAGTTGATAATGTAGATAAATATGACGACGATTATAATAAAGAAATTCTTTCAGAATTCAGTGAACAAATAGTAATCTATATTGCAGGTTTTGTAGTCAGGCATTTGTCAAAAAAAATTAAATGTGAAAATTGTCTAACGCACTCTTGCGACCGAACATACATTAGATCATAGATTTTTGAGGGTAAAAGTCAAAGGAGGAATGTTTATCCTTCGATTAGTGTAATAAAAGTATGTAAAAAATAGAAACCGTCATTAAAATCCGCGTTATGTTCAATTCCACAATTCAATCTAAAGACAACAAACAATTTTTAATGACAAAGGCTTTGAAATTATGTATGGATGAAGATTTATTTCAGTCGATTAATAATCATCAATTTGATCAAGCGCCTTTAAATAACCATATAATTAATTTGAAAAAAGTATGGAAAAAATACATCGATATTCGTTTGCACTATCTTACGAAAACAAGAAACTCTACGCTCTCGAAACATCATTTCTTCAATAAACACCTGTTATTCAGCGGCCAGTAAATACTCATAAAAAGACACTTAGATCAATATTCTTACTTAAAGTTGATTATAAAAAAGTGATATGCACTCATATGCGATCTTAATACGTCATTATATGTTGGACACAAGTTAAAATATATATGCATTTCGTTTACTATGGCTATGTCAAAGTTCATGGCTATTTTGACTGAACTCGTTTGACTGAACTAATTAGAAAATTAATAAAACTTTAAATATATTTATATTTAAATAATAGTTGTACAAATATATTCTTTATGCTTTACATATTTTAGCTTCGTAAATTGTTTTAAGTATACACATGAAAATTAAAATTTTTACATTTATGTTTTTACAATAAATTTTTCTTTTATATTTTTGTATACCTATTTTATTAGGGGGCATTATTACGTGAACTTTGAACGTGACTTTTCTGTTGTGTTGTAACTATTAGATATAATCTAGTTGTAATATTAATTTTATAAAATCGAAAATTTTTAAGTTTTCAAACTATCGATAAGATAATTAATAATTTCGACTTCACTAGTACCTAGTTCTGTGTGAAGTTATGAAAGTGTGAGTCAGTCATTAGACATTACAGTGGTTTGGTCTTTGCATGAGTAGGTTAAAAACGGGCGTAATGTTTATATGTTGCTTAGTGTGCGTGCGTCAACGTATGGTCCATAGAGTAACCAATAAGAGGGATCACCGGAAGTGAAAATTTGAAACGCTAATGTCGGATTCCTCAGCAGAGGGCGTTTAGACGTATTCAACTTGCGGGTTTCCGGCTGGGCACCATACTTTTTTTCGCCGTCTAGCGTATAACACACGTATGGCATTACTTCGTGTTGAAAAAGTACAATATTGAAAATTTTTGTGTGGCCTCTCGCCTATATTTTCTAGGGAAAAATTGTATATTTAGTAGTGTTTTTTATAAGTATTTTCCTATTCATTTACGTACCAGTAAGCTATTTTTATTGTATTATAGTTCATAGTAATGGAGTGTATTGTAACCGGCTGTCATACATTCAAAAAACTGCCAAAGAATTCTCATTTTTCAAGCTTCCAAAATGGAAGTATTGTTCGTAGTTTAATTTTGTATTACCAAATAATATAAGAAAGTATTTTTAAATTCCGTGAACGTAGTCATTTACACGTGTATAATTATTTTTATAACCACAAATTATGTCGTAATTTTTGTTTGTTTATTATTATCAAATAATATAAGAAAGTATTTTTAAATTTCGTCAACGTGAACATTTACACCTGAATTACTATGTTTAAACCACAAATTATGTCGTAATTTTTGAAGTTATACTTCTTTAGGCGCGTTATGAAAAAATGATGAGAGTGAAATTTTAAGATTCGTTACACAAAAGTTACAGTATGAAGTTGCAGTTATTGAGACTATATATTAATACCAATATTTTGTACGAAACTTACTTTGGGGGCGTAGCTCAGATGGTAGAGCGCTCGCTTAGCATGTGAGAGGTACCGAGATCGATCCCCGGCGCCTCCAATACAAGTTTTTTATTTTTAGATTCTGCATTTTATTTGTCTTTCGAATAATTTAAAAATGTTTGATGTCATTAATTGTGATTCTTTATTTATATTACTAATAAATCTAATATCCAAGTTTCACAGATAAATACTTATACAGAGAGGCAGATGATATTTAAAAACAATATTACCATTTGATGCAGATTTACTTGATGATGATTTTAATTTATGCAGATAATAGATAAAAACAATATTGCCATAAGGCATTTAGCTTTATGGTAATATTGTTTTTATCTTTATTTTGTATTCACTTTTCATACAGAATTAAAATATCAATTAGTTTATAATTTTTTTACATCAGCGCAGCGCCATCTTTTGATAGATATGATTATTAATTTCACGTAACAAAAATACTTCAAGTACATAATATTGACGCAGTGAGCCGCTTTTTCATTTGAATTTATTGGATAAAAAAATATAAGTGCGATTTATATATGTGCTGATAAATTATATTCAGTAGTGATTTAAATTCAATATTTTGATTAATATATTTACTATTCGTAAATATTAGTGAAAAAATTGTGTTTATAGACTTTTTCAAGTACTCCAATATAATTGAGGTTATCTATCCGTATGTATTATTTAATGATGCCAAAGAAGTATAACTTCTCACGCGCGTACATAAGTACACGCACCCTTTTGTTTGTTAATTATTATCAAATAATATAAGAAAGTGTTTTTAATTTCTGTCAACATGAACATTTACACCTGAATAACTATGTTTATAACCATAAATTAATACGAAATTTTTGTTTTGTTCACAGGGGATGAGTTGGCAGCTGGCTTTCAAAACCACTGCTCCAGAATTTGCGAGAATCATTTTATAAGTCATGATTTTAAAACTATTTCACCTAGGAAATTGTTACAGGTGAATGCAAAGCCGAGTCTAAATTTGCCAACGTAGACTGAAGATGTTACAATGAGAGTGTTGAAACCGGACATGTTGGAACGACTGAGAGACCAGCCGTATGCCAGTTTAGAGGCGGCAGAATTAAGCTATTCCTATAAAGGAATATCTAAAGTAAATTACCATAAACTTAACATTAATAATTATAATTCATAGAATAGGCAATCTGTACAAAAAAGAATAACAGAGATTAGTAATAGCTCAAATTTTCAATATGGTAATTAGGTTAGTTATGAATGTAAAATGCTTAAGTTTTGAAGTTATTATTTGTAAATCTAATATTCAAGGATAAATTTTAAAAACTCCATCTAGGTCAATTTCAATACAAAACATTTTGATTGAACCAAGAATTTTGAACTTATTAAAAGAATAACCCTTTCACGACAAACATTCTAATGTTAAAATGTTGACGAACCCTGGAGGAAATACTTTTAATAAAGTATATACTGTAATATTGTAAGAATACCAACTTGAATTCGAAGCTTTAACGAAATTTGGAAATAAATTTCTTCCATTGAGACATGGTAAGAAATAAACACTATAGAATACGCATTAGCATCTATATATGTATGTATTGTCCGTGTGTATTTTTCTACTTTCAGCTCTGCAGTAGAGGACATTCATAAACTATTATGGACACAGCGCTGCAAGCTTCTCAGATTATAATCTACCTGAAGAGCGTGAAAGTCAGAGAAACCTTGAAGCATGCTTTTTGAAATCACTTGAGATATATTTTTGAAATAATTACCTATTAGAATACTATAATTGTAAAATCTCTAATATATGTTTTGTAAAATTTTAGTTACTTTAAAGTTTTAATAAATATTTATGAAAATAAGAATGTTTTTTAATATATTGTTTAATAAATTCTAATTCAATGTTTTATCACAATGCCATCTATGGGTGATAATTCTATCTAGACAGCGCCATCTTTTGGTTTTGGTAATAATTAAAGCGCCACCTGGTGAGTCGGCTTCTAATTATCCATATAAAAATAGACCACTTTTGTGTTATGTTTCGTATGGGAGGGTCCGTTCTGTATAAACTATTCTGTGCACCAACCTTAGTGTGTCAATGTCTGGCATTAAATTGACAGTAAAGTTTTTGAACGTTTAATCTGGGGAAAGTTAAGAAACTCCGTCTATTAGACGCATTTTTCTTGTGAAAATATAATGATCAATTTCCTTCTATTTAAAGTTACAAACCATTTAGTAGTGGAGTTATACTTTTAAGAAACTGCTCGCGTCCTTAGAACCCGACAAAGAAGATGGTTAGATATTTTAATTTACTTGACTAATTTCATGCATGCTAATCATTATTAATTATTGACTCATATTATTTTGGCTTGTTGACCCTTAGCACGTACATTTTCCATATCGTTCACGTTCACGAATTCACAAGTTCGAAATTTAACAAATCGTTTTTAATTTTTTAAATTTCGCGTTAATTTTATAGAAATTCATTTTAATTTAATTTTTCACAACTAAATGTAACTACACGATGTAATATTATTTCTACTTATTTACATTTTAATTTTAAAATTCAAATTCGATCTTTAAAAATTGTCCACCTGAAGCTGTTGTCATACAACGAAACCTAGGCCGTGATAAAGAACTTAAAGAAAGTAGAAATAAATAATAATACTACATCACGAGTTTCATTTCATTGTGAGAAATTAAATTCGTTTTTTATTATCTTTAAACTGTTTTCATAATTATTATTGCATAATCTGTCTTGTGATTTATTATTAAATTGTTTTGCATCTCATTACATAATTCCAATTAAATAATGTTGTTAATATTATCAGTAATTGAAATAGTACTCAATTTTATAAATAAAAGTATTCCATATATATTTCAAAATAACAAACAGATATAATCGTAAAATTATTATCATCTCCACAAACTTGAAATTAAATATACAATTGCCAATAGCAAGATGTTCGAGTTGGGTTATAAATATTTTATTACATAAGTTGTAATATGAAGCAGAATTTTCCAAAAAAGTGTAATTTTACTGTCATACAAAAACTTTTAATAAGTAAAATAAGAATGTAGCGACTTGTCACAATTTCATGTGATGTCACTAATAGTTATAAATATCTTAAGCAGGGGGTGGTCAAGCAGGTACTCGATTTGGTGACAGCATCTCTTAAGGAAATTGGCGGCAAATTTAAATGTGTACAGCGACCTCTAGCGACGGCTATGTGTCACCATTCAAGAGACGCTACGAACACTCTAGAAAACACAGATAGAAACCGCTCAACACTGAGTCTGTTTGAAACGTGTGACAGATATTTACTGCGCACAAACTTATTACACGCATTTAATATTATAAGTTTTGTATATTAATTAAGTAAAAAAGGTGTTGTAGCTGTTGTTTTGTTATGTGTTCAGATCAGCGTTGCCAGATTTTTTTTTGCCAAGTCGGGATTTTGAAACTTTTTGAATGAAAAAAGCCGGATTCTATTGTCGAAAGCGGGACATAGTAAAAAAACGTATATAATCAGAAATTATCAAATATTTTTTTTATTTGAGTTTTAAATTACGTTTACGTGACAATAAATAGCTAAAATAGCCATAGAAATGTATTTTAATAAAAATATGATATTTTAAATCAGATTAACCCTATCTTCAGGTAGTTGAGTCTTCTTAGCCTTCTGAAAAAGAGAAAATAAAAAAATCAAAGTCAAAAAAAGTTTTATTTATTAGAAAAATTTGGTGTTTCAAATAATAGTCTGAGTGAGTGTTATAAATTGTAACTTACCATAAGAGTCTCTTATGGTAATTAAGAGAATAATTATTTGAGTATAAGAATTACTTATTCATGATATTTTTGTGAAGATTTAACTTCTTTTAAAGTTTCCTTTTTCTCTTTAATAAAGATGAAGAACTCTGCACAGGATAGTTCTAGATTAAACTGGATGAGTAGTTCTGCTTTCATTAAATTTATTGAGCATTTATTTCTAGCATCCGACCATTTTGAATTTAAAATGGGAAATCTGGGAAAAAACGCGTTCATGAAAGCAGTTTGAAGTTGGGGTACTTAATATGAAAGACACTAGTTTAAACATATTCTTGGTATCTTTTTTTGGAAACTGTTGAAAGAGCTGGTGCCATTTCTGTGAGGTAGTGGCAGTGGTGTCTTTAAAATTTCCCACTAATACGTCCAAGGATGATTTCAACAAGTTAAATTCTTCATATAAGTTATCTATCGAAATATCGCTTGTCAATTTTATTAAAGATACAGCATTTTCAATCATGTCAAAACTAACTTCACTTTCCAGGTTTATAAATTTAAGTCTAGAAAAAATATTTTCATCTGAAAAATTATAACGTTTGTCTAAATATTGTTGGCAATTTGTGTAAAAATTGTTGAAGTCTTCGATGGCTTTAGTCCGTTCAGATTCAACCAATTTATTTAAAATCTGTTTCGTCTGGAAGCTAAAAAACCTATCAATTTAGCCTTTGAGTCAACCTTGAGCGGAAGAGACATAATGACTCATGCATTTCTGTTATGGCAATATCATTTCCCTGAGACTCTTTCATTAATGTACCAAAAGCACTCATCACATTATGAACAAAATGCAAGTAGGCTAGAGTTTTTGGTTCCTCTGCTTCAGAGTAAAAAATCTTTTCAATGGCTTTCGCACATGATTCTTGCTTATTAAAGTAACTTTTCAAAGCAGGCCAAACCTTGATTACTCTCTCAACAGCAGGACAGAGCGACAGAAATCTTGTATTTACGTGACGTAATAATTCGACCCACTCTGTTTCCGTAGATTCAAATATCTTCATCAATCCCGCACGACGTTTAGCTGAATGTGAGAAATGGCCGTATATTTTTAAGATCATAGCTTCTAGATCGATGTCTAATCTATCACATGCAAATTTGCTGATGTCATGCAAGATGTGAACTGAACAATTAGCTTTTAATATTTTTTCGTTTTTGGCAACGAGATTCGTGAAAACAGAATGATTTGAACCAAAGTTAACATTAGCATTGTCAGCACCATATGATGTTATTTGCGATAATTTTAAGTTATGTTTATCCAATGTTTCACAAAGTACCTTCGTTATTGGTCGGCAGTTTCGTCATTACTCTCCACAAAATCTATTAATTTGTTTTGTATTCCTTTGTCCAAACTGAAATATCGCACACATATTGGAAACATTTTCCGGTTTCCTTTATTGCTGGCATCCGTAGAAATAGAAAAAAATAAATCTTTGTTTAAATTTTGAATTACGTCCTTCAAAGCTTCTTTTGCTAATACTTCACAGACTATTGCTTCACTCTTTGTCCTACCACATTTAACATTTTTGGCTATCTTAGAATCGGCGTACATGAGAGGCAATAACTTTTGAAAACAATCCATACTATTGTAGCTTAACGAATGTTTAACGGTGTGATATATAGAAGTAATTTCTGCTGCTGACGTTTTGTACATAATATCATCGAGATCACGATCAAATGTGGAAGTACCTGGTGCCTGGAAATAGCTAGTTATGTTTCTTGCAGCACGAGAACTCGTGATTTTAGAGTGACTACTTGTTCTCGAATGCTTCACAACATCATTTAATCCACCATGAGAAATAGTAAACTCTTTTTTACACAGTTTACAGTAAGCTTTATACTCATCCGACGTCACAATACACAACCAATTATAATCATTCTGCCAATTTGTATTGTATTTCGTGAAGCGATATTTTCCTAGTTTGGCTTTCTTGGGTGCAATATTTTCCGGTTCCGAGCAATCTGAAATATCACTATCGGCTTCATTCATCTTTAAACGATTATAATAAGTAAACACCACTAATTTAAGAAAAACAAACACGTAAAAAACTTAAACTTTTGTTTGTTTCAAGTAATTAAACTAAATTACGCACGCAACGCAATTCACTACTTACTCAATTCACTGCTATCCAAGCACTAAAACAAATGCAATAGGTATTTGTTATTCCTTCGTACGTAATCGTGCGTTTTCGAGAAATTCAAATTTATAAACAAATGAGAATAAGAAAAGAGTGAAACAGAAGATGTCGCGGCCGCACGCACCGATTGCGTGGCGCACCGCACATCTCTCTCTCCCGCGCGCTTCCCGTATCATTATCATTATGCGCCGGGCGGGCGGCCAGTCCACACTTGTCCGTGCCACCCGGCCGCGCTTCCTCAGGTCGCTGCACGCACGGTCGAATTATCCCCGAAAGCGGGACTTTTGATTTAAAGATCGGGACGTCTGGCAACGCTGGTTCAGATCTTTGTTATTTTGTTTCATTAAATATTAAGATTTTTATTTTGTAATGGCGTGTATTGTACCGGGGTGTAATTACGACAAAGGACAAAATGTAATTTTTTTCCCTGCCTCATAACGAAAGCCGGCAAGTGTTATCCATTATTGCTTATTATACAACATTTCAAAAATTAATATAAATTTTATACACTAACGGCGCAAAGCAACTGCGACGTTGCAGTTGTTTGTCAAAATTTAATTCGAAGAGTTGCAAAGTTCTGGTTGAAACGAATTTTTACTGTTTTGTTTAAAAGAAAACTTGCACTAAAAGATGTTTTAGTTAGTTATCGACGATATTTATATAAAAAAAATGGATTTTAAAAATATTACCACACAAATTACAATTTTGTGACAAAGTTTTTTCTTGTCAGAAAACTCCGAGAAATTACTTCTGTCACACAGTTGGTTGTATTCGCCGGTAGTAAATTGGTTTTCCAAATAGAATTTTTTACTAAATAATGTTGTGAGCAGCATTTATATTTAATCAAACGTACAACAAACAGTTGTAAGTTTTCTTCCAATTGAAAGAAAGGAAAAGGCGGATTGATTGAAATTAATATAACTAACTTAATGTTTTCTTTTTTTGCAGGGCAAAAGCGCGGCTGAAATTGTGTGGCAGGGAGAATTGGGCAGTTACTTGGAAAGACCTCCTCAGACATAAACAACACTTTACTAATGAGAACTTTAAAACTTTTCAGCCTAGGAAATTATTATATAGTAGCGCTACACCGAGCCAGTAATTGCCAACACCAACTGAAGAAACCAGAGCAGCAGTCGAACAACCAAGCACGAGCTCAAGCACAGTTGCGACAGGAAACTATCAGCAAGACTTTATGTCTAAGGTTATTTAAGTGATAATACCATAATATCTTTATGCACTCATTTTTTGCTTGCACAACTGAATGTCATATAAACATCATGTATAATTTTGAAATAACACATGTCATGAATACAACTTTTATTATAATTAAAGGAAGACGTACACTTAGAGGCAGCGTCTTTGGGGTCTGGATAGTTGAAGAGCGAAAAAGGCGGAAAGCTGAAGACGTCCAGACTTATAAGGAAGATTCGTCAACAGAACAAGACGATTCAGCAGCTCAGATGGAAGTTAAGAAGATTGCGGAAACCTATGCGGCGTAGTAATATGGAAAGTATACAAATTAATAAAATAAAACAAATGTTAAAACTAATTTTATCGAAAGAATCATGTATTTTATTTGAACATGAATTGAAAAAATATTTTTTTATTTATTGGCCAAGCGTGGGGTTTTGACAAAAGTTTGAAAATATACTCCAACCACTAATAGATATAGCTATAATCATGTCTGCTTTGTGTATGTTTTTGCTTGTTTTCAGTTGTTGAGGAGTTGCCCACTTTCATTTATGCAATTACCACCTAGTTGATTCCAGAGTGCTACCTGGAGACGCCTGATACTATTTACAACTGTATTTTCTATTTTATTTAAAGTTTCTTGAATTGTATTCTCATAGTAATGATATTTAAAATATATTAAATTGTATAGTAATGTTATTTTCATATTTGTCTTTTATGAAATATTTTTATAATTTTAATAAATTTATGGATTAAAATTACTTTTTTCTTTGATAACGAGTAAGAAATTACGCCATCTATGGGCATTAATAATAATTACACAAGTGTTTGGTCAGGAGAAGTGAGGCTAGGGGAAAGGGGAGTTACTTTGACAGCGTTTCGCCATGTATGAAAAAGTGGTACTCTTTTTTTTATATGGGCTAGTATGGAATGTGTGCGTACTGTATCGTATGTATTCTGTGATCTTAAGTAAGACGTGTGCGAGGTAATGACCTCACGAGAATAAAACTTTGACCAGGGGCCGCTGTGTGCACACGGTGACACAGATCGCATACTAAAAGTAAATACATGGTCAACTTCAAGCCACATGAACGGATTATATTTTCAAATATCGTATCTATTCTGTGCTTCAAGTAATTGTGCGAGTGAGACAGCACTTTCGCGTCTATTGCTAGTCTAATGAAGTTACAGCGAGTGCCAATCTGCTGAGCACTCGCTGAAACTTCATTAGAGTATTTTTTGACAGATGTACTTTTCTTACATTTTAGGTTATAAAATACGTGCAATTGAAACAATTCTGAAATTAAAAAACTTTATTAGAAAAAAATTCGCCAGTTCGAGCGACATAACTAAAAAGAACCAACAAAAAACTTCGTGGCAACATACAAACACATTGAATGAACGTTTCTATTTTACAAACTATCTGCCGCTTTCACATATCAAGATGAACTTAACTAGCTTTAATAATTAAAATAATAAACTAATAATACTTTCAATTTTAATACGAATTTTCATTAAATAAATTGTTAACTCTCCTTTTACTGTTTACTGTATTATAAGTCTAAGAGTTTTTAATATCGATTCATTTATTTAATTCGACGTTTACATTATTTGTATAAGTATTTAATAACCTTTATAGTGAAAAAATATCAATATTCTATATCTTACAGCTTTATTCTATATCTTAGTGACAAAACATTATTGCCCTTCCTACTATTTTGAATTTAACAATCTATGAAATGAATAAAATATACAAAATATAACATGAGAATCTCACTATGGAAATTATACTTTACGAAGAGAAAAAATGCTGTCATCATGGCAATTACACTTCAGTTTTGTGCTACTAAATGTAAGAAAATGCTAAATCAGGGGCATAATTTCAATTTTTTTAAACTATTTCAAAGAAATTGAAATAAAAAGGATACGGTTTTGGCATAATCATTGATTTAAAAGATTTTTGTACTCATTATAGGCTAATTTCTATATCCTACTTAATATATCTTATACATTCAGTTTAATATTCCTAATGTAAATAGTCGACAACACTTAATAAAGGATCAAATACAAAAAGTAGAATATAAGAATATCATAATTATTCCTGTGTTGTTTACACAATTACAAAAATTTCTAAAAAACAAATCTAACCTAATACATATTAAATAAGTTATTTTGTTGAAAATTATTTTCTAAATAATCTTTTATTCATTGGCATACATTGACTACATCTTCAGCTGAACAAATCACTTGGATGCAGTAACAACTTATTTTTATCTTTTAAATCAATATGCTCGTAGTTGTTGTATATTATATGTTAGCATTATTACTAAAAATCTCATTTTCACAATCCTTTATTTTAATCAGAAGGCTACGCGCAACCTAATACACATAGACCAGTGTCGAAGCCTTCAAAAAAGGTAAAAAGTACAAAAAAATCGTAGTAGAATGAAACCTATTGGAAAATGTTGAGAATATTATAAAAATGAAAGGAAAAATAAATTACAGTCGATTCGAGGTCGGGAAGTGGGAGAGGGTGGGTTTTTAAGGGTTAAAATCGGTTTATCTCGATTTCCGGCAAAACTACAAGTCTTATGGAAAAAAGTTACACAGCAAAGTTGTAGGTAATAAAAAGATCTACAACTTTTGTATTTACACTTTTTTCTCATAACCTCAAAATTCACATGAAAAACTTAAAAAACCACGTTTTTGGTTTTTTATTTTTATCTTTTACAAAAATATTTTTTTTTTCATGAAATTTGGTGAGAACTTACCTTTGTATATACCAAATACACAAGAATTTTTTGGATTTGAAAAATTAATTTTTTCTCCTTACTTTTAATCCAAAACCGAAAAAGCATCCTAATTTTCAATCGAAAATTCACGCGTCAAAATATTAGCTTTTTTAAAAAAGTTGGTGGGCTTTTTATTCGTTGGAATCTCTACTTTCTGATAGTGTAATAAAAAATATACGTCACTATGGAAAATATTTTCAAAAAATTTAAAGAACGAAAAACTCTCGAATCGAAGAATTATTTTTCTATCATTATGTACAAATTGGAGCTATTTATTAATATTAACGCTGTAATTACTCATTCAACGTATGATTCTAAGTTACATTGATGAACAAACAAATTTTCAATTGAAAGATACTACTATAATTAACAAACAACTAAGTTAATAATGTGTATATTTGATAAAACATCTACAATATTATAAGAAAGTCATAAAATTTTCTTTAAATTAAATGCGTAGATGCTTATTTATTACTATTTGAAGATAATTGATATACCTGAGTGACCTTCAGAAAATTTTAGTCCATGAATAGATATTTCGTAAAGAAGTGGGGAAGGGACTAGGAGGGTCGGACTTATTACTATACCTCTTCTTTCGTAGCAGCTGTAAGAACCGTTAGTATTGCTAGTATACAAGATACAGAGCAGTGAACAACATCATTTATAAACGTATTTACCGTAACATAACCTACAAAATTAAAATCAAATGATAATTTAGTACAAGATTAAAATATAATAATTTTATTTATTTTGCACAAACAAATTTAATTATACTTATGATAAAACTGTGAAGGCATTATTAATTTGATTTTGTCTTTTCAGATTATCAGTATGGATGAATCTGTTTGTATAATCTGCAATAAGGCAGATGATAAGCCAATGTGTGAAATAAAAAAAACAGCTTTGAACCGTTTAGTCATCTCCAGCAAGAAAAGAATCGACAATAAATATAATAAGCATCTACGCATTTAATTTAAAGAAAATTTTATGACTTTCTTATAATATTGTAGATGTTTTATCAAATATACACATTATTAACTTAGTTGTTTGTTAATTATAGTAGTATCTTTTAATTGAAAATTTGTTTGTTCATCAATGTAACTTAGAATCATACGTTGAATGAGTAATTACAGCGTTAATATTAATAAATAGCTCCAATTTGTACATAATGATAGAAAAATAATTTTTCGAATCGAGTTTTTTTCGTTTTCTAAATTTTTTGAAAATATTTTCCATAGTGACGTATATTTTTTATTACACTATCAGAAAGTAGAGATTCCAACGAATAAAAAGCCCACCAACTTTTTTAAAAAAGCTAATATTTTGACGCGTGAATTTTCGATTGAAAATTAGGGTGCTTTTTCGGTTTTGGATTAAAAGTAAGGAGAAAAAATTAATTTTTCAAATCCAAAAAATTCTTGTGTGTTTGGTATATACAAAGGTAAGTTCTCACCAAATTTCATGAAAAAAAAAATATTTTTGTAAAAGATAAAAATAAAAAACCAAAAACGTGGTTTTTTGAGTTTTTCATGTGAATTTTGAGGTTATGAGAAAAAAGTGTAAATTCAAAAGTTGTAGATCTTTTTATTACCTACAACTTTGCTGTGTAACTTTTTTCCATAAGACTTGTAGTTTTGCCGGAAATCGAGATAAACCGATTTTAACCCTTAAAAACCCACCCTCTCCCACTTCCCGACCTCGAATCGACTGTAATTTATTTTTCCTTTCATTTTTGTAATATTCTCAACATTTTCCAATAGGTTTCATTCTACTACGATTTTGTTTGGTTTCAAAAATTATCGACCCTGGTCTAACATGCAGTATTTGGTATAAATTAACAAATTTGGCAAATTTTGAAAGCGAATGCAATATACTTACCAATGGTCCAGTGAACAATTTTTGTAGGAACTTGTAATTCGGAGCTATTCTTAAATATTGACAAACAACTTTGCATCTAAATGAAAGAAATTTGTAAAAACTATATTGTTACAGACAGAAGATTATTCCGAATTGTTATAAAACATTACATTAAAATGAAGATTGACTGGTCCCTCAGAAATTTAAATATGCTTAAAGAAAGTAAACCGTTTGGGAAAGAAAATCAAAAATTACGAAACTTATGTAATTTGTAATAATTTCAGTCCCTCTTGTTAAAAATATTCTTTAGATGTTAATGTTATCCTACTGTTATTTATCTTCCAAATTATTAATTAACTCCTCTGAATAGTAATTTTTTTTTATTTTCCAGACTCTTCTAACAGCTTTAGGAAACATTAGCAGAAATATGGCTCATAAGGTCCGCATCCAATCAGCCTCAGAGATAAAACAGAGTTGTCACATGTGGGTAATTTTAAATTATTAATATAATTATTAGAATCGGAAATTATTGATGAATACAGATGTTGCAACTACAGTTGATTATTTTGTAAAGTCGTTAATTAGTTGTCCTTAAAATGTCTTAAATATAGTAAAAAATCAGAAATATTATAATTTGATTACATCATGTTCATAATTGAAATATTTCATCCATGTGAATCTAATTTTTGTAAACTTATTTGAGAATAGAGTAAAATATATATTGAATAGAGTAAAATATATATTGAAAATAGAGTAAAATATTTCCAGTATATGTTATACTTGAAACTGTCAAGTGGTCAAATCAGATCATTTTCAATTTAAATGTAGTATTTTTATTTTATATATATGGGCATAGCCAGTGTTTGGCAGTGTGGCACAGCCTCCAGAAAAAGACTATCCAAAATAATTCAAGTTATATTGATAGAAAAGTTGTTGAATACAAATATTGACCCAGAAAATATTTTGTGACATCGTTTTTTTAATACTATGTAAATTTAACAAATTTGATGATTATGAACAAAATCGTTTTTTTTGGCTGCGCCGGTTACTGCTAGCCGTCCCCACAAAGAATGCTGGTTATGCCAATGTCTATATGTAGTGTTATTGTATTGTGTTTCACTAAATATTAATTCAATTCTTTAATCTAACCACTTCCCCTTCCTTTCCAATCCCGATGAAAGATACCCACCACCTTCCTGTGGTTTCCATTAAGAAACAACATTAATATGTAGCTGATACATTGATAGTATGTTCAAAATATATCAAATCAAGAAATATCACATGTTATTGGCCAAGTGTGGGATTTTAAAGAAAGTTTGAAAATGTACTTCAACCACCAATAGATATCGCTATAATCATGTTTGTCTTTCTGTATGTTTTTGCTTGTTTTCAGATGTTGATGAGTTGCCCACATTCATTTATGCAATTACCACCTAGTTAATTCCAGAGTGGTGCTACCTGTAGATGCCTGATGCCATTTACAATTGTATTTTCGAATTTATTTAAATTTTCTTGAATTGTATTTTCATAGTAATGATATTTAAAATATATTAAATTGTATAGTAATGTTATTTTAACATCTGCCTTTTGTGAAATATTTTTGTTAGGATTTTAATAAATAAATTTATGAATAAATTACTTTTTTGTTTGATAACGCCATCTATGAGCAATAAAGAGTAAGAGATTACGCCATCTATGGGCATGAATAATAAAGTGGAAAGGGGAGTTACTTTGACAGCGTTTCGCCATGTACGAAAAAGTGCGACTATTCTGTGATTATGACGTAGTAGTGAACATTAAAGCGAATACTTCCGGAAATTACTTTCTAGTTGTTCATAAATACGAATCACATATGCCAAAAGTTAAAGTAACCGTGTTGCGCATCACGTACGAATTATGTTAGAATGAATAAAACAGAAAAAAACTTATTTCAAATCTCTAAGTTTTCGATATTTCTTTTATAAAACTGTCATGAAGGTTTTTCTTTGTAGTGAATTCTATTTCCTGTTTCAGTGCAGTGTTTATAAAAATTTTTTTGGATTTATTATTGGTGAGATGTTTCTCCAAGTACTTGATAAAATATAACACGGTATCGTATTATTATATTTTGTGAAATATATTATCGAAAAAAAAACTTAAAAACTCTGGCATTCACATATTTAGAATTTTTTAAACTATTTTAGTATGAGGAAATCAAAGAACTGAGCCACGGGACGACCGCTTCATAGTCAGTCAAGCGCTACGAAATCATTAAGTTACGCGCGTGGATCTCAAACAGAACCTCGAGGATGTCAGAGGTACACGAGTAAGCCTATGGACAGGCAGAAGGAGTGGAACTTCAGGCCATCAATATACGTAGCTATCGCCCAGCTCGGGGCCCTACTCGTATATCGATTAGTGGTGAGAAT